>JADEZT010000003.1:2400473-3600710 GCA_016618095.1 Colletotrichum echinochloae | reverse complement strand
AAGGTAGACAGGCGGGGGAGTCGGCTCTCATACTGAGCGCTGGCGTAGTGTACGCAGTCCTCAGGGTTGCTGCCAGCAGGCGCACAGGGTCCCAGTTTTTCAACCAAAACTCTCAGGGCGCCCTCAGTCGGCTCGCCAACGTTGGAGTAGGTGGCGCTTTGAGCATCATATGCGATCTTAGAATCGTTGCAAACAGCAGCGACCTCGGCCATCTGGCGAACAGTAGAGGAAGAGCGGGTAAGGTCGGTAACGGTCTCGCCCCTGAGAGAGATGGATCCCTTGGGAGCAAAAGTAGTACCCTCAACATCGTGCTCGACGAGATCGGAGCCGTTGTCGCTGAGATAGACAAGCTTGCTGACACTCATCTGGTTGGTGGTAAGGGTACCAGTCTTGTCAGAGCAGATGACGCTGCAGCTTCCCAGCGTTTCGACAGACGGCAAGCTTCGGACTACGGCGTTCTTTGCAGCCATCTTGCGTGTACCAAGCGCCAAGCAGGTAGTGATGACAACAGCGAGACCTTCGGGGATAGCGGCAACACCAAGCGAGACGGCAATCTTCAGGTAGTAAATGGCGCCCTTAGTGAAGGATCCGTGGCTGGGGTCACTGAAGTGGGGAATGTTGATGAGCCAGACCAGAATGCAAATAACCGTGATGACCTTGGCGAGGCTGTCACCGAAATCATTGAGCTTCTGCTTGAGCGGAGTCGGCTCGGAGATCTGAGCGGTGATGCTCTCGTGAATGTCTCCAATAGCAGTTTGAGAACCGGTCAAGACAACGACAGCCTTGGCACGACCGGTGACAACAGTAGTTCCAGAGAACAGCATGTTGGTCTGATCCTGCAAGACAGCCTTCTCATCTTTGACAACATGGTCGCAGTCCTTGCTGACACTTTCGCTCTCTCCAGTCAGAATAGCCTGGTCGACGTTGAAGCTGTTGCTCTCGATGGCGATCAGTCTGCAATCGGCAGGAACGCGGTCGCCAATATGGACAGACACAATGTCGCCAGGCACAAGGTCCTCAGCCTTGACTCGGGAGACGTGGCCGTTGCGGATAACGTTAGCCTCGTTGGCGGAGTACTCCTGCAGGGCGGCAATGGCTTTCTCGGCGCTGCTCTCTTGCGAGACACCGACAACGGCGTTAAGGATCAGAATGGTCAGGATCTGGAGTATCGGCATCGTTAGCCCGGAAAAGTCTTGGTAATGTGGGTATCTTGGCATTGAGGATTACGTACCACTGCTGGGTCGACGAAAGCGCTCCAGCCTTCCTCGTCGTCAAACAGTGCGAGCACAAATGAAACAGCGGCGGATCCGAGGAGAATAATCACGAGCTGGTCCTTGAACTGCTCGAGAATGAGCTCCCAAAGAGGCGTCGGGGGGTCTTCGGGTATGACTGTGGACATGCTATCAGCGCGGGGTCTATCGCAGGTTTCGTATCGCAAGATCGCTCACCATTCTTGCCATGCTTGGTCCGTGATGCAATAACTTGGTCGTTGGTCAGACCGGTTTGGGGATTCACTCCCAGAGTCGAGAGGACCTTCTCGGTGGGCGAGGCGAAGGCGCTTTCCATCGCGAAAGTTGCGCTACGCGCGACGTGTGTTATCGGGAAACCGGCAGTTTCTAAGCCCAGCTTCGACGGCCGTCGGGTTCTGTTGCTGGACAATAATGGTAGGAAGAAGGATAACTCTTCAACGGTTGTGGAAGAGAAAGCAAAGCAAAGATGAGATCCAAACCTGGCAAGAAAGGCTTGAGATGTGAGAGAGAGAGGAGAGAAGGTGCTGGAAAGGCTGTGCGATCAAAGAGACAGACGGCGTATCCTATTGCAGTCGTTGTGGGGCGGGCAAGAAGCTGAAATCGTCGCCGCTGTCCCTAGGAAGTTTCCAATACGCTCTACGTGTTCATTCAGTACCTACCAAGGTCCTAGCTTCCCCTTCAGGAACCTTTTTTTTTCTGCTGCCGACGAATGGGCCTGAGCTTTTCCCAATACGGCTAGGGTTGGTGGGGGCTTGCGACAAGAGGCAAGACTCCCAAGGTCTTACAGCATCACAGCATCCACCCGGACCTAGGTAGGTAGGCTGTGCGTCCCTGGCCATATTTGGAGACGAGCCGCTACGGCCCTGAGGGGAGTAAACGTGGGGCAGAAACCAATCAGAAGGGCAGACCCGAAGCCGATAATCCGGAGCCAAGCATAGTGGAGTGACTGTACCCGCTGACGTAATTGAACGATTACGTGATTGACGAGAGACTTCCCGATCCGACTGTTCAAAGAGACCCGTCGTCCCCGTCTTTCCTTGACTGGGGCTAGGCGGCTCCGGAACCGCCCCTCCATCCCTCGCCCCCGAAACCGAGTCAGAGTTGATGAGCGAAGATTCGGAGACGGAGGCCGGCTTGCAAACGTTACACCGGCTGCGTGTCTTGTGTAAGACAGCCTGAAGCCATAGACTATTGAAGCTACTCACATCCATTCCAAAGTCTCAGGTGATTGCAAGAGGTTGCCTATGACTCCGCCATTTACTAGTGCAGGAAGATTACTGAGACGTCGGAAAGCCATGGAAGCCCCCCAATATTGACGGCGAGGCAAATGTCCGGCACAGCCATCTTAACGACTAGGCTGTCGGGGGAAGGAGCCCTTTGTCACCCGCTCACTAGACCGCACTGCAAGACATGGCGCTCATATGTAGACTTACGGGCCGCCACCGTACCTACTTTCCGGCCTTTCTCCTCAAGTGCGGACGCACTATGTCCACCTTGCTTGTACTGAACTCCAAGAGAAGTCCGACTCGAGCGGCAGCTTCGTGTTCTGCCTCAACGTGTACTACGATAGCATCCAATTCGCATCGTCAACGCAAGATCCATAGATCGTAACCCTACAGCAATGCGCTAGGGACGAAATTTTCTTGGTCGGGCGGGCAGGCTGCACGACGCAACTGTATCCCTTCCCACCGGGTCTGTTGGTAGGTTCGCCGGGTGCGACCTTTCCACCGCAGACCCGTACCACGCCGCTACTTTTCGTGAAGGTAGTAGTAGGTAGCTGGATCGTCGTTAAGGCCTTTGCCCCAGCATGAAATACGAGGAGTGTTGAATACCTAGGCAGTCTCGACTCCGCGGTTCGGTCAGGACTATGCACCGGTAATCGGCCACTTCCCTCGCTTTTCTATATGGAGGTAGTGCCTCGTTTCCCCTACTGCTACTTCCTGCTGCCCGTCCTTGAACGATGAAAGGGTCTTTCCGCCTCGGGTCCCTCCTTCCCCTCTTCGCTCTAGTAACATACGCTGGCTTTTCTTCCCGTCTCCTGACTGAGAAAGCTCGCGTCGGCGACATTATCTTCTTCGGCTTCAATACTTCAAAGTCTTGCGCCGCTGGCAGACCCAGCGCTTCTGCATCATTCATCTCTTGGTGTTGCTACCGTACATCATGTTTTGAATCCTCTTGGAGCTTGCTATTTGCTTCCTTTTTTTGGTGTCTTGGAACCCAGTCTTACATCTTCTTTCTTGGACTTCGAAATGGCGTTGCCACCAGACTCTGCATCTCTTGGTTCCTGTTCCCGCTCCAGCTCCGTCCGAATCAACCGAAAGACAGGTTACGCCACCTCGAGCCCCCCGTCGCCTAAGTCACAGCACGATTCGACCAACTCGGAGGATGTGTTCGAAAATGTCGACCTTTCACCTGGTTTTGACGGTCTGGACATTGACGGTGTCGAGGCTTGGGACACTTTGAGTAGCATGGCTGCTTTCGGACTAGAATTCAACAACGGCGATTCCTACGATGGCCTCGTGCCTTTCCCGCGAATATCAGTTGACAATAGCGACAACGCTTCTGAGCTTTCGGACTTGGACATGCCATCCAGACGAGGCCCCTTTCACAGATGGATGAGAAATCTTCATCGACGCGCCAAACAGCGGCCTCAGCCCATGAACGCAGACACCGTTCTGCCCTGGAAACTCCTTGATTCTGCTGATAGGTCAGCTCTTTCTCGGAGAACTCGCCACAGGAGGTCATCATCAGGTTCATCGTTTGGCTTCGTCGCGGCTGTGAAGAGTGCTAGTGTCAGTCTTGCTAGCGGCAGTTCAGTGACGCGCCCTCGAGGCAACACCCGTCGCTCTTTGGCACATTCCAAAACCGATCGCAGCAGCAGAGCCTCCTTCACCACAGCAAGATTCTCGGAAGACAGCTGTCACGTCGAATGGCCGGCAAACATTGACCCGTTGGCAACCGAACGCGCTTTACAGCGCCGGCGCATCTTGGAGGAGCTCATCAGTACAGAGGAAGGTTACATTGGGGACATTCGTTTTCTTATGAATGTATGCTTTCATAATGGACTGGTTATTGGAGACGAGTGCTAAGACATCCAGGTTTACATCACGATTCTGGCCTCTTTGCCTACTTTGCCAACGGGACTCAGGTCTTCAATCAATCGCAATCTTACAGACATCGTCGAACTCCATGAAGAACTCTTGGGCGAGCTGCATCGAGTTGTGCCAGATTCAGAGTACACGCAAATTGAAGTACCTCCGTTGCCCGGCAAAGCAGCGGATCGTGGACATACGCGACTGAGAAGTCTTGATTCCGTGCCAGAAGACGACGAGAGAGCCATAAGCTGGCTGCAGGAAGTGCCCGGGATGATTTCAGAGGCCCAGATCGCCGGTGACGTAGCCAAAGTCTTCAGCAGGAAGGCAAGGGGTCAACGCAATGCTTCGATCTGAGAATGGCAACGCTAACAATGCTATCAGATGAATCGCTTTTTTATTTACGAGGAGTATGGGGCAAAGTACGAGATGATGATCAAGGATGTCGCCTCAGCTCATCGCATCATGCCGCAATGGGATACCTATCAACGAGGCATTGAAGCCTTGGCCTCCTCGTTGGGCCCTGCTAGTACTCACACCGACCAGTCAAAGAAGTCGTTGACTATTGGAGACCTACTTGTCAAGGTGCGCGGCATGCCATTGAGTTTATCAACCCTGGCTGACAAGTCCCCAGCCCATTCAGCGCATCTGCAAATATCCGCTCTTGTTTGCCGAACTATTAAAGTACACACCTGTCACCGATTGTCCGAATTCTCACATGGAAGTCGAAAGCGCCCTTCTCCGTTTGCGAGAGGCGACGGCCGAGATCAACCGAGCGACGAGCGACAGGCGAATGAAATCCATCTTGGAGAAGACTTGGATTCTTCAGGATCGCCTGGTTTTCCCTGAGCAAGTATGTCGAAACCTAACCCGATCCAAGGGTCTGTGGCTAACCAGCGAGAAAGAAACTTGACGCAGCATCGAAGAACCGAATCCGATCGTTTGGCCATGTCGACCTTTGTGGCGCGCTGCATATTTGCTGGCAAACCAAGGAAGGCGTCAAGGGGCAGTACATGATTTGTCTTCTATACCACAACGTTTTGTGTTTGGCCTCGGCAAGCAAGGTCGACCAGATTTACACCATTCAAGCGTGCATCAACCTGGACAGCATCAAGATTGAGGAAACGGACAATGGACGAGGTATGAAGTAGAGTCCCGGCCGAACCCAGCGTTGCCAAGCTAACTCATATGAAAGGACTTCAATGCCACACAGCTCCGTTTTCATGGAAACTTGTGTTTGAATGCAATTCCCAACTGTACGAGCTTTTGATGACTGCTTGCTCGCCCAAGGAGCTGGAGGAATGGCGAAGCCGGCTATCGAACCCCGCCAGGGGAGACCAGAATCAGACCGACCCCAACCTGTTTAGTTCAATGTCCTTGAGTATGAAGAGCCTTGGAACAATATTTAGAAAACCAGGTTTGATTTCACATCCAAACGATGGCCACTCTTTGTCACTAATAGTCCATTCAGGCACTGTCGCTCGTCGGATCTCTATCCATCGCGCCACGACGGTTGGTCCGAAGTCTCCGTTGTGTCAACTGGTCCTGAAAAACACGAGCGTTGTACGGGATAACTCTGAACCTGCATCTAATCCGCCCATCAACCGATCACAGTCATTGCTGACAACAAACCCCCGGATACCGATTCTTGCTCCGGCACGAAGCGAAAGAGCTCGGCTAGAGGCCCTGATGTCCGATATCTGGAGTCGGGACATACTTCCGTTTCCGGGTATGACTGGTAGATCTCGCAGTGAGCACCTTGTTCGAAGCTCAGCAAGCACAATGATGCGCAAACTCAGTGTTGCGAGCATCGCCAGCTCTTTTGCAAAGAGATCCAACAGCGTGGCCAGCCTTGGAAAACTTGTCGTCGAGGATGATGCGGGCGACAAAGAAGGCATGGATCACGGACATCCCTCAAAGCTCTGCAGAGCTGAGAGTTCTAATACGGAGCACGGTCCTGATGGCGATGTTGATGAAACAACAAGGCCTCGTTTGCCCAAAATCGACGACGACATCGAGGCTACCAATACAGTTAGCGCTCCGGCAGCCCCGATGCTGGCTCAGTCCAATATTGTTGTGCATGCCGATCCGGTCGAGCAGCTTCGGTATGGATACGGCGGCTTCCTACTTGGCGATGTGTGGCCGCCAGGACCAACCGTGTTGCGGACCGCATCAGGCAACACTTTACCCCGAGTTCGTCGAGACCCGATCACCCCGAAAAGATCGCCTTGCCCATCCGAGAGAGGTGAAAAAGACAACGAAAGCCGGGCGTTCAAAGCGCCCAAGCTCTCCCATAAAGCATCAATGCGCTGGGGTAGGGTTGGCACACTGAACAGAGACGACTTGGTGCAGGGCATCAGGAGTTTCTTTCGGTGAGTACGAATCAAAGTTTTGACAATGTACTGAATGAGAAGGGCTACGATGGGGAAAGGCCTGGACTCGACAAGTAAAGACACCGCTCGCCGTATGCTTGCCCTCGGCTGACTTAATTCAGGACCTCTCTCTCGAGAGGGTCGTGTCCATAGCTATCCTTAGTTCAGATTGTGTTGGTCATCAAGATGATGATAGTATAATGATACCCCCCCAACTTGGATTACAACGATATCTACCTGAGACTTATGATGTCAGTGAGGCCATCGTGGGGTATTTGCTGAAGTGGCCTGACTGTCGTTGGCAATGCCTCGCTCAGCGGAGGTCCGTCTCCATGTTTGGAACTTCCAGCCCTACCAAAACATGCTATAGGTAGTAGCGGGCGACTTGCATCGAGGTACCTTGGAGTAGGGCGGTGCGGGCAGGTAGATGTCTAAGCCCGCCGTTTCCTCAACCATCTGGATCATTCCAGCCGCAACGTGTGAATAAACCAACCCCCTCCCTCTGGCCTAAAATCTTGGTCTGAGATTAGCAGTGACGTACTACGCTGGTTCGATGCAGGAACGCTCAGGGTTCCCGGTACCTAATGGCCACGTACCTGGGCGAGCTGGGCGATGCACGGAGCACGGTATGCCCCGCTCCCTGCCTGGGCAAGCTCCCAATGGCGGGGCAGTGATGAAAGGGCAATCGCGCGTTCCCGCACCTATGACGTAGCTTCTGAATCACGAGCTTCCCAGCTGGGGAAGCTCCCCCTCTCAGGTCGTGCTCATGTTAAAAGGCCTGGAGGTAAGCTCCTTCCCAACCTTTGTTCACTTGTCAATAAATCAATAAACTAAACAACCCTTCTGAGATACCCCGACGACTCTCGTCTTCCCACGTACACTACCAGCAAACTTCAAGCACTCCATCGGAGCTAATCAATCACAACACACCACCAACCACCAACACATCACCAAAACAACCGTCAAAATGGTTCGCGGCGAGGCCCACCAGACCAAGGTCCACTACAAGGGCCAGGAGGACGACTTCCTCGTCTTTGTTGAGGACCCTGAGCTGTTCAACAAGTGGAAGACGGACAAGTCTATCCCTTTGGCTCACTTCGTCTCCTCCTTCAAGATCTTCGTCACGCACAAGTAAGTTCATCTGACCACACATCACTTCCCCCCCACAGTTTCCGGTCTCGATGAGCCAGTCTACTTGGCACATACAGCGTCACTGCCAATTCAAATGCTCCATGAGGCGTAAATGTTATTGGATTTTCCTACTCCATTTGAACAGCACTCAGGATGGATGACGTCCTTTCGCAACCCGTTCGCGCACCAATTGTTCATTGTTCAGCGGCTAATCCAGACGAAAAGGCAAGGCAACCAGGGCACCTATGACGCGGCCTCCAAGTCCACGCTGGAGAACGAGTTCGGTACCAGCGTTGACGACAAGGTAATCGTCCAGATTCTCGAGAAGGGCGAGGCGCAAAACGCCGAGGTGAGTTATCCCACATTATAACACTTCATTCCGACAATTGCTAACGATGCATTGCATCAGTTTCCCGACCGTCAAGGAGGCAAGAACGACTCTAAAGGTGCTATGATTCCCCACTAGTTAGGCTTGTTTGCACGGTGGCCGCTGAACTAATTCGCGGTACTCGTCGAGCATACTGGCTTTTTATGGAGGCGTTATGATGTTGTGGCGGTGTTGTACAGCAACGACAGCGAAAAGAATGCTACGGTCAAATGAGTGCCATAACATTGCCATTTCGGCATGGAAACATGCGAAAGCAGTATTAAGCGCGTGTCCAGTAGCCATATTGTATGCAGTGGAGGACGATGAGCAAGGTGTGAAAGCCTTACAAGAAATCATCTCTTTCGAGCCTGACTAGGGTTCGACATTGACGCCCAGATGTGGCGTGGGGTCTCTAGCATGGATGCAATCTTCGAGCTAGTAAATAGCAGAATATGAGCACACGACTTCTCATGTATCTTGTCTCCACTTTCATGTGACTTGGTGATACCAGTAGAAGTAGTAATTAATCAATTAGCGAGGCGGCCAAATCGTGCCGCACGACCCGAAAGCTTGGCCTGGGCGGTTTGCTGGTGATATCTCCCCAACAGCGTAGCACCGTAGCGTGCGTAGGTAGTCTCGCCACTATGAGCAGGGTATTTACAAATTACCAGTGGCTTGGTTAGGAATGAAGGAAAGAAAATTCTAGACCTTGTAGCAAGCACAGCTTCAATTTGCGAAGGGCTGGCAAAAGTGGGGACACTTCCCGGATGAGCCACAGTTCATGATGTTGGTCGCTACCTTATGGCCGTTTCTGAAGTGTTTCGGGGGGTATGCTGCTATGCGGAGCCCCCGACACGGCCCCTTGCCCATCCGCCTACCCTTTTTGCCTGTGTGCCTGATCGCCCTCACACACACATACACCGGAGCGCCCACATGTTCTGCAAGGGTTTCCCCCCCATTTCCACCTCCCTCCATGAGACCTTCTCTGGTTAGTTCTTCCTTCGGAGGGTTGCCGAATGGGCGCACCCGGTCTCGTAGACGCATACGCACGCACACTGGTATCTTGAAAATAGAAGGAAAAAAAAGGGGGTCGGGTAGGTGAGAATTGCCCAGCATGCAGCGTCGAGGCAGCAGAACGAGCATGCCAGCCAAACTCTGTCGCCCACCCTTCTTCCCCTTCGGTATCTATTCAGCTGCGGCCGGCAGTTTGCGAGGGGTTGAACTCTTGATGGAAAGAGGTTAAATGTTCAGGGGGAGGGGGGCAAGGGGGCGAGCCTGCTTTTCTTCTTGAGTTGGCTAGAGCCCAGGGGGAAGAAAGGTTACCTGATTTACGGGTTCGGTTGTCGAACACGAGAGAAGACCCAGGGGAGGGTGAACACTGGAAATGATGGCGAGAGTTGGGCACCATGATGGGGCGGTCACACATGGTAGATACAAACATGTTACCAGTTGGGTCATCCTTTTTTATTTTATTTTTTATTTTTTTGTCATTCCATTTTTGGGATCTTGACATTAGGAGTAACAACCGTGCCCTGGTCTCCGAGACCAATGCCACACGTTTTCTCTTGACAGCGGCATCTGGCTATTCCTGGCAGGCTCGGTCGTCTCTGTCTCTCGACCCCTTTTCCACCCCGAAGGGATCGGGCTGTACACCGAGCGATGCTGCTTCGAGCTTCGGGGTGATACACTGCAGCCTCCAAGACGTAGCATGCGGCGTGCCTCGCCCCACGCAATGCGGAACGCCAAGGATGGCCCCGTTCTCCAGTCTCGTTCCCTGACCTTCCCATGCGCGTGCACCCTCCCCCGGCAGCAACGTTATCCTGTGATAACGTGCGTCCATGATCCGCCGGGGCGAAACGCGGACAAGCAATCCATCACCACCCTTATCCATACACTCCACACACACCAACACCGCTGCCCGGAAGGACAAGAGTATGCCCACTTGGATGACTTGAATATGGGAAAAAACAATGCTGGATAATGGAAAACGTGCTTGGGGCCCGTTCCAGAGTCGGTTTCGGCCGAGAGTGCAGAGGAAATTGATGAACCATGTGTCGTCTGAAATAACGCCGATGCTAGATGCCGTGCTATATTGAGAAGGGTCGTCAAAAACATGTATAAGAAAATAGTATTGATATATATTGCTCAGAGAACGAACGATGGGGTTTCGTCGGTTCATCCGAGGTTGGTTTGCTGGGGAGGGTGTTGGCTCGTTATCTTGAGGTACACGGCGGCCCCTTCTGTCAGGTCATAATAGTATGCGAGGTTTGAGACGGTTGTGTATGGCGAGCTGGAAATCCGGGCAAAAATCGTTTAGACGCGACCGCCGCTGCGGCCTCTTTGAGGGAGCGTCCACGGCTTAGCACAGACAATCTGGTTGTTGAGTTAGTACAAGGACCCGGAAGGTGATAATTCAAAGAGCAAGGCCACATACCTCTCCTTCGCTGTAAGCCCAAAAGTAGACAATAAGCCCAACGAGGTAGTAGAGAGCCGCATTGGTGCCCTGGTAGATGAGAGCGGAGGCGAGAGAGGTGAGAGGCAGAATGATGAGGCGAAACTCCAGACTGCGGTGGATCGCCGAGCCAGCGATGAACACCAGAGGCCATTCCATAGCCACCATGAATAGGCTCATGAGCAGATTGATAATCTGCAACACCGGCACGGGCTTGACCGCCGGGTCCAAAGACTTGGTCAAAAAGTCCCAGAAGATCTTGGGCCAGAAGAAGCTCTCGATAGCGGCGGCAAATTGGTCTGTTGGCGCCTGGTTAGCATGGCTGCTCGGACCTCCTTGTGTGGAGGTTTTCGACTTACAAACTGCGGCACTCATGACAATGAGGCGAGCCCAGTGGTTCTTGATAAGACGACCCATGGTTATCGATTATGTGTAGGCGATGCGTTTCCCTTGAAGCCTTCTTGTCCTTTCTCGTTCTGATTGCTCAGTACCGTTGAAATAATTCGATCCTTTCGTTGTTGTGCGTATTGCTGACGGATCCTGTTGACGGTGATGCCACGACCTTGATGTGCCCTTTTGTTCTACCCCCCCTAAAAAAACCCGGAGAACAGCGAATGAAAGTAACGAGGGTCGCGGTCGTCGAGATCAGATCCTCTTGCGAATGGAACGGGTACGGCAATAGTGGAAGAGGTGACTCAGTCGGAGGTAAACCGTGCAACGGCGGAAGGAAGGGAAGAGGTACCGGACCTGCGGGATGAAGGAAGAAGTGAAAGGCGTTTCGAAGTGAAGATGTCGATATTAAAAGAAGGATATCGACAGGCTAGTGCACAGCGCTGACGAGGAAAGAAGAGAAGGTCAAGAGGAAGAGTAAGAACCAGCAACCGAACGCAAGACGGGAAGGACGACTCTATATTGAGACGAGAGTCGGGATGGATGTGACAAGTTAGGCCGGGGAGCCGACCAGGGGTAAGTGTTAGGAGGTGGAGGAGGATGTGGGTGCAGGCGTGTCCAGCCCAGAGGGCAAGACGCCGAGCCGCACAGAATGCTGGATGAGGCTTGTATCAGAGTTGGGCCCCCAGGCTAGGTAGCTTGTCGAACAGGGAACAGCGTCTGGTGTCTCTGGATCGATAGCGGACCAACTTCTCTAGAGATCCACGTTCGAGCAATCTGATCTATGATGACAGCGGGCATCCGAGCGACATTGAGACGTTTCTGGTTGCATGAGGGGGGTTCTTGATTCTGCTATAGACCAGCCAGGCAGGACTAAGAAGCCAGGCCAGGGGAGGGGCCTGGCTTGGGTTGGCCAAGTTGTCGTGTAAGTGCTGACGGTGACAGCGGTGACGATGTATGATGTTCGTGGGTATTGTGGGATCCGACGCCCAGTGCGCTGAGGTTCTGTGTGGGAATAATCCCCCCTGGTTGCCTGGAAGTCGTTGCGTACGGGGTGTGAGGCAAAGGTTGGGATGGTGAAGCGTTGTGGTGGAGTGTGTGTTGAACGTAATGTTCGTCAGGGATCTGTGCTTTATCGACCCCGTCGCATGAAGACTGTTTGAAGATCAGACAAGACAGTTGCCAGGGACGCTGGTGAGGTACGGAGGTGGGAAGAGGGATAGGAAACGACCGCTGGTCGCACTCGCGAAAGATGGAGGTAGACGAGTTTTAAGAAACGCCAGCCCATGAGGAGGGCCGGGGTTGTCGAGTGTATTGGGTGTGACATCTTGTCCATCCGGGCGGGATTACATGCAAGAAAGAAGTGCAGCGTGCAGAAAGCGGCGGCATCATACGTCCATGCTGCGATGTCGCGGCGCAACCGCTACCCGCCCATCCTGTACCCAGCCACGGCCGAGACCGCCCATTATCCCACTCGAGAGCCAGTTGAAGCCGTCACCGACGTATTCTTGGAGGTGGCTAGGCGCTACGTCGGGCAGGGCCTCTGGCGGGGGGACTACAGCAGTCATTTGACAGCAAAAAATGGGTATATACGGGGGTTGAGGGCTGTAAGTCGGCGGGTACGGACGTATGCAGGCTCAGCCGGGATGGGTAGACCTGGTAAGTGGACAATGCAAGAGAAGCGATATCTTTGTACATGTAGGTGGCAGAGCGAGAGGCGAGGCGAGATCTCGCCTGCATGGCTTGAGTGACAGTCGAAAGAGAGGCGACACAAGCATAAGTGGTTAACGGGTCAAGGTGATTGGACTTACACGCAAAAGTCGTGGGCGGTTAGAGAACGAGCTTGGGCCAATGGAAATCCCTGCTCTTCCAACCGTCAGCAGGTTGGGTGTGGGTCTACCCCTGCCGCCAAGGGTTCAGGGGCGAGCTTGCGGGCCGTCTGGTCTGCTGTCAGTCTTGGGATCATCGCATGCCATCCATCTGGCATCCATCCTGCTTCAGAAGGGACCGGGCAGTGACCTCACGGCTACCATTGCTCTGGCTGCACGAGCAAGTACCCTTTCTGTTGTTCCGGGGTTAGTGCCACACTCCTACAGATAGGTACCACGTACATACAGGTACACTAGGTACCTAGGCGAGGGCAGCTTACAACGCCCCAGCTAGCACGGCAGTGCACTAGTGGAGGCCCTGTAAGACACCTCTAGCGATCGGATATGCTAAATGGCTCTCCCACCCGCCCACTTTTAGAGACCGATTGCCTACGGACGAGCGGCCGATTTAATTAATCTAGCTCCAGCCATTGAGCGCGGAGAAGCCTACGACGGGGAAATCTGGAAACGACAAGAACGTTTATTTAAATTAAGCCAGTCCGAAACTAATAGTTACCCGCCATTACCGGTCTTTGATCATGGGCGGTTTGTTCATCCCACCGTTTAGTGGTGCTAACCCCTCTGAAGAGCAACAGGTCGGGCGGGTACCGTTGCAAGAACGGCGTCCGCTTGGTACACACTGTTGGGCGAACTCAATCGATCTTCCAGATGGCAAGTACCTAAGGAAATCGACAAAACCCCATGGCACTCCCCGTCTTCCAGATCTGTAGACAATCTGTCGCTCTTCTCTAATTACGAGTTCATGCCATCTGATCTTGGAAAACTCTGAGACGGCCGATCAAAGCAGCAAAACCCCCTCCGACGGGGCGCCAGTTCCAGAATTGCTGTGTTGAGGCACAGGGGGTTTGAGAAGCTGGGACGGCTGCTCTGTTGCCCGGTCGCAGCCCCTGCGGTCTTGTCCGAGACCACAAACCCCTGTAGACACGCATCCCCAACCAATCACAGAATTTAGACGCTTAGTGACTGGGCCTGAAGTGGAGGCCCATTCTGGTACGGATACTCTTTGGTGACGCTGACCCCGGCCCTGTTGCCCCTTCCCGACTGGAGTCTGCTATGCCACATGGAGAATATTGGCATGGATTGGAATTTTCTTCCCTCCCTGTTGTACGGATATTCGTATGTATCGCTCTTTGCGTCTCCGCTGCGGGCATGGTCTATACCATTGTTTACAACCCACAGCGAACACGGCAAGATTGGGTTGGTATCAGGGCATTGGAGCCTCGTTTCGTTTATTGGTCGCCCGATCCGAGGCCTTGGCTTGCTGCCGGCTCTGGGATTTGTACGTATACACCCACTAGCAGATATTGTGATTCTCACCCTTGCGGGCTGACGGCATAACACAACCGAACCACGGCCATGACGTTCTGACTGTTGTCTCATCCCCCACGAGCTCCATGCTCCGGCTAGTCCGAGTCTTTGGGCCGAACAACCGACGACTGGAGGCAGCGCGTGGATGAACGCTGCACTTCAGACAGAGAACAGACCGCCGAGGAGACAGTGGCATTGCCATCAAAGACATCAAGCAACCCATGTCGACAGAACCTTAAAAATGGGCTGGGGAAGGGGGATCGATCAGCTTGCAACACAAGTCTGCTCATCTTTGCTGGCTGGCTCACCCCGCCCACCACGCAACAAGGCCGAGCGTCGGGCAATCTTGAGATGAGCCCTTTGGGGTTTTAAAGCCGTTACCCCCAAAGCCCCAAATGCTATGGCTGGTATCGTCAGCTTTCTGCGACAACCGTCCAAGTGTTGTTGGTGACAGCTGCGGTCTAACCTTCGAGACCAAGGCATAGCGCAGAGGGTTTAAAAAAAGAGTGCCCCCTCGTTACCTTGGCCGTCTGTGTGATATCATTGTGTTGAAGTAGTGGGCATGATACTTTTACTGTGTTTTTCTAACTGTGTTAAGAGTATTATTGTGTACCTGTGTGACCTTAAGAGGGACCGCCTGGACTACGTACCTCAGTCTGTGTGATATCAGCCTCCCGCCGCCAGATATGCACCAGACAGTCCCTCGGTGTTCATGTCTTGCTGGGTCTTGGCGTGGACACGCATCCTTGTGTGTCACATGCGTCTCTGGAGACGCATCGGTGGACGTGCTCTCGAGACGAGAACGGTGGTGGACTGGCAGCACTGCACGAAAAGTGCTCGGTCGGTGACAAGCCACTATTTACAGCACCAGCACCATGATGGGGTTGCCATGTTAAATCGATGGTCTCCGGCCAAGAACTTCAATGGATGACAAAACAGACTCAGAACGAGGTCAGTTCGTCAGTGTGAGGCTGGACGGGCTAGCAGAATCTTAATTGATTCTCGTTAATCCACCGCTTGGGTCAGCTGCATCACATCCTGCTCATCCGTTCTCTGCATCGCAATGCTGCAAGATGGACGCTAAAAATAACATTTTGGAGAGGGGCCAAGCAGTGTGTTCAACTCTATTTTGGCGGGCGGCTCAGCGTTGCTGCTCATTGGTTCCCCGTCGCAGAACCCGCCTGGCCCCGGCCCACCCTCTCAGTCTGGCGAACCAGCAAAGCCGCTGCATCCTGATGTGGGTAGGAGCCTTGGTCACTTGTGCTACTGCAAGCACCGGGCAGTAATCACAGCATTATTGGTTTCCTCTACTGTCTCTTCATATAGGATCCGACTTCACATCCGGGCCGCGAGGAGCGGTCTGCATCCACCCCCCTTCCCCTTCTCACATTCATCATTTATCGTCATGGGCACACACGTATCCCTAGTAATCGGCGAGGATTGGTTTCCCAGCAAAACGGCTTCCTCCCTCGGAGTCGGCTGTATGGCGCAAACACTAACAAGGCAGGTTTACGAAGCCTGACATCATCACGAGGGTTGCGCCGCGCGGGTGTGACGGTGCGCTGTACTCGCTTGCGGTGTTTGAAGCCTCTCCGCTCAAGGCCTTGACTTTTACCGCCGCTGCTAACGCCGGAAGTTTGGGACCGCTCTGGGGCGGACTTTCAGAAGTTCGGGAGTCAGATAAGCAGCGTCCGATCTGGAAGCAAGCGTCTTTTGCCTGGCAGGCCTGTCGAGTGATATCACGAAGAATATAGTACAGTACGTGTGCATGGCGGGTGCAGGTGTGCCCGGCCCCTCACCCTTGATTTGACAACTTCAGGGTCTCACCTGGGTAGTGCACAATCCGGAATGCCGGCAAAAGATTTTGCTTGTGGCTGATGGGTCGCCTCCGCCGCACGACTCAGCAGCCGCCATGGGAAGGGGCTGCAAAAACTCGTGTATCTGTGTCAGGTCACTCAGCCATTTTCCCCAGGGTCTCTTGGAAAGCCCAAACCCAGACCCTTGGGAGCAACCCATCCACGCAAGGGGATTTACCCAGTCGTGAGATCGTAGGCACTGCGGCAACTCGGACGAGGGTACGGCAAGTCCAAGGGAAACTTCTACAGCCTTTCGACGCAGAGCTGGGAGATCGGCGCTGATGCTCGGGAAGCAGGAAAGACGAGCGTAAAGTCGGCTCTGGGACGATGGCACGACCATCGCGTGTTGAGGGCTAGGCATGGCATGATACTCAGCTGTGTTTTACTACCGTGTTTTCGTATGATCGTGGGTACATATGCCCTACGAGGGACCGCCCTGGCCACCTCAGATCGACCGCACAAGACACGGGCCGGCGCTCCCAAAGGAAGTAGCATCAACCGAGAGAGCCAAGACATTTTAAACAATTGATCGTCCTCGCGCGGACTCTCGTCGGCGTCTACTATGTAGCCTGAGCCCCCCCTCCGATCAAACGCGCACTGCTGCAACCGTTTCTTCTACTTCCTCGAGTTGCTCTCTCCAAGAAAGAAAAGGAATAAAGTCCGCTGAGTAATGGCCAAGAACAAAAAAATGCCACTTGGGTCTGGGGGTGGCCCGACTTGATCTACACGGATCTTGGGTACAGCCGGTATGGACAAGCACTTGGCTGAGATCTTGTGTGTGACGACTCTACACGGTCCCGAACACCAAATGCTTCATATTTTTTCTTCCTTCTCGCGGACTCGTCGCCAGCACCCAATCGCCTACGGCCGTATAGCGCGCCCAAGGTCCAGATGTCATATGCACGCCATCGTGCGCACGTCCCCGGGCTTCTTTTTATCCCAACATTCGTGAGATGACACGTCAAACATCTACCAGCTGTTCCAGACGCTTCTTCCGCGGCTGTGATTAACATCGGCTGGAATGAGCGAGACTCAAACTTGTCATGCCATGGCTTTTGCCAACTCTCTCACTCCCTTCTCGTCCCATCTAACTTTTACCCAGCAGGTCGGCTAAGGTGGCTAGTCAAGGCTATCAAGGCCTTGCTCTATATCTCATCTGCTATCCTCTCACCCCCCTCACGATGGTATCGCCGCCGAGCCGTCAACCCCCCCTTTTCTCGTCTCACATCTCCCCTGGCGCTGGCCACGGAACACTGCCTCTCCGTATTATTCCCCTCCCCATTTCCCCCAACCATGGTCCCCCCCACCACCGCGATTCCCCTCTGTGGGCTCAGCCAGCCCATATCGGTTATTATCGTTCCTCGCTGGATGACAGATAGGCTAGCCACAGGATAACTAGAAGCCGTTTATCCAGCACTGCATCGTACCCCCCAGCTTTTTCACGGCACTAGGCCTCGGTGGCAGCCCCTTCTCCCCCTAGATTTCCTTGCCGATCTCTATTCAAGCGAAGACCGGCCTCTCCTGTGCCAGAAACAAGAGAACTCGGGCCCCCTCTGCCGGGCCCAGCAGGTCCAGGATCCGCGACCTCCCTTGGTCCGTCGCGGCAAGAACGGCCACCTCACAAGGCGATCGGCCTAGTTCACTTAGAAGGTTTGCTGCGTGCTCCGAGAGGGGGCCGCTGCCGCTAATCATGTGCTGGATGAGGGAGAGAGGGGTGGGTTGTGTGGGCTGTGTGGCGGTGGGAACGGCTTGAAGGTTGGCGAGGGCGGATGGGAGGGCCGCCACAGAGGTTAAAGGGATCAGAGGGAGCTCGAGCTGGTTGAAAATGCTTGAAAGCGACGATGTCAGCCATACAAGCACAAAAACTCATAAAGACAAGTCCCAGTGCTGACCTGATTTGCAGGGTCATGAAGGCCTCCGTCGGGTTCGTCCCTTGTCCCTGCCGGTTGAGGAGGAAGACGACCGCCGTGTCGCGGCCTCCGTCGAGGTTGAAGAGGCGTTCCAGGCGCTCCTCCGTAGCTGCCACTCCGACGTCCTGTGGTGAGAGGAGGACCAGGCGGAGGAAGCGGCGCTGCTGCTGTTGCTGCGGAAGGGGGAGCGCGATGTCGTGCGTGCCCAGCCTCTTCTCTGTCGCCCTCGTCAGCGATGTCTCCAGCGTGGCCAGGGGGTTTCGGCATTCCGGTCTACCTTGTAGCCGGGGCGTGATGCCGATCAGTAAGGGGATCGCCGGTGTCCATTCTGGACGTTTGCGGAGGGAAGAACAGAACATGGCCTCGTGGACGCGAAGTTCGCAAGCGGGTATCACGGGATGCAGTGTGGTCGAGCTGCGAGATTTCAAGTATCTCGTCTTTGGGTTTTCAACCGAAGACGGGTGGAGTTTTATATGAGCTGAATCAAGTATGTGAGTATTGGCAGGCACTATCTATCTCGCCCCTGCCTTCTTTCGTTCTTTCCCAAGAGTGAGGTGTCTTCCATGTCTAAGATGCCCGCCCATAACGTTACACGCGCCGTGCTGGGCAGAGAATGTATCTCGCCCGCTAAATGGTATCATAAAAAAAAGGAAAAAAGAAAGAGAGAGAGAGAGAGAGAGAGAGAGAGAGAAAACTCCTATATAAAAACTCCGCGCCTTTTATTTAGCCAGCCCTGGCACATCAGCCCAAAAGGCCTTATGCCGCCGTCGGCGCTGGAGACTGCGGCTGCGTCGGCAGTTGCAGGCTCGGGAGCAGCGGCTTGTTGGTCTTGGGGTCCCTCAGGTCGCGCAGCGCGGCCTCCATGGCGAGATACCGCTGGGAGCGCTCCTCCTCGCGCTGGGCCAACTCGTGCTCGCGGCGCGTCAGCTCTTCAAGCTTCTCGTCGAGGGCGCGGATGCGCTCGGCGTTCTGATCGGGTTTCTGCGACGCCTTCCAGTATTCGTAGACGATGATGGCGCTCGCGACGCCGAGGATGAAGGCGTCGCCGATGACGTCGGCGAAGAGGTCGACGGCCTTGCTCTCGGGGAGAGGGCGGAATTTGCGTCGCCAGACGCTCCTAGGCTTTTCTTTCGTCGAGCTGCCGGCGCTGCTGGAGCTGGTGCTGGTGCTACCACTTCCTGAATTCGAGGAAGATGAGCTGGATGAGCTAGGCGACGACGACCCCGACGACGCCGTGGGCACGAGAGGGTTCCGTTTCGCGGTGTCGTTGTTGGCCTGCCGCGCCTTGGCCGCCTCCTCCTTCTCGACTTGCTCCTTTGTCTTGACCGTCGGGGCCTCTGCCTTTTCCCTCGCACGCTGCTCGGCGTCCGGATTCCGGAGGAGAGCGACGTTGAGACGCATGTTGAGCTGGTGGATGGACTGGCCATAGCGGGCGGCGAAGGCGCGGAACTTTGGGTGCTCGTGGGCTTGCGCTTTTATTTGATTCTAAAGCAGGTTAGATGTTTCCGACACAATGGCTCCCGGAGGATGGGGTGACTGAGGTTTCCAACTTACGGCGCCATACTTGGACACGTGCCGCACGAAGAGCGCGGCGAGCTTGAAGAGAGGCAGTGGTACCATGGTGGGGGGCTTTTTCGAGGACCGTCAGGAGAGCTCCGGGAGCTCCGTGCTACGGCGCTGCTTGGCTTCGTCTTGGCGGTGTTGCTTGCTGTCAATTGAGACAATTGATGCTCATTAACTGCAGTTAGGGTAATCCAGTGTCGAGAGAACGGTTGGTGATATGTACAATGATGCCTAGTATTGTGCGTACGCCGGGTTTATCGGAGTCATGTTGAGCAGCTGAAGTTTATGCTTGGAATGGGTCTCCCACCGTCCCGCCGCGGAAGTGCACGGAAGACGCTTATTTGATGTTCCGCTTCTTTGGGCTTCGGAGCCGATTCCAGCAGGGCCCCGGCTCGCTGACTGAGACTCGGTGTCCCAAGGTTTCAATCGGGGTAGGCATGGACCAAGCTGCTTTTCGATGCGAAATCCATTCATCATTGAGGCTAATTTTATCGCGAACCCTTAGATTGTAGGTGCAAAGAAGTGACTGGCCGTATTTGCAAGTTGAAATGATACGTAGCACGATACCCTCAGAGGAGTGGTACCTGCTGTTGATCACTCTCTTGTCCCGGTATGCTTACATAAGCTGGTAGTTGTAGCGGTCGACGAGGCCAGATGTGGAGTAGCGTCGACGGACTCAGTTCGGATACTGCAAATGGCCAACACTTTCAGTTTCGTAGTTCCCCAGGCAACGGTACGCGAAGCGAAGGTCAACAGCGACGGCACACCAACCCGGCCCTTCGCTCCACCCTCATCACCAAAAGTTTACCACTCCGTCTCAACGGCGCATCATCCCGACAACTCTGAATCTCCTTGGTGAGTTTCTTATGTGACTTCCTTGTCTAGTCAGCAGCCATCAGTTTGCTTGCGGAATTGTCGATTGCCCGTGGATTCCTTTGTCTTGTTTTTTCCCCACATGATCTGTTTCTGAGACTGGTTAGTAAACAAATCATACCCCGGCTTGTTGCTGCTTATCCTGTCCGCTCGGCTCCCGCATTTGATGAGCTGGGCAGCACTTGGATTGCACTTTGTCTGTCTTTCCCCAGTTCTCTTCAATAGTGCACACCAATGTCCTTCATTGCCCAACTACCCTATCCTCCCATGTACTGACAATTGCGCGTAACAGGCCCTCCCCCTTAACAGTCCAAGGCCGATCTTGATTTTGCGGTACCGCCTTCTTCGTTTTCGAGAGCTGCCGTTCTCTCGGGACAGCACGTATTCCTCAGGGAAGCTAGGCTCCAGTCATGGCCCATAGGTTGGTGGCGAAAACGGGTGTCGATTTGGAGGCTTTGTCACCGAGGGACGCCAACGCGCTGCGCATGCCCAAGGCTATCGAAATGAAAACCTCCAAGCCTATCGTCCAGCTCAAGGCTGCGAAAGACAAGGAACCACCGCCTCAGCCGCCTGCAAATGTCGAGGAGCCTCCGGCCAACGACCGTCCTAATGGCGCTGTGTATCAGGTCGGCAAGATGCTCGGCAAGGGCGGCTTTGCCGTGTGCTACACGGGATATCACCTGCCTGAACGCAAGAAGTACGCGCTAAAGATTGTGCGGAGCCAGATGCCGTCCAAGATGCAGCAGAAGGTCAGATTTGTTACACTGCCGTTTTGGTCGACATCCGTTTCTAACATGTTGCGCAGTTCCAAACCGAACTCCAGATTCACTCCAAGATGAACCAGAAGAACATTGTACAGTTTTTCAGGGCATTCTCGTTCCACGACTGTATGTACCTGGTTCTCGAGCTTTGCACCAACGGCTCTCTCATGGACATGGTCAAGAAGCGTAAGGGCCTAACGGAGCCCGAGGTTCGTTTCTATTCCGTCCAGGTGGCCGGTGCAATCAAGTACATGCACGGAAAGGGCATCATCCACCGAGACCTGAAAATGGGAAACATCTTTCTCGACCACCGCATGAATGCCAAGGTCGGCGACTTTGGATTGGCTGCTTTGTTGGTTACTGGCCGGGATATGCAGACCATAAGAAGGACTACCCTGTGCGGTACACCCAACTACATCGCGCCCGAGATTCTCCAAAAGGGAAAGAAGGGACACGACCATGCGGTCGACATTTGGAGCTTGGGCATCATCATGTCAGTATACCCCGACTGAAGCCAAGATTCTCCCACTGACTGAAGCAGGTTCGCCATGTTGACATCCAAGCCACCATTCCAATCGACGAGCACCGAGGAGATTTACCGCCGAGCGAGAGAACGAGACTACGAATGGCCGAGCCCGGAAACCTCGCAAAAGTATATCAGCGAGGAAGCTAAGGACTGCGTTGCCACGATGCTCGAGGACGCAGACATGAGGCCGGAACCGGACGTCATTGTTCAACACCCTTTTTTCACTTGTGGTTACATGCCGGTGGAGGCCGACATGACAACCAGGCTCCTGACACTACCACCCGACGCCTCCGAATTCTACGCCGATCGCATGAGCCCTCAGCTGCAGGCGATCAGTAAGAAGAACACGGAGGACATGTGCAGAGAATGCGGAGTTGGCCCCTGGGCACCCGTGCAGGTTATTCATACGCAGACATGGAAAGAGATGGCTGCGGAGGAGAAGTCTGGCTTGACGCCCATGATTCCCTTGGGAGAGGACGTCGTCTACAGACCTTTCGACGACTGGCTCCGCGAGAAGCGCCACGCTCGTGCCCTTGCCGCCTCGTCGTCTACCCGCTCCGACGCGACGCCGGAACCGCATCTGAGCGGTTCCCAAACAGCGCCGACAGGCCTGTTCCGTCAACCACCCCAGAGCTTTGCCGCGCAGCAAAGAGCTCAAAATCGCCCCCCTACGGTGGCAAGCACGGTCAGGTCACGACCGCCGCCAGAAGTGGCCCCTCAACCAGCGGAAGCGACACGCCCGAGGTCAGTCAGACAGTATAGCGCACCCGAGTCTCGAACAAACCAGCTGGCCGAACCTCCACTGAGGAAGTCCACCGCGGCACGGAGGACGCCACTTCCGACGACGCAGTCGACGGGATCTCTTCCCAGCCAGGCCATGGTGCCCCAGAGCTCCAACCAACCCACAGTTACCATGACCGGTCTTCTGGAAAACCTCAAGATCTCTTCCGATCAAACTGAGAAGGCATCTCTCTTCAGCCCGACCGAGTGCGCGGAAACGGTGCCAGGCTCCAGGCCCGATGTTGTGCTCGAGCGACTTCGCCGGCTCCAGGCCGAGCTGGAGCGTGCTCTGAATGCTCGAACCATGGCCATCATCTCGTCCAAGGATACCACCCCGCCTCATCCCAACGTGGTTGTCAAATGGGTGGACTACACAAACAAGTTTGGTCTTGGCTACATCCTCAACGACGGCGGCGTCGGTTGCATCCTGCGAGATATCCCTACTACGGAAGGGAACAAGACCCTCACGTTGCCGTCAGCTTGTATGCTCGTCCGAGATGCTGAACGCCACATCGAGCGACGACACGACGAATCGTATCCCGAGAGACATCAGCCATTGCCGCCCAAGCAAGACATTCACTTTTATGAGAACAACGGCGAGGCCGGTCTCGCCCGAGTGTCTGTCTCCTCAAAGCAATTCCGCGTGCCGGTTTACGAGGACGGAACGCCCGGAAAGCTGAACCCAGGAAAGGACGTGTACGAGCACAGAAAGAGGGAGCGCGTCATCCTCTGGAAGAAATTCGCCAATTACATGATCGCCTACGGCAGAGACGAGCCCCCTCCGGCCGAGGAGACCGTTACTCGCCCGATGGAGTTCTCTGGCAACGACTCCCAACCTTCGGATCTGGTCACCTTCTATCAGCGCTTCGGCGACGTCGGTTGCTGGGTCTTTGGCGACGGGCATCTTCAGGTAAGCCCCAGTACTACAAAGCGAAGGTGACAAGCGCTGACAACGATTCAGTTCAACTTCCCTGACCACACCAAGATTGTTTTGAATGCTGCAGGAACTTGGTGTCACTTCTGGCATCTTCCCATGGAAGCAGCTCAAAACCTTGCCACCACCGGAAGCATCGGAGCTGCGGCTCTTGACGAGAGGGCCATGCTGTCCTACCCCCTGCAGACGCTGTTGAACTTCCAAACGAAGCCCTCGGTGACTCGTTCTACCCGTACGGCCACTACGTCGCGCCGACGCCCCGAGATTCCTGCAGATCTCCAGGGAATCCCAGCAGCGAATGATTTCCGTCGAAAAATCGAGTTTATCAAGAACGCAGTCAAGGAATGGGTGACCAATGGCGGTCTGGGTAACAGCGCTATGGACCGTCAACACAGACTCCGCTGGGGAGGTTACCGCGAGACCGTCATGGGCAACAGCTTTACCAAGGGTGTCTGGGTGACTGTCGGCGCTCGATGGGGTGACAGCAGACAGTCGGCCTACATTGACCCGGCCAACCCTATGGAAATGGGAGAAGAGATTGACGAGTCCAAGAGGCGACGCCACTGAGGCGGATGGCACGTCTGGGTTTTGACAGGCCGTAGGAGTTGATGGGCGAGCCGGGAGCGAGAGGACTCTGCATTGTTAAGCCTATCATGGATAATTATTGTTCAGCCAGCCCGGTTCGCCTGGCCGGCGCTCACGAGATCACGCCATGGTCGCTACAGCGGGGGGTAGCTTTTGGGTTGGGCATGCTTGGAGTTTTGAGGTCTCTGCGGAACACAGCAATGGCGTCTTGGGGGTGGGGCATAATAAAGTGTTACGAGTTCCACACTTGAGCTGTTGGGCGTCTCGCCGTGGTTTACTCTGTTTGACTTGCGTTGCCTCAGTTTTGGTACATGTCCAGCTGTCGGCTTTGATGGTCACCGCAACGACGTTTCGTCGTCAGCCTACATGAGAAACCCGGGATAACGGCACATGATGTATAGCGAGCTAAATCCCGATATCTACCTAGGCATGGCTGCTGACCCATAGCGGCATGAACCGCGTAGGAATTAATGAATTGACGGTAATCCTGCCTTAGCGCCGCCAGGCGGCGTGGGAGTCTTGCTATGCCCAAAGGAAGGGAGTGTTGTGTCACGTGTGGCATGGTGGGCAGCTTTGCTCGTAGTGTAACTGCCGCAATACGGTCTTCGCACAGAGTTCACTGTGACCCCGCTCCCACTATATTATATTGCTGCGTTATGCATAATCCTTCCTCTATATGGCTTAAAGCTCGCTGTACAAAGTAAAGCTCTTCTTGCTGGATAGCACGGCTTCATTTGATTCGCCTTCTACCCGGACAGACCGACATGTCCCGCTCTGTGGGGACTCTGACTGACCAACGATAGGTGGACCTCATAGTTATTTTAACTTCTGCGGATATACTCGGTGCATTTACCGGGCCGTCCGACTCGTGTTAAAGGAGCTCTTCTCCTCACCATTCTTTAACTTTTTGTGTTGGACCTTCTGGAGTGGGACTACAATCAAACTATCCTGGACACTACAGAGCGATTTAATCAACGCAAATAATCTATTCTCTCATGCCCTTGAGACTATTCAACTACATGTACAAGTATATAGACAATGGGTTCATCTCTTGGTCCAACTTTTCCCCTTGACTCAACAGATTCTTAGAGTTTATTCGTTCATTAACACACATCGTCACTCTTTTAACACGACACTCTTTTTTGCCTTGTTTTTTTAATAATGTTTTCCAAAGCTCTTAGCCTGCTGTGCTACGTCGCCTTGTCCCGCGGCGTTGTGTCGTCGGCGTTGCACCGCCGCGATGACTCTGGTGGACACAAGTGGCTCGACCACGACAAGATCGTCCCCTTCACCCAAAAAGCCAGCCCTAACAACACTGGGGAGGTAGAGCTTCGGTTCAACCCTTGGCTCTACGTAGCAGGAGGCTGCGATCCGTACCCTGCGGTCGACGCTAGCGGTAACCTCGGGTAAGTAGGCGCAACCGCGACACCCCTGGGCGTTCCTCATGCGTCCTGCCGGTCTTCAGAAAATGATTCCAGTAGCTAAGTGTGCTCAAAACAGTGCTGGCCTGAAGCCTACTGGTGGCGGAAGAGACGGGTGCGATAATGGCGGCAGAGGCCAGGTTTACGTACGCACCGGAGAAAGTCAAGGACGCCTGGCGGTCATGTACAGCTACTATGTCCCCAAGGTCCGCTGGGCCAAGGGCAGCGATGGTGGCCAGCGCCACTACTGGGCCAGCGCCGTCGTCTGGCTCAACAGATGGGGTTGTGATGACACCGACATGACGTCCCTCTGGCCCGTCGGCATATCTTACACAACCGATCACCTAAACTGGGGGACTGCCCCTGCAGGGCAGATATCCTTCAAGTCTTCGGGCGCGGGCATGGCCATGCCTACCCAGCCCATGTTGCAGATACACGATTTGGCCTTCTCCCCTTTCGTCGGGGCCGAAGGCGAACTCGTTTTCCAGCGTGCTCTTATCGGCTGGGATTCTCTTCCCGACGCAGCATCACAAGCCTTGACCGATGTTCAGTACGATAAGACCGAGGTGCCTTTCACCGATGCCAACTTCCAAAACCAACTGGACGCTGCATATGCACCCGGCATGTTTGCCGGCCTGCCGGACCCAGCTGACTGTCTCGTGCTGCCCTAGTCTGGGAGTGACATTCCGGACGGACCCGCCTTTTCCTCTTTGGAGTTTACCCCGACCCAGCTCAGCATGGTTGTGACGAAGGGGATGCATTATGTTGCTATCAATGGCATGATGTATTATATATTGGAAGTAATATAATTCGATTACATGAAAGCCGTGTTTACCGTCACAAGCGGGTTATGATAATGAACTGTACTGTACCATGAACCACGGGCTTTAGTGACAAACCCATGCCTCATTGCTCCCTGTTCTCCGTTGCGTAGAGCCTTCTACTGCCAGTGCTGCATTGAGGCCCACCCTTATTGTGACTCAAGGTCGTTTTCGCAGCTGAAGGACCTGACGCGGCATGTTCGTCGGCCTGACGAGAAGCATATCGAGAATGCTCGTGACTGGACTACTCCAGAACTCAGCAGGCGATATGAGGAGCTGGAGCGGCAGGATGGGTGGTACGATGAGGATTGGGCTGTGAATCAATCTCTTGACGCCCAGAGGTTAAGTTACAGCAGAGGAGAGTGCCTTTATTACGGTCTACGCCGCATATCCCAGCTAAACTCTGTGCAGAGGAACTTGTCATCAAGCCAAAGTGGCACTTGCTTCGCGGAAGATTCGGGACAAGAAGCTGTCCCCTGTTCTCGTCGCAGGTCACCCTAGATTCATTTCTCTGGGCGCTGCCTAGCCTTGGGCAGGAACTAGTAGAGCCGGAGCCCAATTCGGGGGTCACCTTCGGGTTTAGCACCAGGCACGGAGAAATGGGTGCGGTCAATGATCCTCACCGGTATCGGCGCCGGTATCATTGTCCATGTCCCTCCTCCCGGTGCTCCGGGTTGGAGCCCGACACCTCCTAACCCCACGTATCGGGGAATCGCCATGGAACCTCCTCCTGGAACCGGTTGCAATAGACTTGGCAGGGGTTTCAATAGAGTAATATGAGCAATACGCTTGCTTAGTTGCTCGTGCGTGTATGTGTCTATGTACATAGGCCCATGCAATACGGATGGTGGAATGTGGAAGGTATGGGTACGTACGTATCAATGGGTGATTAAGATGGGGCCCAGGGTTCAGAACTGAGGGAGTGTTTTCCCCTTGCAACATTATTGTGAAGACACTTCAATTCTGTCTTTGTTCTAGTCTCAGTCTTCAACTCCGAATGCGAGCCTACTATTTGAGTGACGCCGCCCTCACAGCTCGATATTCAGCGCGCCTCCTTCTGTCTGTGAGCCTGGTAGTTAGTTACCTGCTCTCTCTATTTTGTCTACACAACAACAGACAGCCCCGACCAACACTGACTCTCTCTCGACTGCTCACTTACGAACCAAACGCCAAAAAGACGACACCTATCGCGACGCCATGACAGCAAAAGTGATGACCCCCACCTGATTTGAACAGATAACCTTTCGATCAATCCTCGTTTGAGAACTGGAGTCGAACGCGCTACCAATTGCGCCAGAGGGCCAGTTGTTGGTGCTGTGCAGGGGAGACGAAAATACCGCATGAGGACGGCTGTCCCATCTGGAGTCGTTGCGCCACAAGGCGTGTTGCGAGAGATTGGAGGCCCGCATTCAAAGATGGGGAGGTGGATGCTGGTGCAGGCATTTCACCAGTCTAGGTATGAGGGGCTCATGTGCCATCCAATCCAATAGGCTCACCGTGCTATTCAATGTGCGTGTATCTCGTCCAAGGGTCACTATGCGAGGCTGCGGGGACGCAAGCCATCTCATTCGGGCAAGGCAACGATGCATGGCGGTAGAGAATGTTGCAGGGCGGGGGGCTGAGCTTCAGTCCGGACAACTTGACATCTATCAGGATGGGTCGTCAAGGGAACTCGGCTTGCTTATTTTGGGTCTTGGAAGGCTGGCATATATTGCATGAATCGCTAGGGCTGGAGTTTACTTGGGCGTGGTCGGACCGTCGGTCGAGCCGTTTATGACTCCTTGGCCACTCTGAGTGTGGGGGACCGATCTCCATAATAAAAAATTGTACATCTTAGTTGATTTGATCAAGGAGGTGGCTGATTTTCATTTTTGGTTGGTAGGCGGCCGATATGTGGCGACCGAGACGTTTGAGCGTTCAATTGCAATCCCTATCAACTCACTGAGCACTACCTGAGTAAGATAGACCAACGGCCTTTATTCTAGGCTTGTGTAAAATAAGGAGTAGATGATTCAAGGCCATGCACCTGCGCTTATAAATTGTTACTTTGGTTTGAAACCCGTCTTATCGTTTGTCGTTTTACTAGGTGCAATTGTGTTCACCCACGGGCCCCATGACTGGCGATTTATAAGCGCAGTAGTCCTCCTACCTTCCAACCAACTATCACTGGATGCCAACATCCACCAATCCCCGATAGTCTAGTGGTGAGGATATCTGCTTGTCACTGCAATACCAGCAGCTCGCAGGGGACCGGGGTTCAATTCCCCGTCGAGGAGATCTTTTTCAATTTTTCGATTGTTGCTACCACCAGCAGGCGACTCTTGGAACTCTTGGAACTCTTTTTGTATAATGAGAACTATCGTCTGTGAAGACTCGAGGTTGTTTGAGTGCCCAATTGAAGTGACGATTCTTTCGTCCGAGGGCTGTCTTCGTACTTGCTGACGACGGTCGCGATTCCTACCCCGTTAGCACTTTAGCTGCATAGCTATTACACAATGGATGGTATCGCAAATGCCTTGGTCTCCGCCACCGGCCAATCATTTCGTTCGACTATTTCTACAGACTAACAGAAATGCCTTCGCTCTGCGGAGTCTCCCAGATCAATCAGGAACACTACTGCAAGACGCAAGCAACACATAGACTGGCCATATACTACCTACCTATATAGTATAAGGCAACCTCAGAGTCGCAGCAGTCACAGGACCGTATCAGACCTGACGAAGAGCATCTAAGGTATTACTCCATTGCCAATGTTGCGCGGTACATAGTGGATAGGTCAATGATATCGTAGAGGGTGGCAGTAGCTAGGTTCATCTCTAGTCCTCTTGCATTGCAGCAGGAGTGTCATTTCATACATACATCTGGCGATATATTGGTGCTCAAGGGATTCAGAGCCCCGGTACTCTAATCTCGTGAGGGTTTTGGGACGTGAGACCTCCGCATCGCTCTTGTACCGCGATTGAACCCTCTTGCCCCTCAGAGCCAGAGGCCCTCTGTGATATATATGCCCAAAGGGAAATATCTTGACGCGGCACTGCTTTTCTTCCAGAAACTTTCCGTTGTGTCCAGTATCGACCCCGGATAGTCCTCTTCTTCAACTTCTAGCAACAATGTCACTTTAGCTTTTTGTTTGACCCCATCTGCAGGTAGGCCCTTTTGATACAATCACGACCAACTGGGCTAATATACAAAGCAAGATCCGTAGCTGTCCACCAATTTCAAGGCCCATTCTATCCTTGAGAACCATCATTGTTCTCTGTACCGGTCAGAGATATACAGCGTCAGTATCCATTGGGTTCGCCTATCTTCCGAGATCCGGTACGAGGTACTGAGGATCCTGTCGAGCCTTGGTGGTAAGCCTGAGGGTTGGACGACACCAGCAAAAGATTCATCACAGACGCTTCCCAGAGCTTGTCCTCAATCATCAGCACTTGAGGGCCTTGTAGAAACCCGGTTCTTAATATTAGTGTCTACTCGCCCAGCGGCCCCCAGGACTTTAGGGTCGGGCCTCCTACAGAACGAGAAGACAACAATATGAGCGAGGCTATGGATAAGACCGAAGGCTGCCAAAATCACGTCGCGCCTTGCGCCTCAACCATTCACAATACTGCCGCAGACCCCAAGCGCCTGCATCATCATCATCATCTCGTTGTCAGTATGGCACGCATAGAGGCAGAGCTAGAGAGGGTGCAAGAGACACGAGGTGAGGAGCTTCGAGATATCCTCAGATTAGAACCAGACTTTAGGTACGGTTCACGAGCCCACTGCTATCCTGGGTCCATCGACTCTGTGCACCAACACGACCAAGCCCAAGCCTGAAGTTTCCCGCCATTTCACAAACGCCGGTAATCTCCCATTGTCGTCAAGGACCAGACAAACAGGGCTTCAAGGCTAAGAAAACATGGGAGACGTCTCACTGAAGCCGCCGGCAGACCTGACAAACTCGACCGATGGTTTTACAAAGCATGTTATCCCTGACGCACTTTCGCATGGGAGGGGCCAAAGGTACGTGAAGGAGATGACCTGGCACACCGAGTGTATCACGCCCGGCAGATTCTAGGTTCCTGTTAAAACATCATTATCCCTAGCACTTATAACCCAGGTATACAATGACCAGCCTTTTACGAAACGACCTCCAGCCCTCACCAGCGTTCACCGTTCAAGGTGGCTCAGTCACAGACACAGACATTCATCCTGCACATAGAGGAGAACCCCCACCAGGGGGGGAGAGGGCAGCCATGTGGTGTCATCTAGGACATCCTTAAGTAATGACCAAGAATATTCTTAGTTTAATGCATAATGATTCAACCTCATCATCATCATCATCATCGTACGTGTCTCTAGCCTCGTATTGTGACTATGTGCGGACAAAAAACCGAACAAAAACATACAACACCAGGTATTCGCTGATCGTCACCGACTCAACTACTAATCCGGCCCTCACTGGCTTATCTATGGGAGAGCGGACGGGATCCCGAGTTCTCCAGTGGGTATGGTCGTACGTGCTATATCGTGGACTTGGAATCGCTTATCGTGGGCTACGATATCGGAAGAGTGTCGAGGAACGGAGCATAAACCTTCTTGGACGGAAGAAGTAGGGTCCTTTTCCCCTTTCTGGATCAACCACTCGGTTTACAAGCACGGTATCATTACATGGAGCGATAAAGGTCCAGACCGTGCGGGATGACCAAAGAACCAGTCCACGAGATGGCCAAGGCAGCCGAGACTTTACATCCGGCCAACCTTGTCAACAATAACGCCACACACATACAAGAACACAACGACGTAGCATTGGCAACCCAAACGCCCCAGAGACTCCAACAGGGATCTTCGTCTACTTAGATAACCATAATAGACGTCCCGCCAAAGCGACAGAGAACACAACGAGTGAAGGAGGGGGGTGGGCGGACGGTAAGGACCCGCGACCAATGGGCGACGTGCCGTGTCAGATCCCAACGACGTGGTTCCCGAGGCGTGCGTATGGGGCTGGGTGGATGGCATGCAGCTTGCAACGTCCCGAAGACAAGACTTTTTGAACGCGAGCGGAAGGTGTGTTTCCACGCCGCGGCGAGGCAAAGATTCCATATACATGCCCCGACCTCTGCCAAACCCCCTTGCGGCAGTCTCTGGTTGGGTTGGTGCGCAGGCGGCCAATCTTTCCAAGACAGCAGCGTCCCCCATCATCCCACGGACGCAATGGCTCGGCGCTCCAAAATTGAGAAGTGATAGCTTACCCCCGACCCGCGGGCCAGGATTAATGGGCAGCATTGCCTACAGATTACTGTACATGTCCCCCTCTAGAAAACGGGGTCATGCCGTTTGTTTGGCCGTCGCAGGAGCACATCTGCACAACATCACTCGCGCTCTACTTCTTGTCCCAGATCCGGTCGGACGCTGCCCCCCTCTTGGTCATAAGGCCGCAAGTGCACAGCACTCACTCACTGTTCGGTGAACATATCCCACAGTAGATGCGGTGTGCCGATCGTTCCCGGTGAGGGCGAGGGGTTCCGCTACGGCCCGTTTCCGTGACATAGGGTTCCAGAAAGGCTGACTGTGTCGTTTTGGGATGCTTGTGCGGGTAAGAGATGGAGGGCAAATTGGAATTTGTGTCGTACTGCAGCGATGCAGGTGAAAAGGAGTTGTGAGCTGAGATCCGGCTGACCCCCTTGTCAACACAAACGGGGTTTGCGTTGACGTTCCCGGCCACATCATGTCCACATGCTGCGCACTAGAGTGGAATAGGCCACGTACGGATACCCGTACGCTGATCCACTAATGCAACACCTTATCAGAAATTTCGAGACGGGTTGCGCCAGGACAGGGCCATGGTCTGGTTTGGTGCCGTCGAAGGTATGCTGTGACTGTGAGATGCTTGATATGGGCTAAGAGTCGGGGACACGTTTGCGCCGGAGAATTGGTGACAGCCATGAGCAGGCCGTTCAATGCAAGGAGTGTATTGGCGGCGCTGTGACCCAAGTATGGGCAAGAGAGAGAGAGGGGGGGGGGATGTCGATATCGAGAACATCTCGAGCCCATACAGAAGATGATGCTCCAGAGATATTAGGTGCTAGCCCTGAACAGCGCAAGCTTGTCGTCGTGCCAAGTACAGCTTCGCCTCATCTTAGCTCGACAGGGGGCGTTCCCGAAGTCTCCTGTCGGCGAAGGGCCCGCGCCCCGACAGGTTCGAGGCAAACAAAACACAAGACCCCCGGACGGGAGGGGAAACCTAAAGTGGGTTGACAGGTAGTCTAGCGGCCGGAACGACGCCCAGCAATATTTGCATTAGAAACTATGGCTGGGCGAAGTGCTCCGAGAACAGATGATCGGCTCAGAGGAAAGGGACTAACTGAATACCATAGTGATAGTAAATTGGAAATCCCCGTAACCTGAGGCGACGGCAATCGCACAGGGAGAGAGTGTGTAGGCCGAGTGCCACCCTGCATGGCTCCTCTGCGTCTCGTCGCCCGCATGGAGCCGCGGGTCGGCTGTCAGATGTAAGTGAGCTTGTGTGTGTGAGCGCGGAAGCGCGCGAGTGGTTCCGGCCTGCAAGACGTATAAAGCGTATGCGTCCTGTCCTTTCCGGACGATGGAGCCGGCGATCAGCGAGAAGAAAACCTTTTGCCGCCAGCTTGTGCAAAGAGCTCCTTTGGAGAAGAGAAGAGAGAGAGAGAGAGAGAGAAAGAGAGAGAGAGAGAGAAAGACAACCTGCCCAGCCTCAACGAACCTTGTGCTGTGCTACAAGTCAAGCTCGCCGTCGTCCCTCTCGAAACCTGGCAGCCCCGGTCGCCCCCGTCAAAACAATCTGGACGGGCCGAGCCGCAAAACGCTATTCGAACGGCTGGACCAAGCCGATAAAAAATCGTCCCAACGCGGTGCAAAGACTCACGATGAGAGAACGTCCGACGAATACGGGATGCTGCAGAAGCATAGCGAATACCAAGACGACAGACGCCCGATCTCACGCCGGGCCGAAAACAAACAAGATGGCGCTCAAGTTCTGTGACCACAGGTCGGTTTGCGGCTGCGAAGTACGGATACCGGCGGACAAGAGTCTATGCGACCGATGCGCCCAGGGGTTATGCTGATGGCCCCGACCTCAAGCGGGGAGAAGGATCGATCGTACGCTCGGGAGAATAGCTGAACGCGACTTGCGGCGGTGTGTCGCCCCCTAATTCTCTGCCTGGCACACAACATCAAGGCAAGACGCGGTTCCGCCCACCACCACATGGAGTCGCCTCCATGTTCGTTTTTTGGGCGCGCTTCTCGACAGCATTAGGGAACGGTTTCGAATCGATTCGGCACGGTGGCATATGGCAGAAATTCCAGCTGTTGGCAGTCGGGCACGAGTCTCGCGCATCATGGATACGACCACAGTCATAATCTGTAATGAGGATGGCAGCTCTCCCTCCCTCCCTTGGTTTGGGTGGTTGAGATAATTTTTCGTTCCATTTGTCTTTTCTTTTGTCCTCTGGAAAGCGCATTTGTGTCTCGTATTCGGCGCAATGCCTAGAGCTGAAAAGGGAGGAAAGGGAAATTCGAGTACTGCGCTACTGTACACAACGCATAGATTAATCAACGCGCCCGCGCACGTCGTCATCTTTCACGGGTTTAATGTTAAAATGGATAGGCGGTAATCCAGCTGAGCTGAGCCCGTTGGCCGGAAGGGAGTCAATGCGATCTACCTATGCAGGGATGCGGATTGCCGGGATGGATCGTGCTGCTGCTGTCCATGCTTGACTGGCGTACGGGCTGTCAGGAACCGAGAAGACGTTGGGGGGGGAGCCTTGGCCTGCCACGTAGGAACGACGAGGCTTGGGCGGCACTATGATTGTGCGAGTGTCAGAAGGCTGATTGCAGAATAAGGGGCTTGAAACTGGCAAGAGAGAGAAAGAGCAACCAACGGGCAGGGTGAAAGTCGTTGGATGATGTCTTTGTTCACGAGACCTAAAAAGCGGCCCGTTCCCTTAGTACCGGTATAGCAACTAGGTGGGCAAATCAGCGCGCGAGCCTGCCTTTCGAATCAAATGAGGACTCGCCATTGTCCGCCGTCGGTGAGTACTAATTTATGGCTGACAATACACTACTACTATGCATGACCTGGTTAGATGTAAGTAGTAGGTAATGGCATTGTCTGAGCCGCATACATATCTTTTCTTTTGTCGATGGTATGGCATGGTGCTCCCATGTTGCTGGCATCAGGCAGTCGTGGCTTGGAATGTAACGGACTGGGGGCATGTTGTGTTCTCGCCAAGCTAGTAGGTCGGATAGTTCATGATGCGCATTCTATCTAGTACGTCAAGAGGCTACGGCGAGACCAACACGTGAGCCTGAACGGGCGTATCATCAATAACGGGGCAAAGACGCGAAGCACTGGCACGTTGCATGTCATTTAGAGATGGGGGAGACTTGTGGATCAAGCAGATTTCCACCCGACGATCTGGCTTGCAGGCGGCCTGTCAGCTGTGTCATTCACGAAACCATTGCGTGCCAGTGCTGCCAGAGGGCATGAAGAATGTAGTCATCTCGGAGTCGTATCATTCAGAAAAAAACAACAAAAAAAACAAGAGTATGTGCATCATCTGTCGGGTATGTATGCGAGCCATCTCAAAGTAGGTATAATAAACTCCTCTAATCGACCCTGAAACTCAAACGGGGGGGGGGGGGGGATCCAAGGCCATAAGTCAAGGCCATCCTGTATTCGAGGCTTGAAACCACTTCCCATGCACTCCCGGAATGGTCCTAGTAACAAATGAAAAGAGGTCTTCAATCAACCCGTCTCCAGAGAAGAACAGTGGTGGCGGCCAAGAATCGAATTAAACAACAAGTGACCGGATGGTTAGGTGACAAGGTCTGGGCCCGTTTAGTTGAGGGCGACAGCGGCGAGGCCAACGACGGCGGCCAGAAGACCGCTCTGGACGACAATCATTCCAGAGCCGGCTTTAGCAGGGGAAGAGGGCACAGCGGAGCTGCCGGTAGGGGCAGACGATTCGGCCGAGGTCTTGATAGGGACGGCGGAAGACTTGGTCCAGGGGGCAGAGGCAGTCGGGCCGGCGAAGCTGGTGGAGTTGGAAGCCGGGTAGAAGTGGGATGAAGAGGACGAAGAGGAGGTGGATGACGATGTAGAAGTTGTCGAGTTGATGGTCGGGAGGATGGTCGAGGTCGGCGTGTACAGAGGGCAAGCCGTGTTGGTGGGGTTACACTTGGTGATGGTCACCGTCTTGGTGGTAGTCTCGGTCATGGTCGTGGTGGCATCATCCGTGGACTGAGCGACGGCGACGGAGGCGGCCACGAGGGCGAAGATGCTGGTGAAACGCATTTTGACTGATTCGGTATGGATACGGTGTATTTGCGGCAAAGAATGATTCGACGTCGTGTATCCGTACGATATGATGAGTGACCAAGGCAGTTGAGCTTCAAACGAGATTTGACCGTGAGCGTGCGGGCGTGGGTCGTGGAGAGTGCAATGCCCAAGAGACTGATGGGACTGTCTTGTCGAGATTTGCGAGAATGGATCAAATGAGCGTGATGTGCAGACAAGGCACGATGACGAGAGCAGTTGCAAGAGAATGTGGGCACTGGACGCAGTGAAGAGGAGGGCAACGGTGAGAGGGAAGCGAGGCCTTAAATCAGGCGGGAGGGGGGGGGCAGGCGAGGCATTTCTCCTTTTAATGGCTCGGCCGAACAACGACGATTGCCAGCAGCGGTTTGCTGGACGTGGGCTCCCGGAAATTTTGCGGGTGCTAGGCGACATGGCGTCTACTGAGTCCTCAGTCCTGTTTGTGCCTGTAGGCCCCCGTCCGTCGACCCCCGTTTGGTCGCCTGCGCGGCCGGGGAGGGCGTGTGTGGGTGGGTGGCCGGTGGATGCGCGAGCGAGGACATGGGGGGGCCAGACATTCATCTCTGTGCGCGCTGTTGTCGGCGTCCCCTGTTGCTTTTTCTCGTCCAGTGCTACGCTATCCGACCAGAGATTCAACGAGGTGCGGACGGACTCACCAGTCTGAGGGGGGGCATTCGTGGGACTCCTTCATTATCGTGCCGATCCAAACTGCTAGACTTGAGTGCGACGAGATGAGGGAGGAGGGAGCATCCTTGACCACTGGGGACCATGGTCCTTGGCCCTCGACTTCTCTGTCTCTTCCGAGAGATGGGCAGCACAGGCCCAAAAGAGGCAGAAGCAGCCCGTTAGTTCGGGCGACACGCAGCGTGGGATCGTGTCCAAAATTGGATCTTCTCTTGGTCGGTCGTGGCTTGGATGACTGATTGGCTGCGCAAGCCTGTCGGTGGACCGGCACTGCACGGCGCGCGGGCCTGGGCTTCGCTGACGGGACCTTGCTCTAGATTGCCCTAGTCCCCTTGGCCTGCAACCATCACTGGCTTGTGCCTGAAGGGCCCTTGCGAATCGTCCTCCGTTATCCCTACTAGTAGCATGCAGGAACAACGTGCCCTGGCTCGTTGGAAAACAACTCATCCGACTCTTGAGCAGATGTCAGCAGTCAGAGACAGGCTTGTTGCCATGTTGCGTGCTCGCCGTGTCATCGCATCTCTTCCATTTCCCGCCCATCGGCCGAGAGAAAATACTGCGTATGCTGCTGACCGACCTCGTGAAAAAGGCACTTGGTGGCCGCCACCCTCGGCATGCATGCACTCTTGTCGTGGCGCCGATGCGGCTTGCTATCCGCTGACCGGCAGAAACTCTGCTGACTAGACGTCCGTCCAGTCTGTCTTGAGATGCTCGGCCTGTTTAATTCGGGATGATGCGACTGCGCTCAACAGTCAACAGTGCACCGCAGCGACGCTGTGCATCGGCCGATTTAGATTCCAAGTTGCTCTTGTCTCTTTTTGGCATTTCGAGGTTTCACTGTGTAACCCCAGACCCTCTAGGACCCTGGCACCGAAAAGAGAATAAAAAAGGCAAGGAAAAAAGAACACCAGCCAGGCTGTTTGTTCCAACGGCCTTGTCTTGACCTTTGGGTAGTGTAACCGTAAGCTTCTTCCTGTGGTTTTCCCTCAAGAAATGACCCCAATCACGGGGGGGGGCTCCACCGCCATTTCCCGCTCCAAACATGGATCTTCTCTTGCGAAATGAAATCAATGTAAGTACAAGTGGGCTGGGCGATTAGCTTTTGGAAGGTCCGTGAAGATGACAATGATGTCGACAGTGAACAGCCCTTCCGAGTATGGGTCTGATGAAAGCGGTCAGCATAGACAATTGACGCACCATCGGGACCGATACCGTAGCAACCCCGATCTTATAACCCCTTATGTTGCCGTGCGTATTGTCGAGAAGCTACGCTTGGACAAAATCATTGCCAGGCCCATCGTCAGCTGTTGATATTGTCGTTTCTCTCCTCGCCCTTGCTTACCGTGATTCTCCCAAGTTCATTTTGTTCTTGCTGCAACGGACTGCACAATGGGTTTATCCATGATGCAAACTGTTTCGACGTAGCCAGGCAGGAGACGGTACTACGGCAACGGTGAAACCATCGCCACCAGACTGGGGGCAGAGCTGACCGCGCGTTGATGATTGTCGCTAATTAGCCAGCTGGGCCAATTCAAGGATTGAATTCCGACACGTATGATAGCACCGCGACGACCAGCGCTTATGACGGAGGTCCATTCCTATGGGGTTGTCGACGGGTTGCTTGCGGTTGTTTGCCACGAGAGTTGTGCCCGGAACCGGCACCAATCTGCGACCGGTGAGCGCAAGCTGACGAGTGGAAAGGATTGTGGTGCAGCGTCGTTGTACGGAGGTCTTGTTGCAACCCGTCGCTTCAAAGAATCGGTCGCACAGGCACGCGAGTCGGAAACGCCGAAGATCCAACACAGCCTCATGTTCGGTCGAGGCCGACCCTCGTTCGTGTAGGCGACGCAAGATGCAGGAGATGTGTGTCGAGTCATCAGGGAGAAAGTATGGGTGGATGGCCTTGAGGCAGACGGTTCTCGTGCCTAGTTGTGTTGCAAGAGCAAGTCGCCAGCAGACGTACGATGCATGGATCAATGGTCACTGCCTGTTCGTCATCGAGACGGTGTCCAGGGAGGGACATCACCAGTTGCTCAAAGTGTGGCAGTACGTCGTGTCTGTCCTCTTGCGACAAGGAGCCCAGGGCGGAGTTCTTGCTTGTGTTGACATTGATTGATTATGATTGATTAATTGTATTGGTGCTGTTGGCGCCAGACGCCGTGTCACCGCCAGTCATCGCTGTCGCGCTTTCCTCCTTTTCACGTTTGGCCACCTCATCTTGCAGGCTTTGCCAGCTCAACTACTCGGGAGTGGCCCCCTCCCAAACCCACCAAGCAGACGGTGTTGCGCTGTCTAGCTTCCACCGTCGCAATCTCACTTCCAGAGTGCCTTGGGTAGCACCATGGTGGCACACGGCACGGATGGGCTTCGCTGAAAGAACTAACTACCCCGCCCCCGCAATCATCAGGTAAAGCAAAGCTGCTGGAGAAGGCCTGCCGGGAGCCATACCTTCGTGTGGTAGGTAGTACCTCCCTATTACATTCCAACGTAGGTACCGACAAACCTAGATAGGTCGGTACATTGCATATCCACGGAACAGGCACGCGAGTACTGGGTTGCATAGTAGGTACCTACCTACGTTGGTAGTGCCTTAGTATTAGTATACCACCAGTCCTACGACCCTTTGAGTTTCATCTGCGTGGGGTGGGTGGGACCGGACTCGTGTTGTCTGCCAAGGTACTTTGCCTGGAGCGCACCGCACCACCTCGCCTGGAACGCAGATACATGTCATCGAGAACCCTCAATCCACGGTAGGTAATGTAGAGCTCTATCCTGTACCCTGCATATCATCCCACACACCATGCCATGTGCCCCGTCTGCATCTGCATTTGCATCTCGATACTTCCATATGAGTCTTGCTTCTTCTTACTGACTGCGTCGGGCCCGCCCTCCTTAGCTTCCCTAGCTGTTCCCTTCTCTACTTCCAAGCTCTTCCCTGCGACTTGTCTACACTAATTCCCTCCCGCACATCCCCCGCCTCCCAGAATCAGCGTATACCGTCATGGCGCAGTTGACTGCAACCTCATTTTCTACTGATCCGGCTCTCTGGATTTTCACCTCCCTAACCGCCGGATCCTCGCATATCGTCACCGCTACATCTCGCCTCGAAACCATTCTCCGCGCCAACCGCGTACCCTTCAAAGCCATCGACCTCGCCACCGATCAGAAGGCTCGCATGCTCTGGGGCCGCCGTGCCGGTAAAGATGCTTCTGGCCGCGTGAGAAAGCTCCCAGCTCTTGTGCAAGAGGGCCTCGTGCTCGGCGTGAGTAGCAAACCCCTCCGTCCCGACCCCGATCTCGGTGGGACCACGTGCTGACAAGCTGCATTCCCGTCCAGGACATCACCGAGATCGAAGAATGGAACGAATATGGAGAGCTCAAGCAGCACGTCAAAATCTACTACGACGAGTTCACTATCCCCGACATCAACAACAAGCCCAAGGAACCTGTCAAGAAGAAGATCATCAAGAAGGTACCCAAGGGCACACTGTCAGGGAATGCCTCAGCTTCCGCCTCCGCTTCAGCCTCCGCATCGGCCCCCGCGCCTCCACCAGCGCCTCCCTTGCCAAAGGATGAGAGCTCTGCTCCCGCTGCTGCGAAGGGCAAGTCTGCCGAGGCACCCCGAGCTCCGACCGACAACTCCTCCACGATCGCTCACCGCTCCATTGCCGACGAGGCAGCCAAGAAGGCCAAGGAACTCCGGCTGCAGTCGCTGCGCGATAAGGTCTACGGCAAGACGGGCGCGAAGACCGATGAAGGCAAGAAGCCTGAGACCGATGCTTCATCTGTGGTCACGAACGAGCTCGATAAGAAAGCGGAAGCTGTGACGGACACCTCAAAGATACCGGAAACTCTCCCGAATTCCTCTGAAGCTGGTATTAGCAGCGGTTCCTCGGTCCAGGGCGTCAAGCCCGTCGGTCTTCAGTCTCCGACCACAGGTTCCTGGGGCGCCGCCGCCGCCACAGACACCAACCCTAACGCTCTGCGCGAGACACTGCAGTCGCCGACAACGGCCCGATGGAAACCCTCCGACGTGGACAAACCCGTAACGGTGCACATGGGCGCCGCGGTGTCATCCGCGTCACAGGAGGAGATTGCTGCGGTGGAGAAAGCCGAGGCCATCAAGGAGGAGTCTGATGAAGATGTTTCCGACGAAGACGTAAAAGTATCGCAGAAAAAGATCGCCGAGGTCGAAAAGGCCCAGGCCATTAAGGAAGAGCCCGAAAAGCAGGCGGCCGAAACCCCCACCAAGGCCGCCGAACCGGAAGGAGAGACGGCACTCAAGGAAGCCCCAGCAGCCGAAAAGACTGAGACCAGTACGAAGGCGCCGCAGCCAGACGAGGAGGAGGACGACGATAGCGACGACAGCGACGAGGATGACGCAAGTGAACCCGAGGCGGACCAGGAGGGGGCCAAGGCGAAGAAGGAGGTGGCAGAGGCAAAGACAGCTGAGCCCAAAAAGCCCGGAGAGTCCAAGTCTGCAGGAGAAACCAAGCCTAAGGAGGAGCCCGAGAAGTAGTCACGTTGCGTCGATGATCAAGTCGCGAATTTATTGGATGCCATGATGGGGCCTGAGCTGTGGATTATATGGTGACGAGATCGCCGGCCTCTCATCATATACGCTACCTAGGCAAAGGATGTGCGGTGTGCCATTTCCTGTAGGGTACTTTGCTGCTTGTTTGTTTCACGGGGCGCCCATCTCTCTCTGATTCGATTCTTCCCGCTGCTGAACTTGTTGACGCAAAAGAATACTTTCAATCCACCCCCAGACGGGTTTCCGTTTCATCCGACGATACCTATGGCTCGGCCCCTGCTCCCCAACCGTCCCCCCCTTTTTAATACAATCCCTCGTCGTCGCTCGCCGTCCCGTCCTGGAACCCCGTGACAGCCTTGCCCTTGCCCTTGCCATTCGTTACCGCGACCTCGCCCTCGGATTCGTACTCGTCGTCGCTGCCCGTCGCCACAGCCTTGCCCTTTCCCTTGGAAGACGCCGCCACGGCCTTGCCTTTGCCCCTGGAACTGCCCCTCGACACGGCTGATGACCCGGACACGGCCCTCACTGCCCCCGCCGCGGGCCGCCGTGGCTGCGCCTCCTTTTCCTTGTCGGGCGATCCCTCGAAGCTCGCCCTCACCTTCTCGTAGTGCGCCAGCTCGCCGGCGCTCACGCTCGGCACGAGCTCTTCGTGCGCCCTCATAAAGTCCTCCTCGGTGACCATGACGGCGATGTCGTCGGGCGTCGCGTGGTGGTCGAAGAAATAGGCCGTCGAGATGGGCGGTCGCGATGGGGCCCGGGCGGTGTTGATGTCGCGGATCTTGGCGTCGACCGCCGCTGCCTGCCGCGTGACGGCCTTGAGCATCGCATCACTGCAGAGAGCGTAAAAGTCGGCGCCCGTGTAGGTGAATGGGAGCCGTTGAGCGACGGACTTCAGGGAGACCGAGGGGTGGAGGGTGAACCTGGGGTTGGAGATGTTAGTGTGCACGCGCGGAACGGAGGCAGGTACTGACATGGGTGACTTACTTTCTGGTGAGGGCCTCAAGGATCGTGAGCTGCTTTTCATGGGTATCAGACACGCCGAGGTAGAGCATCTTATCGAAGCGCCCAGGACGGAGCAGGGCGGCATCGAGCAGGTCCGGCCGGTTGGTGGCGCCGATGACGAAGACGCCGCCGCTCGTGTCGTCCCCGCCAGACATGCCGTCGAGCTCGGCGAGCAGCTGCGAGACGATGCGGTCCATGACACCGCCGCTGTCTCCCTGGTTTCCGCGCTTCGGCGCGACGGAGTCCAGCTCGTCAAAAAACACAACGCAAGGGCGGGCGTCACGGGCACGCTGGAAGACGCGTCTGACGTTGGCTTCCGACTCTCCGATGTACATGTTGAGCAGCTCGGGGCCCTTGACGCTGAAGAAGTTGAGACTGTACTCCGTCGCGATCGCCTTCGCTAGGAGTGTCTTTCCAGTTCCCGGGGGTCCGTAGAAGAGGATGCCGGACCGTTTCTTCATGCCCTTGGCGAAGAGCTCGGGTCTCTCCAGGGGCAACTGAATGGTCTCTGTCACGGCATCCTTGACGTTGTTCAGGCCACCAACATCATCCCATGTGACATTGGGAATCTTGGGGGCTCCGATGGCGCCTGCAAAGTTCTTCCGCGCAGCCTCGACAGCGACCTCAAAGTCGCCTTTGATGACGCATCGAGCCATTGGTCCACCAGCCACCTGGAGGTCCCGCACCGTGACGGCCTGCCCGGCAGCTTCTGTTCTCGATGATATTTGCTCCAGCCTCAATCGTTGTGCGATAACTGACCGATCGACCACGTCCACTAGGTCACCGGCCACTAAAGCGGCAGTTTTGAGAGCCACGCCGTTGAGGTCTACTTCAGGGTCGAGGTTGATACCACGATCCTCAATAATAGCCCTGAGGATGCCTTCACGTTCAGCTTCGTCGGGGGCACCCATCTCAAGCTCATGACTAAAGAGACCTCGAACTCCATCAGGGACCTTGTCGACGTCACTGGTAGTGGCAATCAACACCCTTGTGTCCTGCAAAATCTCCTTCATGGTCGACACCATACGATCAGCCGTCAGTGCCTCGATGTGCCTAATCAGCAGGGCGGTGGTTTCCGGGCCACAACTCATAGCTCTTTCGGCCCTGGTCCGCAGGAGACCTTCAGTCTTAACATCGCTGCCGCTGGTCCCTGCCTCACTGAGGATATCGTATGCGTCAATCGAGTACGTGTGAAGTCCGATATCGGAGCAGGCTTCTGAAGCTACCGTAGCTTTGCCTATATTACGGTGGGTGGCGGTAACAAGAATGGCAACCGGCGGCATCTTCAAATGTACCGCTCTGGGGCTGGTGGCGGCGGCCAGCAGTTCTCGCAGACGTCTTCTGAGAGGTGAGATATAACGCAAGTCCTGGTCAGGAAGCGTCAGTGCCGAGGCACCCGGCCCTTTGGTTGGCATCTTTTTGACCCCAAGGTAATAGGGCCAGGTGTTAGATTTGGTTGCGGGTATGCGGCTTGTGGCAAAACCGGAGCCATGCATCGCGACGGAGGAGCTGTCGATGCATGCCACCCCTCCCCACAACTCTTCAGACTGATCGTTGTCCGCATCGGATTTTGAGATCTGGATGTGGCCAACCTTGAACCATGCCACCTGGTCAAACCTTGCCGACCCTTCCTTGGACAGGGCCATCACATCGTCCACCTCGGACCCATTGCTTCCGCTGGGTTGCTCTTGAAGCGCTTTGCCCAGTTGTGTATCGATGGGCACGGCGATGAGATCGCCTGTCCGTACAAGTCTGATGTTCTGAGCAAAGTAACGCTTGAGACCGCCCAGGACCGCCGATTGGTAAGCTCGTTCCGCAGTCACTGGAGACCGAACATGCTGGATCGTGATATCGCGGGCGTAAGGAGGACGCGAGGCGTTTGTGAATTTGGGGAGAGTTCCCTTTCCTTGATACGTCCCACGCTTGATAGGTGACAGCCGGAGATACGACGGTTCATCGAGGTTGGCCAACAGGATAGGTGATATGTAGGCTGTCGGGCTGGTCGGTTTCTGGAGTTGAGAATCGAAAAAAGACAGTCTGCGTTCGCCATGCTTTGCACCTGCTATCCGTGTAAATGGGCGTTGAGAGTACCCCTCCGGAAGACCATAGACCCTTACCGGACGCCAATTGGTCTCAGCCGGGTCCAGTGACGTGAAACTTCCAAGTCCAAAGGCGCCGAACCCGTTTGCAGGAGGTTCTTCGGCAGCCTCGACGCGGACCCAGTCTCCTGAGAAGCACCCAATCTTGGATAAGGAGGCAATGTCCACGAAAACCCTAGCCTCGTCATCATCCTCAGGTGCCGGCTTCGGGTGAAGGAGGTCCATGGGAATGGTTCGGATCAGCCCCTGAGCCTTGAAAAGTCGGCCTCGAGGTCGGTCTGGACGAGCGGTAGTTGCAGTATAGTTGGAGAAGACGGACCCGGGAGTTGCAATCCCGTTGGTTTTCCTTCCCCTTCCGATTGTCATCGGTGATCCCGGCTGCATGGTTGACATACCACTTGCAGCAGTCGTAGGTAGCGTCGGCGCCTGCAGGGAGATCATATCATCCATGGAGTCGTCAGAAAGATCGTCATCCTGGTCGATGCCAGAAAGCTCCGACTCTGTCTCGGTCACAGAGTCTATCTCGGTATTCGCAGCATCCGTCTTGTACCTGTCTTCTGCAGCTGAGAAGAACTGATCGTTGGCAGTATCATCGTCGTCCTCCTCGGGAACACCATTCAGGCTCCGATTGCGGGGGATCGAGGGAGCGGCTTGACCGCGCTTCGTGTGTACCCGCCCTCGCATCAAGACGATCTTTGTGCTCTCGGACAGAACTCCTTGGCTCACGGGCTCGCACAGCATGATCTTCCCTGGATTCGGGGGGATATGGGTGACTGGATGCGGGGGTAGCGGTAGAGGAAAGAGGTCGCCAGAGTGGAGAACTCGTAAACCCCCCAAGGCCACGCGCAGCGAAGAGATGAGGCGAGCCTCGGGGGTTTCTGGGGCGACAGGGCCCTTGCCATTCACGCTGTTTGGATGGTCGCGGTAGAAGGTACCCTCGCCCTGTTCCAAGCGCTTCGTCAATTCGCTCTCGAGGCTGACGTACACTGTGTCCAACGAGAGTGCAACCACGTCTAATATCTGGATTTCGATGCCGCTGCGGCTGGTACTCGAGAGTTTCGACGGCGCAACCTGCTGGAGAATGGTCGCAAAGCTCTGCAGAGACAGGGAAGAGGGCGAGAATTGGACAGTCGAGTGTTTGAGCGCCGAGGACTTGACTACGGGTACCACCGTCCAGGCGGTTCCGGTCGGAGACGGGGCAGGCTCCCAGGGAGCAATGGCGACATGGTGAACGTCTTCGGAACCATCTTCGCGCACGGGTACTACAAGACGATGTCATCAGCAGCTGCGTGCGAGTTCCCGTTTCCCAGAGGTGCGTTCCTACCGTCACGGAGGTGGGGGAAAAGGTCTGTGAATAAGTCCTCGGACAAAGTGCCGACATCACCCCTCACATCGTGATCGTCCAGAATGAGCCTTGCAGCGATCGCAGGCTTGTCTTGACGGCGCCTCCGCAACCTCCTGTTCCTTTTAGCCAGCGACGGCGGTGCAAGCTCCGAAGTAGTCATCGTATCGACCAACAGGCGAGACCAGTTAAAAGCAACGAAGCGTGGCGCGCCTCAGGTGGACATCGCAGGGTAATGAGCGCAAATGGTCGAGGTCGTGGAGGAGGAAGAGGATGGATGGACGCTTGAGCAAGCAGTGCGAGCGATTGAATTCGGGAGGTATCAGCAGTTAGTCGGAGGTTGACGAGTCCATGTCGCGAAGCTCGATTCAAGGAGCTAAGGTAAGGTTGGTTGTTTGGTATGGTCCCTGGACTGGACTGGAGTCGGGGCCGTCTCCAACTTCGGCTTGGGGAAGCGTTAGGCCTCGGCATTGGAGGATTGCCAGCTGCAGCCGGCACAGTAACCCCCCACCACCTGGATTCGCTCAACTACCTACCTACCTATTAGGTGTCTTCCTTACCTACCTACCTACCTACCTAGGTACTTGGGTACCTACCTACCTACCTAGCTCAGTTGCTCTGCTCTGCTCTGCTCTGCGGGGTGTATGACTAATCAATCGTCTGGGGTTACGAAGAAGTCAAACCCGAATAGCCTCGTCTGGTTGTGCGTGTGCAACCAATGACGAATTCAACTCAGCCAACTGTGTGAATCCGTTGCCTCGAAGCATGTGATTGACACAAGATATTCCGAGGCACCGCCAAGTATTACATCGTCTAATTTCTTCCGATTTTCCCTCTCCTTCGTTTGAGTAAAACCTTGTGAAGAAGCCATTTATTTTTCATGGATGGCGAATGGCTGTACTCTCGCACCGAGTCCAAGGCTGGATGATGAGCTAGCTGCATTGTGAGACGAAGCTGTAGAGTCAAGCAGCAACACGCCGTCATAGGGTAAATGCCGACTTCGGTCTCCCATAACCTTGAACCACAAAGCGCAATCCGATGCAGGGAGTGGACGGGCGAGTAGGTGATTAATAGGCTAATGGTGTTTCCCGAAACATATGGCAGTTGAGGAGGCCTCTGGGTCGTCATCAGCAATATCTTGGCTATTGATTTCCCTGATCAACTCAATTAAGCCCAAGCAAGCACCTCTGGTCGGTCCATCATCTTATAGACACTTGTGGGCGTGGATGCGACGTATGGATCCCTATATTCGCGGAGGATTGTATCTGGACGGGTCGTCCTGGCCCAACAGATTGGGGACAAAAGAGCTCCTGAGATACGTAGCCAAGGCGGTTGATCCCTCATACTACCTAGGTACAGTCTGTTGCGTTGGCAGTGTTGAAAACCTACTTTTTCGTCCGTGCGTTAGCAACACCATCACCACCACCACCCTAGTTAGGGCTACACAGGGGGGTTACCCTACTAAGTGACTATATATACTATATACTTTTATATAGATATTATAGTTATAAATAGCTTCAAGAGATTATTATTATTATTATTATTATTACTAATATACTACAAAAAAAAAGGGTTAAATACCTCTAGTAATATAGAGCTAGTATTACTAGTATTACTAGCTAATAGTATATAAGCTTATAAAGCTATTTATAAAGTATTATTAAGTATTAAAGTATTATTAGTAATAAGAAGTATATTAGTTACTTAGCCTCTTACTAGTTATATAGTTATTATAAAAAGCTATATTATAAAACTATTAAAGAAATTAATAATAATTCTTAAGATATTAAAAAAGTAAATATTAGTAAAGCTCTTATAGATAGCTAAAGTAGGTAATAATAGTAATAATAATAATAATAGTAATAGTAGTAATAATAATAATAATAAGAATACTAATAATAAAAAGCTTATATAATAAATACTCTTTTACTCTAACCCTTTTAATATCTTATTATAAACTCTATTACTATTATAATAATAGTAATAAGTAGCTATAGTAATAGCTATCTTATTACTATTACTTATTAAGGTAAATATCTATTTTACTATTAGCTTCTAATTTAGAGGTATTATATTAGTACTATTAATCTAGCTCTTTTAAATAATATAGAGGTTAAGTTAATAGATAGCTAGTATAATAATAGAGTTATAATAGGAGAAGGAGATATTAAGGGATATAAAAGAGTATATTTAGATATAACTTAGTAAGTAATACTAACTTTTAAAGTCATAGATAAGTATAAAGTTTAGTAAAAGGTAGGTAATTACTAAGATATTAATAGTTATCTATTATAGTAATAACTTTACTATAAAGAAAGGGAAATAGCTAGCCCTACTATAGATTAATTTTAACCTCTAACTTAGTTAATTAGGTTACTAAACTCTAGAGATCTTCTTTAGTATAGAGCTTATATATAATATTAGTTTAGTTATATTAGTATTTAGTATACTATAGATAACTATATAATAAAATTAACTATTTTTAGTAGTAAGTAATATACTATATATAAAGTCTTATAGTAAGTAATAAGGTTATAATAATTAATAATACTATAATAATTAATAAGACTATAGTAATTACTTACTAAAGTATATACTAAAAAAATAGTAATAAGTTTAATAAGGGAGGAGCTTAGTTAAGAGAAAGATATAAAGAAGAATTTATAAGAGGATCTAATAAAGTATTATTAGTATACTAACTAGATAAGTTACTATAATAGTATTTAAGGTAGTAGTAGTATAAATTAGTACTTTATTATAGATAAAACTTACTATAAGTTACTTACTAGAGATAAAGAAATATAGTAAGAGGTAATACTTTATTAAGATACTAATATAAACTTAAAGAACCTACTAATAAGCTTATTAATTATAATTAGTTAATAGTAAATAAAGAAGGTTATACTTATAAGAGGTAAAATAAGTAATAACTTACTTTTTATAACTATTGTTAGTATTACAGGTAAGGTTGATTAACTAAGTAGGTGAAGTAGTTGTATATTAATGATGAACGAAAGAGGAGGAATTTACTAGCGTTTGCTAGCGCTGCTGAAAGAAGTGAGGTAGCCATAGAAGGAGAGATGTTACATAACATAGAAGTCACGTGATGTTGGTACAGCCCCACTGTTATTCTAGTAGATCTATTATATCCTTAATACTAGTAACTATCTAAAGTAGTAGTATTTCTCTATAGTAGCCTAGCTACTATATAAATCTAGCTTTTTACTAGAAAGCTTAAAAATATAATAAAAATCTAAATCTAAAAGTATTATAATACTTTAAATCTATATAACCTATTATATAGCTTATAAAACCTATCCTTCTATTCTAATTACTACTATTTTATTACTAACTAGCTTCTCTAATAACTTATTTAGTACTAATTTAGTAAATCTATCTACTAAGTTATGAGTCCTCTTAATCTATTATACCTTATAGACTTCCTATCTCTTATATAACTACCTAAGGGCTATAATATCTCTTATAAGTTACTTCTCTTTTATAATACCTAATTTAATAAGGTATTTATATAAGGAGTATAAATCTATATATAAAATAGTTAGGATTACTAGTATTTTTATCTAGTCTATTACTTACTAGAGAGTAGTTATAATAGTATATACTATATCTACTCTAGCTACTATTCTATATATCTTACTTACTAGTATACTATAAGTAATATACTTATACTTTATTAAGCTAAAGTATATAATACTTCTAATAATATTAAAGTAGTTACTAGTATTATTATTACTAGTTTTCTTAGTAATAAGAATAATAAGGAAGCTTAATTATAACATAAAGTCCTTATTATTTATAAAAAACCTATTTATAAAGATAAATAGCTTTATTATAGTAGGGTTAATAGGGTAGAAAGTTAGACCTTAGTTAAGATTATTTATTTACTAGGTAATTTAGTAGTTTAGAGCTATAATATCTTCTTTAGTTAGAGCTTGATACTATATAGCAATAGAGTAGTTAAAGTATGCTTCTAGCTAATAGACTAATATAATATAAGCTCCTTAGGCTTGTTATTTAATATACTATTTAAGAGCCTTAGAAGTAGTGCTATTAATAGGTTATAGCTTCTTATTTTAGCCTTTCTACTTAAAGACTAGCTTTCTATTACTAGTTAAAGAGATAACTCCTTTATTAAACATAAGTAGGTTATTAATAGTTAGTCTCTTCTTTAGTTTAGTTATAAAGTCTACTTTAGTTAGCTTTTTATTCTTATATATAGTAAATTAGTTATCTAAAAGGCTAAGTATATTATTAGTCTATATATTAATAACTATAAAATCTAAGTTTACTATTAAGGAGATAAGTAAATATAGGTTATATATTAATAATTCTATCTAAAGCTTTTCTTTATAGTAAGTATTATATATTACCTATTAATAAGTACTTACTTCTATAATACTATATAGAGATTAGATTACTTATATAATAGTCCCCTTAGGGTAGAGGTACTAGATCTGTAGTAGTAGATATATAAGAATTGTTTAAGCTAGCTAGGTAGTAGACTATAGGTATGCTTAAGTAATATCTCTTAGCTATAGCTAAAATCTATAAAGTTATATTAATTGTATAGCAAGGGCTAGAATAAGTTACTAGCTAGCCCTTTAGATAGTTAGTAATTAGGTTAAAATAGCCTCCTTTTTATTATTAGTATACTCTTATATAATAAGGTAGAACTTTTTAAAGATACTTTATTCTTACTTTTAACCTTATTAACTATTTTAGCCTTAAAGATTTATATACTAATATACTCTATTTTATTATATATAATAAAGTAAAATATACTATAGGTAAGAAGGGCCTTAACCTTAAGCTTGTTAGAGTATTTAAAAGAGTTACTAGAGGTAGTAATAATACCCTTTTTATATAGTTTAATTACTAGTAGTTAGTCTACTTCTTCTTTTATAGATAGAAAGGTAGTAGCTAATAGAGTATTAGCTATATAGTAAGTTATAGTTAACTACTACTTAGTCTTATTAAAGAAGTAGTATTTATAAAGGTAGCCTCTACTTCTTTTTAATAGGTTTAGATTAATAATAACAGTACCTTATTTATTATTAATAGTTATAGTAGCTAGGTTATCTTTATTATTATTATTAGTCTCTAGAGGACCTTGGTTAGCTACTCTAGTTAGTAATATATTAATAGGCTGCTCTTGGTCTCTTATATTATTATTAGAAGAGTTATAATAGTATGGTTTAACTATAGTATATCTAAAAGTTTATAAGCTATAGGGAAAGTTAACAATATATTTAGTTCTATTAATACTAATGAGTTAAAAAGGGCCTTAATAGCTACTCTTTTTATACTATATATAGACCTTAGACTATAAAGACAGTACTAGAGTTAATAATATATTAGGGCTATTATATATTCTAACTACTTTATTAACTTACTATTTTATATAGATTTAGTAGACTACTTCTATTACTTTTTTAATTACTTTAGCTCTCTTAGTTATAGTTAGTAATAGAGGTAAATTATCTATTATCTATAGGTATATACTAAAAATAAGGAGGGTTAGAATAAAGCTATTAGAGCTAGTAGTATTATTAATAGTTTTAATAATAAGTTAGAGAGTAACTTCTAATAAGATACCCTTATTATAAAGTATCTTATAAGCTTATTATAAAGAAGTATAATATCTTTTTACCTTGCTGATACTATAGTATACTTTAATAGGTACTTCTTTTACCTTAATTAATAGTAATTAAGTAGACTTCTTAAATTTAGAAGAGTAAAAGTTAAGGCTAGTATTTATAACTATTTAGTCTAGTAAGCTAAGATATATATTAATCTGACACATATATAGAGCTTTCTATATATATTCTATAGTAATGGAGTTAAGGAAGCAGGCTGCTTAAAATAATATAGCAGTATTAATGATATATAGGGTAGGGTAGTTTCTATTAAGGTAAACTATATTAATAATAATCTTATAGTTAAAGTTATAGTTATTATCTCTTAGAGCAAACTTAAAGTAGCTAGGTAACTTTCTATTTATCTAGTAATAATAATAGAGTTTTATTAATTACTTTAAACTAGTAATTTTAATATTATTACTAGACTGCATTAGTACCTTATAAAGTCTATAGACTAATAGGTAGCTAAATTATTAGTAGACTCTTTATAATTTAGTATTTATAAAATAGTACTAGGCTATACTTTATATAAGCTACTCTAATAGTATCTATATATAGCTCTATTTATAAATAATAGGTATAATAGTTTTTCCTTAGATAAGCTTATTTATTAGGTTATTAAAGTATATACTGTTACAGTCTATATCTATAAGGTAGAGGAGAAATAGTATATTTGTTAGTATTACATAGAATATGAGGATGTCTAATAGTGTTAGGGTATTAATAGTGTCTTTTAAAATAAAGTATCTACTATTGCTAAATTAAATTCTTACTTAACTAGCATTATTGGTATTTAGTATTAATTAGCTGTAGAGGAATTATTATAAGGTAAGGTATTAATTAAAACTAATAGTTAAATATTCTATACTCTAGAATCTAGTATAATACCCTAAAAAGTAGTTACTATTAGATATTAAGATTTAAATACCTTATATCTATATAAAAAAGATAGTATATATAATAATAAAGTGAATTATATAACACAGTATTAATAGTACTGTATATACTGTATATACTACATAACTATATATTTACTTAGAAAACGCCTATACATTATAAATACATAGAATATCTATATATAAAGAATAGTTCCTTTAAGCAAGAACTATCTATCTGAGGAGAAATCTAGGAAATAAGAATACAGTTATAGACTATATAAGCGAGATGTTTTAGAAAACAACGTATAAGAATATAGTTATAAACTATATAACCGAGGTGTTTTAGATAACAACCTAGAATATCTAAGAAATCCTTAGAATATACAGAAAATAAGTATAAATAAACCCCTTATATCCCTTATATCTAGCTAGATAGCAAGGTGAACAAAAAGCTCTTCTATTATATTAAAAACAATATATATCTTATTTATCTCTTATCTTTTATCTCTAACCTTATTACCCCTCATAGCCTCTAACGGTTACTAAGTATTAGTCTTTAAGTATAAAGATATCTCCTACTATAGTACCTTTCTTAGTTATATTACCTTATAAATCTTTTTTAGTAATAAAGTAAGTAGTTAACTAGTTATAAAGAGTATTAAAGAGTATTAAACTATTAACTATAGTAGAGTTAAAGTAATTGGTTAAGGTAAAGAAGGTAGTATTAACTCTATTAGGTTTATTATTAATTTTATTATTTAATTTAAAAGGTTTAAATCCTTTTAAGTTAGTTATAAAGTAGTAAAAGTCTTTAAGAGAAGATTCTATAGAGTACTACTTCTTATACTTATAGTATAACTATTATTTTTTCTCTTTTAAGTATTTTATCAACTAATAGCTAGTCTTATTATAGATATAGTACTTCTTAAAAGTACTACTACTGTTATAGTTTTAATTAAAAGGGTAATATAAGCCTTAGTTATTATAGTTATTATAATTGTTTTAATAGGTACTACTACTATACCTCTACTAGTAACTACGTTAACTATTATAAGTATAGTTAATCTAGAAAGCCTTATTACCTTAAGATTATTACTAGGTAAAATCTTTCTTAATTATATACTAACAGGTAGGCTACTTAAATTTAGCTATATTACTAATAGCTAATTATAATTAACTATAGACTCTAGTAAATATACTAAAAGGGTTATAGAGAGCTAATAAATAATCCTTAATCTCTTAGTAGCTATTAATAAGATAATCTTAAAGAATACTATTAGTAGAGATACTGATTTAAGTAACTACTCTTACTAATATACTTACCCTCTTAATAAGTATCTCTAGAGCCTTAGTCTTACTCTTATTAGGGTTGTTATAGATAATAATAATTAAGTTAGTCTACTATAACTTTAAAAGACATGCTTAGTATATTTTCTCTATCTTAAAGTTAGCCTTAACTTCAGAAACTATTATATAAAAGTTAAGGGTAAGGAATAGGTTATAAAGGTAGTTAGTATAAAAGTTAGATATAGCCTCTTTTAGTATAATAAAGAAGGTACCTATATAGTATTTCTAAGAGATACCTACCTTTTTATATTAGTTATAAAAGATAGTAAGCTTTAACTTAAGTAACTTATGTACCCCTTTTTTATACTTTACCTTATCTAGGTATATCTTAATAAGGTTAGTGATTTAATATATTAGAGGGGTATTATTAGGGGGGTAAGTTATTATAGAGTTTGTAATTAATATAGATATATAAGTTAATACTAAAGCTACTAGGGCTGGGGTTACTAAGTAAGCTAGTGCTAGAGCTAGTGTAGGTATATGAGCTAGTACTAGAGCTAGTAGTCTAATTAGGCTCTAATTAAATAAGATAGTTAGTATAATACCTAAGATATTATTAATAAAGTTAGAGTTAACTAGCTTGTTCCTAAAGTTATTGTTTATAATAGTAAAAGCCTTAATCTAAGTCTTAGACTATACTCTAGGCATATTGCTTTTAAGTATATTATATATTTATTTAGTAACTGTTATTTCTAATAAAGTAGATATTAGAATATCTCTTTATATAAGGAAGTTATAAAAATTCTTAATAGTATTATAATAAGCTTATTTAAAGTTTATAAGTAACTATTTTTTAAAGTTATTCTTAGCTATTTACTATAGGGTTATACCTATTTATTACTATAAGATACTATATCTTACTATTTAGAAGTTAATAATAGTAGCTAAGGCCTAGAGTTAAAGAGTTATACTTAGGTTATTAGAAAACTCTAATAGAGTAGTAATACCTTATAATAAGAAGATAATAATCCTATAGCTTACCTTAGGGATATAATAAGGGTAGGTAATACTTTTAGGGTATACTTTACTATCTTTAGGGAATTCTCTTAGTACTATAATAGACCTTAGTAATAATCTACTTTAGATAGTTAAAGGCTATAGTAGTAGTAATCTACTTTAAGCTAAATACTTTTACTATAATAGTAGTAATTATATAAGAATAGATCCTATTACTCTCTATTAGCTAAATAATCTCTATAAATATAAGTACTTACTTCTAATTATATAGACTAAGAGGTAAATCTATATATTAGAGAAATTACTACTAGTAGTATAGATAATAGGTAGAAAGAGTAGATAAAGTAATAAAAGTTGGAATGAAAAAAGAAAAGAAGTAATAGATTCTTAAGAGTTATAATAAATAGTAGAAAGAGTAATAAAGAAGAGTAAGGAGGGTAAAGGTAAGTACTATTTATAAAGAAAGAAGAAGTAGTTAAAGAGATAAGTAATTAAAGGGTATAAAAGACTGTTTATTATATAAGTAAGTAGATAAAGTCTTCTAACTACTTATATCTTTACTACTAATTAAGTAAATAAATAAAGTTACTAAAGTTAATATAAAGAAATTATAAAGTAAAAAAGGGTAAAGTTAAATAGGTTAATAGACTACAGAAGTAGACTTTTTTATTTATTAACCCTTTCTAACTATAATATTAGAAATAGATATAGTAATAAGTTCTATAAAGAGATAAGCTCTATTTAATATATAAGCTTATAGGCTAGCTAATAGTATATTAAGATAGGATTCTTTATTATTTATAGTAGTAAAAAATAATACTAGTAAGAGTACTATAGTAGAGATAGGATAAGGGTAGTAATAAAAAGAGGTTATAAGAAATAGAATATAAAAGCTACTATTATCTTTCTTAAATAGGTTAAAAGTAATAAAATTAATAAAGTTATAAGTTATAAGTAATAACTTTTTAAAAAGCAATAAAGTTAAAGAAAGTAATATTTATATGATAGATACTAAGCTTAAGAATCTTTTACTAAGTATTTATTTTAGTTATTAACCTTCTTTCTACTAAGTAGTATACTAGCTTTTTATGAGTTAGGTAAACAAGTAAGGGTATTATTATCTCTTCTACTAATCCTTACTAATCTATATTTATTATAGTAGTAGTTACTTGTTATAGCTAGATTCCTAATAGTAGGTTTTCTACTAAAGTATAGCTGAGGCTGTGATAATAATTAATAGTGTTGTACTTGCTGGTATTCTTACTGATGTATTAGTTACTTGGTGATCAGTTAGGTAGTTAATAGATAGGTAGTAGCTTATATAGCTTAAGAAGTAGTTTATAAAGATAAGTAGGTATAAGAAGTCTAAAAGTTATCTAAGGATATTTTACAAGTTAATTACTAAAGAGCTATAGAAAGTAATCTATTTAAGTAGAATAAATATCCTTATATCTTATTACATACTCTTAGATTACTGCTTACCTTTACTAATCCTTAGTATAGGATCAGTATTCTGTATTTTTAATCTCTAGTAGGGGATTAGCTTGGATTATTAGTAACCCTATTAATCTATTATATAACCTTCCTTAGTTCTTCTGTTCTATTAGCTATGCTATACTCCTGTACCTCAAGTGTCTTACTGTCTAGTAGTCTTAACTGGGGTCCTTTAGGCTATACTAGTTACTAATAGATTTCTAGGTTATAATATTAGGTCTCCCTCTAAAAGGCCTTATCTCTAAGGTTACTATAAGTAAGCAGTTCTTTCTAGGTTAGGGAGTTATTAATTATGCTTCCTTAATAATACTAATACTATATCTAATTATATAAGTAAAAGAAAAGTAGATTCTAAGATTTTCTAGAAAACCTATAAATGTTATTCTCTTACTAAAGCAGTTAAGTACTATAGAGTTAATATTATACCTTATACTTATTATTTTAAGTTAAATAAGGTCTATAAAATAGCTAAAGAGTTATTATAATATAGTAAGTATATTTGTTTTAGTTATACCTAGTATAATAGAAATAATATAGTAAATACTTATAAGTATTTCTTTTTTTTATTATCCTTATAATTACTGATCTTTTTCCTAGTGAACTGTTATATAATAGAGCAGTGAAAAGTAGAAGAGGAGAAGTAGAAAGCAGAGAAGGAGATAGAGATTCTCTAAACTTAGCTTGCTATTGCACTAGGTTGCTTATCCTATTTACAGAAGCAGAAGCATTTTTTAAAGGAGAGAGGTTTAAAGTTAATTTATTAAAGTATGTAATCTTTAGATAAGTTAGAGGCTAAGGATTGTGAGGTAGCTGAGATAGAGGCTAGAGTTAAAAATGACTTGGCTGCCTGGAGTACTAGTGATGTGGTTAACTAGAGCTTACTAGGGGTGGGTCCTGAGTTTATAGACCTAGGTCTACTAAGTCCCCTTTGTAGTACTATTAGACCTCTACCTAGTAATATTAGAGGTTCTTAACTAGTTCTTATAAGTTATCTTTATACCTATATCCTTTCTATTTAATAAGGTATTATTCTTTATTATTTTTATAGTATTTATTAATAATTCTTTTAACTTTATACTTTAATTTATTAGTTTTAATAATAAAATAGTTATTTATATTTAATTCTTATAATACTAGTTTAAGTAGTGTGATATAAAAGACTAGGTAGATCTTTATTATGTCTAGTAAGTTAAGTTTGTAGTTAATATTTAAAACTTTCTATAGGATTTTAAAAGGTTTTAATTTCTTATAGTTAAGTTTATTACTAAGCTATTTAGTTTTAATGTTTTAGCATATAAGGTATATACCATCTCTCTCTTTAAAGGTTAATCTTTTAATTCTTAAAGGGTTAGCATATTTCTTTATTTATTATCTAATAAATTTTAAATCTAGAGCTACTTTATCTTAAATTTCTCTAAGTTTAGTAATGTTAGCTATAGCTTTTAGTACTTGTAGTCCTTTATAAGGTTCTCTATAGGTAGTTAGTTTAAATCTATAGTTTAGGTAGAATAGTAAGTTTCTAGTGCTTTCTCTAATAGTACTGTTATAGGTAAATTAAGCTATAGGTAGTAGAAGTACCTAATTATCTTAGTTATAGTTAATATAATATTAGAGATACTATTTAAGTATCTAGTTAATTCTTTCTGTTTGCCTATTGGTTTGTAGATAGAAAGAGGTAGATAGTTTGTGGTCTAAGCTAAGTTATAAAACTAGGGACTTCTAAAACTTTAAGGTAAATAGCTTGTCTCTATCTAATATAATTTCTTTTAGCAAGCTGTGATTACTAATGATATACTTAAGAAAAGTATATGCAAGGTCCTTAGCTATACTAGCTTTGAGGTATGGGATAAAGTAGGCATACTTTATAAGTTAGTTAATGATAATAAGGATACTATTGTACTATGCCTTTATAAGTAGTTCTCTTGACTTAGGTAATTTAATAATAAAGTCTAAAGAGATTGAGTGCTATGCCTCTAGGGGTACTAGTAATAGTTGAATATGCCTATATAGCTTGTAAGAGCTGTTCTTGCTCTTTTTACATAGCTTACAGTCCTTAATTACTAAAGCTACTTGTTCTTATATAACTTACTTATTATAGTATTATTAAATTCTTTTAAAAGTTTTTATTACTCCTTAGTGCTTATATACTCTAGTACTATATATCTTATGTATCTAGTTATTTATTATTCTACTAGTTATACTAGTATTAATATATATACTAATTAAAATAAGTTTTTGTACTAGAATGATATTACTGTTCTTGTTATATTTAAGGATAACCTTTGTTTTCTCTAGTACTAGAACTTTAAGGTCTAGTTGTTAGCTAAGAGCGTTAGCTCTTTTATTCTCTGTTCCTTTGTGATAGATAATCTTAAATTTGTATTTTAATAGGAATTCTAACTATTGAATCTGTTGTTTATTTAGGACTTTAGAGGTTGTAAAGTATGTAAGGTTTTTGTAATCTATATATATAATCACCTAATACTTTGTTTTTAATAGATAATGTTAGAGGCTATGAGGGGTAATGAGGTTAGAGATAAAAGATAAGAGATAAATAAGATATATATTGTTTTAATATAATGGAAGAGCTTTTCATTTACCTTACTATCTAGCTAGATATAAGGGATATAAGGGGTTTATTTATACTTACTTTTTATATATTCTAAGGATTTCTTAGATATTCTAGGTTGTTATCTAAAACACCTCGGTTATATAGTTTAGAACTATATTCTTATACGTTGTTTTCTAAAACATCTCGCTTATATAGTTTATAACTGTATTCTTATTTCCTAGATTTCTTCTTAGATAGATAGTTCTTGCTTAAAGGAACTATTCTTTGTATATAGATATCCTATGTATTTATAATATATAGGCGTTTTCTAAGTAAATATATAGTTATGTAGTATATACAGTATATACAGTACTATTAATCCTGTGTTATATAATTCACTTTATTATTATATATACTATCTTTTTTATATAGATATAAGGTATTTAAACCTTAATATCTAACAGATAAGGCTTCTATTCTTAAAATACTTTAATAATTATTATAAGTTCTTTGTTATAGATCTAGTAGTTTAATTTAAGTCTATAAAATGCTTTTAAGTAGAATACATATAGGTATAGTTGTCCTTCCTTGTCTTGTTATCTAAGTTATCCTCCTATTGTGAAGTCTGAGGTATCAGTCTTAACTTTAAAGGGTTTATCTAGGTCTAGAATCTTAGTAACTGGTTTAGATATAATAAGTTCCTTAACTCTATTAAAGGATTTATTATATTCTTCTATCTACTTAAACTCTATATCCTTGTATATAAGTTATTATAATCCTCTAATATAGGTAGTATAGTTCTTAAGGAATTGTTAATAAAAATTAATAAATCCTAGGAATGATTAAATTTCTTTGATGTTAGTAGGTGTTGGCTAGTCCCTGACTGCTTTAACCTTCTTGTCTTGTATTTGGATTTCTCCTGGTATGATAATAAATCTGAGGTAGTCTACCTTCTGAGTATAGAATTTACTCTTCTCTAGTTTAACTAAAAGCTTTGCTTTTTAGAGCTTCTTAAGTACCTTATGTATATACTTCTTATGTTCTTTAAGGTTTTTAAAGAATATGAGGATGTTATTAAGGTAATAGATAATAAAGATATCTAGATACTCTCTAAGTATATAATTAATTATTGTTTAGAATATAGTAGGTGTGTTAGTAAGTTTAAAAGGTATGATGAGGGTCTTAAATAGTCTTTTATATGTTTAGAATGCTGTTTTCTATTTGTCTTCTTTCTTGATTCTAATGAGGTTATGGGTACCTTTGAGGTTAAGTACTGTAAACTAGTTTACTCTATATAATAAATCTTATAGTTCTAAGATAAGAAGTAATAGGTAGCTGTTTTTCTTTATGATATTATTAAGCTTCTAGCAGTTAATATATAGTTATAGTTTTCTATTCTTCTTAGGTATAAATAAGATAGGATATCCTACTAATAAGTCTAATAGTCTGATATAACCTTTTGCTAGGTTCTTATCTAGCTATTTGTTAAGTACTTCTTGTTTTATTAGGTTAAGTCTATAAATTAGCTTGAGCTTGGGGTGTTTTCCTTCTAGTAGTTAGATCTCATGGTTATATAGTTTATGCTCTAGTAGTCTTGTTTCTAGTTCTTTAGTAAATAGTTATATATATTACTAGTATTTAAGAGGTATTAATCTTAGTTAGTCTTCTTCTAGGCTTTGTTTATCCTGCTTATCTAGTGTATTTGTGATCTTTATAGATATAGAACTCTAATCTTATATAGGTTTAATCCTTTTGATATAAGTGATATACTTCCTTGGTCGCGTGAGTTTACTTAGGGGTTATAGCATATAATACTGCCTTATAGCTAAATCTCTCTACTGGAGTTAGCCTGTTCTCTAGTTTATGTTAGAGTTATATTCTTATAGCTATGAGATTTCTAGAATTACATCTATAGTTCCTAAGTTAGTAATATTAAAGTTAAGTTCTTAGTATTAGCTATAAATTACTAAAGGGAGGTATATAGTCTCTTTGTTAATAGTTTCTCTACTATACTGAACTTGTGCTTCTTTAACTATTTGTAGGGTATATAGGTTTTCTTTATATACCTATTTAATGCTTTGTTTATTTACTACCTTAGGTGAGATAAGGTTAGCTTATGCTTTACTATTGATTATAACCTTAGTAAGCTAGCTATTAATTAAAATAGTAAGAATAATATAATTATTATCTCTCTTAGTTGTATATAAAGGGTTTTTATGTTATTTTTTAGCTATTAGTGTCTTTCTTATAAGTAGTATAAGAAGTTTTTTGACTCCTTAGGGGCTTTTTTAACTTATTCTCTCTATGTTTGTGCTTTTCCTTTATAGTATTGTATGTACTTATTAAACAGGTAGTTAGACCAGTATCCTGTAAGGTAGTTAATATATAGTATAGGGTGTTTTAAGCTTAGCTATAGGATAAGCTATAGCTAGTAGTACTCTTTTACTTTCTATATACTAATTTTGTAGTTCTTATAAACCTTAGGAATAGGTTTATTATTATATTATTATAAGAAGAAAGAGTATTCTCTCTTCTTTAGTTAATATATTAAGTATTTATTATAGATATGATTTACTTAAAATACCTTATAATATAAGGGGTCTTTTTTGTTAAGTTATTTATTACTTTTAAATATAGGTTCTTCTTTAGTTAGTACTATTAGGTAATACTTAAGGTTAGTATCTTCTATTCTATAGAAGTAAACTTCTTATTTATTGCTATATTTACTGATTTCTAGTTATTTTTCTTTCTATACTTTTTCTTCTATCTTAATAATAAGTAGATCTTTCTAAAAGTTTATATAGGTCTGGGTTACTAGAGACTTATTAGAGTTATATTAGTAGTCTGGTATAGGTAAGAGTAATAAGGATGGGATATTGTTTGCCTAGTTCTAAATATGCTAGTTTATACCAGTCTGTTTGGGAATGGTTAGGTTTATGTAACTTATTTTGATTAGCTGCTTAGCTATGCGTTGTTTTATTTTGCTTGGTGGAATGAACTTGTATAGAGAGAGTTCTAGTTCTTTCTCTTAGTTAGAGCTAGTTCTCTATACTTTGATAGTACTCTTGGGTGTTAATTTATAGTAATGAAGTTAAGGAGGAGAGAAGGAGGTTCTTTTTCTCTTCCTAGCTACTGTAATAGTCTTAGTAATAACTTATTAAGGTTTCTCTTAGGATCTAATAATATCTTTGTGTAAGGCTTAGTTAAACTTATTTTCTAAGTTAAGTTAGTAGATAGGGTTGCCTTATACTTAAATTTACTTAGGTAGTTATTTTTCAATTATATTAATAACTTCTTAGTCCTAAGATATCTTATTTTTAAGTATCTCTAGGGTATCTTAGGCTTAGATTAAGTATATAATCTTTTTCTAGTTTTACTATTTAAGTTACTATATAATGTTAATAGCTTATAGTATCTTAGGGCTGTATAGGGCCTTCTTACCTATTATAATAGTCTTACTTTTAGGTTTTTCAAAGTACTAGCCTACTTATTTCTTATTATTCTAATAAGTTAGGTAGCTATTGTTATAGTAAGTAGTCTATAAGAGTTATAGGTATAGGACCTTTTTTTAGGTAATATTTACTTATTAGTTACCTTCTACTAATACCTTGTTCTAGAGTTATTTTAGTTACTAGTAGTCCTTAGTATAGTATCTTATTTTCTTATAGTTATAGTATTTAATAGTTTTAGTATCTTTAGGTAGTTAGTTCTCTTGTTTCCTAGCTATACTAATATCTATAAGTCTTGTGTGGTATCTATAGGACATACTTAGTTAGTTTTATAGTTACTACTAGTTATTATTCCTTTTTTACTAGTGGTTGCTAGGGTTCCTTAGTCTCTAGGCATAGTACTTGCCTATGTTAGCGTTTGGTTACTAGTTCTTACCTCTCTCTTTTTACTGTTTATAGAAGTAGGTATTAATCTTAATAGTAAGTTTAATATATTTAAGGAAGTCTTCTAGAGTACTAATAATCTTAATAAGTTTGTCTTTAATATCTTCCTTAAGCCCTTAGTAGAATATGAAGATTAGGGATTTATCTATAATATTAAGTCTAGTAGTAAGTTATTAGAACTTAGCTATATAGTATAAGGTAGCCTTAGTTTGCTTAAGGTTTATAAGGTCTTACTTAGCTTGTTGTTTTTTATTAGGGTCTTAGAATAGTAACTTTAGAGCTTGTTTAAATCCTATTATGCTTCTAAAGATTAACTAAGTCTTATAGAAGTATATACTTAGTTCTCTATTATTTTTAAGGAATTCTTTTTAAAATAGCTTAAACTATAAGAGTACTTTGCTATATAGAAAGGTACTAGTATAGATAACTCTCTTAGTCTTATTATAGAAGTTAGTAGTATAAAAGGTTTAATAGGTATAAACTTAGATTAGGAATCCTTTTAGCTATCTGCTTTTGCTATTATAGGTTCCTAGGGAGTTAAGTTTAAGCTTGTCTTATCCTTTAACTAGGGTTAAGATAATATTAGTAGTAGCTTAGAGTATTTTAACTTCTTGTCTAAGTATAATAGCTTTACTGTTTTTAGCTTCTAGCTTAGTAAGGGTATTATTAATAATAGATTAGATTTATTATAGGTTATAGTTATTAGTTCCCTTAAGTTATTCTATCTAGGTTATATTATTGTTAATAATATTAGCTAGCTATTTGTTATATCTAGTATTCCTCTTAACTGTCTTGTGTATAGCTATGTACTGGTCTGTGGTGAGAATAGCCTTGCTATCTTTGTTAAAATTAATTTTAGGTATTATAGGTTTATTGTTAAGATCTATAGCTTAGGCAAGCTCCTAGTCTAGAGACCTGAGAGTCTTAGGGATGATTAAGGATAGGTTAGTCTTAGAAGAAGATATTATAGTTTTACTATTAATTAGTGTTATAGGGTTAACTTACTAATAGGAGTAATTAAAGTATTATAGCTAGATTTCTAATAGTAGGTTTTCTACTAAAGTATAGCTAAGGCTGTAATAATAATTAATAGTATTATACTTACTAGCGTTCTTATTAATACATTAGTTACTTAGTAATTAATTAGGTAGTTAATAGATAGGTAGTAGCTTATATAGCTTAAGAAGTAGTTTATAAAGATAAGTAGGTATAAGAGGTCTAAAAGTTATCTAAGGATACTTTATAAGTTAATTACTAAAAAGCTATAGAAGGTAATCCATCTAAATAAAATAAATATCCTTATATCTTATTATATACTCTTAGATTACTACTTGCCTTTACTAATCCTTGGTATAGGATTAGTATCCTATGTTTTTAATCTCTAGTGGGGGATTAGCTTGGATTGCTAGCGACCCTGTTGATCTGTTACGTGACCTTCCTTAGTTCTTCTATTCCACTAGCTATGCCACACTTCTATACCTTAAGTGTCTTACTGTCTGGTAGTCTTGACTGAGGTCCTTCAAGCTATACTAGCTACTAATAGATTCTTAGGTTATAATATTACTATAAAGTTAACTACTAATCAGTATTAGTATTATAGGTAAAGTTAATTAACTAAGTAAGTAAAGTAGTTATATTATTAAATAGACTCTCTCCTGTCCATAAGAGTCCAGTATATATATACTAGAGTAAACAAAGTATGGGGTAAGGCATAATTCTATTGTTATAACTATCTTTTCTAACTACCTGGTTATCAGTCATACGAATAGATATATCTATCTATTTAGCTAACTGACTTAGGTTAGATTATAACTAGTAGTTGACTCCTCACCCATAACCAAGGTCTAGATATCCATCCTGTGACCTTTGTATATTGACCATAATTCCCAGTAAGTATCATACAGTCATGTGATATTGACATTCTAACACTCACAACTTTTCTTTTTGTGACCGTACGATCCCTTGCGTCATCCAATCAGGTTGTGCTGATTGTTCTCAGAATAGCTTCACATATACCTCAGTAGTTATACTACTGATTTATACAATCTATATCCTTTTTACTATAAATCAATTAAAAACAATAACTCTAGTATATTCCCTTCTATTTATTTTTGTTATTATATAGTTCCTTCCTCCCTTGTAGTAGTTATTAACGTTAGGTAGATATACTTACAGAGGTCACGTGTATACGTAAGCTCCTTCCTCCTTTAACCTTACCTTCCTACCTAGCTAGGTAGCTATATAACAGGTTTTTCTTCTCTTATATAAGGGTTTGTTTTTCTTCCTCCTTTTCCTCTTCTTCCCTTCTTTCTTATACATAAATTTTAACTTAACTTATCTTTATATGTTACGATATTGCATAAAAATTGTAACTTTACTTATAACTTCACTTCCTTACTTTTCTATCTAAGATCCTTTTTAAGGTCTCTTCTTCTCCCTTCTTTTCTTTTATATAACCAAGGTCTTTTTTGAGATTATCTTACTTTCTATCTTCTTACCTTAGCTTAACTAAGGTCTTTTTTAAGATTATCTTGCTTTCTATCTTCTTACCTCAGCTTGTATGTATTTACCCTTACTTTTCTTTTTTCTTTTACTAACTCTTCTAGCTTCTTAATAGCTTATATATATAATATAATAGCTACAGTTATTATTTACACTAGCCCTCTAGGCCCCGCTTATATCTATACTAAGCCTAATAGAATATAGTAGCTTATTATACCTACTACTTTAGCTATGAACTACTAGTTTATAGCTACTCTCTTACTTAATATATATTCTCTTCTTCTTATCTTAAGTTTTATGCAATACTGATTCTTCCTTTAGGATAAGGAGCGTTAGGCCCTTAATAAGGTATTGCATAACATTAAGATTTGTATTACTTATAGCTAGTCTATCTAGTAGTTTATTACTAGTATTCTGCATTGCTCTTTATACTTTATTAGAGTGATCATAGCCAGTCGCAGTTAAATCCCTCATAAGGCTTGCAATCAGTACCTAAACTCTCGCACACCTTGTTTTTGCTACTATTTCTATATGTTAGATTTCTAGGGCGGTACCTACACCTAGTACGTCTAGGATTTACACACTCAGCATTACTTACTTTAAGGATAAGGAGGCTTATTAGATAAGAGTAATAATAGTAATAATAATAATAATAATAGTAGTAGAGGTTCTAGTTAGCTACTTAATTATATGCTAGTTTATTATTCTAGCTATACCTCTAGTATCTCTACTTTAGCTTCTAGCTAGCTCTAGCTTCTAGCTAGTACTTCACCTACTACCCTAATAGTAGTTAAGAAGTAGTAATTAATACTTCTTTATATAACAAGGTTGTATTTTAGGGATATGTAAGTGGTTAGCTAGGTTCTCTAGTTATAATTATACTTTAGTTTACTCTCTCTTATAGGTTTACTTTATTTGTATAATACCTATTAGCTTCCTAGGAAGTAGATAGTTTAGCTTGTTATATAGAGGTAAGCCTGTGTAATAGACTGCAAATTATCAATTATTACTTTCTCCTAATCTCTCAACATATACCTCTACACATATCTTTAGAGTATTATATAATACCAATTACTCTAGTATAGAATTTAGTGTTTTTTTATAAGTGCATTAGTTAGATTATCCTTACTATTAATTTATCTTACCTCTAATATCTCTTTCTTCTTATATAACTCCTATAGATATATAATATTAATCATAAGTCTCTTTTTATTAGTTATTCTTAGTTATATAAGATATTTATAAAGAGATCTTAAATCTAAGTATATAACTACTAGAATATCTGGTTACTAAAGCATATAAAGTATTCTGTTTAACGTAGTACTTAGGGAAATCCTACTATTAAACCCTATAGTCATTCTATATAGCTTACTTGCAAGTACGCTTTGTATAACTCTCTTACACTTTGTTAAACTCTAGTAGATAATATTCCCCTTAATTTTAAATTCTGTTATCATATAAGCTATTTCCTTAGCAAGTATAATAATAAAACTAAGTTATAAAGTTAAGTCTATATTATTAGTAAATAATCCATCTATAAAGACATATATCTTTATATACTAAAAGTCTAGTAGAACATAGCATAGTCCTCTATCTAGATTATTGATTTACTATTGGTTTCATACGTTTAACGTTTTAATATCTTCCTATTTTAGATCTATGATTTATAATACAACTGTAATATCATACAATGCTTCTAGTTAACAGATTAATACTATATATACTACTCTAGCTCTCTATAAAATAAACTATTATTTAGCATCATATACCACAGGGTCAATAGGTTTCAGTCAACTAATCTAGCCTTTCTGTGTAAACTAGATGTTGTTATTATCTATGTAAATCTTTCCCCTATTAAAGTTTTTCTCTTGGGTTAGGGAGAGGATAGTCTTTAGTTTTGCATAAAAACCCTTCTTTACTAATTCCTCTTCCTCCTTCTATAAGAACTTTGGGGTTATAAACATTAATATATCGTCTATCTATATAGCTATAATATAGAATATATCCTAGTTACCATTAGTAAATAGAAGGCAGGGGTTATATGTAGACTCTAGCATTCTTAAATCTACTTTATGGTATTCTAAGTAGGTCTTATACTAGTAAAGTCCTAATTCTACAAGCCTATATAATAGTCACATAATATATAGGAGTATCCCTTCTAGATATTTCTCTTAAAGTTCCTTTAGAAGTTATATAATAATTATCTTAGTTAGTTAATTAGTTAACTAGGTATATACTTAGGTAATATCTCTAAGTTTACACTAATATCCAAACATTTATATAAGTGTTAGTCTAATACAAATTAAGAGTCTCTAGCTTATCCTTTAGGTTATAGGTACCTAGGTAAGAAGGAATTTCATCTCCCAGTCCTCATACCCTTATATAACCAGTCTTGATTTCTTATATACCTTATCTAGTAGTCCCTTTAGTTTATATACCATGCATATAAAGTAAATCTATAAGTAACTATATTTTAACTCTCTATATCATATGACTTTAAATACTCCTTAATTAATAAGGTTTTCAATCTCTAGTCTATCTAACTCTTTATATAGTAGGCTAGGTATTATTATAACGTTATCCTATCTTAGCTTTAGTACTAGCTCATAGTAATCTTTTTCCTTCTAAGATATGTATATAATACCTATCCTATTTAATCTTTATATAGTAGTTCTCTATCCTTTCTTTAGCCTTCCCCTTCTCTTTAGCTGTTTCTAAGAGGTTAGTTATATAACTTTAGAATCTTATTCTTCTGGTGTTTATTCTCTAAAGTATGGTTTAACATATGTTACACAGAACTGAGTTAGACTATTGACCATTCGTATGGTAACTATGTAGCCTTTAATGCTATTGATCTTATATAGTTCTACTTATCCCTTGCTCTCTCTCTATACAAGTACCTCACTCCCCATAGGTAGTAATAATACCTACTAGAGGTTAGAGCCATTCTATATATTAATTATACAATTAATTTCTACTTCTGTATATATACCTTAGAGCATTTTTATAGCCTTTTAAATAGCCTATGCTTACTAGGTAATATTATATAATAGGGGTAAATCCTTATTAATCCTTAGGTATATCTTAAAGATAAGTAGGGTTAGTATAATACTATATAGTCTAGCTATATTATTTAAGGCCTTAACTGCTATTTAAAGGATTGTTTCCTTATCTATATAATGTCCTAACTCTTTATAAAGGATGTTGTATACATGCCTTAGGGGTGTATGTGCTCTTTTAATCTTGCTAACTGCTTAGTAGGCCTTAACTAGTATTTCTTTGCATGATATACCCATGATCCTAGCATTATTTCTGAACTCTTCTGATATAAAATTAGTTTCTAGATCATATATAATGTAGTCTGGTAGACCTATATAAGTATTAATCTAATATCTTATTAGGGCGTTCTAGGTGTCTTATATAGATAGTGATTTTAGGAATATAGCTTCTTAAAAGCTAGTTTCTATGTCTATAATATATAAAGCATTCTTATCCCTTAGTTATATGATATCTACTACAATCTTATAATTAAAGTAGCTTTTATCCTTTAAGGAAAACTTAAATTACCTTGGTACTGGATTATGTGATTAATAGTGATAATAGAACTTCTAGATTTTCTCTAAAATAGAGATATCAATATTATCATGTTCTACACTCTTGAGGAGTTAATATAAGCGATCTATATAAGGGTATCTAAAACATCTATGGAGTCTTCTAAGCTGTTCTTCTGTGAAGAATGTACTTAACTCTGTATGACTGAGGTTAAAGAATGGATATCCCTATTTTTAAATTATAGGGATCTAAGTCCTATCCTTCTATATAATTATATTATTGATATTGTTAAAGTATGCCCCTAGTCAGTCCATATTATATAATAAAAATAGGAATAGTATTAGAGTATCTAAGATATAGTATATAACTTATCTAAGTGGGTTTTCTATTTTTATCATACTAATAGATATAATAGAAGTACTAGCTTTAAATTGTACATTAGCTGATCCTGGTCCTTAGTCTATCTTTGCATAAGGGTTTTCCCTTAGGTATACTAGTACTTAGAGTTTCCTAATAGTCAAGAACTTTGCTGCTCCTATATCCTATAGCTCTCCTTGGTATAATATTATGTATAGGTCTTGGAGTATGAATTAGCTAGCCTCTATAGTCTTTAGTACTAAGAAGATATCTTCTTCTATCATATAGTAGAAGAATACTAATAACATGAGGTATGATGTTGTCTCCTTGTTACCTGATATTTCTTCTTTATTATATAAGTCTTTCTTTTCTTTCTTTATAGGGCTTTCACCTTTAATACTTATAATGTATGACGTGAAGTCCTCTAGCTCTTGGTTTAAAAGTTTACAGGCTTGGAGGTATTGCTTCCTTACTTAGTTCCTTTTCTTGTCTAAGTGGTTAGTTGACTAATATCCCTCCTTTTTATATATAAAATATCTCTTAGGAAGGTTTGTATGATATGGTCTTGGCTAGAATGGACGTCTGTTTTCCCCTTTGTTGAATTGAGGTTTCTAAGACCCTTTTCCTTCTCTGTATGATAGTTTCTAGCGGTCCCTATAGTTGGACGTGTACTGCCTATCTATAAAGAGGATTTTGTATAATGTCTGTTTTCTATCTAAAGCTACTTATATAGATGCCCTTAGGTTAGAGAAAAACTCTTCGCATGTATAATATGCCTTTAGGTTACTAAGGGCTGTTTCTAGCTCCTGGACCCCTTGGCATGTATAAATGACTTGTGTGCGAAGCATAGTCTCTCCTTGGAAGTTAGATCCTAGGGCTCGTTATACAATAGGAAGTTTGTTAAGGAGTAGATCTAAGATCTCTATGTTATTCTTCTCTAGGTTCTCTCTCTTAACTCATACAAATGTCATTGTAGTTTAGTCTGTATAGTATAATATATGATTGTTGCTGGTGTTAAAATGTTTGTCTAGCATGTTGTATATCTTGTCTTATCTCCTTGTAGGGCCTATGAAGTGTAGGAAGAACTCTTCTGTACGACCTAAAAGAATATTAGAGAAGATTATATAATACTAATCTTTTATAATCCCTAGACATTAGTAAACACTGATAAATATCTTTACCTTATTATAGAGGATATTATATAGCTTACCTATATAGTTTCTTTCTTTTCTCTATCCCTTGTGGAATACTAAAACTAGACTTAGTTTGCATAGTCTATTTTAAACTATTTAATATAGTAGAAGGTTGTATATATTGTCTTTTTGATATAGAGGTATTATATAACTTTAGTTATTTAGAAAACTATTAACCTCCTAGGTAAATCTTAAGGCTAGCGGTATATTTCTGACTACTGATTGGTCTCATATAGTGGATTAGTAATCTTTTACTAAGTTATATAGTTATTTAATAGATTTTACTGCTTACTTAGTATTTACCTAGGTAGTTACTAGTTAAGGTTATTATACTGGTATATATAATATACTACTTGGAGTATTTATTATATATAAAGGACCTAGTTAATTATAGGTGTTTCTAATTCTTTATACAAGGTTAATAATTTGATTGTTTTTATCTAAGCATAGGTTTAGGTATATCCCCTTCTTGCTGATTTACTTAAGGAGTTCTTAGATAAATAATTAAAAGACTTATTGCTAGTGCTTTAATATCTAATCTTTAAAGTCTAAAAGGATCATACATTTAAGTAGAGGTTAGTTTTAATTTATATGAATTATCTAATAAAGTTTGTATGCTATATAAGTAGTAAGTCTTTTCTTGCTTTATTAGGTTATTATTAAGTTAACTTCCTATTCCTCTATCTAGAATTAGGGTATTGTTTATAATCTCTAGGTTATAAGTAGGATACTGCTTCTATCTACTATATCTTTATATAAGAAGGTATAGTTAGATAGAGCTTATACCCCTATATTATTCTAGGGAGATTCTAATACTATAATAGTAGTTGTTTTATAACGTATAACGTTAGGTTAATAGTAATGGTTATATAGATACTATATACTATATTAGATCTTTATATAATAGTAGAGAGGATCCTTATAGTTATCCCTATTCTATTATATATAAGGGAAGGTAGTATAAGTAGTATCATAGTAAATTAATCCTTAAACTCTTCTGTAGTTAGGTAACCTTAGGATTAATCTATTGTATAACTTAAGCCTTGTCTCTTTACTCTTGCTAATCTATGATTATCTAAGCAATCACTGATCAGTATTAAATAGACTCTCTCCTGTCTATAAGAGTCCAGTACATATATACCGGGGTAAACAAAGTATAGGGTAAGGCACAATTCTATTATTATAACTATCTTTCCTAACTACCTGGTTATCAGTCATACAAACAGATGTATCTATCTATTTGGCTAACTAACTCAGGTTAGATCATGACTAGTAGTTGACTCCTCACCTATAACCGAGGTCTAGATATCCATCCTGTGACCTTTGTGCATTGACCATAATTCCCAGTGGGTATCGTATGGTCATGTGATATTGACATTCCAACATATATATTAATAATAAATAAAAGAGAAGAAATTTACTAGCGTTTGCTAGTACTACTAAAAGAAGTAAGGTAGCTATAGAAGGAGGGATATCACGTAACATAAAAGTTATATAATATTAGCACAGCCCCACCGTTATTCTAGTGGATCTATCACATCCTCAACACTATACTTAAAGAAGGGAAAAATCTAGTTACTATTTTAGTCTTATTAACTATTAATAACTCTATTAGTAATATAGTAGTAAATTTATTATTTAGTAGTAGTAGGGAAGTAAGCCCTTACCTCTAGTAACTATATTAATAACTATACTAGAGTTAGCTATCTCTTTAGCTATAGTATTATTACCTATTAATCAACCTATTATTACTATAACTACTATAAATTCTTTATATAGTAAGAAGTATTGACCTAGTACTATTATTATTATTACTATAGTATAATAAGTAGTTACCTATAATATAGTTAGTTAAATTAAAAGATTTTATTAGTTAGTTTATTAAAGTTAATAGGTAATATGAATAATATAAAGGTAGTACTAACAAGGCCTTTAAGTAGCTCTAGAGCTTATTATCTAGCCTTATAGTAATATAATATATATTAAAAAAGTAGTATAAGGGGAAAGGTATACCTATATCCCTTATTAGCTAGATATAGAGGTTAATTAAGACTTTTATTCTTATATAGTAGTATTATAAGTATAGTAAATATAATTCTATTACTTCTAAGTAATAAAGTAAATTACTATATATTGGGTTAGATACTATAGGTAGTAAAGTTAATAATTTATTACTCTTTACTACTACTATTAATAACTAAATAAGTAACCTTAAGAATAAGAGATTTAGTTAGTTAACCTTACTTTAATTATTATTATTATAGTACTCATCTCTATAGATATTAGTCTCTTTATATCCTTACCTCTATAGCTAACTACTACTTCTTTTTTACTTCTCTACCTAAGTTAATATATCCCTTAATCTATATATAACTAATACCTTAAAGATAATAATAATAATACCTTTAAGCTTAATAGATTATATAGTAATAAAGTTGATAATCTAATTAAAGTAATAGATAATAAGTTATTAACAGTATTATATAATAGTAATAAGAAGTAATAAAGTAATAAGAAGTAATAATATAGTAAGGCTAGTAGTAGGTAAAGTAGTAAGACTAAATAAGCAGTTACTTAAAAAGGATTTCTTTTAACTATTAATAATATATATTTTTTTCCTTTACTATTACTTTAATAGTAGTACTTTCTTAACTATAGAGGTAACTTTAACTTTACCTCTATTAATAATAACTATACTACTATTAATTAATCTTTTATTATTAAATATATACTATATACTATTAAAGTTAATAAAAGAATAGTAAAAGTAGCTTTCTATCTATTTTATCCTATAACTAATCTTTACTATATAGTTATAAAGTAGCTCTTTAAAGTCCTATATATCTTCTATATCTCTATTCTAAATAGGATACTACTTATAAAGAAGCTTCTTAAGGTTACTAAATACCTCCTTAATAGGGTTAAAGTTAGGTAAGTATAGTAGTAGATATAATAGGTATATACTAGCTAATTTATATACCTCTTAGATATCTTATTAGTAGTAAAAGCTAGTATTATTTATTATAATAACTAACTTTATAATAGAAAAGGTATTATACTTAGGTAGTACTCTCTCTTAAATCTATACTAAAAACCTATTACTATTAGTTATACCTAAGTATATTAATATATTAAAGATCCTATTTACTATAAGAACTAGTAAGACTTAATACTACTACTTATATTTAAGTTTATCTTAATAATAAGGTACTAAGCCTTTTAGTACTTAGGTTATCCTTTATATACTAATATACTTATCTATACCTAACTTATTAATAAAGATTAATTACTTTAGATAGTATTAATAGATAGTATATACCTAGGTATATTATAATATATTATTTCTTTAAGTAGTAATAATATAGATAGATTTTAATAACTACTTAGTATCTTAAAGCTACTAACTAATTATTAATTTATATATCTTTATAATATATTACTTATAGAGAAAGTTCCATATCTCTTTAAGACTAAAATTATTATAGTATATAAAAAGCTTTAATAACTTATATAGTTACTATACTTCTAACTTTATATAACTTAGCTTACTTAGAATATATACTTTTACTTACTTTATTATTTTATACTAATATTAGTACTATTTAACTATATTTATACTATAGCTTATCTATACTATAATCTTAGTATTTATTTTCTTTTCTAAAGTCTTTAATATCTATACTAACTTTTTCTAATTATCCTTATTTAGTTATAGTATTATTATATTTATTTAATCTAATATATAACCTCTTATGTTATCTTTTATCTTATTTAATTAAGAATAGTAATAGTAATATAAGAATATTATAAACTTTAAAAGCTTTAGGGGCCTAAGAGCTAAGAGATAATCTAAGGGCTAAGAAGTAATTAGGCTTTCTTATTTCTATTAAGCTATTATCAAAGTGGGTGTAATATGGTGGCGAATGGCATGGACCTCTAGGCCTATTGGGCTGGATTGGGAAAGGTCTGCGGCGAAATGTCGGTTAACATCTATGGGGCGGATTTTGCCAGCCAAAATATCCAGAATCCAATGACCACGTGCATTTAGATCCTGAGGCAACACAACAGCCATAAATATATAGGGAATCCCATAGAAAATAGCAACATAGTTACACATATACCAGCAATTTAACCAGGGATTTTCACTATAATTATCCACATACTTCAACAATTAACAGTCTAAATCTACAAGCGCTAATTAATATCACTTAAAGTACTATATACAGTATACATAATATATACCATAACTATTATTATAACTAAAAATAAGATAGCTATGACATCAGCAACTCTAAGCAGCCTAGCTAACTAGAGCAATTGGTATATCTAGCTACAGCAACAAGTAGCAGCCCTAAATCTATAGGAGTTAATTAACCCAAACGCCAACAATATACAGCATATTACCACAAAACAACTAGTGAAGCCTCTGATAGCTCTAGATATTATAGACTGCCTAATAACACCATCTATAATAACCAGGTAGGCAATAGACAACACAGTAGACAGCCAACAACCACCAGATCCAAAAGACACACAGGCCTCAAAGCTATCCTAGCTATTAACTAAAGGATAGAAATAACTTAAATATAATAATAAGATATATATACAAAAATAATAGTAATATAAGTAAGATTATAAGGTAATTAGTAACTTAGTTACCTAGATCTATATAATAGTAGATCTAATAGTAGTTATAGAGTACTACTCTATAAGCAAGTCAATATACATATAGATATACAATATTAAGGTATATATTAGTCTACCTCTATATAAGAAAAAGGAAATTACTATAGCAAAGTATAAGAAAGTTATAAAAAGAGCTATAGATCATAAGGTAACAGATATAAAAGAGGTAGAGAAATAAATATCTAACTAAGAGAAAGCGCTCTCTTATAGTACATAAGTCTAGTAGTATTTAACTATAAAGACCAGTAAATAATTCCTATTACTAATAAAGATATTAAGGTATATACTACTAGTAGTATAGGTAGAGGCATATAAAAGTACTAACTATATAAGGGCTATTAATAACCAGCTCCTATATTACAAAGTGATATTAGCAATATAAGCTTGCATTACTATAGGACTAGAGCATCTCTAGGCAAAAGCCGCTTGCGGCGCCTTTAGCCTAGTTATTACAGCAACAGTTACTAATGATGTTGCAGAAAATCGCGTGTGAAAGGAGCTAATAAAGGAAAAACGGTATAATAACTACTACAATAACCAAAATAATAAGAGCAACAACTACAGTAATAAAAAGTACCTACTATATAATATCTCTAAGCACTTACTATTAAGGTATTACTTTATAAGCAAAATACACCCAAGGTTCCCATAGTAACTGCAAAGAGCAATTATTAACTATGTAAAGCAAGCTCTAACGCAGCAACATATAAAAGACAAGCTAAAAGAGGAAGATATATCACTAGCCTCTATATATACCTACCTAGACAAATTTACTACAGCAGCAGCAGCAGCACCTCTAGCTAAATAATAATTAGAAGGTAGTAAAGGCAAAGCATAGTTAAAGGGTAAAGAAGCCTTATCTATATAGTCAGCTACTTTCACAATATCAAACTATCTACTTAAAGACTTTATTATCCTAGATTCAGAAGCAACTCTTTATATCTTCTACTCTTATCATCGCTTCTTAGAGATAACCCTAGTAAAGTCAGATAACTTTATCTAAGTAGGTAATACTACTATCCTAATTAAGAGATAGGGTAACATACTTATCTATATAAAACAGGGTAATTACTAAGCGTAATTCACACTTAAAAGAGTTACCTATTATCTATTACTATTATATAACCTAGTATTATATATAATACTTAAGATAAGAAATAATTAGTAATAGGATAACAGTCTAACTAATAATTATATATATACAGTAAAGAACTACTTTATAGTATTTAATATAAATAAAATTGCTAGTTAATAGGTTATTAAGGCTAATAATAACTATAATAGTCTTTACACTACATTAGCAGCATACCCAGTAGCAGTAAACACAGATGCAGTTATAGCAGCCTCAGCACTAACAGACTGCTACTAAAGGAGTAAGCTAGTCAAAGCTAACCACTAGCATAACCATCTTAGCTACCTAGGTAGCTATATACTCCGCAAAATAACTACCTAAGCCCGCAGCATACAGATAAAAGGAAATATACCAGAAATATCTATTACATCATATAAAGTATATATAATAAACAAAATATAGTAGTAAATATTATATTAACTATAGAAGTTAATTAACTATGTAGAGGTAGGGAATTATATTATACTAGATTTTTACCTATTTAAACAAGGCTATAGTAGATATAAGTCAGCCTTACTACTTAGTAATTAAAAATCTAGCTTTATATAGAGCTATTACCTATAATAGCACACTTTTAAGGCTATTAAAACAGCTTTAGTAGACTTCAAATAGTTAATTAAAGTATACAAATTAATAGAAGTATAAGTAATTAAGTATAATAACAAGATCATAACTACCTATCTATAGGTAAAGAAGGCTATAGAAAGTATAAGTATCCTATTTAAGGCCTTAGTACCTAATATATAAGTATAGAATAGTAGTATAAAGAGGATTACTATAGTAATCAAGGAGAAAGCTTATATAATAAGGCTAAAATTAAAATTACTAGTATTACTATAGCTAGAGATTTTAAAAGCAGTAGTATACTTATATAACTAAACGCTAGCTAAATCTTATAGCTAGAGATCTCTATATTAGATCTAGTATATAACAAGAGAGTAGCTATTATCCATACTATACCTTAGTTATTTACAAGTATTTAGCTGCTGCGTGTATGCAATGACTTTAAATACTCAACTCAGCTATAATTATCTCTAGCGCTTTAAAGCAAAGGTATATATTAGCTATCTAGTTAGTTATATATTAACTAACCAATACCACATATATATCCCTCTAAAGAATAAAGTTTTTACATCTTATAATATAATATTTAATAAAGATAGATACTTCTCTAGAAAAGAAGATAAATAGGTAGATAAGTTAAGTAATATAGATAAGGCTATAATTAATAAATAGATCTAAAAAGCAACTAAAAAGAACTTTATAAATATTACTAATAGTAAAGATATTATAGAAGAAGATATAGCAAAACTTCTAAACCAAACTACTAGTAAAATGCTAGAAGGAGTCTACAAATATATAAAGTTATACTTTGTATTAATAACACTACTAGAATCTCTAAATACTTTATTTATTATACTACTGTTAGATATACTTAACATAAGAGGGTAAAAAGACTATATATATTATAATAAAATCTAATATATTAACTATATTATATATTAAAAGTAAATATATCTATAAGAATCTTAGAAAGCTATGTTTATAGCTAGGACTATTAACAGTCCTTATTACAGTACCTAGAACTAGTAAGCTACTTACATAGCCAGGACTGTTAACAGTCCTCACTACAGTCCCTAGAAAATCTTAAAGCAAGACCTCCTACCTAGTGAAAGTATAGGCTAGCCTTCTAATATTAGAAAGAATGATATAATAGGAGAGGATCTATCTAACTCTGGTAATGAGATAACAGTACCTTAAAATATAGCTATAAGGCTAGCTATAAGGCTGTACTAGAAGGATTTATCTGGGTTACCTAAGGCATATGCTGACCTAAAAAGCCACCTATTTATGGAGAATTTTTAAGAGGCTAAGAAAGCTTATTTATAGAGCTATAATGTTATAAATAGCTAGGTTAAAGTTAGTATAGAGAAAGCTGGTGATAACTAGATACTTAACTACTAATAAGTATATACCTATAAGCTAAATGAATATAGATTTCTTATAAAGTTTAAGGTATACCTTATTATTTATAGCAATCAGTAGCTAAAAAACATAATCTATAATACATACACAGCAACACTAGTAGAACTTTTATTCTAATTACTTATTATAATTATAACTAAGTTAAACCTAGAATTACTTTAATTTAATATAGTAAATATATTTATATATACTAATATAGATAAGATAGTATTTATAAGACTTCTCCTAGGATATCTAAGCTATGGTAGTAGTAAGATTATCTACCTATAAAAGGCCCTTTATGGGTTATAATAATCACTACTACTATAGCAAAAGCACCTAGAAAAGGGACTTTAAGAACTTAGATTTATACTAGTTACTAGAGAGCTATACTACTAGTAAAAGGGAGCTATTATATTCTTCTTCTATATTAATAATTATATCTTTACGTTCCCTAAGTTATTATAATAAGAAGCTAATAAGGTAATTAATAGCATAAAAGAAAGATACTGCTTAGAGAGTAGTAATAAAATATAATAGTTCCTTAGTATAGAAATTCTCTATAATAGATAATAATAAGAGATATAGCTATTATAGTTAGTATATATTAAAAAGATAGCAAAGCTGATTAATAATAAAACCCAGTTACTACTAAATAATACCCTAATAGGTAATAAAGAACTTCTACCCTTATAGTAGATAGTAATAAACTATGAAGTTATAAGATACTAGTGAAAAGTTAGATTACTCCTATACGCAGCAGTAATAATAAGACCTAATATTATATTTGTAATAAGTTAGCTAGCGAGATTTAATTACAACCTATTAGCAGTCTATCAGAGGGCGGCAAACCAAGCACTGCAATACCTTAGGCATATAGCTAGCCTTTGCCTTAAATTCAAGCCTAATAGAGAGCTTATTGTTATATTAGATACAAGCTTTAGAGATAACTTAATTAACTATAAGAGCTTGCAAGCTTTTACTATTAAGCTACATAGTAGACTTATTAGCTAGAGGGTAAATAAGTAGCAGATAGTAACTACTTCAATAACTAAAGTAGAGTTACTAGCCCTATCACAGGCTGCAAAAGAATTAATATTTATAAGCTAATTAATTACCAAGCTTATTACTAGCAATAATACTTTAAATATATTACTAAAGGTTATAATATAATATAATAATTAATAGATAATTAGCTTTATAACTAAGGAGTTAGTTTAATTATAAACATACCTTTATTATATAGATATATATCACTACTAGCTATATTAGGAGATTATAGATAGTTATATTAAAGTTATATATACCTTATTAGCAAAGCTAATAGTAAATAGTTTAATAAAGGCCCTACTAAATCAAAAATAGCCCGCGTTTCTATAGCAATTAAATCTTAGCAACCAAACCGCATGGTTAATATAAAACCACAAGGAAGAATTAGCTAAGGATAAATTACTAATACAATTAAAGTAATAAGTATTATAGCAATAGATAGTTAGCTAGTGCGGCCTCTAACTAGGAGGGTTAAATTATACAGTCGCACTAGTTAGTAAAAGTGAATTATTATAGAAGATATAACTAGCAAACCCTAATATCATAACTAATTATTAATATAACTAGTAATACTTTAACTATAAGTTTCTTAATAACCAAGCAATATACATAGTTAGTAATTTTATTATTATAATTACCTTAATTAGAGCTAAAAGTTAATATAAAATCTAATTATAAAAGACTACTATTTTAAGTTAGAAAGTCATAACAAAAGACAAAAGTATAGTTAAAACTATACTTTAAAGACAATTATATATATAGACCTATAGGGGCTATATTAAACGCAACAGTAAGTATATAAGGCCTAAGACTGCTATAAGTATAATACAGCTTTACTAAGTAAAAGAACCTTAGTTACTACATATTTATATTATCAAGCTCAGACTTATATAAGAGGGCTAGTAAGCTTTATAGATATAACTACTATTAAGTCTTTTTACCTCCACCTAGGATTAAACCCTAGAGCTCTAGTATAAGTTACTATCTTATACTATAACTATCTAGCAGAGGGTAATACCACTAGACTATACGCACTCTAGTTTTAGTTATTATCAATTAGTTAATTACTACCTTTTATAGTAAGCAATTAGTAGTTATAAGGACCTATAGGAATATAAAAGAAAGGTATAAAAGGGCAGCAATTACCCCATCCATCGATCAGTCAGATTAAACCTGCAAATAGCTTCAATCCAAGAGGGCATATCAAAGTAGGTACAATATACTAGCGAATAGCACAGACCTCCAGGCCCATTGGGCTAGATTAGGAAAGGTCTGCGGCAAAATATCGGTTAACATCTATAGGACAGATTTTACCAGCCAAAATATCCAGAATCCAATGACCACGTGCATTTAGATCCTGAGGCAACACAACAGCCATAAATATGCGGGGAATCCCATGGAAAATAGCGACATAGTTACATATACACCAGCAATTTAACCAGAGATTTTCACTATAATTATCCACATACTTCAACAGCTATTACTTCTATTAAAGTCTAAGATTTAGTTAGCTAGCTAATAAATTAACTAATAAAGAGCCTTATATAGGTCTCTAGGGTAAGGATATTATAGACTTTAGGGCTTATATAGCCTACTTACTTTTATATACTATGATAATAGGTAATAAGGCTATGTATTAGTGTAGTCTATATAATTTCTTTGTTAGGGTAGTAGGAGGGCTGAGAGGTATTAATTGCTAATAAATTGACTAGCAAAGAGCCCTATATAGGTCTGAATAGCCTCACTTTTAGCGTTGGTGGCGGGTAACTTCGAAAGAGGGACTACCCGATGTTCGGATATGGCAGATTTCTGAATCTGGCAGCTAAAAATCGCGATTTTTCATGGGGTTGCATTGGTGGGTTGCTAATGCACAGATGAAAAAGTAGGTTTTCGACACTGCCAACGCAACAGACTGTAAAGGCCGCATTAAAGGAGAAATGGACGACAGCACACACACACACACACACACACACACACACACACAGGTCTCAAGGCACGTAACCTCTGGATCAATAGGTGCAGGCCAAACTTGTATTGTGTATCTGTGCGACTTCAAGAGGGGCCGCCAGGACTACGTGCCTTAGTGCAGGCCAAACTTGAGTTCTCGACTCGAATTGCCGCTGTGACGATGGCGTTCGTTGAGCCAAGATGACTGTGTTTTTGTATTGCTGTACCATTCTGTGTGACCCCATGAGGAACCGTCTTGAACAAGCTTATTAAGTAAAACCATAATAGAGTAGAGTTCATTGTAGACGCGCGGAACATTTTACTTCACTAATGATTGTTCTGCAGGAGAAGGTGTGATTGGTGGACGAGGCGCAACATCTCAATGGCTTCAACAACGCCCGTGTGTAAGAAACAAGTAGGGAGCGTTGTGCGGTATGGTGCAATCTGTCAGGTCAGGTAAAGCTATGCTTGGCACCAGTAGACGAATGATGTAGGTAGGTACCAAGACCCGTTAAAAATCCGGCAAGGAGGGCGCTTGGGGTTGGTTGATGCTGTCAGAACGCATCAATCAATCCACATCAGCACACATCCGATGATGCTCCTCTTCCAAGACACCAGCTGCGATCGTCACATGCTTTTTCCTCCCAGAATCACAGCATCCAATCACAGGCTGCTGCTGAGCAAATGCTCCGTGCAGCAGACATCGTAATGACGCAAGCGGGGCGGCTTCCTGTTCCAGCCACACCCTCTAGCGTCTCTGGCCCAACATTTGTGATACCTTAGCCGACAGCGTTTGGCCCGTTCTTCAGTGCCTCTCTCTGCCTCTGCCAACCGCAAATGATGACAGGGAGGACCTTGCACCCAAAACAAAAGGTTTGAATGGCGGCGGCTGGGCCTCGTGGGCGTGGGCATTATGTATTTGCATGCCGGGGGGGTGGGTGCCTCGCGGCCCGCGTCGATGCCATCTAGACCTACATCATCAGTCCACTGGTGACTCCGACTGGCTATGATGTTTCCATTGGTCGACTGTTCAGATTTGAGATCATGTTCTTATCTGTTGTTTGGCCGCCCAGGGTCCTTATTTCGCCTCTCCCCCCCTTGGTATTCACCAGCCAACCGGATCGTACTGGCCGCTCTCCTGGTCTCCAACTAATAATATCACTAGTGTGTACAAAGTAGGTATCCTTACATCCCAGTTTACTTGCCTAACCCCCCCCCCTTTCCTTGTCCCGGATCGACGCTCTGTTTCCCTGCCTTGAACCGCCTCGACACCTCCATGAAGCCTGTTCATGCCATCAGCGGCAGCGGAAAAGACATTTGACGGGCACCTCTCCACCCCGCCTGTCTTTTCTTTCCAACTTCTTGCATACTCTCATCATTGTTGCGCGAGGGCAAACGACCGCATTCCCCTTCTGCAACGCACGAATCCCACCGAATCTCGAGATTTCGCGACTTTTGGTTTCTTCCTCGCGGTTTCAAACAACACAACCTCCAAGATATGGGCCACTTTTCCGAGTCCCCGGACCGTGGTCGAGACAGAATACGCGACAATGGCGTCGCACATGTCGCTGTTGAGTTTGCCCACCAGGCCGAGAAGCTATCGCTCCAGAACCACCAGAACAACGACTCCGAGGTCGCCGTCGAGGCTCGATTCGTTACACCCCAAGACCCCGTCGTGGTCACCTCGGAGGGCAATAGGCTCCCAGCTGTTCCTCTCGTCGAGGCGCACAAGCTGAACGTTCTCAAGGAAGAGCTTCAAGACGGCCCAGCCGTGGTCAAGATCAAACAGGAGAGTGACACGGAGGAAGAGATTGACAGCAGCGAGAAGGCCCCAAACATGCAGGAAAAGGTCATTTCGTTACCAACAGACACGAACGGGAAGGCCAAACAGAAGTCGGAAGAGGGCTCCCTTCGTCGCCAGACACCGCCGTCACACACCAACCCCTTGTTTCCGCCCTTACCCCTCTACGGCCCGGCGTCATTGCTTCGTGACTTGCATTGCCTGGTTTTCCGCGTCACAGCATTCTTCTTGAGCCTGGCTTTTCTCGGAGTTATTGTGCTCGGTGCACTTTTCACTAGCATACCACCGTTGTGCAAGAAGATTTTCTACCGCCTAACCCTGCGGAATCCGGACAAGAAGAGGCCCTTCTTCGATGAAGAGGCGCGCAGAAACAAGGCGCGCAAGGAGGAAGACCAGAAATGGAAGCGCAGACAGAGTCTGGACAAAGACAAGGAGCTCGCCGACGAGTTTGTCCCAACGGAAGGGGGTCCTGACCCAATTGTGTGCGACGTTGGATACTACGCTCGCCGCGTCGGCCTCGACGTCGAAGAAATCCAGGTTCAAACCGAGGACGGCTTTCTCATCGACTTGTGGCACGTATACGACCCCAAGGATTACACGAGGATGAGCGAAGACGACAGATCGGACAGAGGACCCGACATCTTCACATCTTCCAAGAAGAAGCTCAAGGACCCCAATCAGAAGCGCAAGTTTCCCGTTCTACTCCTCCACGGCCTTCTCCAGAGCTCGGGAGCGTACTGCACAAACGACGAGGACTCGCTCGCGTTCTACCTCTGCAAGTCCGGCTACGACGTCTGGCTCGGCAACAACCGGTGCGGCTTCAAGCCCAAGCATTCCTCACTGAATTACTCGGACCCGCGAATGTGGTGCTGGAACATCCGCCAGATGGGCGTCTTTGACCTGCCGGCCCTGACCTCGAGGGTCTTGTACGAGACCGGCTTTGAGAAGATCGGCTTGATCTGCCACTCGCAGGGCACGACGCAAACACTCGTCGCGCTAGCAAAGGAGCAACGGCCAGACCTGGGTGAAAAGCTGACCGTCTTCTGCGCCCTGGCGCCCGCTGCCTATGCCGGGCCCTTGATCGGGAAAATGTACTTCAAGTTCATGAGGATCATCACGCCGGGCATGTTCCGGCTGATGTTCGGCATCCACGCCTTCATCCCCTTCATGATGCAGATGCACCAGCTGCTCCACCCCAAGGTCTACGGCTGGCTCGGTTACAAGGTCTTTTCTTTCCTGTTTGACTGGACGGACACGAGGTGGGATCGAGGCTTGAGGGACCGCATGTTCCAGTTTGCCCCCGTGTACGTCAGCGCGGAATCCATGCGTTGGTGGCTCGGAAGGGAGTGTTTCGCGAGGCACAAGTGCATCCTCTCCACCAAAGAAGACGTCCGCGCCGAGGAGAAGGAAGACCACGTTAGCGGCCACGAATCCCACACCCTCCGAGCCGACGACGCCGACGGGCTCATGTCTCAGCGGACTCTGGACGAGCACGCCCGCAAGCCCAAGGGATCGACCGCGTGGTACAACGAGCAGGCACCCCCCTTCGCCCTTTGGGTCGCCGGCAACGACGACCTCGTCGACGGCAAGAAACTCCTCCGCAGATTCGAGCGGGGCCGCGAGCCGCATGTCAACGTGGTCCACGCCAAGGTCATCCCCGAGTACGAGCACCTCGACGTCATCTGGGCGATTGACGCCCCCGAACAGGTGTTCAAGGAGGTCCGCGAGGTGTTGTGGAAGACGTGCGACGCGAGAGACAAGTGCCGCATCCCCAAGGGATGCGAGGACGTCGAGCAGTGGACCCGGCCAAGGAAGACGGCGCGCGCGGAGGTGGAGTCGGAGGAGAGTCAGTCCGGCAGCGACGATGCCGAATAGGGACCCGGGTACGGTCTCGTGGGGGCGGTCGCACGACGCACCATCGAGTAGAGAGTACTGGAGAACATGACAAAGGAGAGACGTGTCGAGGGGGGGTATTAACCCTTGAGCAGCATGCAGATACACATTGGATTCCGAGCATCGCGTAGGAGTCGAGGTATCGGTCGGTATTGGATTACACAATTACGCAAGAGTGGTTTTCAAAGCATAGCATACGTATGAAGTAATGGTAATGAGGGGGTGGGTAGATGCGGGTAAGGGGTGTTCTTGGCTTTGGATGCTTTCAAAGGAAACAAAACATACAAGACTAGAAGAAATAATGTATAAATGGTCGAACCACACACCTCTAAGAGCTTCATTTTATAGTCGGCTTTTTCTATTGGGGGGCGGGACCTCGGTTTGTCTTGTCATGGATGGATGCATGGACAAAGAGTCCCTAGTCCCAGCCATCAAATTCGAGCGACGGCTGGATTGCATCCTACCTACTTGACTTGACAGGCCCAGAACTATCGTAATGGCCAACTTCATCCATCTCGGGACCACTACGCCCACGAGTAGCATCTCACAGCGAACACCGATTCGTGCGTGTTCTCACAATGCAGCGCCGGGTCCCCTCGTCGTGTGCGTACTTTTGTATTGATACGGAAAATCAAACGGGCAAGCTCTTCTCCCTCCATCATGTGCATATGTTTCGCGCGACCAACGTTGTCCAGAAACATCTCCCAGGAAATGGGGCATGCCTACTGCCACTGCCCGACTTTCCTCTTTTTGCCCACCCGTCCTCCGTCGCCCAGCCGGCGCGGAAACCAAAGACCAAGACAGAGTCTGTGTGAGACGCAGCAAAACCAACAAATGCAAATACAAATACAATACAATCATCAATACCAATGCCCCCTCCGTGAACGCCTCAAAACACAAAAAGGTTGAACCGGCCGATTGCCAAGCCAGGTATATATATACGCATCGAATGCCTGGGGAAGGGGAAGAGAGAAAAGAAGATGCAGTTGTTTGTCATCATCATCGTCATCGTCATCACCTTGTCGTGAACATCATCCCAGTTTGCGGTTGCAATCTCCAAGGTCACCAGAACCCAACGCCAAGTCATGCAGAACAACATGGACCGGTCGTGATCATCATCATCATAAGTGGTTAGTAAGCAGTCGGTCCAAGTATCGTGGTCCAAAGGGAAGACTCAAGATCGAGGCCCGGCCTGAATGGCTCTGCGCGGCACCTAAGCGCCAGAGACCTTTCGTGCTGTTGATGCTGCCGTCGCAGACGTAGCCAGAGTGCCCACGCTGCCAACACGACCGCTCGTCTTGCGTACTCCCTCCTTGGACCTCGGCGACTCTCCCGACCGCTTGCTGCCACGAACCTTGGTGAGAACACCGGATGCGCTGCTAACGCGGTCGACATGCTTGACGCGTGACGTGCCAATGTTCTCGGCATCGTTGCTGGCATCGTTGTCGATGTACGTCTGGTACACGGTGGCGGCTGAGTGACTAACTGATCGCTTCTCGCTGCGGCCAGGCGATGCAGAAGGCTTGCGGTACGAGCGCATCCGCAAGTGCAGCTCCTCGTCGGACTCGGCGCTGTGGGATTGCTTGTGAATTGTAATGACCTCAGTTGTGTCCTGGTGGATTCCCGTCTCCTCCTCGACAGTCGCTGTGTACGAAGTCGATCTCTGGTAGGGGTGGTGACGGTCTGCCCTGTTGGTCTTTCTTGGCTGGCCCGGCGTCGGCGCCGGAAGGTAGTCCTCTTGAACCCCAATGTTATTGCGATCGTGGTCGACTTCGCTCAAAGGCGTCCGGTTCGAGGTGCTGCGGTGGGGGGGCGTGGATGCCTGGCCGTTGCGGATCGACGTCTTTTGCATAGCACGAATGGGAGTGCTCGGGGCAGCGGCGTTGGCCGCCATCTCCTTGCGGAGCTTGCGCTCAATGCGCTCCTCGATCCACCACTCGCGGAAGACGCCCTGGTTGATGTGAAGCCAGTGCTGCTGGGGGCCGACGACCATGCCGGGACGCATGAAGCGCATGAAGGCGATGATTTCGTTGGCCGTGAAGCCGTGGCGGTAGATGAGGTACGCGCCGATGAGGCAGCCAGTCCGTCCTAGGCCAGCCTTGCAGTGAACTGCGATTCCCTTCTTCTTGACGGTGATGGTCTCGTGCGCCAGTCTGATGAACTTGCGAACGGTGGTGAGAGGCGGGCAGGTGCCGTCGTCAAAGATCATATCGAGGTGGGAGATGCCCATGGACTCGAAGAAGGACGGGGAGTATAGGGGCGAGTTGAGACGGACGACAAGGCCAATGTTCCTCTCGGTGAAGTGCTTCAGGACGTTCTTGAAGGGCTGGGGCAGCGTCTTGTGCGCGTCCAACTGTCCGAGCGACCTGGGGAGTGCATCGAACTCCTCGGTGCCCTCCAGGACCTTGGCAACTGGCGTGTGTTGGGGCGAAGCGAAGGCCAGGAAGTGTGGCGTGATCCAGTTGAAGTCTCCGTGTTCCACTCTCTCAAACTTTTCATACTCGTCGAGGTCAAAGTTGTCCAGGGCGCAGCAGCCCTCCTCCTTGGCCTTCCAGACACCGTAGACAACATCCTGGACAGTAATCCCGTAGTCGGCTTGACTGTACCCCGCGTCACGGAAGGGCATCAGGGGCGGGTCGACCTGGGCAATGGGGGCCAGGGCCAGGTGCGGCGGCCAGTTCTGGATCAGGACCATGTAGCAGGCAAGCATGCAAGCGGCGTTGGCGCGACCTGGAAAGAAGCGTTAGCAAGGGAGGTCAACGGGCGTCGGAGCGCTGCGACATACTTCTGGGGTCGGCTCTGCTCCAAAAGACGATTGGGCGATCCTTGTTCTCCTTGGCTCCGAGAACGTCGTGGAACTGCAGGGCGAAGCGGTACAGGTGACCGATGTGCAAGGGGCCAAAGTCATGGTGGAAAGCGTTGTACAGGAGGGTGTCGTCGACGGTGAAGTAGTAGGGGGTTTGACGGGCGGCGGTCTGAACGGGCGTAGGACCCTCGGCGGCTCTCTGCGATCGCTTCCTGGGAGAAGACTGGACGGTCTCGCCGTAGGGAAAGATGGTCTCGGCCGTGGGCGGGTGGATGTACGCAGCCAGGTACAGTCGGTCTGGGAGCCAAGTCAGAAGGGAGACGGGGAAGAGGGCGCAATAGAGGTAGGGGTGGAGCTGAGGCAAGGCAAAGCTGCAGCTGTCGCGTGATGCGCTCATGACGGGTTGCGACTGAGGCAATTCAGACGGCCCATGATAAGGATGCGACATGGTTGCGATGACAAAAAGGATGTGCACAATGCAGGTCGGGGTCGCGGGCAGAACACACCTGGGATGTACTCAATGACTTGGCCCATGTTGGGGCTCTTGGAGGAGGGTGCCATTGGTCTTGTGACTCTCTGTTTCCTCTTGAAATTCTATCTCAGTTGGGACTGAATGAGAATGGCAGTTGCTCTCGTGTGAGTCGGCGGCTTGATTTGGAGATGCAAGCGAGTGCCTGTGTGCAAAAGAACGTGGCAGGTGCCGAAATTATCCAGAGGCGGAGGATACTGCTTTGTAGGCAAATCAATGCGCGCGCAAGAGAAAGCAGTCCCTGAGGAAGCGGCGATGCGTGGTGGTGAGAGGTCGATAGGAATGTTGAAATGGCCTAGGCTGAAACAATAACAACAACAGTGTGCTCTCTCTATCGGGGATGGATTGAAATCGCCAAAAAAGAGGTTGCAAGCGCCCTGGGAGGGGAAGTGGGAAGAAGACAACCCGATGGCTGACGAGGATCCAGGTGCTTTTTTTTTTCTTTTTGGCGATTGAAAGAGAGGAACGGGGAGATATCGAGATGGGTGAAAAGAAGGTATTGCGAAGCGCAGGGAGGGACCGAACGATGGTGTTTTTGTATGGTTTGGCGTATGTTTTGCTCAAGCGGTCAATTTGGGGCCCGGCCCAAAACAGCAAGGGTCGGTTGTTGTTAGCCTCGTTGCGCTGCGCTGGCTGCCGGGCTGCCAGTCCGTTGTCAAGACAACCTGCCAGGGGGGGAGCACTGGCCATTTGCGACGCCCTGGCGAATCACCTGGGGCCACTCGCCGCCAGAGAGGCCAGGGACACCTCAGGCAAACGCACCCACTCCCTTCCCGCCCCCCCCCGGTGATGGCCCCTCTAAGCCCTTTTGGGCCCCTTGACGGCTGGTGACGACCGCCCGAGCGCGAACCTCCCTCCTTCTTCCCAAGAAACGGAGCTACCTAGACCCTTGAGCTCCTGCCCTCGCCCTGTTGTTGTGTTGTGTGTATGATGTATATCATCCTTCACAACAATCGAGCTGCTCCGCAAAAAGAGGTTCCAGAATTGCTTATCGGCCGGCACTGCGTCAGACATACCCGACTCCTGGGCTGCTCCAGGGCGTCCCCACGTTCGCATCCCCCTTCTTGTATGGATGACGACCGCATCCATCACAAAACACGCGCACCCAATGGAGAGAGAGAGAGAGAGAGAGAGAGAGAGAGAGAGAGAGCAAGTCACCTTGGGGACGGTGCGGAGAGTCCTGTGCGTTGTTGCCGTTGCTGTGCTTTGCCTTGGGGATCGATCCGTAGGGGGGGAGTGTCACGCACCAACCAACCTTATGCCGCCGTGGAAACAAGCCTGTGGAATGGCGGGGCAGTTTATTGCCGTTTTGCTTTTCCCCCCCTTCCCTTCCCTTCCCGCCTGTGATCTGGCCGCTCAATCTTGCCCATTCCTTTTTCTTCCCGCCAGCCATTGCGCATGCTGGTGTTTGGTGTTCCCGCTTGGTGGACTGTGCTGTACAGAAACTCTGCGCCGACCAATGACGTTTTTTTTTCTTTCTTTCTTTCCCTTTTGCCAGCTTTCTTGTCCACAAGGTCGATAACCGCCCCAGCACCCGACTTTCCCATTCCTCTCCTGCCTACCTACCTACCTACCTATCTACCTGGGTACCTACTGAAAACACCCCTCACTTCTTCCCCCTCCCCCCCGCCCCTCCAAGCGCAAATCAGCCGCGCCAGCGCAGCCATGGCCGACAACACCATCACCACCACTGACGATGATTTCCCGTGTTCGTTGTGAGTTGTCGCATCTGTTTCCCTCCCCCCCTTCTCCTTGCGTCCCCTTGTGGCGCATTGTTTCTGAGCCGCCATCGGAAAGAGAAACGGGTCACTAAGACACCAAGCCGCAGGACCATCGACGTCCCCTTCCAAACCCCACGCCTTGCATCCGTTGCGCACAGAGCCCTCGCCGTCGACCAGGAGCTGTCGCCGCTCGTTAGGCGAACCTTCTCGGTCGACGACCCCTCCTCTGCCGGCGACGCCGCTTCTGTTCTCCGCGTCCACTACCAGGCCACCACGAACCGCATGCTCCGCGTCGCCGTCAACGGCCTTATGGAGAGCCTCAACCTCGTCGTCGAGGTCATGGAGGAGCTCGATGTTGACGTCTGGGAGCACAACCGGAATCACGAGTGAGTTGAGTCACGCCGAGTAGGGGGTTGCCGACATCGAGAAAATAAAAAGCAAAGGACCACACAGAAAAGCACCACCTGCATGCGACATGAACACGGAACGGACCGGTGTATCATGATTTTTTTCTTCTTCTTCTTCTTCTTTTACATTGTGATACCCTAGAATATACAGCCACATGATTTGTGACGAGCTTTGTGGCTCCTTCGCCATGGTCCTAGGTTGACGGGTGTCGGATGCTGATTATGTGTCTGCCAGGCCTTAGTCTTAGTTCCGGGCTTGTCTAGAAGATTAGAGCCCAACGCGTCCGTATTATACGCGGGGGGCACTTGAATAGTGAGATTCAGAAAGCAGGAAATGCTGACCGTGAACTATACAACTCCAAATGCACCTTTCTACCTTGTATTATTTCGTATTTCATGCCTTGCCGGCTGCTCCGTTTCTTGGGGAGGGTGCCCCCCTGAACCTGTCATTCGCGTTCGCAACTAGCCCCCTATTTGGCCTCTTCCTGCCCCGATTTCGCCTGCAGCGCCAGCTTCTTCTCGGCCTCCTCGGCTCGTTTGTTGGCATCGGCGACTTCCTGCTTCAGCTGCTTGATGTACTCGATCGCCAGCTCGACAGTGCTGGCCTTGCTGTTGGGGGCGCCGCCGCCCTTGGCCTCTTTTTCTCTCTCCTTCCTCTCTTCCGCTTCCGTCTTGGAATCCTTCGGTGGCTGGGGCAACAATGTTGCGATTTCTTGCAAGGCCGAGTTAATGCGGTTCCGGCGGCCCTGCTCGGCAATCTTGTGGGACGTGCGTTTCGACGTGAGGTTGGTGGACAGCTCGCTGGGATACGTCACGCCGGGCACGGTGTTGCCCTCAAGAATGTTCTGGTAGTTGGACTTGGAGGCCAACAGACGGGATGCCGTGTCTTCGGCAGACATCCCGCCGGGGGTTCCCGGCAGGAGCGGCTTGATGCTGGGCGATATCCTCGGTCGCAATGCGGGCGAGACGTGCACCGAGCTGACGCTGCTACCTCTTTTGCCCTGGGCGCCTCTAGCCATGAGTTTCGGCGTTCTCCGCGCAGTCGGACCTGTCGAACCGGGCGCTAGATTAGGACTCGCGCTCGCTGAAGCAGCGGCAGTAGGTTTGGCGAAGACGGGCGAGGGGAGCGGCTGGAATGACGAGGCCTTCGCCGAGCCAGGGTCTGACGGTAACTGCGTGGGCGTGGCTGTGTCCAGTCTTGGGGGCTGTGGTCTTGTAGTGAAGTTGACAGACTCGGGTAGCTCGAATGACTCGATGTTGTCTGACATGCCGAGGTCTTGGGGATCCGATGAGGTCGAGTTGTTCGCGCTGGACGCGGGAAGCTTCATCAGAGAGGCCGGCGTAGCAGGAGAGGGTTTGCCTTGTACGTGAGTCGGTACCGCGGATTGGGGCTGAGGCTGAGGCTGAGGTTGGATGAATGGCGATTTGCTTGACTGCTTGGGCTGGGGAAGGGGCGGCGGCGGCATGTCCGAGAGATTCTCCGGCGAGACTGACGCATTTTCCGACTCTTCGCTGCTCATGAGGCCCGGCAGAGCAGTCGAGGGCAGCATCTGTTCCAGGGCGTCTTCGTTCAGTCCCCGGAGAGCCTGTGAAACCATCTTTGGCGTGGCTGTAGCCTTCTTTCGCAGAGGCTTCGCGATGGGCGACTGTCGCACACTGCTCTTTGCCTTTGCTCTCGAGGCGTTGGTCTTGCGGGCCTTCTTTGCCAGGTCGGCCCCCAGAGACTGCGTGGCCGATTCAACTTCCATCTCGGCCGGTGAGTTGTGGGTCGAGAGCGACGAGCGCCGGTCATAAAAGAGGCCTTGGTCGCTTTGCGCATGGAGTGCTGGTGATGTGAGAGGGCTGAAGTATGCGCTTGGAATGGCGTATCCGCCGGCTTCCATCTGAAAATGGGGATCCAAGGGGGTCACTGCCGGTGAGACCAGCGGGGTGAAGGACATCTCGAGACGTCAGCTGAGAGTTCGTTTTAGGCTCAAGGAAATGTGGTTCTTACATCCTGCTGTTCCTTCATCCGCTGATATCTGCTGCCGAACATGGGGGTTTGGCCCTGCTCTGTCGTGAAAAACTGGTTGCTGGCGGGCGGCATCTCAAGGCTTTGAGGCGTCGGCGGGATAGCATGTGACTGAGAGGTATAATAGGCAACCTGCTGCTCCTGCATCTGGCGATGCTGCTGCTGCATCCGTTGCTGCTGGAGATACTGGATCTGGGCGTCGATTTTAGTAATGGCATCCGTCGTCACCGGGGGTATCATCTGGGCCGGTATGTCAGGAAGCGAGGCGGCGGTTGTCATATTGATAAGCTGCGCCTGGAGGGATGAGCTGGAAGTTCTCATAATCATGGATGTGTCGGTTCCTCCCATTCGAGTGTCGAGTTGCTCGCGCCTGGTCTGGTGCATCATTCCAGAGCCATTCCCGCCCTGGTAGTCGTGGAAGTCAAAGGGCATCGTGTCGTCAAGGTTTCCCATCCCGCCCATGTCCAAAAACTGCTGAAATTCTTCATCGTGGTTGGGCGCCAAGCCCTGGCCTTGAGGGTCCCAAGAAGCAGCGTCCATCGTGACCACACTTGTTCTCCGAGCCGCAGTGTGTTTTTAGCTCGACGGCAGGTGGCGAGTGTGCGCGTATGGGAATTCCGGGGCTCCAATAAATCCTATCTCCAATTCGAATCAAAAGACCGAATTGCCGTGGGTGTTACAGGTCGATAGCGACAGTTGTAGAATAGTACCAACGTGAAGCCGGTCAAATATAGGGTGGGCAAACTACGCACAAGGTAGTAAAGACTACCTAGGACGCTTGTCGTGGGGTTCGTGTTCGAGATTGGGGAAACTGTTCAGGGCGCGCAGGATTAGTGAGTGCCTCGCGCCGAAGAATTTTGGTGGCAGAGGCTGAACTCTCTCGCGCGCGCGCTGTCGTCACGGGACAAAGAGTCTTTCTGGGCAGCTCGAGCGGACGATGTGCGAAGACCGAGTTGAGCCAGTGGTAGTGGAAGCAGGCGAACCTGCCTCTCTTGTGGTGGAGAGAGAGAGGCTGGAGAGGGCGACGGATGGAGAGCGGCAGCGAGCAGGTGATAATGGTGGGGGCACACCCCGAGGAGAAGGAGTGGGAGTGGGGTAGGAGGAGGGTGGTATCGCACTGTCAATGGCGGCCGGTGACTGGCCGACAGGCCCGCGGGCACTTTTTATTATTTTATTATATTGTGTTTTCTAGCGCATGCCAGCGGCGGATCCACGCCTTGGAACTTCTCCAGCTCCTGACGACAGATGGGCACTTGTACCAGTAGCAGCCTGTAGGTCGGTATTCCAGGATGTAATGGGAGAACTGGCCCGTGCCCGGGCAGCCCATTTACGCTCCTTGGAAGTTCCCTGTTCGGACCTCTCTCTAGGTTTCTTTTTCTTTTCGTTGTCGAAGCGGCCGAGAGAGCGGCTGCTCGTTCACCATTGCTCATCCTAGGTTGCCAGCAGGAGATATCATACCAGCGCAGGCACATATATCTCAATGATGTCACTTGGGTGCTCGAGTTCTGCCAAGGATGTTAGGTCGTCAGAACATTGATATTCAGTCACCAGATCGGCCTGATCAAACCACCCGATCTCTCTTTTTCTCAGTCTCTCGTACTTCCACTATCACCCACACACACACCGGCCCTGAAGCTGCCTTTGATGCTTCTGTCGATGCGAAACAATTACCTAACGAGGTCTCATGTCCGCCCACCACTATCCGGGAACATCCGTCTTCACTTTCAACACCGTCCGAAGGTCTCGGCAGGAAATGTGTCAAGCGCAAGCGGCGCTTTGCCAGGGACATCCAAGTTCCTAAGGACCACAGGTTAGAAAAAAAAAAGCCTTGACTGGGTTCACCGCGTCGCCTTGCCTGCCTCGGAAAGGATTCTATCTGTACTCAAAAGTCCGAACCTGCCCAACCTTCTCCCTGGAATAAAACCCCTTTGTCCCACTCTTCAGCGCTGTGAGGGTCGCCCCTCTTTGAGTGACTGTCAGGGAAATGGCCAGACTGCGATGGCCGCCGGCCCTTCGACGGGACCGAGGCAGAGAGAGAGAGGGGGGAGAGAAAACTTCTCTCGGTGCCTTCTCCTCGGGCAGGCGCTCCAATCATTCACAGGCCTTGAGCTAACAAGTTTAACTCTAAGTGGAACCGGTATCCTACCGGCAACGGCGCCGGTGTCACGCTACACAACCTTGTTGTTACCGAGCTCGTTCGCACATACGCACGCCGGCGGGACGGTGACATCCCAGCCGCCGGCAAAAGACATGTCCCGCCGTGTCGGTGAGACCTGTCGGGTGAAGAATCGCGTCGTGAGCGAGGAAACGACGGTAGCTGAACTAAGCCCAATGCTGAGGAGAGAAGCGGCAACCCGTCATCACACTGCTCCCCGGCCGCTGGGGTCCTTGTCCGCGGCCGAGCCCTGTTCTCGATCGGGTCCATTTCCGACTTGACCCATGACACTGACATGTCCCGCAACGCAATTTGGCCTGCATGTTCTGAAGGGGGATCCGCCTGGGGGCTGGCCACGCATTCAAGATGTAACCTATGGTTCGAGTTTGGATTGAGCCGAAATGTTCATTCGTGTTGCTGCCGACCTCGGTACCGGGGCCCATCGCAAATCGTCGACTCGGGCCAACGGACGATCACAGCACACATGGGAAGTCCCTGTTGAGCGACCCGGCCATCACGAGGGTCGCTCCCGTTGCTGGGATACGGCTGGACTTGCCCTTTCTTGCCCTGTTGCGGATATATATCGGCGATGCCATCGTCCCGTTGTTGGTGTCCGTGTGAAGCGACCGTTTTTTGGACTGGTTTTCTCCGAGAGGAAGGAAGCTGGCCGCCTGCTTAGGGAAAGGATTCATTAGGTAATCCGTTCTAGAACAGCCGCGCCGTTGGCCAACTGAGATCGTGCCCCCATCTCACTCCTTTGGATCGATCGAAAACAGGTCCAGACATGTACGTACCTGTGGCTACCCTCGCCGGTTGCGTGCGGCCTATCGGTACCTGCCCGTTGTTAATATATGGCTTGCCGAGATGTGTATATGTTAGAACTCGGCCCGGTGCCCATACCTGCAACCTAGCACCCTAGGTAGCCGCCACGAGTGTTGATCCCATTGCCGGGTTACCTAAGTACGATTATCTGAGATTGTGTTTCTCCTCGCACATGTTTTGTTTATCGGCGGCGACCCTGTTCTCGTGGTCTTGCTGATTACCATACGCATTTATCGCTGTGAGCTATTGCGATCGAACTTGTCTCTCTTACATCCTTGTTACACGCACGGAATTCGACTAAAGCTGTGGCACATACTCGATGAGATTCTCTGGAGCATCAATATTCTAATCGGGCCGTTCGTCCCTGCGTCAGGTAACTACGTATCAGCCTTGCGCGTGCGTATATGAGGTCTGGATTAACACATGGTAGCAGGCCAGAGACTCCGACTCTCCGCCGGGGGGGCTCTTTTTGACTTGTCGCGCTTGAGGAGCCTTCCTGGGAATCTTCCGGCATGGTGACTGTCTCGGCCAGCTTGCTGATCCACGGGTCCAGGAAGTCCCGGAGGAGAAACAGCTTGGCGTTGAAGCAAGAGATGGCTGGCTAAAGAGCTTGCACCCTTTGGCTCTCGTCAAGAACAGTTAGTAGGTGTCGCTATATACTTCTTGACTACGCATCGCTTCAAAGGCTAGCAAGACCTCAATCACCTACGACGATTGCGGTATGCTTGACGTAAAAATAAAACAAAATAAAACTCTTTGGAGGCTGAATCTTATTTTGACTGTGTAGTGAAGAGCGGCAAAAAGGCAAATGCACACACATCGTGGAGAATCTACCCACCCCCACAGGGTCGAGGGCTCCCCGCAGGGACTGAAAGCGGGCCCCAACTTGACAGCTGCCTGCCAAAAAAAGATTTGCGCATGCTTCCCCAAGCTTTCTCAGCTACCTACGTACCTATGGACCTACCTAGGTAGGTACCTAGTGTCACTCAATCACATCATTAACCTACTACAGTCCTTCAACAACATCGTAGGCACGCCCATCCGGAGCTTCAAACAATATCAGAACCCGCCCGTCCATTTCGTTTTTTTTTCGTTTATCGGTCCTTGGGCAAGCGACCATCTATAACAGCACACACAACGCCCACCAGAGCCCTTCGGTATACAGACAACACTCGCCGAGCCACCCCCAACTGTAGGTCGGGTGCGAAGAAGCAGTAAGTTGGTTTGGAGCTGCCGTCATCTCTAAGACAGGAACTGTGGGGATCCAGGCTGCAGCAGTGCCTGCCTTGAAGAGGCCCGAATAAATATCCGCCAGCTCATGAGCATCATCACCGCCACCAAAAGTGTAACCATCTTGCATTCTTCCTGTCGGACGGTATGAATTTGTAACAAAGAGCTCCCCGCACCGGTTCCCCAGACGGGGCGAACAATGGTGTGTGTATGTGTGTGTTTATTAAATAGATCGGAAGATGAGGCTTAACCTCGGCGGTGATGGTTGTTGGAGTCCGGCCGCATTCGGCACAGGGCGTACAATAGCTCACCCGTCCTTCCTGGCTTTGTTCTTCACCACCTGCACGTCTCCTCTTAGAAGCCAACCGCTCGTGCGGAACTTCCCTCGGTCAACCTTAAGCAGCAATTGGCTCGAAACCACATCGTGCCAAGGACTCACACGACTCGCCTCTCTCTCTCTCTCTCTCTCTCTCTCGTTGGGGTTGGCCTAGAACGCCCGTCATGCCCTCAGCTCGCCGGATCCGGCTTGGTGGCTTTGTGGTCTGCAATTCTCCTTCAGCCCGCTCGAATCCTGTCGAGACAATATAATTGCTCGTGCGCCCAGCTCGGGGGCTACCAGCCGTTCCCGCTGTCACAATGCAGCGACTCCCGCTCTTGCATTGTTGTTTCCCGGATATCACATCACCCACACCTGAAGAAGAAAGAAAAGGTCGCAATTCGAATCATCATCGTCGTCACTGTAACCATTACCAACGTTCGAAGCATCGTTTCATCGCAAAACACAGGGTTGACTCGGGCGGACGTTTCGGTCATGCCAACATCGTCACTGCTGCGATGTCTATGTCACCTAGTTCAAAAGCAGAATGCTGGACATGGTTCGCGCTGGCCGTCTCCTCGGTCATCGTGAGATTGTTGGTTGCGCCCTTTCATCCTGTCAAGCTCCCCTGTCGCTAACGCGGTGATGAAGCATGTCGCAGTATATCGTTCGAGAGCACAAGTTCCTTCGTGATATCCCTGTGGACGATGTTCTGATGCTTTTCATCGTTGTACGTCTGCCCTTCCCATCACTTCCCTATGACGCGCATGACACAAACCCCCCCCCCCACCATGTGTCCATGACCCCTTTGTTTTCACTCATTGGGGGACCATTATAAATGTGTCTGCTGATTTGTTCGGTTCATCAGCTCATATATACCACGGCAGTCACAGCTCTGTATAAGTATTTTGACATCTTTGCGGAAACTGACATTGAAGCCCTCACCCCCGAAGAGAATGTCGCGTTCGGTCGCAAACTGGGAATCATCAACATTCTCGCCGAAACGGCCATACAAACGACGTTGTGGGGCAACAAGTGCTGCCTACTCTTGCTATACAACCGTCTGGTGTATGTTGCCGTCCCACGTACACGTAGTGTTGATGTGGAAAGGAAAGCTCACGAATGACAGCCTCTTCGGTCACTGGCGCAAGACGTGGATCACTGTCGCTACTTACACCGGGCTGACATATGTCGCCGTCATTGCTGCGTTGTATGGAGGATGGTGTCGCCCGTTCTCCGACTACATGAAACTGGCGCCTGAGAACGGTAAGTCATGGCAACTGGTTGGCAACCATTGACGCATGCTTGCAAACAACAAAACGTGTGATGGCAAGAGCGGCTGACATCCCATCCAGCCCAGTGTTTGACGTGGGAGAACTACAACATCCTGCAGATCACGATGAACCTCTCGACCGATCTCGTCCTGCTGCTTATACCCGTTACGCTCATCAGTCAGCTGAAGATGAAGATAGCAAAGTATGTGCTCCTCCGCCGACCTCGCTTGACGCATCGCTCCTCCATACTGCCCCGAACGGGTGATGCTGACGCCCGTGGCTTTACTAGGAAGCTCCTTCTCATCTGCCTGTTCAGCATGGGCGTGTTTGTCGTGAGTCCTTCCCTACCTATATAGCACCACCCCCCCCACCTCACCTGAACGAGTCGCCGGGTTTCCTAACAGCGCTCCGTCTCCAGATGCTCTCCGCAATTCTGATGAAGGTCACCGTCTTCACCAACCCGAACGATCCCGTCTGGTTCCTGTGGTCCGTTCGCGAGGTCAGCACGGCGATGCTGGTCGGCAACCTCGTCCTCGGCATGCCCGTCCTCCGGACCTGGTGGCGCTGCTTCTTCCCCGGGGTCGGCGACAGCACGAGAGGCGAATCCTCAACGGCGGACTCGGGCGCTCCGTACAAGATGATGAAGAGCGGCGCAGGGGGCTCGGCCGCGTCGGCGGCTTCGGTGCCTGGCGCATCCAAGTTGGCGTCCTCGGCGAGGGTGGAAATCTACAGTGTGTACTCGGATATCGAGCTTTATGGCCAGGCCGGCCCAGGGAGCCCGAGTCAGGGGAGATCGCTTGGGAAGGAGAGTGTATGAAGTTCGTCTGGAGAGGGCTTACTGAGTGCGGCTTCCAACATTTGATTAGCTAGCTGTACATGCGCCATATAGTTTCATGGATGAATCGCCAAAGGATATGGTTCTGCGTAGGACGACTAAACGCTCAGTCAACGGATAATGCAACTAAACGCGCACTGCTCGGATGCCCAGGGTACCGGGCATGCAACCGTACAGAACTATCTTTGGTCGTCTTCTCGTGTGGGACGAACGATCGCACATGACCACAGCCATGGAATGCGACCGATATCTCGACGTCTTCAGCAGCGTTCGACGAAGGTAGTCAGTTCTGGGTCGAGCCCCCCCCCCGACTGAGAGGGGCAGGTCACGCTGTGAGCACGGGAGGCCCTCCCCGACTTCAAATGTTCCCTGGGAAGGTGAACGGCACGTACTCGAGGCTGTATCGGCCTTTTTTGCATGGGCCACGTCGCGGAAATGACCACACGGCTCACACAATCCAGCGTCGTCGTCATGTGCCAGGCATTCCGAGGCGTCCGGGATGTTGGCTCCCAGCTCGGGGCAACTCGGCTGCCCCTGATTTCGCAAGGTGGTCGAGGTTTCCCTGACCGCCTGTCGCTGTTGTCCGTCGAATCCCAACGCGAGCAGGGAAACGGAGCATTTCACACGTCTGTCCGTTGCCGCGTAACAGCCACGGTGGTTGGCACCGGCTCCAGAGCCCCCTCGGCATCTCAACCGTTGCCCGGCAGAGGTCGGTCGGCTTCGAAGACCTGCGGCTGGGCGAGCATGGCTTTGGCTGTGGACTTGGACCCCGAGTTCTCGGGGGTGGTTTCCACGATGTACTATTATGCATCCCAAGTATACCGTTCTCAAGCCGAAGCAGTCTCCATGTTTCCCTCTTAGACAACAATAAACAGTACGGGTAGAAAAAAGAAAGAAAAATAAAATGTTTTGCCATGAAACTCAGATGCGCAGAAAGCACGTTTACTTTCGATTCGTCTTGACAACACTCTCGTCCGTCCACGTCCCGATAACTATTCTCTCCAACAACCGTATCCTCTTTTCTCATCCCCGAGTCAACAAAACCAGGCACTAAATCAGGCTTTTAGGGTCTCTGCGAGAACATGCGAAAAGCCCGGAGAGAGGATCGATACGGAAGAAGGAGAGGGGGCAAGGGTATCAAGGAGATCAAACATTTGTAAAGGACGGCGGGGGAAGCAGACCGAATCCCATTGCCTCTTGAACCGTCGACCGCGGTGCTGGTTCGTCAACGAAGCCGGAGCTTTCACGGAGCATACTCTTTACAGATTCAGGCCATAGAAGATACCCAGAACCAGCCACATGTAGATAACTTGACGCAAGACTTCAACTGGCCGACGTGCTGGCATACAACATCAGACTCTGCAGCATAGCATCTCGACATCGGTGGGGTTGTAGAAGGGGGGAGAGAAAAGAGAGACGTGCTGGTTTCGCATTGTTCTCTGTACCTCGGGATCAACAGAGAAACGCACACTCTTTGGCAGGCCCGGCCGTTGCCCCGTGGCATGCCGGTTGTCGTGAGACAACTCGGGAGACTCTGAGCACCAAAGACGAAGATATCAGAGGTCTTTCTTGGTTGGAGCCCCGCCCCGCCCCCCTCTGCTTGACTTTCAGTCTCCTCCCTGTTCTCGTACATGATACTCCCTTTCCCGTCAAACATCGAGCAGCCAGCGTCCGCGGTCTCTCGGACCCTTCAGCAACCAATCTGCTCGTGTGTCTCTGGGAGGTCCATTCCCGATGTTGGCCTTGGGGCTTTGGCATCGCGGGGCCTCCAAGCAAGACATTCCCCGGAAGACGACGACTCCGGACGCAAAGGACCCATGTCCCCTTGGGCATCGACCAATACCACTTCACTCCCACCGCTCGCTCATCCAACACACACGCACGTGGAACCCGGCTTCCTTTGCACATCGCACCCGCTCCGCCCGGTCTCACTTGACTCGTCGGCCCACGATCGGCACAGAGACGCCTCGACGTCAACCCGGGGGACTGGAGAGAAGAACCACGCTTCTAGGACGACGTATCGACCCCCGATGCGCTAACCTCGACGGTGGGCGAGTGAGACATCGGAACTGAGACATTCTACCGCACCGCTGTCACGCCTACGCTAGTGAACACTGACCATCGCGCAAGTCTGACCGCTCAAGTCCCACGAGGAGGTGGGAGGGGGGGAGTGCATTCGACCAACTACCCGACGATCAGAGTTTTTGGCCGATGACAGAAAGCCCGCCAGCCAAGCGAGACACCGAACAGCAAAACGGAAAGCTTGGGTGCCCATGTGACATCGGACCAGCGCGGGAGGGCCTACGTCGACTGAGACGGCCCCCAAGTTGTATCGTCGGAAACGTCAAAGAAGAAGAAAAGCCCACAAGGAAAGGTTAACCATGCAGGCCGCCATAAGCAGAGGGTTGCTGATCATTGCCCGCTTTCGAGAAGCCTGGTTTGTCGTTCTTTTGGTCGATGCTTCTCGACCGGACCGCGCCATGCCATGCGACGCTGTCCGGCGCCGGCCTGAAACCGAAGGCCCAGCGACGACCGTCTTTGGGTTTTGCTACCTACTTGACGGGAAAGCCTTCCAGAGAGTTGCATCAACTGTGGACTGACTCTGCTGCCTGTTCACTACTCAGGACCTCACCCCGCGCGCGGGCTAAACAAGAAGAAACGTCCGCAGAAACGGGACCGCCCCAACGTGAACCGCCCCCCGTCGTCAGATCATCGGATGCCCGCCCCCCTTCTGGGCATGTCATTGTCCGCTGCCCACCCCTTGGCGGAGGAATCAAGTCGATCGTCGGCCATACGGATAATTCAACCAAATCTCGCAACGCTCGCGTCGAGGGTTTAATTCCGGAAGAAGGCACTCGGCTCTGCTCGTGAACCCTTCCACGCCCCCTTAGGTAAGTCTGCTGCGCCTTGCCCCTTTCCAATTGCTGGTAGACTTGCAAACGAGGGTTAGTCCATAGTCGAGAGGCTAGCTCCGCCCGTCATTTACCCTCTTCCATGTCGTGTAAAAGGCACAGTCGATAAGCGCGGGACGGTTTCGCAAAAGGAAATTTGGAAAAAATTAAAACCCAGAGAGAAGATAAGATTTCCAGACAAGATTGCACGGGGGGCACCCTCTTCGTCTGCCCAGTCAGCCGGCGGCGGATGTCTCGTGTAGAATATGCTTGGCCATTCCAATTTCCAACAGCATGTCCGTATATGACGCACCGAGAAGGCGGCCAACGCCCGTCTTCGTTGGCAAAACTGTGCCGCACACCAAGGACGGTCAGCTTTGCCCCCTTCAAAGACCATGCTGCATGGATGAGGAAGCTGGGTCTTTAGATGAGCTCCCCGTCCACCCGCAAGCCAGCCTCTCTTGGGTCGTTCCCCTCCGCAACGAGCTCCTACGGATGCTTACGGCGGGGGCTTGGGCGACCTTCCCCGGGGCTGCAAGGCTTTCGGAGCGAAAAGAAAAAAGGCCTGTCGTGGCCTCGCTTACAAGGGTCACCCTCGGCCCACTTGAGCAATTAACCAGGCCGGCCTCTTCCCACGCATATTGCCCCAGCGGGTCATGTTGAGGAACAAACAGGGCCGGATCGTCTCGGAAATCGGGGTCATATGCCTTGTTCCTTGTAGGTGATTCGACTCTTGAGACGTTTTCGGGGCAAGACTCCTGTGAAGCATGACAGCATGCGGAGACGAATAGGGAACTTGTCTATCCGAGAGAGAGAGAGAGAGAGAGAGAGAGAGCTCCCAACAACCCTCAGGACCCATGTGCAAAGGGAAAGGCATGGTGCGACATCCACACGGGACAGCGTGCATCATCTGCAGAACATGGCTTGTGCCTGCGATGCCAAGATCTGCCTCCGCCACCCCACCCCCCCCCCCAGCATTCGCCGACCAACCGCCACCGAATCGGGCAGCTGTGACGGATACAGACACTGGTAAGGATTTTGTGCCTGCATTGAGGCATGCAGCATCGCGCCGAGAGGTCCAGGGATGTGACGGAATATGCATCTCTGGGTGCTGCTGCTTCGGCGTCGAGACCGGCTTCTGTCGCGCTACTTGTAGAGGAGTGGTGCCTGGGGGGCAAAGCCATCAGCTCGGTACCAGTGCAAGGAATAAGTATGAGGGCAGCGTCCGCCGGTATGGTTGGACAACGGCCCCCACCCTGCTTTCGCCATCAGACTCGGAACCTAGGTACTAATATGAGGAGCGTCGCGTCCAAAGATCCATCGACTAACACACAAGTTCTTTTGCGGAGAGCGGGAATTATGGCACCTCCCGCTGTTGTTGGGATAATTGCTGACAGGCAACATGTCCAGACCAGAGCGTGACTGCCTGGTTCAGTCTGGCATAACCTTAGAACATAGTAGCCCCTCTGGGAAGGTGGAAATTATCCAGGCAAGTGGACCGACAAGCCTTTTGATCCCAGGGAATTTGGCCAAGAAGACGGACGCCCAGGTCGTTCACAAAGTATGTCCGGGGGTGGTCGCCAAAGCATTGCGGAATAGCATGTCTTGGGGAATAGTGGAAGATGGCCTGCCTGCCTTATGTGATTATCAGTCAGTGTTGGCTCCGCACTTGATTCCAGTGTGATTGATAAAGTTTACTCAGCTTCGAGGGCAATTGGAACGTTGACGTCCAATTTGGCGCCGTTCATCACAATGTGTTGTTGAAAGTATCATTGTTACATCGTGGACGGATATCCACTTGCGCGAGAGGGGCTGAGTTGGATACGTACCTCAGTCTGATTCGGCAGTCCAAGGAGAGGTCGGTCACTTGTTATTGCTTTTTCTCCTTTCTTTTTTTCATCTCCTTCCTGTCTTTTACCCGGCCCAGACAGCGAGCCAAGATCAACAAGGAGCCTGTTCGGCGTCAGATCTGATGCAGCATAGTGTCCAACAGGCTTTGGCTTTACCAGTGCCAGTCCTACACTCCCTCCATCAACGTCTCCTCACGGTAGACGAGACAACAAAGCATGGCGGTTCCCAGTCTTTCATAACAGATTTTGGTTCCCTACTAAGGTTGCCAATGCAATGAATGCATCGCATCGCAGTCGTGTGCTCGTAGGGAAGCCATGTGGGTACTCGGACCGGGTAGCGGAGAGCGGCCCTCTTGTTTGGTATGCGGACTCGAGATCGATGCACAAAGGCGCCATGGCTTCCTTTAGTGGGGACCATGCCAGTGATACAGATGCCGAGTGGAAGTATGGAGCACCATGGCGAGCGAATTACTGACAAGTACAAGCGTGGACGTCGAGATGTGTCGTCGAGCTGCTGAGGGAATACACGCGGCCTCTGGGTCCAATGTGCGCGCACAGCGGCGGGAACGGTGTGAACTGATCGGATACCGCCCGAGTGGGTGGTGGCGCCGGACGGACGGACGGCTGAGCGAGGAACACCGCTGACGGATTTCTTCAAGGAGCGACCCTGAGACCTCGAAAAGCAACAAAGGCGTTGGCAGCGTGGCCGTTGAGCGTCACGTCAGCGCTTTGGTGTGTAAGCCGGTACGGATACACGGGTAGCCTTGCTTCTGGTGGTGGTGGTGTGTGTGTGTGTGTGTGTGTGTGTGTGGCAGCACGGGAGGCTGGCCGGATGGGGTTAGTTTCTCGTTACACCCGCATCTGTGCCACTTCCCGAAGAGTCATGGTCGCCCGTGCCGCGGACCCGCTCACTCGGGCCTCCCTCGGTGGGTAGTGCCTGCCTGCCCTTCCAAATCTGAGCAGCTACGCTACGCAGCTTGCAAAAAAGAAAAGAAAACAAAAGGTGCACATTTTAGCCTCTACACCTCATACTCCCCCTTTCACCCTCATAAATAGAGCTTCACAGGCATCAAACATCGCCATAGAAAAAAATTCATACAAAATAATTCACTGTATCTAGAAAGCTCGGAGTCATTTTACTATCTCTCTTGCAATAATGGTCTCTACAAGCTTGGGGGGCTTTTGGCCTACCTGCGAGCTAGTGGTGGTAGCGTATTAACTATCCGTATCTAATACGCACATTTTCTTTTTCTTTTCTTTTTTTCTGAAAGCCGCATGGCAGCTTCTAGGTACTACCGGTAGTGTTCGATAACTGAGGTACGTAGTCCAGGTGGTCCCTCTTAACCGTGTTCGATAACCACCCCCCCTTCCCACGGTGCTATTTCGAGTATTAAGTAAGAGAAGCTGCAAGGCCAGGATACTGGTGACGACTCCTGGTGCAACGCAACATACCGCGGCGACACACACCATCACGGACGATGAGTGAGCCCTTCCTTGTCCCCACTAACGTAGGTAGGTACCTAGGCAGCCAGCTAGGGGTATCAATGTGCACAGGAATGCATGCTTGCAGCCATCTTGTCGCTCATAGGCGAACCTCTGATCGGTGGCAGCCACTATCATGGGAACAATTCTGGAACTTCCTCGTTGAGCTTCTCCCGACAGCCGTACGTCCCAAGCCTCTTTCAGCCAGTCTTGGCGATCAGGGCTGGCCGCAGACTTGCTCACCGAACGCCCTCTTCGAGCTTAGCCGGCCATTCATGGAAGACGGGTCGTGTGCTATCGGGCGCCCGACGTCACCACACCCGGATCGTTGTCTTTTCCCCTCCTCGTCCCCTTCACTCATTTGCGAAAAAAAAAAAAAAAGGCCAGCCTCACCGTATCCGTAGCATCGCATCGACCTTGCCGAACGGCGGAGCATCCATCTTGTCTTCACAATACCTACGGCCTCGGACCCCAACGGTGCGGTTGCGACTTTTCTCTGAGTGGTACCGGGTCCTTAACTTTCCGTCGAGGTGATGCCCCTGGTCGGATATCGATCTCTCTACTCGTAAAGATCAGACAGACCCTCTTTTTGTATCTGAGCTACCTTGGGAGGTGCACAGCCTCAGATGTGTCCTGTCATAATACAGTCTATTGCGTTAGCAGCGTCTAAAACCTACTTTTTTATCTATATATTAGTAACCTATAAATACAACCCTATAAAAAATCACATTTTTAGCTAGTAGATTTAGAAATCTATATATCTAAATATTAAGCAATCCCTCTTTTAAAGTTACCTACTACTAATACTATTAATACTAAAAATAAGACTATTTAAACCTATATAAGGTTTTTTATTAATTAATTTATTAATAATTAATACCTCTTAATTTTTTTATTATTTTAATTAAAAACTTATATAAATTATATTAATAAATAATTTTTTTATTTATTATTATAGTATATAAGAATAAGTAAGCTAGTTAAGCTTTTTTAAACTTTAAAGTTTATAATACTCTTACTTTAGAGACCTATATAAGGTTCTTCTCTTATTAATTTATTAGCTAATTAATAAAATCTTAAACTTTAATATCTTAAAGAAATACTATAAGGTCTACCTTAAGAAATAGCTTAATAGAAATAAGAGTAAGCTAGCTAAGCCTCTCTCTCTCTCCTCTAAGCTTTAAGATCTATAATATTCTTATATTACTATTACTATTCTTAATTAAATAAAATAAAAGCTTTAATTAAATAAAATAAGAGATTATATATTTAATTAAATAAATATAATAATATTAAAACTAAATAAGAATAAATAAAGAAAAATAGTATAAATATTAAAAACTTAGAAAATAAAATAGACAAAGACATTATAGTTTAAATAGGTTATAATATATATATAGTTAGATAGTAATGATATTATTATAAAATAAGTAAGTAAGTAAAAGTATATATTTTAAGTAAGCTAAGTTATATAAAGTTAGAAGTATAATAATTATAGAAGTTATTAAAGCTTCTTATATATTATAATAACCTTAACTTTAAAGAAATATAGGATTTTTTTAATAAGTAGTATATTATAAAGATCTATAAGTTATAAATTAATTAAGAGCTTTAAGATACTAAGTAATTGTTAAAATTTATCTATATTATTACTACTTAAAAAGATAATATATTATAATATACCTAAGTATATATTATTTAATAATACTACTTAAAGTAATTAATTTCTATTAATAAGTTAGATATTAATAAGTATATAAGTATATAAAAGATAGAGTAAGTATTAAAAGGCTTAATACCTTATTATAAGAATAAACTTAAATATAAGTAATAATATTAGATCTTACTAGTTCTTATAATCAATAAGATCTTTAATATATTAATATACTTAGGTATAACTAATAGTAATAGGTTTATAGTATAGATTTAAAAGAAAGTATTACCTAAGTATAATATTTTTTTATAGTAAAGTTAGTTATTATAATAGATAATACTAACTTTTATTACTAATAAAATATCTAAGAGATATATAAATTAGCTAATATATACTTATTATATCTATTATTATACTTACCTAACTTTAACTTTATTAAGAAGGTATTTAATAACCTTAAGAAGCTTCTTTATAAGTAGTATTTTATTGCAAATAAAAATATAAAAGATATATAGGACTTTAAAAAGCTACTTTATAACTATATAATAAAGATTAGCTATAAGATAAAATAAATAAAGAATTACTTTTACTATTTTTTAATTAACTTTAATAGAATATAGTATATATTTAATAATAAAAGATTAATTAATAGTAATATCGTTATTATTAATAGAGGTAAAGTTAAAGTTACCTTTATAGTTAAGAAAGTACTACTATTAAGGTAGTAATAAAGAAACAAATATATATTATTAATAGTTAAAAGAAATTTTTTTTTAGTAATTACTTATTTACCTTTATTACTTTATTTATTACTTTACCTTTTACTAATTTTATTATATTATTATTTATTACTATTATATAACTTTATAAATTACTTATTATTTACTACTTTAATTAGATTTTTAACTTTATTATTATATAATCTATTAATATTAAAAGTATTATTATTATTATTTTTAAGGTATTAGTTATATATAGATTAAGAGACTTATTAACTTAAGTAGAGAAATAAGAAAGAAATAATAATTAGCTATAAAAAGAAGAATTTAAAGAGATTAGTAATATCTACAGAGGTTAATACTATAATAATAATAACTAAAGTAAAGTTAGCTAATTGAATCTTTTATCCTTAAGTTTACTTATTTAATTACTATTAGTAGTAATAAATAATAATAAATTATTAACTTTATAACCTATAGTATTTAACTTAATATAAGGTAATTTACTTTATTACTTAGAAGTAATAGAATTATATTTACTATACTTATAATACTACTATATATACATAAAAGTCTTAATTAAATTTTATATCTAACTAATAAGAGATATAGGTATACCTTTCTTCTTATACTACTTTTTTAGTATATATTATATTACTATAAGGCTAGATAATAAGCTCTAAGGCTACTTAAGAGCCTTATTAGTACTACCTTTATATTACTAATATTACTTATTAACTTTAATAAACTACTTAATAAAATCTTTTAATTTAAGTAACTATATTATAATTAATTACTTATTATACTATAACAATAATAATAATAATAATATTAGATTGATACTTTTTATTATATAATAAATTTATGATAGTTATAATAATAATAGATTAATTAATAAATAATGATACTATAATAAAAAAGATAGCTAACTTTAATATAATTATTAATATAATTACTAAAGATAAGAGCTTACTTTCTTATTATTATTAAATAATAAATTTACTACTATATTATTAATAGAGTTATTAGTAGTTAATAAGGCTAAAATAGTAGCTAGATTTTCCCCTCCTTTAAGTATAGTTATAAAAAGTAAGTTATTACTTACTTTACCTCTTATAGGTATAATCTTCGTTTTTTATTATTAGTTAATTATAATTAATAAGCTTATTAATAGGTTCTTTAAGCTTATATTAACTTCTTAATAAAATATTATCTCTTATTATATTTCTATATTTCTAATAAGTAACTTATAATAAGTTTTATTTACAATAAAGTATTAATTAATACTATTATTACTTTAGATATTATTATAGTAACTTACTTAATTAATATACTAATAATACTTTATTAGATTCTCTTATAAATCTTTCTTTATATCTTTTTTTAATTAATCTTCTCTCTTATTAAACTTATTACTATCTTTTTTAATATATACTTTAATAGCTGATTACTATAGTTTAGTTTATTATTATAGTTATATTACTTACTATAAGACTTTATATATAGTATATTACTTATTACTAAAAATACTTACTTTTATTATATAGCTATTTATAATATATTAAATACTAATATAACTAAACTAGTAGTATATATAAGCTCTATACTAAAGAAAATCTTTAAAGTTTAGTAACCTAATTAACTAAGTTAGTAATTAAAATTAACCTATAGTAAAGCTAGTTATTTCCCTTCTTTTATAATAAATTTATTACTATAATAAATAACTATTAATACTCTTATAGTTACTCACCTTTTATTAAATATTATACTTATTTATAACTTTAATAGCTAGTATTAATTACTAAGTTATATTTAAATATACTCTTTTATATTCTTTAATATTTACTTCTCTTATTATAATTCTATTATTATACTAGCTATTAACTAATTTATTATCCATACTATTTAAAAGAGCTAGATTAATAGTATTAATATAATACTTTTAAATTAAAAGCTAATAATAAAAGAGATCTTTATCTTAATAAGTAGTAATAGTAATAGAACTACTATTATAATAATAGTCTATTACTATTACTATAATAGTAATAAAGTTTATAATAAAGTTTTAAAAGAGTTAAAGTAAAAGAGTATTTATTATATAAGCTTTTTATTATTATTATTATTTTTATTATTATTATTATTACTATTATTATTATTATTATTACTATTACTATTACTCTTATTACTAGTTTTAATTACCTTTAAAGGCTTTATAAATACTTACTTTCTAAGTATCTTTAAAATAATTGTTATCTTCTTTATTAGTTTTATAATATAGTATTTTATAATAATAATATAACTAATTATAAACTAATTAACTATTATATTTCTTAATAGTAATACTTTAATACTTAATAATACTTTATAAATAGCTTTATAAGCTTATATACTATTAGCTAGCAATATTAGTAATATTATCTCTATACTACTAAAGGTATTTAGCTCCTTCTTTTTTAATAGTATATTAATAATAATAATAATAATAATAATAATAATAATCTCTTAAAGCTATTTATAACTATAATATCTATATTAAAGTCTACAGTATATAGTTACTTAGTAGGGTAACCCCCTTATGTAGCCTTAACTAGGGTAGCAGTAGTAATAGTATTGCTAATATATAGATAAAAAAGTAGGTTTTAGATGCTACTAATGTCAAAGTGGGTGCAATATGCCGGCGAATGGCACGGACCTCTAGGCCTATTGGGCCAGATTCAGAAAGGTCTGTGGTGAAATGTCGGTTGATATCTATGGAACGGATTTTGCTAGCTAAAATATCTGGAATCTAATAACCATGTGCATTTGGATCCTGAGGTAATACAACAGCCATAAATGTGCGGGGAATCCCATAGAAAATAGCAACATAGTTACACGCACACCAGCAATTAACTAGAGATTTTCACTATAATTATCTACATACTTTAATAATTAATAGTCTAAATTTATAAGTACTAATTAATATTACTTAAAGTACTATATATGGTATATATAATATATACTATAGCTGTTATTATAACTAAAAATAAGATAGCTATAATATTAGTAACTCTAAGCAGCCTAGCTAACTAGAGTAATTAGTATATCTAGCTATAGTAATAGGTAGTAGCCCTGAATCTATGGGAGTTAATTGACCTAAATGCTGATGATATATAGCGTACTACTATGAAATAACTGGTGAAGCCTCTAATGGCTCTGGATATTGTGGACTACCTGATGATGCCGTCTACAATAACTAGGTAGGCAATAGATAACATAGTAGATAGCTAACAACCGCTAGATCTAAAAGATATATAGGCCTTAAAGCTATCCTAGCTATAAACTAAAGGGTAGAAGTAACTTAAATATAATAATAAGATATATATATAAAAACAATAGTAATATAAGTAAGACTATAAGGTAGTTAGTAACTTAGTTACTTAGATCTATATAATAGTAGATCTAATAGTAGTTATAAAGTACTGCTCTATAAGTAAGTTAATATATATATATAGATATATAATATTAAGGTATGTATTTATCTACCCCTATATAAGAAAAGGGAAATTGCTATAGTAAAGTATAAGAAAGTTATAAAAAGAGCTATAGATTATAAGGTAATAGATATAAAAGAGGTAGAGAAATAGATGTCTAACTAGGAGAAAGCGCTTTCTTATAGTATATGAGTCTAGTGGTATTTAGCTATAGAGACTAGTAAATAGTTCCTACTACTAATAAAGGCATTAAGGTATATACTACTAGTAGTATAAGTAGAGGTATATAAAAGTACTAACTATATAAGAGCTATTAATAACTAGCTTTTGTATTATAAAGTGATATTAGTAATATAGGCCTGTATCGCTGTAGAACTAGAGTATCCCTAGGCAAAAGCCGCTTGCGGTGTCTTTAGCCTAGTTGCTATAGCAACAGTTACCAATAACATCATAAAGGATTATATACAAAAGAAGCTAATAAAGGAAAAACAGTATAATAACTACTATAATAACTAAAATAATAAGAGTAATAACTATAGTAATAAAAAGTGCTTACTATGTAATATCCCTAAGCACTTACTATTAAGGTATTACTTTATAGGTAAAATACGCTTAAGGTTCCTATAGCAACCACGTAGAGCAATTATTAACTATGTAAAGCAGGCGCTAACACAGTAATATATAAAAGATAAGCTAAAAGAGAAAGATATATTACTAGCCTCTATATATACCTACTTAGATAAATTTGCTATAGTAGTAGTAGTAGTACCTCTAGCTAAATAATAGTTAAAAGGTAGTAAAGGTAAAGTATAGTTAAAAAGTAAAAGAGCCTTATCTATATAGTTAGCTACTTTTATAACATCTAACTATCTACTTAAAGACTTTATTATTCTAGATTTAGAGGTAACCCTTTATATCTTCTACTCTTATTATTACTTCTTAGAGATAACCCTAGTAAAGTTAGATAACTTTATCTAAGCAAGCAATACCACTATCCTAATTAAGGAATAGAGCAATACATTTATCTATATAAAACAGGGTAAATACTAAGCATAATTTATACTTAAAAGAGTTACTTATTATCTATTACTATTATATAACCTAGTATTATATATAATACTTAAAATAAGAAATAATTAGTAGTAGGATAATAGTCTAACTAATAATTATATATATATAGTAAAGAACAACTCTATAGTATTTAATATAGATAAAATTGCTAGTTAATAGGTTATTAAGGCTAGTAATAACTATAATAGTCTTTATACTATATCAGTAGTATACCTAGCAGTAGTAAACGCAGATGCGGTTATAGTTGCCTTGGTGCTAATAGACTACTACTAAAGGAGTAGGCTAGTTAAAGCTAACTACTAGTATAACTATCCTAGCTACCTAGGTAGCTATATACTCTATAAAATAACTACCTAAGCTTATAGTATATAGATAAAAGGAGATATACTAGAGATATCTATTATATTATATAAAGTATATATAATAAGCAAAATATAGTAGTAAACATTATATTAACTATAGGAGTTAATTAACTACGCAGAGGTAGGGAATTATATTGCACTAGATTTTCACCTATTTAAACAAGGCTATAGTAGATATAAGTTAGCCTTATTACTTAGTAACTAAAAATCTAGCTTTATATAAGACTATTACCTATAATAGTATACTTCTAAGGCTATTAAGATAGCTTTAGTAGACTTTATACAGTTAATTAAAGTATATAAATTAATAGAAGTATAAGTAATTCAGTATAACAATAAGATTATAACTACCTATCTATAGGTAAAAGAGGCTATAGAAAGTATAGGAATCCTATTTAAGGCCTTGGTACTTAATATATAAGTATAAAATAGCGGTATAGAGAGGATTGCTATGGTGATTAAGGAGAAAGCCTGTATAATAAGGCTAAAATTAAAATTACTAGTATTACTATAGCTAGAGATTCTAAAAGTAGCAGTATACTTATATAACTAAATACTAGCTAAATCTTATAGCTAGAGATCTCTATATTAGATCTAGTATGTAGTAAGAGGGTAGCTATTATCTATACTATACCTTAGCTATTTATAAGTATTTAGCTGCTATATATATATAATAACTTTAGATACTTAACTTAGCTATAATTATCTCTAGTATTTTAAAGTAAAAGTATATATTAGCTATCTAGTTAGTTATATATTAACTAATTAGTACTATATATATATATCTCTAAAGAATAAAGTTATTATGTCTTCTGATATAATATTTAATAAAGATAGATACTTCTCTAGAAAAGAAGATAAATAGGTAGATAAGTTAAGTAATATAGATAAGGCTGTGATTAATAAATAGATGTAAAAAGTAACTAAAAAGAACTTTATAAATATTGCTAATAGTAAGGTTATTATAGAAGAAAATATAGTAGAACTTCTAAACTAAACTACTAGTAAAATACTAGAAGGAGTCTATAAATATATGAAGTTATACTTTATATTAATAATACTACTAGAATCTCTAAATACTTTATTTATTATACTACTGTTAGATATACTTAATATAAGAGAGTAAGAAGACTATGTATATTATAATAAAACCTAATATATTAACTATATTATATATTAAAAGTAAATATATCTATAACAATCTTAGAAAGCTACGTTTATAGCTAGAACTATTAACAGTCCTTGTTATAGTACCTAGAACTATTAAGCTACTTATATAGCTAGGACTATTAATAGTCCTTATTATAGTTTCTAGAAAATCTTAAAGCAAGACCTCCTACCTAGTAAAAGTATAGGCTAGCCCCCTAATATTAGAAAGGATAATATAATAGAAGAGGATCTATCTAACTCTAGTAATAAGATAATAGTACCTTAAAATATAGCTACAAGGCTGGCCACAAGGCTACACTAAAAAGATTTGCCTAGGTTACTTAAGGCATATACTAACCTAAAAAACTACCTATTTATAGAGGATTTTTAAGAGGCTGAGAAAGCTTATTTATAGAGCTATAATGCTATAAATAGCTAGGTTAAAGTTAGTATAGAGGAAGCTAGTGATAACTAGATACTTAACTACTAATAGATATATACCTATAAGCTAAACAAATATAGATTTCTTATAAAGTTTAAGGTATACCTTATTATTTATAGCAATTAGTAGCTAAAAGATATAATCTATAATATATATATAGTAATACTAGTAGGACTTTCATTCTAATTACTTATTATAATTATAGCTAAGTTAGACCTAGAATTACTTTAATTTAACGCAGTAAATATATTTATATATACTAATATAGATAAGATAGTATTTATAAGACTTCCCCTAGGATATCTAAGCTATAGTAGTAGTAAGATTATCTACCTATAAAAGGCCCTTTATAGGTTATAATAATCACTACTACTATATTAAAAGTACCTAGAAAAGGGACTTTGAGAACTTAGATTTATACTAGTTACTAGAGAGCTATACTACTAGTAAAAGGGAGCTATTATGTTCTTCTTCTATATTAATAATTATATCTTTATATTCTCTAAGTTATTATAATAAGAAGCTAATAAGGTAATTAATAGTATAAAAGAAAGATACTACTTAAAAAGTAGTAATAAAATATAATAATTCCTTAGTATAGAAATTCTCTATAATAGATAACAATAAAAGATATAGCTATTACAGTTAGTATATATTAAAAAGATAGTAAAGCTAATTAATAATAAAACCTAGCTACTACTAGATAATACCCTAATAGGTAATAAAGAACTTCTACCCTTATAGTAGATAGTAGTAAACTATAAAGTTATAAGATACTAGTGAAAAGTTAGATTAATCCTATATATAGCGGTAATAACAAAACCTAATATCGCATTTCTAGTAAGTTAGCTAGTAAGATTTAATTACAACCTATTAGTAGCCTATTAGAGGGCGGTAAACTAGGTACTGTAATACCTTAGGTATATAGCTAGCCTTTACCTTGAATTTAGGCCTGATAGAGAGCTTATTATTACATTAAACGCAAGCTTTGGAGATAACTTAATTAACCACAAGAGCTTATAGGCTTTTACTATTAAGCTATATAGTAAACTTATTAGCTAGAGGGTAAATAAGTAGTAGACAGTAACTACTTTAATAACTAAAGTAGAGTTACTAGCCCTATTATAAGCTATAAAAGAAATAAAATTTATAAGCTAATTAATTACTAAGCTTACTAATAGTAATAATACTTTAAATATATTACTAAAGGTTATGATATAATATAATAATTAATAGATAATTAGCCTTATAACTAAGAAGTTAGTTTAATTATAAATATACCTTTGTTATATAGATATATATTACCACTAGCTATATTAGAAGATTATAGATAGTTATATTAAAGTTATATATACCCTATTAGCAAAGCTAATAGCAGATAGTTTGATAAAGACCCTACTAAAGCAAAAATAGCCTACGTTTCTATAGTAATTAAATCTCAGGAACCAAACTACATAGTTAATATAAAACTATAAGAAAGAATTAGCTAAGGATAAATTACTAATATAATTAAAGTAATAAGTACTATAGTAATAGATAATTAGCTAGTACAGCCCCTAACTAGGAGGGTTAAATTACATAATTATACTAGTTAGCAAAAGTGAATTATTATAAAAGATATAACTAGTAAACCCTAATATTATAACTAATTATTAATATAACTAGTAATACTTTAACTATAAGTTTCTTAATAACTAAGTAATATATATAGTTAGCAATTTTATTATTATAATTACCTTAATTAGAGCTAAAAGTTAATATAAAATCTAATTATAAAAGACTATTATTTTAAGTTAGAAAGTTATAATAAAAGATAAAAGTATAGTTAAACCTATACTTTAAGGATACTTACATATACAAACCTATAGAGGCTATATTAAATATAATAGTAAGCATATAGAGCCTAAGACTGCTATAAGTATAATATAGCTTTACTAAGTAAAAGGACCTTAGTTACTATATATTTATATTATTAAGCTTAGACTTATATAAGAGGGCTAGTAGGCTTTATAGATATAACTACTATTAAGTCTTTTCACCTCTACCTAGGATTAAACCCTAGAGCTTTAGTATAAGTTACTATCTTATTCCACAACTATCTAGTAGGGGGTAATACTACTAGACTATATATACTCTAGTTTTAATTATTATTAATTAGTTAATTACTACCTTTTATAGTAAGTAATTAGTAGTTATAAGGACCTATAGGAATACAAAAGGAAGGTATAAAAGGGCAGCAATTACCCTATCCATCAATCAGTTAGATTAAACCTACGAATAGCTTCAATCCAAGAGGGTATATCAAAGTGGGTGCAATATGCCAGCGAATAGCACGGACCTCCAGGCCCATTAGGCCAGATTAGGAAAGGTCTGCGGCGAAATGTCAGTTAACATCTATGGAACGGATTTTGCCAGCCAAAATATCCGGAATCCGATGACCACGTGCATTTGGATCCTGAGGCAACACAACAGCCATAAATGTGCGGGGAATCCCATGGAAAATAGCAACATAGTTACACGCACACCAGCAATTAACCAGGGATTTTCACCGTAATTATCCACGTACTTCAACAACTAACGTAACAGACTGTAGTATATGGATAAAAATGCCTTATTATGTCATTGAGCGACCTGTGCACCTCACCCGGTTCAATCGTGAAAGATGAGGCCAGGCACTTGCCTCTTCTGCCTCAGTAGAAGCAACATCGCCGTTGAGCCGATGCACCTTTTTCTCCCGTGTCACGCATCAGCCTGACCGGTTTCGTGTGACATGTGCTTGAATCTTCTCTTTTGGTCGAGGTGCACTCGTTTCGAAGCGGCGGCTTGGCCCATTGAGATACTCCGCGGGCGACGACATTGGGTACCAACATCTCAATCGTCACCTGTCATTCCGCACAGATGTGCGGCTCATGTTAGACCTTTGCCCTCCCCCTGTTCCTGGCTTGCCATCGTATCAGGTTCGAAACACTCGTCCTCAACAGCATCCCGCATGCTCGGGAGTCGGGACACCAGAACGAACAAACAAACCGTACCTCGGGGCCCATGATATATCCGAGTGACTATGTATGCACTGGCATTGTTTTGGACCCAACGCCCACCCAGCATTGCTCCTGTCAGGCAACCAGGATCAACCAGTGCCACCTCGATATCCCGGATCACTTGGCCATGACCCCCTCAAGGTTTCCAAACTCGAAGCGGCCCGGCACAGCACCTTTGGTGCACCCCAGAGTTGCGGCGTCTATAAGCAAGATGGAGCTTTGTGGCGACGAGGAGCCAAATAGGCACCAGAGCCAACCACACGGAACAACACCAGAGTATAAGCCCCCAATAACTCTTCTTGTTTTTCATTCTTCAAAGGAACATGGACCGAAGCGGACGCCAACGGCGTAGCATGCATCGCCAAATCCGACGCCTGTTGTCGGCATGTTCCGCAACCGGCCCTCGCTCAATTTGGCGTTTCGTACCATCGGTGACAGTGTGTGTAGTCGACTAGGTGGGCTCTGATGTGACTGACGCCGGGTGCTGCTATGGTCGAGATAGGCATAGTGGTGTATTGCGGGGTGGTCTGCGACGGGAGGGTGGGTGGGTGCCTCCTGGCCGCCATCCATGAATTGACAGACATGGCATGCCGGCGCATGAACAAGGGTCTTCCACCTCTTACCTTCAGGGACCGCGGAGGTGCGGGAGTGATTCCTACCGCATTGCCTATGCCAGGCACAGTCGTATGACGAGATGGTCCAGGACCTGCAGCGACGGGGCAAAGTTTCGAGGGCGGCGGGATGCGGGTTGAAAACTCTGCGTCCCGGACCAACACCTCTCGATGGGCCTTTGAATGAGGTAAGTACAGTAGTCTAGGTGGTCCCTCTCGAGATCGCACAGGTACGCAAGGATGCTCTGTCACGTCTGTCAACCTGTCTGCCACAGACACAGGCAATCCAAGTCATCCCACCCAGTCACTGATGGCGCCTTTTTCTTAGCACGCTGGTTGGCCGAGACAAGCGACGAGGATTCTTTTGTTCCCATGCATTGTTCTCATGCATTGTTCCTCCAGTGGCCTGGGCGACCTGCCACTCGATCTACCTCCGGTACAGAGCAAGGGGTTTTGTATGGGCTACCAAACGAGGCCAACCGACCATTCACGTCGCAGCAGTCGTTTTGTGAGCGCTGAGAGGCTCAGTGACGATGCGTCAAGCAACCACTCACAGACCTCTCTGCACCAGAGTGTGGCATCATCAATCACCCTGTGACCAAATGGCTTGAAGGGATGATGTGATGGCTTTGATATTCTCCTTGGCTGGTCCAGTTGAGAAGGAATGACATGATCGAGTACTGTGGTTGTAGACGATCAATCGGCCAGGATGACGCTCTAGAATTCCAAGTGGCAGCTGGCAAGATTGCGCCCCAGGCTTCTGTTCTCGGCCCGCAGGGTCCTCGGCCGCAGGCCATTCAGCTTCCAACAACCCACCAAGGTACGTATTCAAGGCGGTCCCTCTAAAGGTTCCAGTTGGATAAACATAAGGTACCTAGTTTACTATGTAGATTGTTTTGAGTACCATGCCCAATACTCAACACGGCCTGGCGTCGAGATTGAAAGCGGCTGGCAAGATGGTCCGGCGAAACCATGCTATTTGGGTGGTTGGTGGTGTTTGCCAGGCCGCCGTTCTACTACGGGCCGACGCCATTAAGCCTATCCCGAAACTAGCAAGTCGACGTTAGCCTCGACGGCGCCACCGGTCTGCGGCGTTGGAAAGAGGGCATCTCGAGAGTCATCGGCTGGCTTGGCTTGTTGCTTTTGCGTGCATCCGCCTCAACCGTCACCCATTGCGTCAATCCCAATCGTTGCGAGACCGGGGCAGTGGCTAGTTTGCATCTCTACAAAGCTGCGCAAACAACGGATTGACCGGGGCAATTTCAGCCCTACTACTAAGGTCGGCCGGCTTCTTGCTCTCGACGTGTCACGGCAGTGCCGATCCAGGGCTACAGGGTCGGCTTCTCAAAGTGGCTGTGACCAAGTCGACATTGTCAAGAGGCTTCGACTGCGTAAACACTGTTGAGTGCAACGTTCAGACACGGCAGAGGGCCACTATGACGAGCAAAATGCCAAACCTGTTGTTGCGCGTTGTTCCGATCGTGGCAAAGTCTCCAATAGAAGGCTGGATGAAGTCAGCTGCGCGGTAGGGCATGAGGCGAGGGGCCCATTTCGTCGGGTTTTCTTGGTATATCCAGTGTGGCTGAGATCCCCTTAGCTCCCCGCACAGCTAGCCACCTACTTGGCGTGGAGACTCCCTAGCCACGCGGGATTCGCGACGGCTTTTTCGCCTTATGAGAGCACCCATGTGCCGAAAAGGGTTGCCGATAAGTCGACGGCTCGGTCGTCTTCCAAAGCAGCCGGAACAAATTGCACCTAAGCCATGACCATCAACGGATAGCCCCCCCCAAACACCTTGATATCAGAGGCTAGGAAAACATGTGGACCGCAGTACAACCAAGAAGCCGTCGATGAGAGACGTTTTGCTGACAACGTCTCACCCGGCTGCTGTGCCAAGGGGCCAGGCGATGATGTATGGCGGGAGAGAGAGGAGGTGGGAGATCTTTTTGTCAACTGGTAGATAGTGCAACTGGTAGGTAGTGTTTGGTGGTGCATCGGTTGCGTCGACAGCATTGATATCAGGCCCCTGTTAAACTCCAGGGCGTGAACAGGTGGCAGAGGCTGAGCTGAGGTGACCTCGGTGGGGACGCGGCACTGTTGGGGCGGGTTTATCATTTGATTGGGTCAACGGGAGGCCTTGGACAACCAAGCACACATAATGCAATCCGCTTAGTTTGAGAGAGAGGCTTGATGAAGCATCTGCATCTGGGTCAATCTTGGCCAACCTTGGATCGAGGTCGAAGACTGGGCCAAGCGGCCGAGTTGAGGAAAGAGCAGAGGGAGGGCGGCGGCAAGTGGCTCACGGTCAATGGCGGAAGGAAGGTACGTATCGTACCCCGACGTTGGGAAGGTGCCCCTCGTGGTCACCCCATTCCAATGGCCGGCCTCGACCACACTCCCGGGCTGAGGTGTCCGAATTGGTGCGATCCTTTCTCAATCCAGCCAGCCTCTGTCCATTTCTATCACGGGCAACCACAGCGAAGGCCAGGGACTGGTGCCTTTCGAGATTACGAATTGGTGAACTAGTGAGACGGTAATAGTGGTAGTAAGCACAGGGTGGGTGCAGGCAGTCGCGATTGATGGGGGCCCATCGAACCACATACTGCCCGTCAGCTTCAGGGGCGGCCTGCGTTGTGCTCCTCGTATGCTGGATGAGGAACTTGTGTTGAGGCACGTTTCCGGCCAGCCCAGTCACTACGGCGTTCCATCGGAGGTGGCCAGCAATGATTTTCAGGACGCACGAGTACGCAACTCCTGCGGTGATATGTACGAGCATACTTAGTGGACAGGTTCTGGGGAGCGGGCCAAGACCCACTGGATACCTGCATCGTACATAGTAGTGGTAGTAGTAGTAGGAGTAATAGTGCACATACATCGTTTACTGGGCAAGAGTCTTCCCACGCTGGTGGGGCCCCGCGAGTGGCTATTCAGGGATGCCTCAACTCGAGGTGGTCGGATAAATCGAGGACGGCCAATGTGGCCCCTGTATCCGTACTGCTCGCCTCCTACCCCCCACCCGGCTTCCGTCACACCCACACCCCCTCCTTCCAATCCGCTCTCTCCCACCCCTCCTGCCCTCCCGTGCCTCCCCCTCTCTGCTGCTCATTCCCCTTCCCAGTCCCCGGTCCGTATCCACCCACACTCTGCTGCGTACGGACAGTGTAGAACTTCATCCGTGGAATCTGACAGTAAACACATCCTTCTGTCAATCTGCTCTCTCTGTCATCCTTAGCCCCGTCCACGAATCCCTCCACGCTCACTTTTCATCCACGCGCCAACTTCTGCATCCCCTGACATGAAGTCTCTCTCGCCCCCCCCTTCCCCCAATAGGGCCTGTGGAAGTCGATGCATCGTCTTAGCGAGACGCCACGAGAGCTCCATCCTAGGGTCGCGACCCGGAGAAGGCCATCGGGGCTTTCCTACAAAGACACCCTTCATCGTCGACCGCATCCCCCATTGGCCCCTGTCCACCTCCAAAAACCCGCCAATATGTACCAGTTCCCGACTCCTGCCTGGCCCCTGGAGTCGTACCCCAGCATCTACGGCCTGGACCCCGGGGCCGGCGCCGTGACTGGTTGAACTCTGGTTGAACAGCCAGACTGCAACACTACCTGGGAAGACCAGCAGAGAGACAGAGAAAACAACCGCGGCCTTGGGCCGACGTACCACCCAGGCCACGCATCGTTGTACATAATGGCATCCCACCCACCTCCTTCCAGACTCTGCCTCCTCTTGGTCGATTCTGGGAGCTTTTGTTGTTATTCTTACTTGAGTCTCTCCTTGATACCACGAGCTGCTATTGTTGCGGTACTGCTACCCGCCTTATCAGCCATATACACAGATCATGACGGCATCAACATAGCCAGAAGCCGCCTTCCTGCTCTGCCGCATCGCACACACTCCTCGCCGACTCACCCGCCGACTTACACACGCCGGCATCATACTCGAGGCAGCCGAGCACAATTGAATCTCTTCCGCCCCCGAGTGACCACAATCCTTGTACTTCAGCAGGACTGAGATCGTTTCCTTATCAGAGACCGGAAAGCATCTCTCCTTGGAAACCTGAGCACCCTTACGAACAGGGCCGTTTGTTTCCTCGGATTCTCGCGCCACGACGCTCCGCTCTAGCAAAGCATTGCAACCACGTCCCGGCAAGACCCGAGTCAGTAAGCGGTCCGTGTTGAGAAAGGTCGACTACCGATCATCGACTACCAGCCGCCCGATACTACCTCGGTGTGCCGGGCTTCCTTGGACTTCGTCGACAACAACTGTGCGTGCTTGAGAGTCGTTCTCGGCCATGGACAACACAACTTTGGCCAGGGGCAGGTGTCCTGCGCCGTTCTATGACATGGACCTGTTTCCCAGCGATGAAGGCTGTAAGTCTCCAGCCATGCGATGGTCATGGGCGGAGTTGTTGACGGTTATCAGTTATCAACGGCCGGCTGTGCCAAAAAATCTCGGCGACTGTACAGTGCTGCTTGCCATGCCCTCTCACTGATTGGATCTACCCTGAATACTTCAACACCTTGACAACGGCCGCCAACTGGGTATGCGTCGCCAGCGCGGCGGGCTGTCTTTTTCTTTTGTTATCATGGGCTTTCTTGCCCGTGGATAAAACCTACAGACATTACTTGAGCATCTGCTTGACGATGGCAGTGCTTATCATGAATGTAAGTCGCCCGGACTCTGCGCCTGCTACTGGCGACTGACCTTGTCAGCTTGGCTTCATCGTCCCGCTTGCCGCCCAGCCGGAACAATGTTACAATGAAATCACGCCGCACAGCATGAAGTCCAGCAAGGTCTGCGGCGCCTCTGGCGCCTTCCTCCTGCTTGGGGGCTGGGCTGGTGTCATGTGGGTCTTCCTGCGGTCATTGTCCCTGCATCTGCAGATCTGCTGGCAAGTCGTTGTGGGCCGAAACTTCATGATCTTTGCACAGGCCACGGGCTGGGGCATTCCCACCATCGGCATCGTCGTTGCTCTCGTCTTCAGCGGCGTGTCGTTCCGCTTCGGTGCTACCTGTCACATCAATCACCAAAACAGTCTTGCGGATTTCTGGATTCCTCTTCTGGTCTTCGCCGGCCTCACAGTCATTATCCAGTTCGCCACCTTTGGATACTGCATCAAAGTTTACCTCGCCTCTCTTGCCGACAACAGTGCATCGACTGAGGGATCAGGCCTCCCCACTTACTCCGGCAGCATCCAGACCATGAGTCCCCGCCAGGCGTATCGACGAGTACAGCGCGTCATCCAGCTCCAATGGAGAGGCATCGCTATTGTTCTCATCATTATTGCCGACGTCATCTTCTTCTCGGTCGTATTCGTCTTCCAAGACAACACTGTCCAGGCAGCGCAGGTCGACCAGAGCCTTGCCCAGGATTGGGTCCTGTGCCTCGTCGCCTCAGGGGGCGATCGAAACAAGTGCTACGACAAGGCCAAGTCGATGGCTGTCAACGAGGCAACCATCACGGCCGTCTTGATCCTCCTTGCGGTAAGAAAAGACCCATGCCCTATCCTCAGTACGTGAAACGGCCCGCTGACCTGTCTCTAGATGAACGGCATCTGGCTGCTCTTCCTGCTGGGTCGCTGGGCCATGGTCCTTGGCTGGATAGACCTGTTCTCTTCCTGCCTGGGCAGAAACAAGAAGGAGTTTGTTTCGGTGGATGCCCGATACGATGTGAAGAAAGATACCCGTGCGTACGAGATGCTGTCGAAAGACTCGAACGCTGTTGTAACACCAATCACCCCAGTCAAATCACCGATCGCGAGTCCCAACAGCGGACGAAGAACCCCTGATTACTTTGGGCCAACGGCCCGGTATCAGCCACCGATGCGGTCTTTCTCGAGTCCTCGACCGCCGCAAACGCCGCAAACACCGCCATCCTGGGACGCCCAAGCGACCTACGCCCGGCCCGAGTCACGGGCCAGAGGAGACGGGTTTGAAGACATGAACCCACTCGGGATGAACAGGATATAAATAAGACGACATGCCTGTCGACGATGGAACGAAAAGTAAAGTAAAGAAAAGTAAAAAATTGAACGAAGTTTAAAGAAAGACGAAAATTAACAAGATGGGACAAAGGGAAGGTGTAATTCAGTTCAGGGCTTGGCTTCAAAGTGTACTTCCCGTCGCCCCGACTACCCAAACGCAAGCGCATGGTTCGGCCGAATCAATCAGGCAGCCCGTGCCGATGGTCAAATGACAGTGTGTCGATAAGAAATAGTTTAATGTGGAGGAGCCATCGGCGTATGTTGTCGGGGAGGGTGGAAGAAAAAAAAAAGCCAATGTAATATCAGCGTCGGCGTCCCGGACTTTTATCAAGTAGGTAGCGATGGAATGTGGATGGTTGTCTACGCTTAGGCGCATCCAGGCGGGAGAGGGGCGGGAAGGGCGGAGCGAATCACGATGGACGGACAAGTACAAGCAGTCGAGAGCTCCAAGAATCCAGAGTCACGCGACACTTTGAAATGCACAATGTCCGTACCAGGTACCGGATTGCGTGATGACTGGCGAAATAGGTGGAAGCAACGGGGAACTGCCGAGCAAGGATTGGTGAGTCCCCAGTGAGATCAGCTAGCCCGGAACATGCGGAATGGGCGGGTTCATGGATGGTGGTGCATTGAGCGGGATAAGCCAAAAACACACATCAGCAACGGGGTGGAGCGGCGTCCATTGAGCAAGCGCCATGTCATGGCTTCCGCTCCGGCTTCTTCGGGGACGAGGATTCTGAACGGCATATGTAATGTAGGTGGGAGTGAGGGCGTTGCTTACTTCGGCGATAGACGGACGATTCGACCCATCGTTTGTCTAGACTCCGTATGTCTGGATTATAAGTAGATGAGGCTTCCGAATGAGATGACTTTGATGGCTGCTGCCCGTTTCCAACAAGTCTTCCACCTTCTACGACCCTGTTTGATGCAAGAACCCGACAACGAGACGAAAGACGTTTTGCTAGGTTTTCAATTCTGGTCGTCCGATAAACCCGTACGTAAGGCTGGTATTATATTTGGCTGATCGTCAAGCGGGCGGAATAATAGGCCTGAGAGCGGGGCAAGCGGTTTCTGTTCGAGAGTCGCAATCGATCAAGACTGGACGACAACCACAAGTGCCTAGGTACCTACGAAGCAAGAACCCCCAGTTCGGAATTTGAGTAATGCCGCTACCCGGGATCTTCCACAAGCTCTACCCCAGCTCGCCGGTCAGGGTTTGGCGCTGGAGCCCAGGACGTCCCCAGTTTGGAACACGGATTGATGACATCGAGCAACCGAGCACTCGGTCAGCCAGAGGCGGTGTCTACCTCCCGAGCATAGACAAACCTGCGACAACTGACCATGGAGCCTCCACCGGCCTCCTCTCCCGCAAGAGATCATCTTCACAACCACAAACAACACGCTCTAGTTTAATCAAAAGGCGAACCTGCCACGCCGGCTTCGTCAACAAATCACATTTCAGAATGTTCCTCATTCTGGCCCTCGTCTTTCTGGGCGGCTACGTCCACTACCTCTGGAGAGCTGAGGCCGCCCTCGGCGTAGCGTGGGTGCCCGACCCAGAGGCTAGGCTGTTCGAGCAGCAGCCTCTCCTACCTCCGCTCAAGGAGACCGGCATCGACACCTACACGCTACCGCTGCACACAAAGGGCCGCGACATTGTCGACGAGGAGGGCCGCCGCTTCAAGCTCCTGTCCGTCAATTGGTACGGTGCCAGCGACGAATTGAACATCCCCAGCGGGCTCGACATCCAGCACCGCGACGTGATCGCCCAGACCATCCGCGGCCTGGGCTTCAACAGCGTGCGGCTGCCCTACAGCGACGAGATGGTCATCACCGACCCGCCCATCCCCGCCGAGCTGCTCACCGCGAACCCGGACCTTATCGGGTTGAAAGCGCTCGACATCTTCGAGGCCTGCGTGACGGCACTGACCGACGCGGGCATCGCCGTCATCGTCAACAACCACATCACCCACTCGACGTGGTGCTGTGGCGCCGATCCCTGCGATGCCCACTGGGCCAACGACCACCTCGGCCCGCTGTGCCGCATCAAGCAGACCGAGGAGGACTGGACCCAGCACTGGGAGACCATCATGCTCCGCTTCGTCGACAACCCGCGTGTCATTGGTGCCGACCTGCGCAACGAGGTGCGCGGCGTCTGGGGCTCGATGACTTGGGACAAGTGGGCCACGGCGGCCGAGAAGGCCGGTAACCGGCTCCTGGAGATGAACAAGGACTGGTTGGTTATCGTCGGCGGCACAGAATCCGGCAACGACCTCACCGGAGTCGCTAAGCGGCCCGTCGTGCTCACTGTCCCGGACCGTGTGGTGTACTCGGCGCATGTCTACGCGTGGTCCGGCTGGGGAAGCCTTGAAGGGCGCTACTCGAAGCGTGGCTACGCGTCGTTTGTCAACTCCATGAGGCACAACTGGGCCTACCTGGTCGAGGGCAACCAGGCGCCCGTGTGGGTGGGCGAGTTTGGCGCGCCCCATCTGCCCAGTATTGGCGACGCCAACTACTGGAACAACCTGCTGCGGTACCTCAAGGTCATTGACGCTGACTTTGGCTACTGGGCCGTCAACCCGCGCAAACCAAAGAACAACGTCAAGGAGACTTATTCCCTCGTCGAGGACGACTGGGTCACGCCTGTACTGGACTACCGGATGAGGGACATGGTCGAGATCATGAGGGCTTAGTGTGTTCCGCAGTTCTGGCTTGACGACGCTCGAGGCGGCGGTCGGTGTTTGTCCGAGTCACGTATCGAGGAGCTTTTGGCAAGAAGAGTATGCAACTGATATGGAAGGGAGGGCGTCAAAACGGCGTTGGTGTGTTTTGGTTTTCCTCAACAGGCACGGCGCTTTGAGTGTCAGCTTCGGATACCCGGCTTTGGTCAGGCACGAGCTAGACGGTCACTGACGATCATGTCAAAAAATTGGCGACAGGCTCACACGAGGTTTGAATACCAGCAATGGAATTCGTGGTACCGTGTTTACTGGACGAGCTGTGGCCCACGTCAAAGCAATCCTTTTTTTTAAAAAAAAAAGAAATGTGCGTGTGTGGTAGTGATCACAAGACGATGAACTTAAGCTCAGGCTGCGACGAAGCGAAGTGCATCGTGTAGAGACGGATGGCATGCGATCAACATCAAATTCGTCCATGCGCTTTGAAGTGAAGATATCGCGTGACCTTGTTACCACCGCCTTGCCCCCCTCGTCAACTGGAATGTTTCCTCGCCCGTCTCGCCTGCTTCACAAGCGGGTTTTGCTGAAACAGTTAACCCCTCTTCTCCAGATAAGCACATGGGTTGAGCAAGGTCCGCCCAGCAAAGCAAAGTCGGGCTTGTCGGTACCTCTCGGGACTCTTATCGATAAAAGCAAATGTCGCTGCCTTATCGATAACCCTACATTAAAGTGGATCGCCATCCCCTCAGTGGGCGCAATGCTGCGCTTGGGCTTGGGGGGGTAGCATCTGACGACAAACAGGCGGGAAGAAGACAAATGAGCCGAGCAGAGCGGGAAAGGCCGTTTCGCCTGTCCTCTTCCACCACCTACCTACACACAAAACGGCCCTGACCCATCTCCTGTTCTTCTGTGGCCTGTTTCCCGATACTGTTCTAGCAAATAAAGAGTGCAGCCAGCACACAGCTGAAAGGAAAGAAAACCAACACCTACCTACGGGCGGCTCGTATGTCGCGCGCAAAGTACAAGGGAGAGAAAGACTCCGAGGCACCGTAGATGGCGGGTCAACAGGGCCAGCTTCACGGTCGAGGCTTCCGTGAGGCTGTTCTTGGCAGGTGCGAGGTGCAAACCTGCGTGGAACGAGTATGTGTGATGCCGAATTTCTTTCTTTTTGATTCTCAGCTGCTCTCGACCATCTCCGCCTCAATAGCTTTGTTCCCCTTGTCCCGTGGTCTGTTGGGCCTAGGGCGCAACGCTAACCCTAGATCACAGTTTGGCGATGGTGCTACCGAAGTGATACGGCAACGCGAGCGCGACCACATGACACAAACCGAGACAGAAACATATGTCCAGGGAGTCCCGGCTGGACAGATCGTCACCGGGGAGGAGGAAGGGGAGGGGGCCGTGGATGACGGTTCGCAAGTGCCTGGTCTGGAGAGAAAGATACCAAAGACGCCCTACTTCAGGAACAACCTCACCGCTTTGTCACAAAGATACAATGTAGGGCGGCACTACACCAAATGGCCCTGGAAGGCGCTTGGCTAACGATGCTCTTCCTAGCTTTACTTCGCCGCCTACGAAAACCGACTCTTCATCTACCGTCCCAGAAGCATCCCGAAGCAGGCGCTCCCGCGCGAACCGAACCTCATACTGGCCACGAAGCCCGACAAGATTGCACGGCATATCGGCGGCACGCTCGACAGACGTTTCTACCATCAGTCGAACCACATTGCGGTGGGCTTTCTGGGCAGGGAGGAGGTGCTTGTTTCCGTCTACGACGACGGGTCGGTTTTTGCCTACTACACTAGGCACATCGCCGAGTATGTTGAGCGCGCATCTTCCGGATGCCGAACCACGAAGCCCATCCCGAAGCCCTTCTTGTGTGAGAACGTGGGACTCTCCGCATGGGGTATCGCGATTCATCAAAAGTCACGGCTCATAGCCGTCAGTTCCAACAGAAAAGAGGTAACCGTCTTCGCGTTCGGGCTTTCACGCCTGCCAGAGGGCATGGAGTGTCGGGAGCGGCCGTTGGACTACTGCGAGAGATCGGTCCTTAAGAGGAAGCGAAATTGGCGCATTTGCATCCCCTTGGGTGACGGGGGCCACAACATTCCCAACATCTCTCTATGGGATGACCAGGAGGGCTTTGCCGAGAAGGTCGTTGCGAACGACATCTACGGGACGACCTGGATCCTCGACATTTGGAAAGTCGGAACGGCGCCATTCAAGATCTCACACAGGGCCAACGTCCAGGGCCAATGGGCCTTTCGTAATCCAATGTAAGTCTCGCTAACAGCCCCCCCCCCCCCTCCCCCCCCCATGGGGCACTTGCTAACTTCAGCCTCAGGGGCTGGGGAGTCGTTGTTCTCCCCTATGAGAGTTTCCTGCCTGCAGATTCGGTGACGGATCTCCTAGGCATGGAGGAATCAGACATCATGAACGCGAAGAACTCCCATGCGGGACGATGGATCGAGACTCAGAGGGGCCTCGCGCGCATTCGCGATCATCCCGGAGAGCCTGTGGCCCAACGGGTGCCAGAACCCGAAGCGTTTGGAAATCAACATCCTCCAATCGCATGGTTCCAGCCCCAGCAGCCCGCCTTCCTCGCCGCCACTCTGAACGGCCAGCCGTTGCTTGCTCTGCCCGCGCCTCCTCCTCCGCCCCCCGACGACGATGATGAGAACAACTCTGATGGCGCCGAGCCGGCGCCCCCCAACGCTCCTGCCGGTGCCCCTCCTGCCGCTCTGATGCAGAACGCTGTCTTGTTCATCCCCGACCACGACGAGGATGGATGGAGTGAAGAGGAAGAGGAAGTCTTGAATCCGGCGTGGGATGATGTGTCGTCTGCTTTCGAAAGTGAGGACGACGACAATGCAAGTTTCGCCGGGCTGCTTGGAGATGACGATGCAAACGAAATCACTTTCATCGAAGAGGCGATTTCCACTACAGAAGAGGACGTGGGGGTCGGGGAGGGCTTGACGCAGATCTTGCCCCCCGATGGAACTCTCAGCTTTCTCAAAGCCGCAACAGGCTACGACCTGAGCGGTTCTCAGTCGTCGTGGTTGGCCATGGTATTCACACCCCATGACGGCAAGACATACGTCTCACCGTCCTCAACCATCAGTCGCCTACAATACTTGCGCCGGCCAGAGGTGAAGAACCGAAACCCCAAGGAACAGGATCGGAAAGTTCTCGAAGATCTCGGCAGCCGGTGCTGCATCCTACGGACCTACGAGGAGGACATTGAGATGCGTAGCATCAACCCCCACGACGGCGCCGCCGTCTTCTGCAAAGACCCCATCAGCTGGAACTATCCGCCGCACCCGCTACTTCAGCATGCTGAGCGCCTCAACATGATTGTTCATGTGCCCGAGCTGTCGCTGGTGGTGATCGGGTCCGCCATTGGCCGCGTGATCCTACTGACTCCTACGCGGTCCCGATATGAGATTCCGGGAGACGGGTTCAGGCTGAAACAGGGATTCCGGATCGACTGGGTACTACCGACGCGATCCGACGAGAGGGCCGGACGCCGACCAGCTCGCGGGCTTTACGGGATTGCCGTGGGGCCGGTCCAAGAGGGCGGTGCGGCGGGGTGTTTGCTGAGGCCCGATGATGCGCCTGCCCCGCCGCCGGCGTCGAGGCGGTATAGGCTCATGCTGCATTACCGCGATCATAGTATTTTGAGCTACGAGATCAGTCGGAGTGAGAAGGACGAGGACATTCTCATCTTTTGAGAGTCGGGCGGATGGTCGACTTGGATTTGCTGGGGCCGTGTGTCTAGCTTTGTGCAGGCTAGCTACACGTGCGAGCGTGAAGCCTCTCGAGTCAGAAGGCTTGCAGATTCAGGAGGTCATCAGGAGGTGGTCATGGTCGGCAACGAAACGTTGATTTGGGTTCACGAGAATTGACGCAGCTTTCACATTCGTAGGAAAGTCACAGAGGCATTGGGTCTGCTATTTTTCTTCCATTTTCTTTTTCAGTCACCGGCGTTATGGTGTTTTGAGGAAATCTGAGGAAATCCCCCCGATACCCCCCCGGCCTTTGCGAGCGAGCCCGGACATTGTGCATTCCATACAAGGAAGGCAGCCACTGTTTGAGCGAGATAGTTAGAGCCTTTGAAAACCGCAATGAAACTTGAATTATGGAACCTGGGCGATAGACTACGCGATTGACTCTGCTTTTTTTGTTCGGAGCTAGACGGGGCAGCGGCGTGAGGAGTAGGACGAAGATCCCGAGTTCAAAAACGAGCATGAAGGTCGGAGTCAGAGGCACGGCGGCGGCGGCGGCGGCGGCAGTGAAGCCTTTTGATGCTTGGTCCGAGGCAGTCGTTTGGACACGGGGGCGGGTAGGCACAAGCGCTGGTTGGGTTTTGTACATTGATGTTTTTCCCAGTCAAAAAACCCCCGTCACACTCATCGGTCCGCTGGGTCGAATGAACCGCCAACTCTTGATCGACGACCGAAAACAACTGGGTTGCGTGTCCAGCCCCCCCTCCCTTACTGTCGTTGGGGAAAGGATCACGGGATCCTGTCGACGATTACCGGCCCGTAGTCCTTGGTTTTTACCCGAGGACTCTTGGGGCTCGCGCAGTCAATGTCCTTCCCGACGAGGACGGCATGATGGGCTGTGGGTGCGTCGGGGGCAACCGCAGCAAGAGGATCAAGGAGGGGGGGTACATGTCTCCCAGCAGGCGCTGTCGATGTTCACGATGACGTATCGCCCAAAGGGCACATGGGTCTTCGGGGTTTCTTTCTGAAGCCACTATGGCAACGTCTCCTGGTCTGTCTGCCTGCGTATGATGTGTTCTTTCGTATTGAACTGGTTACTTCACCTATGTAGACACACGAAAGACACCTATGAGCTTCTCAACTGCCTAGCCCCCAAGGTGAGGCTAGACGTATATTAGGCTTCCGCAGTGAGTAATCAAGCACGGGTGACGGAAGCCGCGTTTCCCGGAGACCCTTATCCAAACCCTTGCAGACGGAATCGTTCCAGAAGGAAGGACACGGTCCGCGACCCTCGGCCGGACCTGGCGGCGGCGCTGCCGCCGGATGGACCCACAATCAGCCGGATGGACCCACAATCAGCCGGAAAGGAGCGCATGGCCCGATGAGGAGTCGCCTCCAAAGTGGAGCCGCTCGCTAAGGGAGTAATGACATTTTGCGCTGACAAAATGACCGGGTCTATGATTGGTCAGTATAGTACACTGATAAGGCTAAGGTTTAGCGCAGTTCTCGGAGGGCCGGGAACAAGGGAGAAAGGTCATTTACGGTATTTCTCTCATGCTCTGCAGGGACGTCATAATACTAGGTACCTACATAGTAGGCACCTACTACTAGGTTGCCCCCCAACTTCTGGGTTGCGATGCCCACAACTTTGAGGTTTCACATGGGAAGACGCCGTCGGGACTGGGCCACACTTGGGCTCCTCGGGCTTTCAGTGTGCACAGCGCAGCCCAGTGCCATGTCGGAGCCGGCAGTCGTGTCCAAGGGGAAAGCTGGGGTGCAGTGCGGACGAGAAGGGCGCGATAGCGGAGGCCCCTTTACAATTCCGTGGGTATCGCTATGGATGACATGTCCATGTCTTGAAGACGATTCGCGCGTGAGCTTATCAGCCAGGCCGACAAGACGAACGTCATCAACGCGCAGCACTACAGGTGATACCGTCAGTCAAATGCACAATGCGTTCACCGGATATAAGCCTTTACATACTCATCCGATGCAGCAAATGCCCTCTGATAGCAACGACAGTAGCCTGAATGGGGGGGCACGCCTCATGGCTGATCTTGGGCAGCTCCCGGTTTTCCCCATCTGGCTGATGGGGTGGTACACGGGACGTGGCGACAAAGTCCAAGTGGATCAATCTTAGCCATTAATTGGCAAGTCTTTGACTCCTTATGGTTTTGGGAAGCATGGCGATAACCCGTGATAGACACGGTATCCCACGCCGAGTCAATAGCTTCGATTAGTTGTCCAAGACATGCCAGGTCTTGTCGCGGTGGAGTACCTATGATATGCATGCCTCAAAAAAAAAAAAAAAAGCAAACACGCGACCGCCTGGAGAAAATAGGTACACAAGCGAGCGCAAACCGTTGATTGAGGCTTTCGCAACGCCCCAGTCGGCGATCGACTATGGAGAAAGCCAAGTTTGAGCGCCCCTTGGGGTATTCCGCCCTTCCAAAATTGGATGGCCCTCGGATTTCTGATTCTCGTGTGTTAAAACATGTTAGCAACCGATTGCCGGGCTGAGCGCTAATGGTATTCCATCCCCCCCACAGCAAAGGCGCGTCTCCTGAAAGACGATGGGTCTGGGCAGCCGGTTTCTTCCCTGTCATGTGCCGAAAACGGAGGCCGAAATCGCAACAAGCGGGATCTGTCCGCGAAACTTGGTTGGAAAAGACTGTGCGATGATATTTGTTCTGTAACCGTGAGGATAGAACCAGAATTCTGCGAGTCGCGGCTGAGTTTTGGCCGAGCCGACTTCACTTCTGTTGACCGAGTCTGCCCACACTCGCCAATTTGGACACAACGACAAGTGCCGTCACTTCAAGATTAGGCTGCTTGCCTATCGGTCTGGGCCAACATAGATAGAGATAGTCTTGTCAGGAACACAAAGCTGATCTCGCCGGTCATTGGCCGTGCAGCACCCAGAAGACATGTGAGGCACATGCTGGGCATCGGTGGCCATGTTCCAAAGATGATAGGGAGCTTCACCCCCAAATCGGTTGTGGGGGTCTGCATCGAATGGGGTGTATCGTGCGCTTTGCAACCAAGAGTACGAGCAACTCGTTGCACCAACGAGCTCTTGTGGAGTGACCAGATGTCTGGTACGGCAGATCGTCAATGAATTCTCTTGTTAAAGTGCAACATTGAGATGCAGACGAGGAAGAAGAAGAAAATAGAAGAAAAGATGAGCCTTACGACAAGGTCGAGACATACGTACAAATATTGCTAGCTGGGAGATTGGGGTGGTGCCATTGAAGAAAGTAAGGAATTTGGGGATCACAGGCGAGTCCCACGCCGAGAGTCTTGTCCCGTCCACATCACGAAGGCGGGCTGGGTCGAATGATTGCCGGACTGCTGGACCGTAGAGCTGCATGAGACTGGTCAGAAGCCTCGACTCCTTTTGTCTTTGGGCGACTGGGGGTTGTCACCCGCCTGGGCGGGAACTTGTAAGTAAAGCCGAGGAGGCACTCGGGATGTCGCGAAGGAATTGCCGGACTACTTACATACCTAGGTAGTACCAAGTAAACAGCCACAATTCAAGCGGCGGGTTCCGAGTGGGTCAGAGGCATTTCGTTGATTCAGCCCAATTACTATTCACCACTGACAGCTCCCGCCGGGCTGCGCCCACCTGCTTTCTTATCTGTGGCCCTAAATATATGTGTGTGCGTGTGTGTGTGGCTCATGCTTGGCCAGTCTCGTCATTCTATTCTTGATCCATCGTTGATCAATAATTTAGAGCCAAGCGTCGGACTTGCTCGAGAGGGCAACCGAGTCTGAGAAAGAATGAAGGATGGAGGAGAACAAGAAACCCTGCTTTATGCAACAGCTGAACGAAGCAGTGTCGATAGTTTCTCAGGTTCGACTTGGCAGGTTGCATTGTTTCCCCCCTTCCTTGGTCTTGCGCGAGTTCTGTAGCTGGTCATTATCGCATCTCATTTGCGATGCTGGGCTTGACACCGGATGGATTGCTGCGGCAGAGACAACTCTACCAAAAACTATGCAGCAGAGACACCGACAAGATTGGCTTCAGGGGGTGGTACTGGTGGACAGCTAGGGTAAGGCGATCCCGAATATCGAGGAATGGAGACAAGGATGGCGATTTCGACCTCGGGACAGGTGTTCGTGCCCCCGCGTCAGGAGAAGCACTGCTAGGATGGGGAACGGAGGACTGAAGGCGCCGAAGGAAAAGAAAGAAGGCTTCGAGAAACTAGGTTGATCGGGAAGCTCTGTCCCGCCAGTCTCGTATGTGACGAGAACGAGCCAAAGCAAGAGCCTAATTAACCATTGGCCAACCCCAGGATAGGGGTGCCTTGGTAGGAAGGTAGGTAGGTAGGTAGGTATTGTAGGTAGATACAATACGTGCCACCACCGCCTCGGGTTTGCGGTAGCCTCGTCCGGCGTCTATGGGAAAGCATTTGTGAAGCTAGGTACCTGCCTTTCTTAGTACGTCCCGACGAAGCAGAAAGTCACTGACGATGATTCCGTGCCTGTCTTTGGGATGATTGGGACGGCAGGAGAAGGACTGGAAGGAACAGCGGGTACGTCTTTCCTGGACTAATGCGAATGACAACAACAGTGACATGGTGGCCGGCCAAAGGAAGCGTGGGGAGCGGCAGGTGCAAGGGCCGGCCGCGGTACGTACCGCCTTCTGCCAGGGGGGGCATCTCTTGTTTAGGGAACCTCGAACGTTGGATCTGTCTGGCTGGCTCTCTCTTCTCTAGCAACAAACCAGAGAGAAGAGAACTCGACAGAACGCTTCTGTGCCCATTTCTCCCTACTACGTACCTAGGTACCTGTTTCATGCCCACCTCCACTTTACTACTATTCCTCACCCGCGCCGACCCATCCCCGTCCACTCACATGTCTATCTTTTTACCCAGAAGGTGGTCTGTGTCGTGTGTCTCTTATCGTCCACTCACTTACACTTTCCTGTCTGTCAGTCGTCATGATTATCCTTACCCCCCCCCCCCCCCCCCCTTCTCCCATTCCCAATTGCCCAATACCCCTTCGCTATTACGATCCCTCCTCCCACGACGCCTCCTCCGTATGCGGCCTGCCCACACTAGCTCCGCGGTCCCAGGTAATAATCTACCCACCCCTCCCCACCCCTCCCCTCCCAAAGACACGGTCAGGGATCACCGCAGCAGCACCGCATGTTCACTTAGCTGTAACCACGTCCGTCTTGAAGCCAGACCGTCGGCTGTGTACTGTGTTTTTATATATGGTTCTTCTCGTCCCTCCCACTTCCTCTCCGACCTCCTGTCCGTTCCTCCCCAGACAATTCGTCTCATACCGTATTCGTCCTACCTTGGCCGTTGAAACCTCTTCCTAGCTCGTCCCAACGGACAGCTTTCTCTTCAAATACTTATATTTTCTTGCCGCCTCCCCCTTCTCATTCATCAACCGTCCTACCGCCGGGTGGACATCCCGCTACCGCCCCCGATACTCGTCACAACCGCCCATCATGTCTTACAGTCATACTGGGGCGCCTACCGAGTTCAATGGCACCAATGCCGATTTTGGTGGTGATTCCAGTATGTCAAACCAGGCATAACTTGGGCACCCGACGCCGCCCACCCCCAACACGTTGATGCTAACTTTCGATAGCCACGACGAACCTAAATCAATGGTACCAATCCGGCGACCAGTCTTTCATCCTCGTCTCCTCGGCCATGGTCTTGCTCATGATTCCCGGCATCGCCTTCCTCTACTCTGGTCTCGCCCGTAGAAAGTCGGCCCTATCTCAATTGTGGGTTGTCATGATGAGCTTCTCCGTAATCGTCTTCCAATGGTACTTCTGGGGCTACTCCCTGGCCTTCAGCGAGACTGCCACCAACGGTTTCATCGGCGACCTTCGACACTTCGGCCTCCAAAAGGTCCTCGCTACCCCGTCTCAAGGCTCGCCTCTCGTTCCCGCCCTGCTCTACTCCTTCTACCAGATGATGTTCTGCGCCGTCACCGCCGCCCTTACCGCCGGTGCTACTGCCGAGCGTGGCCGTGTTGTCCCTTGCATGGTCTTCATCTTCTTCTGGGCCACCCTCGTCTACTCTCCCCTGGCCTGCTGGGCCTGGAACGCCAACGGCTGGGCTTTCAAGTACGGCGTCCTCGACTACGCCGGTGGCGGTCCCGTCGAGATCGGCTCTGGCATGTCGGCTCTCGCCTACTCCTGGGTTCTCGGACGCCGTAACGAGAAGATGATGCTCAACTTCCGTCCCCACAACATCTCTCTCATCACCCTCGGCACCATTCTCCTATGGTTCGGCTGGTTGGGCTTCAACGGTGGCTCTGCGTTCGGCGCCAACCTCCGTGCTGCCATGGCTTGCTGGAACTCTTGCCTGACCGCCATGTTCGCCGCAATGACCTGGTGCTTGCTCGATTTCCGCCTGGCCAAGAAGTGGTCTCTCGTAGGCTGGTGCTCCGGAACCATTTCCGGCTTGGTCGCCGCCACCCCTGCCTCCGGCGTCATCACTCCTTGGGCCTCCATCATCCTTGGCGTCGTTGCCGGCGTTGCTTGCAACTTTGGCACCAAGAGTAAGAACCATCATGACTCCCTGCGACGCACGCTGCTGACAATCTTACAGTCAAGTTCCTCCTCAAGATCGACGACTCCCTCGACGTCTTCGCTGAGCACGGTATCGGCGGAATCGTCGGCCTCATCTTCAACGCCTTCTTCGCTTCCGGCTCGATCATCGGACTCGACGGTGTCAACGTCGGCGTGACCGGAGGCTGGGTTGACGGCAACTACAAGCTCATGTACATCCAAATTGCCTACATCGTCGCCTGCAGCGCCTACACCTTTGTCATGTCTGCGCTCATCGCCAAGGTCATCGACATGATTCCCGGTCTGAAGCTCCGCGCGTCCGAGGAGGCCGAGCTACTGGGCATGGATGACGACCAGCACGGAGAGTTCTCGTACGACTATGTCGAGGTGCGCCGCGACTTCCTCGCCTGGACTCCCCACCAGGCCGAGCCGGCCGGGGAGGGGAAGTTCGTCCCTCAACACGGCATCGAGGAGCACCAGACCATGGCCAACAACGGTGGGAGCAGTGGTTCAGACGAGCCCAAACCCGTGACGCGCGAAGGCGAGCCCAAGAGCGAGAAGGCGCCTTCGCTTTGAGAAAGCGTACGCGAGTCATGCAGTGTCGAATTTTTACAGTTTGATTTGTTTTTGATGCCATGGTGGCATCGAAAAGCGCGGCGTTATCTACAGGGACAGGGTCGATCTTGGGCCATTTTCTTATTTTGTCGGCAGGATATCCCGCAGAAAATGCGCAGCGATCGTATTTTTTAATTTTTTCTTTCATCAAATACCCATGGTATACCGAGACGCCAATAGAGAATGTATCCATCTACTCGTACCACGTTATGCCACATACCAGTGACGGATGAAACCCGCCTCCGGATTCGTAGCTGACGAGACCAACGCGACACACGCATTCCTTCAGAGGCGCTGATGCATGCGATGTAACTCGATGTCTCATACTTCCAGCAGGGCCCAGGAAGCGAAAACGACCGACGGGGCCAGCACACCAACCGGGCTTGGCGGGGATGCGGTGGTGTCACAAGCTGGGAGGATCGAAACAAAGCCGTCAGCCTTGGCGGAAGCTTTATTTTCGGTCGGCCGGGCTATGATTGGCCAACCCGGATCAAGTTCAGCACGTTGGCCGACCTTTTAACATTCGTCTGAGGATATACCAAGGAGGAGGCAGTGTGCAGGCCCGCCCGTCTCATTTGCTGGACGAGAACAGCTGGGGATGGACGATTGACTTTTGAGTTCAGGCTTTCGGCCTGAACTCAAGAGACGAGAGTTTTCAGGCGGGTGGTTGGTTGCACTGCCGCTTCCCGAACAAGGTAGCCGGGAAATGAGGCATTCCACTTCCCTCTATAATTGCGTTTCTTTTCTTTCCTTTCTTGCCAACACAGCCGTCCTTGGCCCTTGACATGAAGCATCTTGCAAGCATAGCGAAGCGGGCTCGGGCGACTGCAGGGCCCTCTCGGCCGGGACCCCGTCACTTATTTCCTCTCATCCCGAGCCTGTCTGTCTATGTGACGGCTGCGGTGTCTGACCGTGCCTCCCGACCGTGGAAGGGATATATCCTTTTTGGTCGTTGCGCCCTGCCTGTGGGGGGGGGCTGCGAGTATATCCGTGAGGACGTATCTGTGCTCATGGCCGTTGTAGGATGTTGCAGTTGGTAATCGGGGCGATTAATTGTCGCCAGCACCTGCTGTCTCCCCTCGGTGATCGAGGCTGACATTGAGATCCTCCGGGGGGGTGTAAGCCAAGTACGGATGGATGGATGAACGGACAAGTAGCAAGCAGCGACAGGCACCATCAAGAGGCAACACCCCCCTCCCACCGGGCCTAGGGTTCCCTCGCATTTCCGATGGCCCCTGTCCTCCATGATGGTCGGGCACCCGTTTGCTACCCTTGGACTAATTAGCTTCGGCGCCGTGTCTTGGTTCTTAGTGTGTTTTTCTCCACCCGTACGGAGAAGAGATAAGGAATCCGGCTCTGAGTGGGCAAACATCCCCCCCCCTTTCGCGGATTGAACGGTGCCCACTTTGATACGCCGCCAAGGGAGTGGATCAAGCTAGCAAAAGTTTGGGGGTACCGTCATTTTTTTCGGCATCTTGGGGGCATCAATCAAAGGCACAAGGGGGGGGGGAGATACGAGATGGGCGTGGAGTACGTGTAATCCACTTTGTACGGATACCTATTGTGTGTTCCTATCTCTTGGTCGGCAAAGAGGGGGGAGTGTGAGAGTGGGAGAATGGGAAAAGTCGGAAGTGAGTGAGAGTGAAGAGGTCAAGGTGGAAGAAGGGGGATGGGGGGCGTGTGAGGGCGGCAAGTGGGAAATTCGCAGTAGCTCTTCTTATTCTTGTACTTCTTTTCTTCTTTTGAGCCCCCCTCCCCCCCTCTCGCAAGCAAAGAAAGCAGCGACGACAGAGCGACGTCGAGGAAATGAAGTCATATTCAAGATGCGGCTCTCCCGAAGTACGTTGAAGCTGCACGACCTTGCTGAGATGGTGCGGGCGCCAAGCTGTGCCTCGTTATGCTTCCCCGGATTTCGGGAAGAACCTAACCCCCTTGCTTATCTCTAAATAAGGGCGGGGGGGGGGGGGAAGAAACGAGAAAAGAAAAATCTCCTAGAACTACCTAGGTGCTGCATGCGCGAACAGAGATCCCGTCGTTGGCGTGAGAAAGGGTAGGTAGGAAAGGGTACGACGAACCCGGGTGTTTGGATCGTGCGGGCGCAAGAGGTGGGTTGAGGCGAGGGGGGTTGGTGTTTTTTTGCGGGCGTTGCGGGCGCAAGAGGACAGTTGGTGTGTGTGGCGCATGGGAAATGGCTGTACAGCAGCGGATGGCGGGTACGTGTGGCTTTGTGATCTTTTCGGACGGGCGACGTTGATTTAAACAAGCCACGACCCTCTCCCCCGTGAACCATTGTCGGAACAGGGGCGAAAGGATAAGAAGAGCCTCACGTTCGAATTGTGGAACGCGTAACGGGCGGCTTCTAGGTGTTCGTCCCAGGGGGGAGAGTGACGTGCTCGTCGTCCTGTCTCTCTCTCTCTCTGTCTCTCTCTCTGTCCTTGCCTCACCTTTGGCGAGTTTTCATCATGTAAATATCGCGTAACTGGAGTCTTGGCTTCGGCTATTGAGTAATGAGGGGGGGGGGGGGGTTCACAGGGCGACGAATCGGGAACGCTCCTTATTTTCTTCGTTTGTGATGGATAAAAGAGGGGATGTAGGACGAAATCGCATTTTCCATAGGTATTCTATTTCCCTTATCTCTTTCTTCCTCTTTCATGTTCGCGACATTGAGTGTCCATCCTGCGCGTTCGTCCATGGGAAGGAGCGACGGGATTCGTGACCCAAACTCCCCGCTGCCTTTTTTTTGCTCCGAGCACCTCCGGGGTGTCGTGACCTCGGCTCGAGTCTACCCTGGACTATTGTTGTGTTTGACGGAACTGCACAGGAAAAAGGAGAAGAAGAAGAAGAAGAAAGGCTCTCTCGGTTTGTCTTTGGAACCCCGGCAGCGCAACCCTGGGCTAGGTTGGCGCAGCTTTTTCTTTCCGAATCGTCGAGTTGTACAAAGTCTACGACACCCAACCATCCGAGCCCAGACAAATGATTGCCAGCGAGAAGAAACAGGCCGGAAGCTTTGACATATTGTTTGCGCTCACGGCATTAGACCCTTGACTAACATCACTCACTGATGACATCTTGATACCTGTAGTGGTCTGAGCCATGTTCAGAGTGTCCCTTTATTTCTTTCTCGACGCAACAAAGACAAGCTGATATGTTGCTCGCCAGGCCCGCGTACAAAGACATGGGGATTACGCAAGACACTTTGAAACCCACTGACTCATCCTCCTGGTGGCATCCCCCGCCACGCCGAACTTCGCCTCGAGCAATATGGAATCGTGGATCTCGTTGGCTGCGACCTCCAGCTCGAAGTCCACGTCCGGATTGCACCGCCTCACAGCCTCGGCGAACGCTCGCACGCTGTCGCGGAACACCTCCTGCCCGCCCGCCGTCAAGTAGACCGACCTGGCCACCGTCTGGATCTCGCCGAACCACTCCGAGTCGCCGTCTAGCGGCATTGGCCGGTGCGGGTTCGCGGCCCGCTTCTTGGGGGATTCGGCGGGGAAGATGTACGCGTTGCCCTTGGCCACGATGGCCGTGGAGAGCATGTCCACGCGGTCGTTGTCGCGGAACGAGGCCGTGTCCGTCCGGAACGTGACAAGGGGCGAGACCATGAACACGCCGGCTAGCGGACTCGGGAGCCGGGCGGGCTCGACCTCTGGATGCGGGCGGAGCATGTGGTTGATGACCTGGCAAGTCAAGTTGCCCCCGGCCGAGTCCCCGCCCATTACGAGGTCGCCGGGCGCGATGCCGGATTTCAGGATGTGGTTCAGCGCCGCGACGGCCTGCCGCAGTTGCGTCGGGTACTGCGCGTTGGGGCAGAGCGTGTACTCGAGGATGGCGACGGCCACCTCGCCCTGCACGCCGGGACCGTCGCCGACATAACAATTCCAGCACCACGTGAAGTGGCCCGACGTGATGGGGGCGACGTATCCGCCTCCGTGGAAAAAGAGCACGACTTTGGCCGCCTTCTTGCGGTCTCCGAGCCACATGATGCGGGCGCCCGTCTCGTCGAGCGGCTCGACGTCCTCAACCAGCCGGCCGAGGGCACCGGCGTCTCCGAGACGGGAGGCTTTGGCTCTCTGCTTTGCGAGCCAGCTTGGATAGGCCAGCCGCGCAGGGGCGGCGAGGTATTGTATCTCGCCGGGCTTGAGGTAGCCCAGCACGACGCGATAGTAGGCGCCCAGCAGCCAGAACTTGATTGAGACCCCGCGGCGGATGGCGATCGGGAGCCCGCGGATCACGGTCCAGAGTAAGAGAGGTATGACTGTCCATATGTGTATGTAAGTGGCGACCCAGGCCGTGTTGGACGCCACGCGGTTCAGACTCACCAAGGAGGAGGCGGGCAAACATGGTTAGCACTCCGGAAGGGCCGAGTGGGATCTGCGGTGAAGGCATGATGGGAAGGTTGCGTGTGATGCGACTCTTGCTGCTGCTGCTGCTGTTGCTGCTGCTGAATGGTATACGAAACAACGGCGCGGGAAACGTTGGTGATATTCTCAGCAGCGCGAGGTGCGAATGTAGAATGTATTTTGTCCAGCTGCAAGCCCAAACTGAGCCGCGGGGAAAGAGGCTACAATTTGGGGGAGGGGGAGGGAGCCAAGACACATCGACCCTCAGCCCTATGCTTGCTTACCTGCGGTTCTTGGCACTTTGATATCACAGACCAGCTGCAGAAAAGCTTCCTGCTTGTCGATGCGTCATCGCGGGGAGCTATCATGCGTCGGAACAGCCCCGACGCCATGGGGGGCTCGGGATTGTTCCATCTTTTCGAGTTGGACGACTACGATGCACGGACGGGCAAACGGGCGGACGGGCGGGTTGTATATTTCCTATTTGCGATGTAATGCGCGAATAATAACCCCAGGGCGCATGGGCTGCTTTTCCTTTTTGTCCTCCGTCATCGGGTTCATAAGCCCATCTGAGACTCTTTCTGTTTACCGTGCAGTCTGGGAACATCCGCATCATGGCATCTATACCAAAACACTGGAACATCGACACGGTTGCGGCGGTGCTCCGCGGCACCATCTTCAATCCTTGGCTCACTGCTCCGGCGGCAGCCGCGATGACTTGGATACTAGGACCGGACACGACCAGTGCCCGCGGGTTGCACGGCGGCCTCCCTCAACTGCGTCTGGCGGCATGGCTCCTTACGGCCGCCGGTCTGGCCTTGCGGCTCCACGAGCAGCTGAACAAGTGGACGGCCAACAACTGGACCACGGACGACACCTGGGACTGGGACAACGAGATTGTGCTCATCACCGGGGGCAGCGGCGGCATCGGCGCCACCGTGGCCCAGCAGCTCGTCGCTCGCAACCCCCGCACGACCATTGTCGTCGTGGACTACATCCCTCTCACCTGGCGCCCGGCGCCCGGCGCGGACGTGCGGTACTTCCGGTGCGACCTCAGCGACAAGGCGGCCATCGGGACGCTGTGCGAACGCGTGAGGCGCGAGGTGGGCGACCCGACCGTGCTCGTGAACAACGCCGGCCTCTCGCGCGGCTTCTCGGTCATGGACGGGACCTACACGGACGTCGAGCTGACGATCAACACGAACCTCGTCGCCCCGTTCCTGCTGGTGAAGGAGTTCCTCCCGCACATGGTGAAGTCGAACCACGGCCACATCGTCCATGTGGGGTCCATGAGCGCAGTGATACCGCCCGCCCGGATCGCCGACTACGCAGCCACCAAGGCCGGGCTGATAGCTCTACATGAGGTATGCGTCGAGAGGCTCCCGACGAAGATGCGCCAGTCGCAGCCCCCTCCCCTCCCCGTATGTTGCTGATACGGTTACGCAGGCCCTCCAACTGGAACTCAAGTACATCAACCAAGCGCCCAAAGTGCGATTGACGCTTGGCATCTTCGGCTTCATCAAGACACCGTTGTTCAGGGGCGACCGGACGGGGCAGTCGGCCTTCCTCTTTCCGCTTCTCGAATCGGAAGCGGCGGCGCGGTGCTTCGTGGACGCTCTCTATAGCGGCTTCGGGAAGACCATCTACATGCCGGGCATCATGCGATACGTGGCCATGTTGGTAAGTCGTCCGTCCGAAGGAAGAGCAAGACTCGTCGTGGAAAGACTACTGACAGCCCTGTGCTTGCCAGCGGGGCGGACCCGAGTGGCTCTTGAGGATGTCCAGGGAACACACGCAGAAGCTCAAGGTTGACCTTGCCGGCTATCAGAAAGTCAACAGCAAGACTGGAAAGTTGGAGGTTCCGGGAAGCCGTGGTGCTGTTTGAAGACCGGAGTGTGAGCCGAGGAGAGAAACTGTCTAGGCGGTAAAATGGCAACATGCATGGCTTCATTGGTGCAATGTGCCATCGTAGCTTCGACGTGAGGTTGATTTGTCTTTGATAAAATGATTATTACTTCATCACCTTTGATCTAATGTAGGGGTTGAATAAATCACACCCGATAATTCGCACATGCTCTAGGCCGTACCAGGTAGCGATGGGAGCTGCCGTAGCTCTGCTTTGCAAGGTAACCGATGCTCGAAGCCTGATGATGAAAACAAAGCCGGCGACCTGAAGCTTGCTCGCGGAACCCCCTCTCGCGGGTCAACAGCTTTGTCGGGATGGTTCCGAACCCTCCCAGCGCCAATAGGAACGCTTCCGCAAGCATCCAAACGTTCGTTTACGGGAAGAACCCGAGGGCCCGTGTTATAAGTGCGTAGTAGTAAGCAGTGTGTGTGCTCGAGCTTGCATTAATACAGATGGGATGGAAGAGAGAATGCTCGACAAGTGGCGTGTGAATAAGGCCGATGGCTTGCTGAGGACCCTTTCTTTCTTTCTTTTTTTTTTTTTAGTTTTGTATTTATTTGAATCCGTGCTACTCGTTTCCCAGACATACGCAACCGAAAACCAAGGTTGACTACACCTCGATTCCCGGCATCTTCTCCAGTCTTGAAATCACCATAACCACGCACGCACTTCCACCAAGTGACACCACCTCGGGCATGGCGCAGTACGCTGAGGCCGGCAAGGCCGGCAAGGTGACTTACAGCCAGTTCGCCTGTATCGGAAGTGGTTTCGCGGGCATCGGCCTGGGCGCGCAACTGAAGCGGTGGTACGGCATCGAGGATATCCAGTTCTTCGAGCGGCATCACGAGCTGGGCGGGACGTGGTTCATAAACAAGTACCCAGGTAAAGCAACGGCACACCTCCCCCTTTTCCTGCTTTTGGCATGGTGTTTCCTTCTAGAACGAAAAACTGACCCGCCTCCTTCGGCTAGGGTGCGCCTGCGACGTCCCCAGCGCGCTGTACAGCTTCTCGTTCGAGGCCAACCCCAACTGGTCCAGAGTCCTGCCGACATACTCGGAGCTCTGGGCGTACCTCGATCGGGTCGCCCACAAGTACGACCTGGTCAGGAAGATGTCCTTTGACGTCACGGTCGAGCGCTGCGAGTGGGTCGAGGAGCGGGCGAGGTGGCGCATGACGGTCCGCCACCGCAAGTCGGGGACCGTCTACTTTCACGAGTGCCAGTTCCTGTTCGCCGGGACGGGCGCCCTGGTGACCCCCAACGAGATCGACGTCCCCGGCGCCGAAACCTTCAGCGGCGTCATCTGCCACACGGGCCGCTGGAGGCCGGACATCGACCTCGAGGGCAAGAGAGTGGTGCTCTTCGGCAACGGCTGCACGGCGGCGCAGGTCGTCCCGGCCATCGTCCACAAGGTCAAGTCCCTAACCCAGATCATCAGGTCGAAGCACTGGATATTCCCGCCCATCGACGGCAAGGTCCCGGACTGGGTCCGGTACGGCCTGAACCGCGTCCCGGGCATGACGACCCTGCAGCGGTTCGCCGTCTTCGCCGCGGCCGAGTACTCCTTGCTGGGGTTCCCACTGACGGAAACGGGCAAAAGGTTCCGCGAGCGGCAGCGGCGGGTCGCCGAGGGCTACATGCGAGCCACGGCGCCCGAAGAGTACCACGACTTGCTGATCCCGGACTTCGAGGTCGGCTGCAAAAGGCGCATCTTCGACGCCGGCTACCTCGCGAGCCTCCGCGCCGATAACATGACGCTAACGAGCGACAAGGCGCTAGAGATCGTGCCGGAGGGCGTCCGCACCGACAAGGGTCTGGTCGAGGCCGATGTCATCATCCTGGCCAACGGATACCACACCAACGAGTTCGCCGCCGGCATCGACGTCGTCGGGCGCCGGGGCGAGACCCTGCAGAGCCACTGGGAGTCCTTTGGCGGGCCGGAGGCCTACAACTGTTCGGCGCTCAGCGGGTTCCCCAACTTCATCCTGCTCTTGGGTGAGTCTAGGCGCTCCCTGCCCTGCGTTCTTTGACAAGTCGGAGCGAGCATAGCTGACTAGGATGCCATCACTCACTCCCCCTCCCCAGGCCCAAACGCCGCAACGGGACACACGTCGTCCATCATGGCCCTGGAGAACTCCATCAACTACGCGCTGCGCGTCTTCAAGCCGGTGCTGGAGGGCCGCGCGAGCACGGCGGAGCTGAGGCGCAAGGCGGAGCAGGACTACTCGGACGGGCTGCAGAGCGCGCTGCAGAAGACGGTGTGGAACTCGGGCTGCCGCAGCTGGTACTTTATCGAGGCGGGCGGCGGCTCCAAGACGTGGAACGCAATGAGCTACCCTTACTCGCAGGCGCACTTCTGGTATCGCTGCCTGTTCCCCGTCTACTCGGACTGGGAGTACGGCGTAAGTTGAACCCCCCCCCACCCGGAGGAGCGACCGGCTTCGGCGCTGATGACGAATTTGTGCTGAAATGGACGTGAAAAGGGACCGGCCACGATGGTTTCGTCGATCCGGAAGCGGTGGCCCGGCGCCTGGCCCCTGGCCGTCCTGCTGGCGGTGGCCGGGCTGGCGTTTTGGGGTTTCTTGGGCGGGAAGGGGTCGATGTTGGCTGTGCGGAACGTTTAGAGGCACGCCGGCGTGCTTTCGCCTGTCGTGTTTGTATATCCCGCTGTATCCGAAGCGTCCGGGGTCTGTATGTATGTTATGGTCGGGTTCGGGTTTTCTGATGATTTCATTTTATGCAACTTTCCTGGATGGGTATTTGGGTTGAAACCGTGGCATGTATGTGCCTGTGAATGATTACAATCTACAAGAGCCTCAGATTAATGCAAGCTTTCCTGCCCGTGTTCACGACATATTTAGACTGTGGCGTGCGAACGCTGAACCAGAGGCAATGGTGAGTGCCGCTTGGCTCGTTCCGTGTTCCCCGGGCGGGCTGGTTCGTCGTCGTCTGATGAAGAATAATATAAAACCACTGTCTATGGACTTATAGTCTGTTGCATTAGTAGCATCTAAAACCTACTTTTTTATCTATATATTAGTAACCTATAAATATAACCTTATAAAAATTATACTTTTTAGCTAGTAAATTTAGAAATCTATATATCTAAATATTAAGTAATCTGTCTTTTAAAGTTACCTATTACTAATACTACTAATATTAAAAATAAGGCTATTTAAACCTATATAAAGCTCTTTATTAGTTAATTTGTTAGTAATTAATATTTCTTACCTTTTTTATTATTTTAATTAAAACATTATATAAATTATATTAATAAATAATTTTTTTATTTATTATTATAGTATATAAGAATAAGTAAGCTAGTTAAGCTTTTTTAAACTTTAAAGTTTATAATACTCTTACTTTAGAGACCTATATAAGGTTCTCTTATTAATTTATTAGCTAACTAATAAAATCTTAGACTTTAATATTTTAGAGAAATACTATAAGGTCTACCTTAAGAAATAGCTTAATAGAAATAAGAGTAAGCTAGCTAAGCCTCTCTCTTTCTAAGCTTTAAAGTTTATAATATCTTTATATTACTATTACTACTTTTAATTAAATAAAATAAAAGCTTTAATTAAATGAAATAAAAAATTATATATCTAATTAAATAAATATAATAATATTAAAATTAAATAAAGATAAGTAAAGAAACATAATATAAATATTAAAAACTTTAGAAGAAAAATAAAGATATTATAGTTTAAATAAGTTATAGTATATATATAATTAAATAGTATTAATATTACTATAAAATAACTAAGTAAGTAAAAGTATATACTTTAAATAAACTAAGTTATATAAAGTTAGAAGTATAATAATTATAAAATTTATTAAAACTTTTTATATATTATAATAACCTTAGTTTTAAAGAAAATATAAGATTTCTTTTATAAGTAATATACCATTAAGATCTATAAGTTAAGAATTCATTAGTAGCTTTAAAATACTAAGTAATTATTAAAATCTATTTATATTATTATTACTTAAAGAGATAATATATTATAATATACTTAGATATATACTATCTAATAATACTATTTAAAGTAATTAATCTTTATTAATAAGTTAAGTATTAATAAGTATATAAGTATATAAAAAATAAAATAAGTACTAAAAAGCTTAATACTTTATTATAAGAATAAACTTAAATATAAGTAGTAATCTTAGATTTTATTAGTTTTTATAATTAATAGAATCTTTAATATATTAATATACTTAAGTATAATTAATAGTAATAGGTTTATAATATAGATTTAAGAGAGAGTATTACTTAAGTATAGTACTTTTTCTATAGTAAAGTTAGTTATTATAATAAATAATACTAACTTTTATTATTAATAAGAAATCTAAGAGGTATATAAATTAATTAGTATATACTTATTATATTTATTACTATACTTATTTAACTTTAATTTTATTAAAAAAGTATTTAGTAACCTTAAGAAGCTTCTTTATAAGTAATATTCTATTTAAAATAGAAATATAAAAGATATTATTGCAATACTAGCCTATCGTTAGGATCTATTGGAGTTACCTACTAACTCCAATCCCACCAGTTATGTAAGACCGGTCTGAGCTTGTCCGCGGGCCCACCCGCGGGAGCCCCTTTTACCACTAGCTTAACCTAATAGCCCTCTTAATAGTTATACTTCTATATATATAATTAATCCTTTTTAAGACCTCTTATTTATTACTAGAAACCTAATACCTTGCTTACTAATACTAATTAGTAGTTAAATATAGTAACTACTTACTGAAAGATACTATAGATTAGTAAGGTTTTTTAAGAAAAAATAGAACTACTCTGAACCCTATAGTAGTAGTAGGATAGTTCTATACTTTCTCCTATATAGATAACTAGCTTAGAATACTATTATAGTAGACTTATAGTACCCCTATAAAGGGTATTATAAGTATATAAGCTTGATTTACATAAGTTAACTTTATTATATTATAAGAAGCTATAACCTATAAGATAATAATTTTTATTAAAAATTATTAGACTATAAGACCGCAAAGTCCTATACTTTATGTACTAAAATAACTATTAATAACCTACTATTAACTAACTTAATATAACCTTATTAACTTTACCTTTTTATTACTTTAACTTTAGACTTATAACTATTATTATAGTTACCTAAAAAGTAACTCTACTAAGCTATTAAATAACTAAATAGTCTAATAAGCCTATAGAAGTATAATAGACCCCCTTCCCCTCCTCTAACTTCTATGATTTTTTTTACTTCTTCTCTCTTTCTAACCTTCTTTTATACTCTTTTCTTGCTTAAAACATACCTCTAATTACCCTTAAGCGACTAATGCTAAGAAAGCCTGTATGAAGAAGGCTCTTTTTAACAAGTAGTAAGTGCCGCGTAAGGAAGGCTCTTTTTAATAAGCAACAAGAGTTATAAGACCGCGTAAAAGGCTCTTTTTAATAAGTAATAAGTTTAGTATAAAGGAGGAAGGCCTATATTAATAGGCAATACCACTACTAAGCCCTTAGTAAAAAAAGTAAGTAAGACCCAATTAACTAAGTAGTTACCTATACTACTAGTAGTAATCCCTCTAATATATATATATGCCTTCTAGCTTGCTAGAAGAAATGCCTATATTTAAGAGGTTATCAGGCTAATAGAGAGTAACTGCAATAACACAAGAAGAAGTAACCGCTATAGAGCATACCCCCAAGGCTGCTAAAGAGACTATAAGCAAGCACGTAGTTAGCACAGCACATAGATATTACAAATCTATACCTAATAGATACCACAAGTATATTAACCTATTAATTTAAAGTATTAAGTACTTAGATTAAATCTTAGAGAGTAGCCTACTCTCTAACTATATTAAGTTATTAGATATAATTATCCTATATTACTTAACTACCTATAAGAAGTAAGGCTACTATAATAGAGATTTATAGTAATAAGTCTATAATAAATTCAAGGATTAGTCTAATATAGACTTTAATACTACCTTAAGGGTAGTTATAACCACCTTCTATAACTTTATTATTAGCTATAGTATATAGGTAATAAAAGAACCTATTAAAAGTACTATTAGCATAAGGTTAAAGAAGCTAGTTAATAACAAGCATTTCTTAAGGTAAGATAATAAGATAATAAGTAAAATAGAGGCTAAGTATAAGGTCTTTTATAACTACCTTAATAACCTAGACTTTATAAGAAATATTAAATAGATACCACAGGCTACTCCCCTACTATTAATTAATAAGGTACACAATAGCTATAAAAGTATAGATTTTTTATAGAAGTTATATAATAAGTTAGATTATTAATAACATACCTTATACAGTAACTTATTGTTTAAACCTCTTCTATTTAAAAGGCAAACTAATAAAGCCTCTCTTATACTAAGTTTGCCTATAACTACTATAATAGTCAAGAAGTAGTTACTAAGTATAACTACTCCTCTAATTAATAGGCTAACTACTTATTAATTAACTAACCTTATTAAGTTATATTTAGATAATTTAATATTAAAGTATAGTAGTAGTAACTATAAGACCTTTAACTCAAAGCTTCTAATTTTTTATAACCTCTATGCAAGGGTTAGTATCTCTAGCAACTACTATAGGTCTACTATCTTATTTATACTTATAGGCAACACATAGGAGTATTATACTAGTAACTTCTATAACTATTTAATTAGTTTTAATATACTTATAGTAAATATTAAATTATAGTTTAAAGAAGATAAAGTTTACTACACGTGTAACGTAGAGTTATAAAGGCTTAGCTATAAGTAAGTTACCTATAAATTACCTAGTAAAACAAGAGTTAAAGTACTAGACTTACTTATTAAGAAAGTCACAAAGCTAGTTAGGGTTACAATACAGCAAGGTATACCTACTAATAGTAACTACTATAACACTCTACTTACTTATTACTAAGGCATACCTAAGTATGTAGCTACCCTACTTAATCTACCTATAACTTATAACACACTTTGTATATAGTTAAGAAATAGCATAAGCAATATAATAGTAATACACAAGCAAAAAGCATAGTACCTTATAGAAGGACCACCTAAGCTAGACTAATAGTACTTTACTAACCGCTACTACAATAGCTAATACAGCAGTTACCTACTATAACAAGGGTATAGTCTAAGGCCCTAAAACAACTGCTTGCAAAGTAGTATATTTTAAGTAAAAAAGTACTTTATCTATAACAAAAAAGGATATTAGTTAATAATACACTTAAAGAAGGAAAGAGATACCTCTTATAAGTAGCTCTAAAGGAGCTACTTTACTAAAAGATTTAAACAATACTTTCTTAACTACAAGGGTAAAGAGCCTAACTCTCTTAGTAATATAACTAATAATAAATATATACTAGATAATAGTAAAGAGCTCTTTAAGGATATAACTTTCTTTATATCTATAGCATTTTTTAGTAAAGAGAGCATTAATAGCTAGAAGGTCTATATATAACTATATAACTAGGCTACTTTATATGCTTTAACAAAAGAAGACCCTTTTATATAAGACCTTAGCTAAGAACAAGGGTTAGATAAAGTCTTTATGCTTAATAATTAATACTCTACTATAACTTTTTAAAGTATTATGCTAGATACTAGGGTAGCCTAAGTATTAACTACAGGCTACTAATAGTATATAGCTCTCTATAAGTACCTTAAAGTAGAGTTGCTACTAGATATAAGCTATACTAGTAAAGTAAGTATTAAATTTAGTAGTAGCAATTTATTTAATTTACTTAGAGCTATTACTATACCTACCTCTATTAGCAAGCTTACTTTCTATATAATAACCTCTAGTACTCTATTTCTTTTATACCTAAAAGATATAGACTCTAATAGTATGTGATTTAATAACCTTGCTAACGTACTTATTAAGGGTATAACTGTTGAAGTATGTAGATAATTATAGTGAAAATCCCTGGTTAAATTGCTGGTGTATGTATGTGTAACTATGTTGCTATTTTCCATGGGATTCCCTGTATATTTATAGCTGTTGTGTTGCCTTAGGATCCAAATGCATGTGGTTATCGGATTCCAGATATTTTAGCTAGCAAAATCCGTTCTATAGATGTTAACTAATATTTTGCTACAGACCTTTCCTAATCTGGCCTAATGGGCCTGGAGGTCTATACTATTCACTAGCATATTGCACCTACTTTGACACGCCCTCTTGGATTAAAGCTATTTGTAGGTTTAATCTAACCAATTGATGGATGGGGTAATTGCCGCCCTTTTATACCTTCCTTTTTCATTCCTATAGGTTCTTATGACTGCTAAATGCTTACTATAAAAGGTAGTAATTAACTAATTAATAATAATTAAAACCAGAGTGCGTATAGTCTAGCGGTATTACCCCCTACTAGATAGTTGTAGTATAAGATAGTAACTTATACTAGAGCTCTAGGGTTTAATCCTAGGTAGAGGTAAAAAGACTTAATAGTGGTTATGTCTATAAAGCCTACTAGCCCCCTTATATAAGTCTAAGCTTGATAATATAAATATGTAGTAACCAAGGTCCTTTTACTTGGTAAAGCTGTATCATACTTATAGCAGTCTTAGGCCTTATATGCTTACTGTTATGTTTAATATGGCCTCTGTGAGTCTGTATATGTGATCGTCCTTAAAGTATGGTTTTAACTTTACTTTTGTCTTTTGTTGTAACTTTCTGACTTGAAATAGTGGTCTTTTGTAATTAGATTTTGTATTGACTTTTAGTCCTAATTAAGGTGATTACAATAATGAAATTGCTGACTGTGTATATTGATTGGTTGTTAAGAAACTTGTGGTTAAAGTATAACTAGTTATATTGATAATTGGTTATAATATTGGGGTTTACTAGTTATATCTTCTGTAATAATTCACTTTTACTAACTAGCGCAACTATATAATTTAACTCTTTTAGTTAGGGGCTGTACTAGCTAACTATCTATTACTATAGTACTTATTACTTTAATTATATTAGTAATTTATCCTTAGCTAATTCTTCCTTGCGGTTTTATATTAACTATGCGGTTTGGTTACTAAGATTCAATTGCTGTAGAAACGCGGGCTATTTTTACTTTAGCAAGGCCTTTATCAAACTGTCTACTATTAGCTTTGCTAATAGGGTATATATAACTTCAACATAACTATCTATAATCTTCTAATATAGCTAGTGGTGATATATATCTATGTAATAAAGGTATATTTGTAATTAAACTAACTCCTTAGTTATAAGGCTAATTATCTATTAATTGTTATATTATATTATGACCTTTAGTAATATATTTAAAGTATTATTACTAGTAGTAAGCTTGGCGATTAATTAGCTTGTAAATATTGATTCTTTTGCGGCCTGTAATAGGGCTAGTAACTCTGCTTTGGTTATTGAAGTAGTCACTATCTACTGCTTATTTACTCTCTAGCTAATAAGTCTGCTATATAGCTTGATAGTAAAAGCTTGTGAGCTCTTGTGGTTAATTAAGTTATCTCTAAAGCTTGTGTCTAATATAATAATAAGCTCTCTATTAGGTCTAAATTTGAGGCAAAGGCTGGCTATATGCCTAAGGTATTGTAGTACCTGGTTTGCCGCCCTCTGATGGGCTGCTGATGGGTTGTGATTAGATCTTGCTAGCTGACTTGCTACAAATGCGATGTTAGGTCTTGTTATTACTGCTGTGTATAGGATTGATCTGACTTTTTGCTGGTATCTTATAACTTCATAGTTCGCTGCTGTCTACTATGAGGGTAGAAGTTCTTTATTGCCTATTGGGGTGTTGTCTAGCGGTAGCTGGGTTTTATTATTAATTAGCTTTGCTGTCTTTTTAATATATACTAACTATAATAGCTATATCTTTTGTTATTATCTATTGTAGAGAATTTCTATACTAAGGAACTATTGTATTTTATTGCTGCTCTCTAAGTGGTATCTTTCTTTTATACTGTTGATTACCTTATTAGCTTCTTATTATAATAACTTAGGGAATGTAAAGATATAATTATTAATATAGAAGAAGAATGTGATAGCTCTCTTTTGCTAGTAGTATGGCTCTCTAGTGACTGGTGTGAATCCAAGTTCTTGAAGTCTCTTTTCTAGGTGCTTTTGCTATAGTAGTGGTAATTGTTATAACCTATAAAGGGCCTTTTGTAGGTGGATAATCTTGCTACTACTATAGCTTAGATATTCTAGGGGAAGTCTTATAAATACTATCTTATCTATATTAGTATATATAAATGTGTTTACTATATTAAATTGAAGTAATTCTAGGTCTAACTTAGCTGTAATTGTAATAAGTAATTAGAATAAAAGTCTTACTAGTGTTGCTGTATATGTATTGTGGATTGTGTCATTTAGCTGCTGATTACTATGAATGATAAGGCATGCCTTGAACTTCATAAGAAATCTATGTTTGTTTAGCTTATAGGTATATACCTATTAGTAGTTAAGTATTTAGTTATTACTAGCTTCCTCTATACTAACTTTAACCTAGCTATTTATAGTGTTATAGCTCTATAAATAAGCTTTCTTAGCCTCTTAAAAATCCTCTATAAATAGGTGGTTTTTTAGGTTGGCATGTACCTTAGGTAACCCAGGCAAATCCTTCTAGTATAGCCTTGTAGCTAGCCTTGTAGCTATATTTTAAGGTACTGTTATCTTATTACTAGATTCAGATAGATTCTCTTCTATTATATTGTCCTTCCTGATGTTAGGGGGCTAGCCTGTACTTTTACTAGGTAGGAGGTCTTGCTTTGAGATTTTCTAGGGACCGCAGTAAGGACTGTTAACAGTCCTAGCTATATAAGCAGCTTGCTAGTTCTAGGTACTATAGCAAGAACTATTAACAGTCCCAGCCATAAATGTAGCTTTCTAAGATTCTTGTGGATATATTTGCTTTTAATATGTGATATGGTTGATGTATTGGATTTTATTATGATGTGTATGGTCTTCTTGCCCTCTTGCGTTAAGTATATCTAATAGTAGTGTAATAAATAAAGTATTTAGAGATTCTAGTAGTATTATTAATACAAAGTATAACTTTATATATTTATAGACTCCTTCTAGTGTTTTACTAGTAGTTTAGTTTAGAAGTTTTACTATATCTTCTTTTATGATATCCTTACTATTAGTAATATTTATAAAGTTCTTTTTAGTTACTTTTTAGATCTATTTATCAATTATAGTCTTATCTATATTACTTAACTTATCTACCTATTTATCTTCTTTTTTAGAGAAGTATCTATCTTTATTAAATATTATATTATAAGATATAATAACTTTATTTTTTAGAGAGATATATATGTAGTACTGGTTAGTTGATATATAACTAATTAGATAGCTAATATATGCCTTTGCTTTGAAGTACTGGAGATGATTATAGCTGAGTTAAGCGTCTAAAGTTATTATATATGTGCAGTAGCTAAATACTTATAAATAGCTAAGGTATGGTATAGATAATAGCTGCTCTCTTACTATATACTAGATCTAATATAGAGATCTCTAGTTATAAGATTTGGCTAGCGTTTAGTTATATAAGTATACTGCTACTTTTAGAATCTCTAGCTATAGTGATACTAGTAATTTTGATTTTAGCCTCATTACGCAGGCTTTCTCCTTGATTACTACAGCAATCCTCTTTATACTACTGTTTTGTACTTATGTATTAGGTGCTGAGGCCTTAAATAGGATACCCATACTTTCTATAGCTTCCTTTACCTATGGATAGGTAGTTGTAATCTTATTGTTATACTTAATTACTTGTACTTCTGTTAATTTATATACTTTAATTAACTATGTGAAGTCTGCTAAAGCTATCTTGATAGCCTTAGAAGTATGCTATTATAGGTAATAGTCCTATGTAAAGCTAGATTTTTGGTTACCAAGTAGTAAGGCTAACTTATATCTACTGTAGCCTTGTTTAAATAGGTAAAAATCTAGTATAATATAATTTCCTACCTCTATATAATTAATTAACTCCTGTAGTTAATATGATATTTGCTGCTGTATTTTACTTATTATATATACTTTGTATGATGTAATAGATATCTCTGGTATATTTTCTTTTATCTGTATGCTGCGGGCTTAAGTAGTTATTTTGTAGAGTATATGGCTACCTAGGTGGCTGAGATGGTTGTACTAGTAGTTAGCTTTGACTAGCCTACTCCTTTAGCAGCAGTCTGTTAGTGCTGAGGCTGCTATAACTATATCTATGTTTACTACTGCTGGGTATGCTACTGATATAGCATAAAGATTATTATGGTTATTGCTAGCCTTAATAACCTATTAACTAGTAATTTTATCTATATTAAATACTATAGAGTAGTCCTTTACTATATATATATAATTATTAGTTAGACTGTTATCTTACTACTAATTATTTCTTATCTTAAGTATTATATATGATACTAGGTTATATAATAGTGATAGATAATAGGTAACTCTTTTAAGTATAAATTGTGCTTGGCGATTCCCCTGTTTTATATGGATGAGTGCATTGCCCTATCTCTTAATTAGGATAGTGGTATTGCTTGCTTAGATAAAGTTATCTAATTTTACTAGAGTTATCTCTAAGAAGTAATAATAAGAGTAGAAGATATAAAGGGTTGCCTCTGAATCTAAGATAATAAAGTCTTTAAGTAGATAGTTAGATATTGTAAAAGTGGCTAACTATATAGATAAGGCTTCTTTACCCTTTAACTATGCCTTACCTTTACTACCTTCTAACTATTATTTGACTAGAGGTGCTACTGCTACTGCTGTAGTAAATTTGTCTAGGTAGGTATATATAGAAGCTAGTAATATATCTTCCTCTTTTAGCTTATCTTTTATATGTTACTATATTAGAGCCTGTTTTATATAGTTAACAATTGCTCTACACGGTTACTATAGGAACCTTAGGTATATTTTACCTATAAAGTAATACCTTAATAGTAAGTACCTAGGGATATTACATAGTAGGTACTTTTTATTACTGCAGTTATTGCTCTTGTTATTTTGGTTATTATAGTAGTTATTATACCATTTTTCCTTTGTTAGCTCCTTTTATATATAATCTTCTATAACGTTATTAGTGACTATTGCTATAGTAACTGGGCCAAAGGCGCTGCGAGCGGCTTTTGCTTGGGGACGCTCTGGCTCCGCGGCGATGCAGGCCTGTATTACTAATATCACTTTGTAATACAGGAGCTAGTTATTAATAGCCCTTATACAGTTAGTACTTTTGTATGTCTCTACCTATACTACTAGTAGTATATACCTTAATATCTTTATTAGTAGTAGGAACTATTTACTAGTCTTTATAGCTAAATACTACTAGACTTATGTGCTGTAAGAAAGCGCTTTCTCCTAGTTAGATATCTATTTCTCTACCTCTTTTATATCTGTTACCTTGTAATCTATAGCTCTTTTTATAACTTTCTTATACTTTACTATAGTAATTTCCTTTTCCTTGTATAGGGGTAGACTAATATATGCCTTAATATTATATATCTATATATATATTAACTTACTTATAGAGTAGTACTCTATAACTACTATTAGATCTACTATTGCGTAGATCTAGGTAACTAAGTTACTAACTGCTTTGTGGTCTTGCTTATATTGCTATTGTTTTTATATATATATCTTATTATTATATTTAAGTTGTTTCTATCCTTTAGTTAATAGCTGGGATAGCTTTAAGGCCTGCGCGTCTTTTGGATCTGGTAGTTATTAGCTGTCTACTATGTTATCTGTTGCCTACCTGGTTATTGCGGACGGCATCATTGGGTAGTCTATAATATCTGGAGCTATTAGAGGCTTTATTAGTTGTTTTGTGGTAGTATGCTATATATTGTTGGCGTTTGGGTTAATTGACTCTTATAGATTCAGGGCTGCTACCTATTACTATAGCTAGATATACTAATTGCTCTAGTTAGCTAGGCTGCTTAGAGTTGCTGATGTCATAGCTATCTTGTTTTTAGTTATAATAACAGCTATGGTATATATTGTATATACTGTATATAGTACTTTAAGTAATATTAATTAGCGCTTGTAAACTTAGACTATTAATTATTAAAGTATGTAGATAATTATAGTGAAAATCCCTAGTTAAATTGCTGGTGTATGTATGTATAACTATATTGCTATTTTCTATGGGATTCCCCACATATTTATAGCTGTTGTGTTGCCTCAGGATCTAAATGCATGTGGTTATTGGATTCTGGATATTTTGGCTGGCAAAATCTGTTCTATAGATATTAACTAACATTTCGCTGCAGACCTTTCCTAATCCGGCCCAATAGGCCTAGAGGTCTGTGCTATTCACCGGCATATTGCACCCACTTTGATAATAACTATAGTACTAGTGGTATACAAATAAGGCTACCTATAGATGCTTTTGGAGTAGCTAGAGCGTAGCGTAGTATAATACTATCTTACTAATATAGAGCTATAGTAAATATATTGCTAATTTAGTTACCCCTTAGTCTATTAGCTATATAAAGTACTCTAGTAAGCTAGCTATATAATAGTAATCTTAAACATTAAAGAAATTAATAAATTTTACTAGTACTACTAGCTAAATTTAAAAGCTCTAGAAAGGGTTAAGTTTACCCTTTATAATAACCATAACTTTAACTATAAGGTCTTTATTAATATAATATACTTAGATAGTAATAAACCAGTACTCTATATTATTAATAGTATAACCTCCTTTAACGCAGCGCAATTTTTATACTCTATCACTATAGAGCATATATAAGAAGTACTATAGATATACTAGATTAATATATATCTTAGCCCTCTAGACTAGATTATTATAGATACTAAGCTAAATTTTTATATAGCTAAATTCAAGCACGCTACCTATATACTATCTATTAAGGTAAAAGAGGTCCCTATTAAGGCCTATTATAGTATTAGTAAGGTTAAACAGTACTATATAATACTATACTAAGTATATAAGATAGTCCGCGCGGAGTTAGAGGCTAAAACTAAAGTTACCTTATAACTTACTATAAAAGGAATTAATAATACTACAGGCCCTAATAGCCTTATCTCTATACTATTAGTCTTTAGTATATACCATTATATTAATAATAACTTAGCCCTATTACCCTTAACTCTATAGCGCGCAGAAGCTATATAAAAGGTAATAGAGAAGATTTACAGTATCTATATAAAAAGGTAGGTTAATAAGGTACTTATAGTATATAATAGACCTAATACTATAATAAGCACAGCCCTCTCTCTATAATTACTTATTAGAGTATACTATTAGAGCAAAGGCTAGAAAGGACCCTACTAATTAACTACTAATAACAGCACTAGCAGTACTATTAAGACCTTATAGGGACTGTGTTAATTCCCTATTACCACCATTAAGCCATAGTACAACCCCTTTAGAGCAGAGAACTCTATTAATCCTATACAACCCAGACCGCTAGCAACCACTGCAGCAGAGGTACCTACAAATACTCTAATCAAATATAACTCTATTGTAGTCGCCGCGCAACCGCCACTAGCAAAAAAAGGCCTAGGCTAACTAAGGAAGAATCTAGCTTAAATTTTTACTATAGAAGTTATACCTATAGTCTCTTTGATTAACTACGTTTTTACTATAAAAGAGGATACTAACTACACACTAGTAATTAAGCTATATAAGAAGGGTATAATAACCACGCCTAGTAAGCTATTTAAACAGTTAGATACTAGTAAAATCTAAGGACTTATAGATTATAGTATATTTTTTATTATTAAATATAACAAGAAAAAGCATAGTAGTATATAAATTTTTAAGTTATAGTTAGTATATAAGGTTAAGGGTAAAAATAAGTAACCCTATAAAAAATTATAACTAGTTATCTAAGGTTATATAGATAATAGTAAAGCTATAATTTTAACCTAGTTACTAACTATCTAATAAATAGCTTAATAAGTAATACTCTCGATTACACTATTGCTTTTATAATAAGGTTATATCCTTTAGTTATATAATATAATGCAAGCATATACCTAGTTAGTAACTAAATTAGCATGTACTATCCTTACCTAACTTCCCCTTGAAATTCACTATCTCTATATGATAGATGTAATTATAGAGGTTAAACAGCTACTCTATAGCATACCTAAAGCAGGCACTCATTAGTAGGCTACATACAACAACTACCACAGAAAGAGCCTCTAGATAGATTTATCTACTTTTAACCCTTACCTGCTTATTTTAGCGCCTAAAAACAACGATTTTATAATAATAAGTATGTAAATAGATAATACTATTAGCCTTATAGATAAATTGTTCTCTAACTGTGAAAACTATATACTAAAAGAAGCTACTTTTATAGCTAAACTAAAGCAATTTCTTAAAGTTAATAAGCCTATTACTTTTAATAGCAGTATGTTAACCCTTAGCAATAATAGCAAGATAACTCTTTACTAAAAGGACTAAGGCAAGAAGCTACAATTAGTTAACCCTAGCATGCCCAACGCAAAGCAGCAGTACGTCAAGCAGCGCACTTAAGGCATATATATCGCCTCTATTTACTAACCTAAGGCATACTTCAACTATTTAATTACTACCTAGTACTAGTTACCTAGCCTAACTAAAATTAAGAACCTTAACTAGTAGGTTAAGTAGTAGATAGATAATCTTAACTATAGGCTGTGATTTTAACTACTAGATCTTACTAGTACTAAACTCTTTATATTTATTAGTAGCTCTTTTATAAATAACAGTAATTTAATATTATAACTTAGCTTTATTATTATACTTACTAATAAGTCTAATAATAATAAAAAGTACCTATTTACTAGTAGGGATATTACTTTTAACCTTATAGGTAATATTATCAATTTTAGCTTTATAAAGTATAAAAGAGTTACCTATAGCATACTTACCTCTAAGATATATATAATAGTTACTAGAGCTAATATAGCCTATATAATTAGGACTATACTAGTAATAGTCTCTAACTACCTTAAGGTTCCTTAGATCTCTATAACTATATATACTAATTTATACTTACTATATAAGTATTTAGTAAAGCTTAGTACTATAAAGAAAAAGTAACTTATGATTAATATTATAGCTCTTTAGTAGTTATATAAACGCTATAAGATTTATAAGGTATAATAGATCTATAATATAGATAACCTAGCTAATAGTTTTATAAAGTTATTACTAAATAAGGTACTAGAGAAGCTTGTTAGTACTAGGTAGATAAAGATATAGATAAATAGATAGGTTTTATATATAGGATATATAGATATTACATTAGTAGTAAGAAGTTAAATACTTTGTAATTTAGGCTTTTATTGCATTTTTAAGCTTTTTAAACTATGGGCTAGCTAGCTACTATTTAGCTAAAATAGAGAGTTGCCAGTGTTGCGATGCCAGCCCATCGTCAGGATCTATTGGAGTTACCTGCTAACTCCGATCCCACCGGTCACGTGAGATCGGTCTGAGCTTGTCTGCGGGCCCACCCGTGGGAGCCCCTTTTACCGCTAGCTTGACCTGGCGGCCCTCTTGATAGTTATACTTCTATACACATAATTGATCCTTTTTAAGACCCCTTATTTATTACTAGAAACCTAATACCTTGCTTACTAATACTTAAAGTAAGACCTCCTACCTAGTAAAAGTATAGGCTAGCCCCCTAATATTAGAAAGGATAATATAATAAGAGAGAATCTATCTAACTCTAGTAATAAGATAATAGTACCTTAAAATATAGCTATAAGGCTAGCTATAAGGCTATACTAAAAGGATTTACCTAGGTTACTTAAAGTATATACTAACCTAAAAAACTACCTATTTATAGAGAATTTTTAAGAGGCTAAGAAAGCTTATTTATAGAGCTATAATACTATAAATAGCTAGGTTAAAGTTAGTATAAAGAAAGCTAGTAATAATTAGATACTTAATCACTAATAGGTATATACTTATAAACTAAATAAATATAAATTTCTTATAAAGTTTAAGGTATATATTATTATTTATAGTAATTAATAGCTAAAAGATATAATCTATAATATATATATAGTAATACTAGTAAGACTTTTATTTTAATTACTTATTATAATTATAGCTAAGTTAGACCTAGAATTACTTTAATTTAATATAGTAAATATATTTATATATACTAATATAGATAAGATAGTATTTATAAGACTTCCTCTAGGATATTTAAGCTATAGTAATAATAAGATTATCTACCTATAAAAAGCCCTTTATAAGTTATAATAATTACTACTGCTATAGCAAAAGTACCTAGAAAAGGGACTTTAAGAACTTAGATTTATACTAGTTACTAGAGAGCTATACTACTAGTAAAAGAGAGCTATTACATTCTTCTTTTATATTAATAATTATATCTTTATATTCTCTAAGTTATTATAATAAAAAGCTAATAAGGTAATTAATAGTATAAAAGAAAGATATTACTTAGAAAGTAGTAATAAAATATAATAGTTCCTTAGTATAGAAATTCTCTATAATAAAAAATAATAAAAAATATAGCTATTATAGTTAGTATATATTAAAAAGATAGTAAAGCTAATTAATAATAAAACCTAGTTACTATTAGATAATACTTTAATAGGTAATAAAGAACTTCTACCCTTATAGTAAATAGTAGTAAACTATAAAGTTATAAGATACTAGTAAAAAGTTAGATTAATTCTATATATAGTAGTAATAATAAGACCTAATATTATATTTATAGTAAGTTAGCTAGTGAGATTTAATTATAACTTATTAGTAGCTTATTAGAGAGTAGTAAACTAGGTATTATAATACCTTGGATATATAGCTAGCCTTTACCTTAAATTTAGGTTTAATAGAGAGCTTATTATTATATTAGATATAAGCTTTAAAGATAACTTAATTAACTATAAGAGCTTATAGGCTTTTACTATTAAGCTATATAGTAGACTTATTAGCTAGAGGGTAAATAAGTAATAAATACTAACTACTTTAATAACTAAAGTAGAGTTACTAGCCTTATTATAAGCTGTAAAAGAATTAATATTTATAAGCTAATTAACTACTAAGCTTATTACTAGTAATAATACTTTAAATATATTACTAAAAGTTATAATATAATATAATAATTAATAGATAATTAGCCTTATAACTAAGGAGTTAGTTTAATTATAAATATACCTTTATTATATAGATATATATTATTACTAGTTATATTAAAAGATTATAGATAGTTATATTAAAGTTATATATACCTTATTAGTAAAGCTAATAGTAGATAGTTTAATAAAGGCCCTACTAAAGTAAAAATAGCTTATATTTCTATAGTAATTAAATCTTAGTAACTAAACTATATAGTTAATATAAAACTATAAAGAAGAATTAGCTAAGAATAAATTACTAATATGATTAAAGTAATAAGTACTATAGTAATAGATAGTTAGTTAGTATAGCTCTAACTAGGAGGGTTAAATTATATAGTTATATTACTTAGTAAAAGTAAATTATTATAGAGATATAACTAGTAAACTCTAATATTATAACTAATTATTAATATAACTAATAAAACTTTACCTATAAATTTCTTAATAACTAAGTAATATATATAGTTAGTAATTCTATTATTATAATTACTTTAATCAGAGTTAAAAGTTAATATAAAATCTGTTAGATATTAAGGTTTAAATACCTTATATCTATATAAAAAAGATAGTATATATAATAATAAAGTGAATTATATAACGCAGTATTAATAGAACTGTATATACTGTATATACTAGATAACTATATATTTACTTAGAAAACGCCTATATATTATAAATACATAGGATATCTATATACAAAGAATAGTTCCTTTAAGCAAGAACTATCTATCTAAGGAGAAATCTAGGAAATAAGAATACAGTTATAAACTATATAAGCGAGATGTTTTAGAAAACAACGTATAAGAATATAGTTATAAACTATATAACCGAGATGTTTTAGAAAACAACGTATAAGAATATAGTTCTAAACTATATAACCGAGGTGTTTTAGATAACAACCTAGAATATCTAAGAAATCCTTAGAATATACAGAAAATAAGTATAAATAAACCCCTTATATCCCTTATATCTAGCTAGACAGCAAGGTGAACAGAAAGCTCTTCTATTATATTAAAAACAATATATATCCTATTTATCTCTTATCTTTTATCTCTAATCTTATTACCCCTCATAGCCTCTAACAAAATCTAATTATAAAAGACTACTATTTTAAGTTAGAAAGTTATAATAAAAGATAAAAGTATAGTTAAAACTATACTTTAAAGATAATTATATATATAGACCTATAAAAGCTATATTAAATATAATAGTAAGTATATAAAGCTTAAAACTACTATAAGTATAATATAGCTTTACTAAGTAAAAGAACCTTAGTTACTATATATTTATATTATTAAGCTTAGACTTATATAAGAAAGCTAGTAAGCTTTATAGATATAATTACTATTAAGTCTTTTTACCTCTACTTAGGATTAAACCCTAGAGCTCTAGTATAAATTACTATCTTATATTATAATTATTTAGTAAAAAGTAATACTACTAGACTATATATACTCTAGTTTTAGTTATTATTAATTAGTTAATTACTATCTTTTATAGTAAGTAATTAATAGTTATAAAAGACCTATAGAAATATAAAAGAAAGGTATAAAAAGGTAGTAATTATTCTATCTATTAATTAGTTAGATTAAACCTATAAATAGCTTTAATCTAAGAGGGTATATTAAACTAGGTATAATATACTAGTAAATAGTATAGACCTCTAGGCCTATTAGGCTAGATTGGGAAAGGTCTGTAGAAAAATATCAGTTAATATCTATGGGATGGATTTTGCTAGCCAAAATATCTAGAATCCGATAACCACGTGTATTTGGATCCTGAGGTAGCACAATAGCCATAAATGTGCGGGGAATCCCATGGAAAATAGCGACATAGTTATACATACACCAGCAATTAACCAAGGATTATCGCCGTAATTATACACGTACTTCAACAGTAATGGTATTACTAACATATAGATGAAAAAGTAGGTTTTGGACGCTGCCAATGCAATAGACTGTATTACTAACCCCCTGAACCCCGCACTGACGGCTGGCCATTTTACTCCTGTTTCAGTCCTCCCCTTAATTATCAGCCAGACAGAGCCCCGAGGGCTGCAGGCAGCTACGTTTCATGTCTGGATCAGCTAGAGCTGAGAGTAATACCATCCTGGGGCTCGTATCTGCTCTCCTCCCCATCCGGAACACATCCGACGCTGCACGCGAACACGGTGTTGACCCAGGAAGGAAGCCGAAGCCGTTCTCTCATGATGCCGCCGCCGCCCGAGCTACAGGAACGTCAACGTCGTCGCAAGATCGCGCTGGCCTGCGAGCCGTGCCGGGAGCGGAAGGCCCGTTGCGATGGCGGCAAGCCCATCTGCTCGACCTGCCGGCGCAGGTCTCTGAACCCGGGGCAGTGCGTCTACAAGGCCGGCGGCAACGCGAGGACCGCATGCAGTGATGAGTGAGCCCTCTGCACTATTCGTGAGACCGAACGAACGACCGAATTCTTCACGCTGACCTCCCCGCAGTTACACAAAGACTCTCCACGAGCGCATCCGCAAGCTGGAGCAAGTCTGTGCATCCCATGGCATTGACATCACCACGCTCGAGGAGGCCGGGCCGGGCTCCCAGTCGCCGTTGAATAAGCGCTCATCTTCGGCCCACGAGCCCGGTCCCGTGGACGCGCCGGGGACGATGGACCGACCGCCGGTCCAACTACCCTCGCCGTATTCAGCCATCGGCATGGAGCCCTCTGTCGAGCCCAGGAGGGTGACGGCCATGGGCACCATATTTGCCGAGGATCACCTCGAAGACACACCTGATTGCGTGGAAGACGACTTTTACGGCAGCTCCTCGGCCGTGTCCTTCCTGAAGGAGGCCTACAGCGCGATGAACCCGCCCCCCTTGAGGGTCGAACCCTCCCCTCTGCTCAGGGACCACCACCACCACCACCAGGCCGCGCCGGTGCCCGACCGGCCGCCGTTCGCCGACTTTGACAAGTTCCTCCTGCCGCCCCGGCCGTTCGCCGACCACCTCATCCAGATCTACTTCCGCAGGATTCACTACCTCTACCCGGTCTTCCACAGGCCGGCCTTCGAGTACGCGTACGAGACCCTCTGGCGGCCCGCCACGGCCGCCGACGCCGACGCCGCCGCGACCCGGTTCCGCGGCGTCGGCCTGGGCAGCTCCCCCGGCGCCGACGCCCGCACCATCGTCTTCCACGGCGCGCTCAACTCCATGTTCGCCCTCGCGTGCAACTACGCGGACCTGACGCCCGCCGAGAGGGCCAAGGGCGTCGAGGTCTTTGTGCTCCGCAGCCGGCGGTACTTGGGCATCGATCTGCTGGACAAGAACAACCTGGGCGTCGTGCAGACGCTGCTCCTGTGCGGTCTCGTGATGCAGGGCACGCCCTTCCCGGACCGGTGCTGGAACGCCATCGGGATAGCCTGCCGCATCGCCCAGGGTCTCGGCCTCCACGTGGAGGCGGCCCGGCAGCCCGAGAACGCGACGCTGGAGAGGGAGATCCGCCGGCGGACGTGGCAAGGGTGCGTCATCATGGACACGTAAGTCTTTTGGTCAAACCATACACACCGTGGGGGGGAGAAGATGGGAAAAGAAAAGAAAAAAAAAAGTCTCCACCTAGAAAGGCTAACGAAAACCAAAGTCTCGTGAGCATGACGTACGGCCGCCCGACCGTGGCCGCCTGCCTCGCCGTGAACGACCTGCTGCCGCGGCCGCAGTCCATGACCGAGACGGACCCGGAGAAAGTGAGGCTGCAGTTCAACTCGCAGAGCTTCAAGCTGAGCCTGGTGCTGGAGGACATACTGTGCAAGATATACCAGCCCCGGCGGAGCCGCCGCCATCACCGGGACGAACGTCTCCGTGGCGCCAGGGCGGACGGGATGCCGAGCCTCGACGCCATCGTCGAGCTCGACACCCAGCTGGACGACTTCGAGAGGGCGGTGCCGCGCTTCTTATCGTGGCATTCCGCGTCGCCGTGCGAGGGGCCGGCCTTGGAAGACCCCAAGACCATTGCCATACAGAAGCACGTGCTCCAAGCGAGGTCGGTTGCAAAAAAAAAACACACAGCCTCGTTCCAGTGATCTCTCTCTCTCTCACTCTCTCTCACTCTCTCTCATATATATGTGCTGAGCGTCTGCCGAAAGCTAGGTTCCTCTACGTACGTCTCATACTCCACCGGCCGGTCCTGACCAAGCTCTCGGCGGCCTTGGCCGGGCCTCGCCAGGAACCCGACCCCGGGAAGCCCGCGCCGGGACAGTTGCCGATCAAGGGCCTCCGCGCCCCCTTCACCACCGAGTGCGCCAGGGTGTGCGTGGAGGCGGCCTCCCAGCTCATCACCTTGGTGAACGGCTCTTACCAGACCGATACGACGGGGGCATGGTGGTGGAACAGCTTGTGTGAGGAACCATCGTTTCCTTCCCAACCCTCCCCCTTCCATGGGACAAATGCACGATACGTGGGTTCACAGTAGCTGACAGCTCGCAGACGCCTGCGCCGCCGGCCTGGTCCTCATCGTCTGCCGCATCTACCCGCCCGTCTGGGCGCGGCTGGACCACGCCGCCGTCGCGGCCTCCTGGGACCACTGCCAGGGGATCCTGGAGAGCATCGCCAACGTCAGCGTCTCGGCCCGCAAGTCGCTGGACCTGCTCCGCAAGATCGACAGGGCCGTCACGCAGCTGCAGACAGGTGAGTCACGCGAACGAGATGAAGGCGTCCACGGGGAGGGGGGCAAGTGCAGCTAGTATTAATGGTTTATCTTTCTTTCCCCTAGCGAGAGAGCAGCCGTTTGGCGAGCAGATCGACCCAGGTCTCTCCGCGGACGTGACGGGGAACTGGCCTCTCCCAGACGACATTGACGTGTTGCTTCTCCTCGACCCCGATCCCTTGTCCTTCTTTCGCGGGTGGGAGATGCCGGGCTTCGAGTCGTTCAACCCCTGAAAAAACAAAAAACAAACCAAAGACGCAGGCTAGATATATAATAAATTGTGGACGATACCAGGGCGCCCCTTATTACAGATGCTTGAATATGGGGCTGGTGAACCTACACTTCTCGCACCCGATTTCCACCCGGGCCTCGTCCTCATCTCGGAACAATTTCGCGTGCTCGAGAACCCCGGCAGCTTCCGCCTCACGCAGTATGAGAGCTTCGTAAGCGGGGCCGCGCATCGTGACCTTGACTGGGAACGGCTCGCCGGCCGCTTCCAGGTTTAAAATATGACTGTTGTAGGGGCCGTTCTGGAACCGTCGGTGAGCACGGGGCCGGGGTCACGAAGCAGAAGATGGGCAACAGGGAAACGTGACAGGAGAAGGAGAGAATAAAAGCTAGAAAAGACTCACGGGTTTGTAGTCGACACACTGAGCCAGCCTGGCGATGCTGAGAAACAGGCTGCGCTGGGCCAGGCGGTAGCCCACGCAGATGCGGCGGCCGCCGCCAAAGGCCCACAGGCCGTGCGCGATGTCCGTCTCGTGGCCGTCGAGCCAGCGCTCGGGCACAAAGTCTTCGGGCGCCTCGCACTCGTGGCTCACGGCCGGCCCGTTAATGGTGAAGCCCGTGCCGGCCGGGAAGTAGTAGCCCTCGAACTCGATGTCCTGCGTCGCCGTGTGATCCGGGGTGAGGGGGAAGATGGGCCGCCAACGCAGGACCTCCTTGGCCATGGCGCAGATGTAGCGCAGGTCGTCCATGTCGGCGAGGGTGGGCAGCCGCGCGCCATCGCCGACGCCGCAGACGCGGTCCACCTCCTCGCGGGCCTTGACGAAGACGTCGGGGTGCTCGAGCGCCGCCATGGTCATGATGTTGAGCGCCTCCCTCGTCGTGTCGCTGCCGGCCTCGACGAGCTGCATGGCGACGTACATGGCCTCATCGCGGCTGCCCTTGTACCGCGTGTCCGGATTCAGCAGGACGTCGCGGACAAAGGACGGCGGGGCCGTGCCGTCCTCGACCCTGTCCCTGATGGGGTTGTACCACCTGCTGTACAGGTCGTAGTTCCAGTCGCCCACGGCCTGCCAGTGGGGGCGCCAGATCTGCAGGAACCGCGGCAGCCTGGCCAGGTCGGGGAACCAGTCGACGACGCTGGCACCGATGCTCCCGACGAAGAAGGTAACGGCGTTCTGCATCTCGACAAGCTCCTCGGGCGTCTTGACCATGCGCTCGCCGAGGACGATGCGGTGGATGACCGAGTTGGCGTAGCGGTAGTGGTGCCTGTACCATGCGCCGGGCCGGATGACGTACTCGGCCATCATCTGCGTGCTCTCGAGCTCCTGCCAGGCGCCGTACTGCCGAAGCGCCGTGCCGCTGAGCAGGCTGTGCATCACGCGCCGCTGCTCGGTCCACTGCTCTTGGGGCAGGAGCAGCGACTTGAGGCCGCGGCCGACGAGGACGTTGGAGACGGGCATCGGGGAGCGTGTGTTGGTGTGGCTGCTCCGCTTGGCGATAATCTCGGACACGACGCGGCTGCTGTTGAGGAAGACCCAGGTCTTGGAGCCCAGGTGGAGAGTTGCCATCTCGCCGTATTTTGCCAGAGAGTGTAGCTAGAAGCGGGTGAGCATGCGGGCTCAACAAAGGACAAACGGGAGAGGGGAATGAACGTACGTATCTGTTGAACGGGTCCTCCTTGACCTCCGTGGCCTGTAGAAGATTGCCTAGGAGAGGGAGGCTCGGCGGGCCAGGAGGGAGACGGGGTCGCCTCCCATTCTTCGCCCTCCTCTTACCCACCGGTTTGAGGTATTCCAGAAGGCAAACGACGGTGATGGCCAGTACGGTGACGACCAGAAGCGGTTTGATGACACGGGAGTACTCCAGCCGGAGCCAGGCCAGATTGCCGTCGAGACGAAGTACCATGGTGATGGATTTCGTCGTACCAAAGAAGCCTGTTTTTGGATCGACCATCCACTCTTTGCTCATACTTATGTTCTTCATACCCACGAGTTCCGAAGGCCCCGCGCGCCCGAGCGTGCGCGAAGCGTGCGTGCGGTCGGAACGATCCCGACATGTCTGGTGATTGCGTCGGAGCCAGTTCCGGGATGATGCCGCCACACGGGCCCATGCCTGCGACATCTTGTAAGGAATCCTGCTGTTTCAGAAACCATTGCCACAAATGGCAAGTGGGACGAAGCTCGAAGCAAAGACCGCCGGGGTCAATAGGGTTAGCCATCCCGGGCTATGGCGCCCTCTCGTGGGGGTGGGGCCGTGTGATTCGGGGCGGTTCCGCAGTATTTTTGCGGACCGTCGTCGGGTCGTCGTTGCTGCAGCCGTAAGGGAGCATGTCCGGGGCTCCGAGGCGCGGAGCTGGGGAAACCCAAGTCAAATAAAGACGAATCTCCATCGCTCGTACGACGGAAGACGGACGGACGGCTTGGTTCAGGCCGCCATGCAGCCGCAGACTGCAGTGATGTGCGCGCCCTCCTCTCTGCCAAAAGTTTTTCTGGTGCCATCACGATACGCGCGACCCGGCTCAGTGTCCCGTCCCGTGCTGTGCGGCTCTCGCATGGCAGCCGTGACCAATCAAGGCCGTCAGCGAATGTGCGGCCGTGGCGTTGGGCGACGAGACGTCTGGCGCAGGCAGACAGGTAATCTCCCATGAGTCCACGACGCAGCAGAGCGATTGTCGGAGTGGTTACACGTGTTGCCGCAGGTGACCTGGACAGGCAGGCTGCAGTAGAGCTGCAGCTGCGACGAGAGATCCCTGTCTCTTGTTTCCCACTCTTCTTTCTCTTTCTTTCCTTCTCTCCCTCTCTCTCAATCTGTCGCTGTCATTGATTGAAATGCTGCAGAACGGTTGAGCCAAGCGATGGAATGATGAAGCAAGAGTAGAGGCGTGCTCTGTGTCGTGTCTCATCAGTATAGGTACGTGTGACCATGACCACGTCTCACGATGGGAACAAGAAAGATTCGGGGAAGAGGCGGTAAAGATGCGTTGGCAACCAAGTGGGGGAAGAGACAGACGAGTCGGGTTGTTCCCCACATGGGATGTCGGGGTCTGTGACACTCGCAGTGTAGACTACATTCCTGCAACATGGAAGTAGGACATATCCACGTCTTGGTCAGCCTGATGGTTTGATGTGTGTGTGTGTGTGTGTGTGTGTGTGTGTGTGTGTGTGTGTGTGTGTGTGTGTGTGTGTGAATGGCGACGTGTGTGAATGGCGACGGTGGTGAGGTTGGATTGAGGTGAGGGATCCGTGCCGTACCAAGTACAGTATATTTGTCGCTACCTAGGTAGGTAAGCGCGGACATTTCGACAGGGTCCCATCCCGGTCAGCCCTCAGGTAGACGGACAGGACAGACAGTACGTACTGGTAATGCAATTGATAGGTAGGTAGTACACTAGGTAGTAGCACCATCACCCAAGGATACTGTACTTTGTAGTTACCTAAGTTTCCATGTACACGTACATACCATACCATGCATCTCGTCTTTCTGGACCAATCCCCGAGCCGTTTCTCGTCCCAACTGCTTGCTAATCTCAGCTCGCCTCACCTTGCTTTCACCTCGTCTTAGTGGACTGGGGGGCCCCGCCCTCTGTTCTGCTCGCTTTGCTCCTTCTCTCGAACCGGGACGGGGATTAGCCTGTCTGTGGTGGGTTCCCAGCGCTCATCTTCCCAGATTGCCCTTCCTCCCCCCCAGCCACCCCTTCTCTGCCCAGTTCTGCCCCCCCCCACCCCCTCGTTCAGCCAATCTTTGGGGGACCCCCGGGATATAGCTTCACGGCTTGTCCCGCCGAGGTAGTCGCTTATTCTCAAAAAAACAAAACAAAACAATAACATCGCCAGGCTATTCTTGTCTGCCGTAAGGCTTCCCACCACTCCACCCATCCCCAGCCTTACATTAATCATCCAGCAAAAAACTGAACCCCTCCAGCGCGCCGACGACAACCCCACATTGTCGTGAAGTGAATCCCGCCACTTTCATCGCGCGCGCAATCTACGATAAATGCACACCGCAGGGTTTGATACGCCGTTGCGATCATGATGCGAGATCCGCGTCGCCGGAGCCCCGAGAGCTCTCGGCGGCGAACAAGAGACCGCCGTGATTCTCGCGAGCAGCTGGCCACCGACACCACCTTTTCCACCATGCCTGGCTCGTCTGCGCAATCCCAACCGCAGCCACACTCCACGCACCAGTATCAACAACAACAACAGCCGCTCCCCCAGATGTATTCTCCATCACAATACCCTCAGTCCTACGCCGACCCTCAGAGATACCCCGAACCCGAGAGATACGCACCCCGTCCTGAGAGACATGACGACCCTCAGAGATACCCCCAGTCTCGATCACAAACATACCCTCACCCCGACCAATACCCCCCAACCCAAGTCTTCGTGAACCCTCTAGGCTATACCGAACAGCAGCCGTATGTCGAGTCCCAGCCTTACCAAGCATCTCGCCAACCCGAGAGGATGCGCCCCCGCGGCGGCTCCAGCTCCTCGTCGTCGTCCTCCACCTCGTCCTCCTTCCTCAACATCTCAGCCAAGAGCCCCAAATTCGGCGGAGTTTTTAGCACATTCTTCAGGGCACCTTCGGAGCAGCGCAAACGCCGTCGCCGGAAGAAGCAGATGGCCCGTATCCTCTCCTTTGGCAACTCTTCCTCCTCCTCGGTGAACTCCGACATGGCTTACGGCCGCGGCTACATCGAGCGCGACAAGAGCCAGCGCGCTAGCCCCATGCCGCAAGGCCACCCGAGCCCTGCGCTGCACCGCGGCCACGCTGCCGACGCCCCCGACCGGCCGCCCCTGGTGCCTTGGGACAAGACGGACGAGGAAATCCTCAATATTGGCCGTCAGCTGCGAGACATAGCAAAAAGGCAGAACGATGCTGACTTGAAGGCTGCCTCCAAGTCCCCTACCTCCAAGTCCCGCACCTCCCAGGTCGCTGGAGCCGCTGGAGCCGCAGCCGCAGCCGCCGCTTTCAGCCGCTTTCGCCCCAAGACCAAAAGTGACAGCAAAACCCGGGGATCCGGTACCTCGAAACCTAACCAAAGCGGCTCATCCTCGGATGATGACTGGGAGTCGGCCTCCGAGGACGAGTCTACCACGGACGAATCGGATAACGGTCTGGCCTACGGTTCCGTCTTCAAGCCGGCCAAGTCGGCTAGGATCTCGTCGGAGCCGCCAGAGCAGATCAAGGCGCCCGAGCGGAAGAGCACCATTGTAGACCCGCGTCTCTTTGGTCCCTTCAACTCTCTTCGCGGTGCCGTCAAGAGCCCGTGCGGCTTTGGTGAAGAAGATCCACGTTCCGCTGGCTCTTCTCGTCGCCATCACGAGGAGACGGTCGCGCAGGTCGAATCCCCCAGAACCGCCAAGCAGCCGATGCAACGCATCTACCCTGTACCAACCTCGGACCCGAATAGCTTCGACTACGACCGTGGCTCTGTAGCGTCGTCGCGCCAGGATCTTACACAACGGGCTCGGCCGGAGCCGGTCCCCATCCAGCAGCCGATCCCCATTGTCCCGGTCTCGTCCAAGGTCTATGATGCCGAGAGGTTCGAGGAAGATGAGCGCACAAAACAACGCCGGTCGCCGCCCAAGGGGAGGAGTTCCGCAGAGAACGCCATTGCCGGTGTAGGGGTCACAGCTGCCGCCATTGGCGCGGCTATGGCCTATAACCGCAGAGACTCTGGCGACCATGACGAGCGTCGCGGCGACCGCCAAAGTGAAGCCCCAAAGCGACGGGAAGATCCCGGGGATCCTCGCCAGAGCCGCCGCAAGGATGAGCCGGAACAGCCGATCAGGGTCGAAGTGGAAGACCGTGAAAGCCGCAAGCAAGATGAGCCTCGCCGATCCCGTCGGCGCAACGACGTGGACGTGGACGATGAACGAAACAAGAAACGCGCCGGCCGCTCCGATCCCGCTTATGAGGCTTTGAAGAGACCTGAGACTGAGCGTGATCCTCGCCCGGACGTCTACAGACTGCCCCAAGGGGACGAGATCCGGGTCGAATATGACCCAAACGATGACCGCCGGCCTCGCGAGGGGGCGAAAGAACCCCGCCGGGAAGAACGCAGGACGGTAGTCGTAGACGGAGACCGGGAGACAAGGCGAGCAGAGAAGCCAACTGAGCTGCCCAGAGATGTACATGGGGTGGAGCAACCCGAGGCCCCCAGTACACAAGCCCCTATTGACCCTTTTCAGTTCCAAGTTGCTGATGACGCCTTCCAAACGCCCAAATACGCCACTCCCAAGAGACCTTGGACTCCGCAGGTCGTGACTGTCGACCGAGAGCCCAACTTCGACAACTCCCCGCCAAGAGAGCCCGACTACTCGGAGTCGCGAATGAGCCGCAAAGACTCCTTCGAGCTCGAGAAGCGACTGGAACAGTACCAGCAAGGCGCCCAAGACCGTTCCCGCACCCCTGGACCACGCCGCCGCGGAGACTCGATCGAAGAGCAGGAGCGCGCCGCCAAGTCAATCTACGAGGAGGCTAACCACGCCACTGTGCCCATCGCCGCGGCTGCCGTCGCTGCCGCAATCGGCGTTGAGGCCGAGAGATCGCAAAGGCATCGCCGTGACCAGGACTCCAAGGACGACTCCCAGGATAAGTCTCAGGCCGTCAAGGATGCCGTCCAGGAAGAGGCCGACAAGTATTACCGCGAGACCGTCATTGCACGCAAAATTGCCAAGGACGAAATACGGTCGCGCAGTGCATCCCCACACGACGAATCCGTCGTTGGCAAGTGGCAGGAACACGACGACGGCCCCGAGATTGTCACGATTGTGACGCCACCCGAGATGGACCACCACCACCACCAACACCATGACAAGAACCCGTACGACGCGCCCAATGCCGATGTTCGCATCGACCATGTCATCATTCCCGACGAGCTTTCCCGTTTTCGCCTCTCTGGTCATCAACTCTCAGCCGGCGATGGTCCGAAATTCCAGTCCCGCGATCCTTCTTGCGAGCGTGAACGACCGCTTCTGAACCTTGTCCTGCCCACACCCGTCGTCACGCCGCGGCATACGCCGGCCCCTGAGCAACAGAAAGAGTCGTCGTCGCCAAGCCGGAAACAGGATGCCCCTCAGCCAAGATCGGTCGGACCAGCCAGTGCACCCTCATCCGACGCTGACGCTGCACCTGCCGCCGAGATTATTTCGGGACCGGGGGCCGAGGCTATCGAGAGGCCAACAACGCCCACTGCCAAGTCCGTCACCTGGGGCGAGAACGAGACCAAGAGCTTCAACATCGAGAGCCCAGAGCGTCCCCAGAAGACTTCCTCCAGTACTTCGAGCAAGTCAAAGAAGAAGAAGCTTGGCAAAACCTCCCCGTGGGGTATCATCTCTGCGGCCGTCGGCACTGGAGCGACGACGGCGGCAGCGGCAGCGGCAGCCCCCGACATGCGCGATCCCTTCGAGAGCAAGCCGGACAGGAATAGGGAGAGACACAGCCCTCCCGAGTCGCCCAAATCTCGCGGCATCGAGCCCGCTGCTGAGCCTGCTGCCCTCCCTGCTGTTTACAAGCGTTCCGAACCGTCCGAGGATGAGCACGACCTACCCCCGGCTCCTGGCCCTAAGCCGTCTGGCCCCCAGACCTCGAGGATGCCTGGCGCTTTTGCAGATGACATTGAGTTTGCTTCTGTATTGGCTGCCGGGCTCCAGGACACTGGCTTTGACCCAAACATTGTCATTGACAACCCTACCTACATGCGCCGCGACAGCCCCCCGGGACAGAGCGAGCCTGTGGTCTACCAGCAGCCCTTCGCGGAGACCGTGACCGATTTGGGCATCTACGGACCTGAAGGGCCCGCTCCTGCGGAGAGCGGGTTCGTCATTGGTGAGCTGCCAGAGACGCCGGTTGCCGAGAGGGACTTGGGAAACAGCCATGTTACCGAGTCCCCTCGCACGCGAGAGCGTCGAGACAAGGGGAAGGCCAAGCAAACGCCCCTCGTTGAACAGGAGCCTCCCGTCGATGACGTCGAACCCTCTAGGAAGCTCAGCAAGAAGGAGAAGCGTAAGCAGAAGGCAGCCAAGAGGCAAAGCATGGACGACGCGCCGGTCGACGAGACTTACGACACTCCAGTGGCTTCATCGCGACCAGCGCCGGACCCACCCTCGAAGACACCCCCTGATCATGAGAGGCCTCGTAGCTACTACGATGTCCCCGGAGTCACACCTCGAGGTGCGCCGCCCTCATTCGACGACCCCGGTTCTGTTTACGAAAGGCCGCATACTTACTATGGATACGGAGGCCCCCAAGCCACGCCGCTGTCCGGGTCGAATCCCTACCCCAATGCAGATCCTGCTCACGATAGGCCGCACAGTTACTATGGCGCCCCCGAGATGACTTTGCCGAACGAGCCTGCCCCCTTGGACGAGGCAGTTTCTCGTTACGAAGAGCGTCGTGGTTTCTATGACGCTCGCCAGAGCCCGGAGACTGTCGTCGCGCTTGGCCCCAAAGATCGTGGCTTCCACGACGTACCGACGTGGGACTGGTCGGCTACCTCGGACGTACCTCGTTCATATGGCGAAACCCCTGCGTTTGCGGCATCGGCATCCGAGCCAGCTCCTACTGACTACGAGCCAATCGCTCCTGGTAAGTCGAGCAAGAAGGAAAAGAAAAAGAAGAGCAAGTCATCAAAATCCGAAGTCATTGTCGTACAGGAAGATGAGGACGAGCCGCCCACTGGGCTTCGCAATGAGCCTGGCATTTCCCGCGAAACGCTGCCGGAGAGCGATCGATACCATCCCAGCGAGCCTCTGGAGACTGGCGAAGATGCGTGGGAAACGCTCACGAAAAAGAAGAAATCCAAGAAGTCCAAGCCAAGCTCGGACGAATGGACCGACGTCGAGAAGCTGAGCGATTACACCCCCACGGTTGAGCGGAGCAGCACCCGCGACGACCTTGGAGAGTGGGACGATCTTCCGACCAAGTCCCAACGCGATCGCTCCAGGCTCGAAGACCGGGATGTGAGCTCTGTGGTATCTGACCCGTCAAGTCGTCGCGAGAAGTCGGACCGCCGCTCCAAAAGCAGCCGGTACGAAGACAAAGACGCGAGCTCCGTTGTCTCCGACCCCGCAAGCCGACGTGAGAAGTCTGACCGGAGATCCAAGAACGTGCGTGGTGAGGATCGGGATGTGAGCTCCGTGGTGTCCGACCCGTCGAGCCGCCGTGACAAATCCGAACGCCGGTCCCACAGCAGTCGACATGACGATCAAGACGTGGGCTCCGTTGTCTCTGAACCCGCCACGCGGAGTGAAAAGTCGGAACGCCGTTCCAAAAGCCTTCGCGACGAAGACAAGGACGCGGGCTCCGTAGTGTCCGACCGCTCGTCAAGACGTGACAAGTCAGACCGTCGCTCCAATGGCACCCGGCACGACGGCGACGATGCCAAGTCAGCCGCGTCTGTAAGCTCCGGGCGTAAGAGACGGAGTGACGACCAGAAGAGCCCCAAGGAGGAGGAGAAGCGCAGCAGCGGCTTCTTCAACAGTCTCTTCGGAGGCGGCAATAGCAAGGTATCTGGCAAGGATGAGAAGTCGTCTTTTTTAGATAATGCCGGCACCCTTGGCGCGGGTGTCGGCTTGGCGGGCGCCGTGGCAGCTTTGGGCTCCATGATGTCCCGCTCCAATGCCACTGAACCTCAGCTGGAAGAGTCGGTCGATGTTCCTCGCTCCCGGGAAAAGTCTGCCAGCCCTGCCCGAGACGTCGACATCGACCCGGAGATCGTGCCGCGGGACATCAGGCCCGCCATCGACCCTCAATATGGCGATCTGCTTCCTTTGCCACCCAGCCCCATGCCCCCGAGCACGCCAGGCTCTCCAATCGAGGAGCTGGAAGAGCTTCCCGCCTTGCCAGACAGCCGACCAGAGACGCCTCCTGAGGAACGGAGACGTCAACATGAAACGAAGACGCCCAAGACCCATTCGCGAAAGCGCAGTAACATGGAAACCCCGATGCGAAGTCCAAGCCAGACCGCCGTACCTTTCAAGTTGCGATTGGGACAGAGGTCCTCGCCGTCCTCTTCCGGCAACCTGGGCCCCTCGCCCGCTCCGTCTCCCACGGTGGCCACAGCCCCTGATGTCGTCACTTCCACTTCCGCCTCCCATCCCAGACGTCCCTCTAGGCCGATCTCGTGGGAGAGCAGCCGCGAGATCAAACCTCTCTACCTGTTGGAACAATCTCGCCAAGAATCCGCAGCCCAGTCGATGGAGCCACTCACCAACTTCCCAGAGCTGCCCCCGAGCGAGCCGTCTTCGCGTGAGTCTCCTGCGCCGGAGTACTCGCTGCGCGAAGACGACGTGAAATACTTCAACCAGCTCCAGGCGTCGCCGTTTGAGCCCAAGGACCTTCGCATCGACACCGACATGTCGCAGTATCCTGACCAGGCGAGCCGCCAATTCGGCTCGCAGGAGACTACCCCCAAGGCAGAGCACACAATCCGGCATGCCGGTGCCATGTTCGGGCGGGCTTCGCCTGCTCTCCCTGAATTGCCAGACGCTGACAAACATACGGGCTTGCCAGAGCACTACTTTGAGGAGTTGCCGCCTCTTCCTGCTAGCCCTCTGGCCACGCCGGTAATGGGGCCCAAAGCAGAATCAGCGGACACCATTCCTCAGGAGAAAAGCCTCTACGGACCAGCATCGCCTGCTCTTCCTACTGCTACTGACGCTGCCCAGCGGTCTGCTTTTCCACACGCTGTGCTGGCTGACTTACCGGCTCTCCCTGCCAGCCCGATCAGCGATGGGGCAGAGCCCTTGCAGCAGCCGGTCATCCCGACATCAAAGCCGGAGGAGCTGCCTGCTCTCCACAACAGCCCTTCAACGCGCCCAACTACGATGCCCGAAACGGAACCACTCGAAACCACGTCCAAAGAAAGAAGTTCGTATCTCCTGCATATGACGCCCCCGTCAATCATCAAAAACCTAATGGATCGTGATACGTTAGACACCCCCCCAAGCCCTACGCCTAACAGATCTTACGACACCACAGTTGACACGGCCGAGGTCGAGGAACGGAGCCCCCTTGGCTCTCACAACACCGCTCTCGCAGCCTTGGCCGGAGGCACCGCTGCCGGACTCGCAGCCGCCTCGCTTATCGACCACGCTAATGCTGAGCACAAAGCGGCCGAGGTTGAGCGAGAAGCTGAAGCCCTGGAGACTTCCGCTTTAGCAGACGCACCCAGGGACGCAAAGGAGTCCAAGAAAGACAAGAAGAAGAAGAAGAAGAAGAAGGCCAAGGGGATGTCCGTCGACAACACTGCACTTCCCTCGGCTGACATCACTCCCTCTGATTCTACAGACAAGAACAACTTGCCGTCCACCGATGTCGCTTTTGCTACCCCGGCCGAAGAGCTGACGCCTATCTCAACCGAAGCCGCCCGCTCCATGCCAAGAGAAGGGCAGGTAAGTCTGTCGCCCCCAGCCGAACAAATTCCGCTCACCTCGGGTGGACGTGACGAGCCGCCGTCTGTCGATGCGGTTCCTACTGCCTCGACTTCAACTGAGGATGCCCTTCTTGCTTCAACCGACAATGTCACGGCGCCACCGACCGAAGCTACGCCCGCTGCCAATGAGGCTCTGCCACCTCTCCCCTCCGTCTCTGCCGAAGAGACTGTCTTCCTCTCCAATGACACCGACTTGGTTGCTCCAGACGGCGAGAATGCGCTGCCTCCAGTTCAAAACAATCGGTCTCTGGAACCCACGTACAAGGCGCCTCAAGAGGCCGCCGATCCTCCGGTTGTACCAGCCGATACTTCTCTTCCGGCCGAGGGCGATGTTGCCGTTGTGCGCGATACTGCAGCCGACGGCGAGGTCACTGGACCCGCAGCCGCCGAGCTTCTTGCAGAAGATACTGCCGGCGGAAAGAAATTGTCCAAGAAAGAGAAGAAGAAGCTGCAGAAAATCAAGAAGGCTTGGGAGCAGGCCCAGGCGGAGATGCAAGAGCTTGAGCGTTCTGCCGAGGTCAGCGAGCAGAGCAGCAAGGCCGCCCTCGAAACAGATGCACCGATCAGTTCCTCGCCTGAGTCTGCCAAGGTCTCGGAGACTGATGAAGCCGAAAAAGCCGCTGCTATCCCACTTCCTTACGCATTGGAGACTGCCGAGGAGGAGGCCTTGCTCGAGACTGGGACGACAAAGGATACGACTCAAGCCGAAGAGACACCTGGTACCCAGCCTCCGGATATCTCGGAGCCAGCTTTGGAACCCCCCTTTCTTCAGTCTGAAAAGGCTCCGATGGCGGCTGAAGCTGACCAGGCTGCTTCTGTCCCACTGCCCGAGGATTCAGAACCTACGATGGATAGTTCTTTCTTGAGCGATGCGGAAAAGGCCAGAAATGCGCAGGAGCCTGAACAGGCCGAGCCAGCTCCGGAGTTCAAGGAACCAATCGCTGCCCTAGAGGAGGCTCAAACCACATTGCCCGACTTTGGCGGTTCTAACGATGCAGTTGAGGCCGGGCTGCCTGCAGCACCTTCGATTCCCGACTCTCCGGCACCCGACACTAAGGAGAGTAAGAAGAAGAAAAAAAAGAAGAAGGGGAAGAAGGCCGTGGATGACGAGTCCCCCTTACCTGATCTGGCCCCCGAAGCGCCCCCAGATTCCTCTCTGTCAGTCGGCCCTGCTCCAGACAACGACGAAAAGCCTCTGGACGTAGTCGCAAACATTCGGTCAGAGCAGCAGCAGCAGGCTTCTGTGGTTGAATCCTCCAATGCCGAAAACGACCCGCTCAAGCAGGAGCTTTCCCTTCAACCCTTGGAGGAGAAGACAGTCGAACCGATCGAGCCTACATCCGAATCCCGGGCTCTGCCCCTTGAGGCTGTAGGGACGCAACTCAGACCAAGTGAAGGCTTAGGCGAGCAGCAGACTACTGTGCAGTATCAAAGCGACAAGCCCGCTGAGCAGGATGTGATCTTCTCGGAGTTGCAACCTGCATTCCCTACGCAAGCACCCTTTTCCAAATTGGATGCCGATTCATTGGAACAGCAGATTTCTACCAGTCAATCTGATGACGCCCAAGCTACCACCGACAGTCAGCAAAAGCGACCCGTCCCCGTTCCCGAAACTAGTCCTCCCGCTGAGGAGCCAACCATTGAGTCTCGCGAGGTCGAAGAGCCTACTGAAACTTCATCTGCACCCTTGTCCAAGAAACAGAAGAAGAAGTTGAAGAAGTCCAGAAAGAGCCTCACAGCAGACGATGAAATTTTGGCTGCAATCGGGGCCAAGTCCACCGAGCCCCAGCCCGAGCCTGCTGCGGATCAGGTCCCTTTAATATCGGACCTGGACTTCGAGCCAAGAGAAGCTGGTATCCCCCAAGCTCTCCCTGCGGAACCTGTCGCAGGGAGCACGACTGCAGCTGCGCCCGTCGAGCAGATTGTCAAGGACGCATCCGGTCCGGTCCAGCCCGAGGCGGATGCCGCTGCCACGCCTCTCCCTGAAGACGCCACCGAGACGCTTGAAGAAGTGCCCGAGAAGAGATCCGAGCCAGTTCTGACCGAGGTTGCCTCTGCGACCCCGCTTCCAGACGACACACCTACCGGATATGAGGAGGCATCCGAGCAAGCTCCTATTGAAACAGTCGCTTCCGCAATGCCTGTCTCTGAAGACGTGGCCAAGAAGACAACCGCCACTGCCCTGGAACCTTCTGACAACGTGCCAATCGTTGACACTGACCAGAAGCCAACAGCCGAGCCCGTGCCCGCGAACGTGGAGGCGCCTCCGGCCGAGGCTGCGCAGGCCGAATCATCTGGCAAGAAGAAGAAAAAGAAGAAGAAGGGCAAGGCCTCGCTGTCCCAACTGGATGATGTGATGTCTGCCGAGACGACCCCTCTGCAGTCTCCAGGCATACAGACTCCAACCACTGAAGCCCCTGTTGGTGAGAACTTGGGTGCGGAGGCTCCCATAGCCGATAGCCGTGCCGTCGGTGCTTCCATTGCTGAGCCCTCCGCTGAAGAGGGGCCTACCTCTGAAATTCCCTTCGTCGAGACTCCTGCCGTTGAGATTCCTGCCGTCGAGACTCCTGCCGAGACTCCGGTTGCCGAGACTCCGGTTGATGAGACTCCGGTTGACGAGACTCCGGCGGTTGAGACTCCTACTGTTGAGGTTTCCTCAGACGAACCTCTTCGCCCTAGAGCCGAGGCTCTCAAGGTAGCTTCTTCCACCGAGACGCCTGCTGCTGAATCAGCCCCTGTAGACAGCGGGCTAGCAGAGACCATCGCCGATAACCCATCGGTCGATGAATCTCTCCAGACCGCGCATATCGACACCACCCCCACGGAGATGCAGCAGGTTGAGGATGCTAATCTTCAAGCCAATGAGCCAGGCCTTGCCACGGACAAGGCGGCCGTCGTGACGGACATGCTAGAGACTCCCACTCCTTTTTTGGTTCCCGACGAGCAAAGCGAAACCCCTACTTTGACCGAGGATACTTCCAAGTCTTCCAAGAAGTCGAAGAAGAAGAAGAAGAAGAAGAAGGAAGCCGAAGCAGAGCCCGAGATTGCTGCAGCCGCCGCCAACGATGTTGCCACGGAAACTGTGGAGGTCACTTCACACAACCTGGCTGACGAGAGGCACGTTGAGACGGGCAGCACTGGAGCGCAAGAGCCGGTTGCCACAGTCGATCAACCGCAGTCGGGCGATGTAAAGGTCACGGACATTGCAGCAGATGACAACCTGAACACGGGGCCGCAAACGCCAACGATGAGTGAGAGTCATGACGAAGCTTTCGTCACGCCCCCGCAGGGTCCCGCTACCCCAGAGAGTCAAGTCGAGGCATTCGAGGATCTTTCTCAAGAGCCGACCTTGGTCGATAGCCAGATTGGTTCGTTTGACGCCAAACCCCAGGGGCCAAGCGTCGACGAAGACCGTGGTCTGGACTATCCAGTTGAACCCGAGACACCAACCAGTTCCAAGAAAAGCAAGAAGAAAGCCAAGAAGGAGGCAGCGGCGGCGGCGGCGGCGGCTCTCGCGGCTAGCGTACTGGGGCAGACCACTGAGCATGTCGCCAAGGATTCAGACGGCAAGAAGGAGGCGACGGACGAGACGATCACGGACGACGGGATCTCGAACACGACCCCAGACAAGATAGGGGAGATGGAGCAATCATCGCAAGAACCCCCGACGAGCGGAGAATTCGCTACGGACAACAAGATTTCAGAGGAGGCAGACCCAGGGCCAACTGTTACCAAAAAGGGAAAGAAGAAGAAGAAGGGCAAGAAGTCTTCAACCCTGGACCTGGAGCCTGAGAACAGCGCGTCCACAAGTACCCTCGAAACCACGGCAGATGTAGCGAATACAAGAGAACAGTCCGCTTATATGACCTCTCCATCGGGGGAGCCTGGCAGTGACGAAATCCCCTTCTCGCAGCAAGCAGCAGATGCGCCGATAGAGGCCGGATTGCCGGCTTCTGCAACTGCGAGCAAGAAGAAGAGAAAATCCGTGACGTGGGCGCCCGAGCTGGAGTCTTTCTCGACCAGTCCCGAGCCTCGACCACATCAAGCAGACGAAGACGACGGTTTGGGGGACGTGAGCATCAGCACCATGGAAACTGCACCCGCCGCCTCTGAGACACCCCTGGAGACTGAGCCACAAGTGCGCCAAGATGAGTCAGTGGCAGGGGACTCGCCGGGAGCCATCAGCGGCGGCGAACTTGTGGCCTCGCAGGGCATTGAACTGGACCAGGTAGCGGCAGCCACCGCAGCCGAGGCGGCGAAGGATCTCGACTCAGAGGGCCAAGGACAGGGTGGTCGAGAAGAGATGCAGCATGCAATCGAGCCCAGCGAGGCAGCCCTGCCTGGTCTGCAAAACACAGGTCCGAACCCCGGCGATGGGTTTCCGTCATCGCCTGGGCTGCAGACCACGCGAGGAGCCGCAGGCGAGCCAATTGCCACGCAACAAACGGATCTTGGGCCTGCCTCTTCCAGTACGGGCGACGTCGAGGTGGCCAACCGGAAGGGCGGTGAGACACTGTCGCTGGAGGTGGACGCGGGGCGAGAGGCTAGCGCCGAAGCTGATGCAACAGGCCCCGAACCTGCGGGCCGCCCTGACACTATTGACGAACCACCAGCGGGAATCAGCGCTAAGATGGGGGAGGTGGACGCCCAGGACCCCGGCCTGCATGCGGCTGTGGAGTCTTTGGGTGGGTCGGACGGCGACAAATCACTGGGGGACACGCAAAGCGGGCGGATAGCGGATGCTCAAGCCGTGGGCCCGGCCCTCACCGACTCGGCTCTGGAGGCTGGAGACCCACACGACACCCCGGTCGTGGCCTTGGCCAACCAAGACGACACAAACGTGGAGATGCCCCAACCTCTGGATCGTGTGTCGGTGGTTGGCAAAATCTCTGATGCGGGGAATACTGACGCCTCTGCTGCCGAGAGCCTTCATCTGGAAGATGCTGCGGGAGACGGACAACACGACAATATCTCAAACGTCCAAAAAAAGGAAGCTGAGGGAGACGCAGACAAGGACGTGAAAGAGGACTTGCACCACCCCCTCGCCACCGATGCTGCACTGGACAATCCGGAACCGCTGGGTGAACCCATCACTTCGGAGCCGCAATTAGAGCCGCTTTCCGAGACCCTTCCAGGCCCTGAACCAACAGGGGACCTGAACACCACCCAAGACCCCGACCAGACCGAGACACAAGCCGGCCGGGAGGAAGGCTTCCGGTCTGAGCCCTCAAGCTTGAGCAACATGTCCAAAAAAGACAAGAAGAGCAAGAAGAAGACCAAGGCCGCGTCCGCCGACCCTGTCACGCAGGACGACGTCCAACATGTCAGGGAACAGATTCTCGACGACGGAGCCCTGGCGGCCCACGCCGTTGACGGACCGGTCCAAGCGCCGGTCCAAGCGGGGCCGGAACCTTCGTTGGCTGTCACTGATGCCCTCGAGGTGGCCCCCGTAACGGAAGCGGTCGAGGCCGGAGAGGATGAATGGGCCGTGGAGCCATCCGGCAAGAAGAGTAAAAAGGACAAGAAGAAGCGCGCTGCCGCTAAGGCTGCGGATCTCATGATGGCGCAAAGCGATGAGCGTGCACCCGAGACATCTGCAGTCGTTGATGAGACAAAGGCCCCTTCTCAGCCGGATGTGGATGAGGCTTCCAAGATTGATGTTGTCGGCGATGAGCAAATGACAGCAGTGGACACGACAGAGATTCTTGCCGGCGCTCCGGAAGTTCAAGGGTCCAAGCAGAGTACAGAGGCCGTGGGTTCTGTAGAAAGCACGGCAGCGGAAGTCCACAGCCCGGCACAGCCAACAACGGACATGCCAGGCGACTCAGTAACGGCAGATGAGAAGCCTGGAGCGCCCGAGGAGGCCGATGCCAGTGGTTTCGAGCCGGCCAAGAAGAGCAAGAAGGACAAGAAGAAAAAGAAGCAAAGCATTGATTTGGACGACAGCCAAGAGCTTGCTTCGCCCACAGCGAAACCAGAGGAGTCTGGATCCCCAGAAGGCACGACGACCACAACCGCCCCTGCTCCACCCGAGAATGCCTTCCTGCCCGACACCGAAAACAAGCCTGCCGAGAAAGTGCCTTCATCAGCCGAGCCGGCGCCAGAGGATCTGCAGAAGACTCTGAGCCAGGATGAGTCCACTCTACAATCCGACGAGGCACCCGCGACTCGAGACCCGGCGACAATGGAGCCCATCGAAAGCCTAGCGGCCGACAACTCTGGAGTTACATCTGAACCACCATCCGACCAGCTCAAGGTTACCGACTCGCCTCCGCAAACAGATCTTGAGACTCTGGGTGGTAGCACGGCACCGCTACAAGAGGAAGAATCCCCAGCTGTCACGAAGAAGTCAAAAAAGGACAAGAAGAAGAAGAAGAGGGACCTTGCTTCTACAAGCACACCAGATGAAGCACCAGCAACACCAGAGCCCGAGTTGGCAGCTCAGCCCACCTTCCCAGCCGCTGATCAAACGCCCGAACCACCAGTCGTCTCTCCCGAGAATCCTGTAGCCGGGGAGCAGAGGCCCGAAGCTGTAGAAGAAGCCACCGCCGCAGAGGCAGCGCCAACCGCTGAGCCGCCTCTCGTTCCCTCAGAGGTTCCTGCCATTGAAGAACAAATCTCAACACCCACGGCGGCAGAAAACGCTTCCGCCTCAAAGAAGTCGAAGAAAGACAAGAAGAAAAAGGTTGCTTCGATCGACACCCCCGAGGAGCAGCCACCGACCGTGGAAGCCGAGACTGTACCGGTATCCACAACCGTGTCACAGAATGAAGAGGCTCTCAAAGCGCTAGCCCCCCCTGCGATCGAGGAGGCCACTCAGCCAAAAGGCGCATCGGTCGAGGAGCCGGAGCCCGTACCAGAAACTACCCAGCCGACGGAGGGGAAGTCTGGTGAAGCGGAACCCACTGACGACAAGCCCGTCAGCGGGACGCCTGTCGTGGAAGCAGAGCAGCCCAAGACGGAAGCGGATCCCTTTGCAAATCTCAGCAACAAGGCAAAGAAGAAGAAGAAGAAGGCCGAGATGGCTGCCGCCGAAAAAGCTGCTGCGGAAGCCGCTGCCGCTGCCGCTGCCGAACCTCGAACCCCCGAACCTGCAGAGGCTATCGAAGGTAAGGCCGCCGACGCCCCTACCGAAGCAAAGGTCCTCGAAGAGCAGCCCGCCATGGGGACGCCGGCTGAGGAAAAGCCTGTTCCAGAACCGGAGTCTGCGGTAGTGGTAGAGAAGGCGGCCGAAACGACACTGGAGCCGCCCCAGGCCGAGGTAGACCCCTTTGCCGGTCTCAGCAACAAGGCGAAAAAGAAAAAGAAGGCCGAGATGGCCGCAGCCGCAAAGGCTGAGGCAGATGCCAAAGCGAAGGCTGCCGAAGAGATGCCTGTTGACGACGATCCCGTAGAGGTTGCTGTTGAGGATAAGACTGCCGAGGAGACGCCCGCCGAGCTCAAGCCCGCCAAAGAACCGCTAGTGGACGACAAACCCGCCAACAAAGAACATGCCGAGGAGGTGTCGGCGACGACAGAGGCACCGCAGACCGAAGAAGGCTCCTTTGCTGGGCTCAGCCAGAATGAGAAGGACAAGGAGAAAACGGCGGCTGAGATGGCTGCTCCAGATACAGTTTCCGAGCCCGCCTTTGTCGAAACTGCCCAGGTTGCCGAGAAGAAACCTTCCGACGTGCCCGTCGAGGACAAGCCTGTCGAAGAGAATGCTGCCGAGAAGCCTGAGCCTGAAACACCAATCGTCGAGGTGGACCCTTTCGCCGGTCTGAACAAGAAGCAGAAGAAGAAAAAGATGGCCGAAATGACGAAGACGGCTGCTGCCACCGAAGCTGGTGCCACCGAAGCAAAGGAGGTCGCCGAGGAGAAGACTGTCGACAGCCAGACCGACAACGCCTCCAAGCAGACACTGGCCCTCGAAAGCGACCCTTCCGTGTCGGTTAGGGACACTTCCAAAGGCGACAGCGTTCCTGCGCCCCTCGAGGAGGCCCCCAAACCGGCGGACGCTACCAACCCGGAGGATGAGTTTCCAGTTCTTGAGAAGAAGTCTAAGAAGGACAAGAAAAAGAAGGGGAAAGCGTTCCAGTCGGGCTCAGCCATTGAGCCTGTTCTCGAGCAGCCAGTTGAGCAACAGCCTGAGCAAAATTCTGAACCTGAGCTTCAAGCAGACGTGTCACCTTCAGCGCAGACCGAGGTTCAAAGTACGCCTTTGGAGACGACTCACCCGGACACAGTTTCCTCCGACGAGGCGGTTAGGCTAGAGAGCACGTCGGCCACGGAACAGCCGCCTGCAGTAGAGGAAGCTATCCCGGACCAGGCGACCGAGGCTGTTCAACCCGCGGATCCCGAGCAGGAGTTCCCCTCAATGACCGGAAAGAGGGCCAAGACTGCAAAGGGAGAGAAGGGGCCGACCGAGCTCGAGACCGAACTCCAGTCTCCAAACGTCGCTGTGCCCCAAGACAACAACCAAAGCCCTGCTTTCGAGGCACCCGAAGCGGAGGTTTTCCCCTCTGATCAGCCAGCGGCCGCCCAACCCGAAGAATTGCCGGTCGAAAGTCAAACGCGCTCCCTCGGTGTCGAGAACCTGCCCGATGCCGCCGTGGCCCCCGATTTCAACGCGGACGCTGAGTTCCCATTGACCGGCAAGAAAGCGAAGAAGGCCAAGAAGAAGAAGGGTAAGTCCTTGGATCTGACTGAACCGGAACCTTGGACTGAGCCCGCGTCGGAAGGCACCGTGTCTGCTGTCGAGCCCGTCGCTGAAGCCGTTACCGATGTGTCCTCGGAGCCATCCAAATCAGCAGAGGCCACTGTTCAGGAACTCTCATCAGCAATGCCCCATACGCCGCTTGAACAGTCTGCCGATCAGCCAGCGCAGTCTGAGACCGCGGCACAGACCAACGACGATGATACCTCGGCCCCGAAACTGTCGAAAAAGGACAAGAAGAAGAAGAAGAAGGGCAAGCTTCAGGATGACTCTAATCCTCCCTCTGGAGCTGCGACGCCTGCAGTGTTGGAGGCATCGGACCCCCTCGGCGTCCCCTCGGCAGCTCAACCAATCCCGGAAACTTCTGCAGTCATTTCCTCGCCGAAGGCAGACGACTTATCGAGAGAACCCCTCGTTGAGGCTTCAGCCATTCAAGACAATACCACTAGCGAAGTCGCAGAGGAGACCCCGTTGGCGAGCGATCTTCTTTCTCGCGAAACAACTCTTCAGGAAACCACCCCCGAGCCCAAGCCCTCGGACTCCACAGCATTGTCCACTGGAGGAGTTGACCTGTCACCAGTCGACAACAATACCCCGGCCAAGGATCCGATTGTTGTCGAACCCGCTTCTACGGCCATCCCCGAGGAGGCAACCCAGATCACACGAGAATCAGCGGCCCCCGATTCCAAAGAACAATTCCCAACCACGACCAAGAAGTCGAAGAAGGACAAGAAGTCGAAGAAGGGCAAACCGGCAGACGCCATGCTGGCAGATTCTGAGGAGGCAACTCCGCCTACCCCAGGTCTCGGGCAGAACTTGGCTGACGACGTTGGCGAAGTCAAGGAAACGTCTGTCACTGAGGCGGAGACTGCTTCTCTCCCCACGGAAACAGCCCTCACTGACGTCTCTGCGAAGACGCCCTCTGAAGTCCCAGTCGAGGCTGCCCCTGAGGAGGTTGCCGCTGAGACTCCTCCAGTCGCTGGCAGCGACGCCCCCGCTGAAGTCGCCACGGAACCTCCAAACATGGATGATGAGTTCCCGTCGGTTCAAAAGAAGTCCAAGAAAGACAAGAAAAAGAAGAAGGGCAAATTGCAAGATGACTCGGAGACTGCGTCAGGCACCACCACTCCGGCCGAGACACTGGACCCCGAAAGCCAAGCCAAGCTTTCCCCTGATGCATCGGTCGAGCCCGCAGAAGCCTCCCGACACGTCGGGCCGCCCGCTGTCCCATCTGGATCCGAGCCCACTACTTCCCAAGATCAACCTCAGGCACAGGACCGCTCTGTCGAAGAAACTCTCGCCACGACTGAACCGCCAGCACCTCTCAACGACGACCCTGTTCGGGAAGTTGGGGACGCAGCCGTTGCAGAACCCCAGCCACCCGCGGAAGAGGAATGGCCCGAGGCTACGCCCGCCAAAAAGTCAAAGAAGGACAAGAAGAAGAACCGGAAATCCGAGGCGACCGATGACTTTGATCTGGGTTCCGGGACTGCTACGCATTTGGAGGCGACCGCCGAGGAAACCAGGGATGTAAAGACAACTGAGGAAGTCTCGACTACCGACAACGACCTTGTTTCGGACCCACCTATCGTCGAGCCTCCGGTCGCGGCAACAGCTCCAGAAGTTACATCTCAAGATTTGGGCCACGAGATGGAGGAGGAACCCAGACTTGTAGCACACGAGACGACACAAGAGCAACACGCCGACAACGAAATAGATGCGCCGACCAAGTCTGAGACTCTGAAACTCGAGCCGGAAAGGAGTATTGACGAGCCGGTCATCCTCGAAGAACCGCAAGAATTTGTCAAGAAATCTAAGAAGGACAAGAAGAAAAGGAAGTCTGGCCTCGTTGAGCCTGAAACGACGGTTGCAGCTATCGATGAGTCGTTGACCCCACCGGAAGACAATGTCACACACGCAGTGGTCCAAGAGCCAAGTACCACAGATCCTGCGACCGAGATCTCAGTCGTCGAGTCCATGGAAGACACAACCGCGCCTGCCGAGGAATGGCCCGAAGCGCCAAGCTCGAAGAAGAGCAAGAACAAGAAGAGGCAATCTCTTCTCGTTGAGCCCGAGGTTATTGCCGAAGCGCCAGCGTCTCCCACCAGCCTCGGGGCAGACCCTCCGACAATTCTTTCACAAGACGACGAGACAACCAAGACCGACCTACCAGTGGCACTCCTCGACACCAACACTGATGCAGGAACCTTGGCCAATGAGCCAGGGCCTTCCTCTGAGCATGGCCCAGAAACCGTCCCTGAGAGCACCCCTGATCAACAGCCCCAGGTCGAGACGGCCGATGGCGCAGTCGACAAGTCTTCCGGTACCCTGTTCCTCGACGCCCAGCCGATCATCGAGAACCGTGAAGTCGACGAGGTATCAAAGGCCGCCGAGCAGGCGCCCTCCATCGAACACTCAGCTGCAGATGCGCCAGCAACGCCGGCTGGAGAATGGCCGGAGGTTGCAACCACAAAGAAGGGCAAGAAAGAAAAGAAGAAGAAGAAGCGACAGAGTCTTCCATTGGACGACCCCGGAGCTGATTCTCCCTTGGAGTCTGGCACAGCAACACCGCAGATTGTCCCGGCTGAAGAGGAAACGGCCTCGAAGCCTAAAAGCGTCACGTCGCTTGAGGCACCAACCGACGAAGCTACCGCACAGTCTACCGATGGCCCGTTTGAACAATCCGTAGCCGAGGAGAATGCGGTCGCAGCTGAGAAGTCTTCCGAGCCTCTGGAATCTTCCGAGCCCATTCCCACTTCTGAATTACCAGCCAACTTCAACAAGCATGATGATGTGACCAGCAGCCAGCGGGAAATCGATGAGCCCCGCGTGGTAACTCAAGACGTTCAGACTGTTGAATCCCCGGCGAAGCAAGTCATTAACGATACATTTGCTCCCACTGATAGAGCCATTGAACCGACTCAATCAGATGCTCCCACGACAGCCGAGCTTGTCAGCGACCAAGGCCTGGTAGAGCCGGTGGACCAAAGCGTTCAAGAAAGCACTGCCATGGAGGGGCCCGAGGACGCCGTGGTTGTCGAGAAGGCGAAAAAGGATAAGAAGAAGCGCGATAGTCGGGATATTCTTGATAAGCCCGCTGCGCCTGTCCTCGAGACCACGCAGAGCGCCGAGCCAGTTCCTCTCGTGGAACAGACAGTCCCCGAGGCACGCCTTGAGGATACAAGCCAAGACACTCGTGGCATGGACGATGTGCCGCAAGAGCCCATGGCAGAGGAATTTGTCACGAAGAGGCCAAAGAAAGACGAGAAGAAGTCCAAAAGACTGTCATTTACGGACGTACCGGGCAAGCTACCAGAGGAGCAGACTGCCGCCGTCGCTCTACCCATGATTGAGAGCAACATAGCTGCCACGGAAACATCCGCCGACATTACAGAAACCGCAGGTGAGGCCGCCACAGACGACACTCGCTCATGTGAGGAAGAAGGTCACCAGGCGCCCGCGATCCCAGCTCCAGAGACTGTCCACGAACCCGCGGCCACCGGCGACGATGAGTGGAACGTTCCTGTGACCAAGAAATCAAAGAAGGGCAAGAAGAGTACGAATCAATCCATGTCTCTCGATCCCAAGTCTCCTGTCAGTGCCGTATTGGACTCGCAGCAAGATTCCGTGGTACCCGAACCCGAGGCGGGCATGTCTGAAGAAGCAGAAGACAAGATTGAGTATTTCGACAACGCACCACGCGACATTACTCGAAGCCCTTCAGCACCCCCGCCTCCCGAACCGGCTGCTGTGCTCGAATCGCCCGCGGAGCCTGCCACTGGAGGCGTCAACATCACCGCCTTCCCCTCTACGTCAAACAAGTCGGCGGGCATTGATCTTACTCCCGCACAGGAAACCAGCAGTGCCGTCCACGAGCTGCCCTTCGACCAGTCTGACAAACGCAAGAGGATAAAGACCAGAGAGTTGTCGGACATTTTTTTACCTGAGCCGATCGTGAACTCTGGGGAGATCGCTGCCGATCATATTGATGGCGGCCACGGGGCCCAAGAGGAGGAAGCCAGCAGAGCTACAGAACAGCGGTCATTACCGACTCCGGAGCCTGACAGTCCTCGGTACGAAGATCCTACTGGAGGCAAGATGAACGAGGATGCATTACAGCAGGAGCCGAATACCTCATCCGCCTGCGACACGGCTGCTCCATACCTTGAACTGGGAAATGATCAGACGATGGATGAGCCCGTTCGTCCAAGGACAGCTGAGAAACAACACGATTCCGAATCTTCAGGAATGGGTATCGCAGCGGGCATGGCAGCAGCCGCCGCTGGTGCTGCCGTCCTCGCAAGCAAATCCAGCAGCGCCAAGAAGAAGAAGGGCAAGAAGTCCAAGTACGAGGACAAGCGTGCGTCGCAAGAGGAGGACATGTTGGACGATCCATCTCTGTGGGAAGGTGCCGACACGAAACAGGTCAGCGAGGCTGCAAACGCAGATGGTGAGGATTTCTGGGGTGGCGGCGAAGCCGTTGATCACGAGGAGATGACTAGGAAACCTGCCGATGCTAATATTGTGCAAGACGACAAGTCCGAGTCTGCGCAACGAGCGTCTAGTCAAGATATGGGGGTACAAAAGGCTAGCCCCACGTCAAGAGGCCTACACATCTACTCGGCCCGGCCAGAAGACGTTGTCGCTCACACAGCGGAGCTCATCACGTCTCCATCACCACAGGCGTCCGGAGTAGACGATACGAAGGACAAGCTCAGAGACATTCCGAGCCTGGCGGCACCGTTGAAGGAGAGGGCTCTGGACGACAATGTGGAGAGCCCGATCCTCGGTCGGGACCCCGGAACTGAGGCGGCCGACGGTATGTCCATGAACAAGAAGCAAGAAGAATCATTGAGCCGGGGTGCAAAGACGGCCAAGACGAACACCATGGTCAGTGACATGGACGAAGCCGTCGATCGCGGCTTCGAGGCCGAAACCCGTCGCAACCTGTCAGGCGGCCGTCCACCAACGAGCCCAGAACGCGGCTTCGAAGTCGGCGGGTTCCGCAGCCCGGTCCCGACCATCCTGCCGCCCGTGCAAGAAGAGGCGCAGGAAGGGTCCGAGACTGAGCAGCGGCTCCTATACAGACCAGCCTCCCGAACGACACTCGGCTCGCCAAGCCCGACGCGCGACAGTGGTTTCACAACCGGCTCACCTCACCCCTTCAGAAGGAGCGGCTTCGACGAGGAAGATCGGGACAGCGGCGCCCATATTCGGGAGTGGCAAGAACAGAGATCGCCAGGCTTGGATGGCCAACGAACCCCCGAATTCAAAAGTCACAGAAGCGAGAGGCGGAGATCGCGTGAGTTGGAGAGAGCAAAATCGCCGAGGGACAGAGCAGCGCGACCGCGATCACCCTTGGCCGAAGCAGAAAGTCGCGATCATCCTCTTTCCAGGACTCCGGTGCTCCGGGAGCCCGCCGGGCGGGGGCTGACTCCGGAACCACAAAAGTACAGAAGAACGGTCAGCCCGGAGCTGGAGAGGAAAAGGTCCAAGTACCAGGACCTGGCATCGGCAGCACTGGCCGGTGCAGCAATCAGCAGCACCTGCTCCTCACCACGCAGCACTCCTCCACCGGGCAACCGCAGCGTTTCCGACAGGGTTGCACGGCTGCAGTCGCCAGCGCCGACAGAGCCAGTTACAGCGCGCAGGTCCATGTCCAATAGCAGCCTGTCACGCCACAGACGGGCCATGGGAACGTCAACACCGGAGCCACTAAAGTTCCGGCCTGACAGCCCAGGCATCCAGCGGTCAGGCACTGCCACCCCGCCCCTACGCCGGGCCGACAGGCGTGTAAGCGGAGACCTACGATCTCTCAGCCAACGAAGTCAGCTTGACCTCACCAAGGATCCCAAAGACCACCCGACCAGCTCCTCCGATACCCCCGTCGCCAACGAAGGTCGTGTCCGTACAAAGGACATGGCCGACGTCTTTGTAAGTTGACCCTACCTCTCTCCTTACCGTGAACGATTTTTTTTTTTTCATTTCTTTTTCGTTTTTTTTTTTTGTTCTCTTTTTCTTTCTCACGCCGGCCAACCAGCCAGCCAGCAAAGCCGCCCGATTCTCACCGACAGTTGTAACTGACCTGATCGTAGGATGGATTCGGCGAGGGCCGCATTGGTTCTCCCCGATCGCCGACCCGACCGCATAGCATGCGACGCCGCCAGAGCATGCAAGTCCTCGAGCTCGAGTCTCGCGTCGAACAATTGATGGCCGAGAACCGCATGCTCGCCGACGCCCGATCCCACGCCGAATCTCACAGCAGTAACAGGGCCTCGGGCATCCTGGCAGAGCGCGATGCCGAAATCGACGTCCTCAAGCAGTCGCTCGAATTTCTACAAAAGGAGGTGGCCCGCTTGACCGAGGTCAATGAGGGCTTGAACAGCGCCAATGCCCAACTTGCTGCCCAACACAACGAGCGGTACCGTTCATTGGAGACGCAGCACGCCGACACCTCGCGGCGGTTGGAGGAAGCGCGCACCGAAGAGGGTCGCTTCCAGGAGTCGCTGCTGCAAAAGGACGCCGAGATTGATCGGCTGCGCTCCGAGCTCGAGGCGGCCAAGGACAAGATCCGGCAGATGCAACGCCAGATCCTGGCCACCAAGGGCGCCGACAGCGACTTCCTCAACGTCAAGGACGTTGACCACTTTGACCACAGATGCCAGCAGCTCTGCTCTCACGTGCAGCAATGGGTCCTTCGGTTCTCCAAGTTCTCAGACATGCGCTCCTGCCGCATGACGAGCGAGATCAACGACGAGAAGGTTATCGACCGTCTCGACAACTCCATTCTGGATGGCACCGACGTGGACACGTACCTCGGCGATCGCGTCAAGCGCCGGGACGTCTTCATGTCCATGACGATGAACATGATCTGGGAGTTCGTCTTCACCCGGTACCTCTTCGGCATGGACCGGGAGCAGCGACAGAAGCTCAAGTCGCTAGAGAAGCTGCTTACCGAGGTCGGCCCCCCGCAGGCCGTCCGACAATGGCGCGCAGTCACCCTGACGCTCCTCTCCAAGCGGCCCAGCTTCAAGCACCAGCGCGACCTCGACACCGAGGCCGTGGTCCAAGCCATCTTCCAGACGCTGTCCAAGGTCCTCCCTCCACCGTCCAACCTGGAGGACCAGATCCAGTCACAGCTGCGTCGCGTGATGCGGGAGGCCGTCGACCTCTCCATCGAGATGCGCACCCAGCGCGCCGAGTACATGATGCTCCCGCCGCTGCAGCCCGAGTACGACGCCGACGGCGAGCTCGCCGACACGGTCACCTTCAACGCGGCGCTCATGAACGAGCGCAGCGCCGACAAGTCGGTGACCAACGAGGTTCTCGAGGCCCAGAACGCCGTCGTCCGGATCGTCCTCTTTCCCCTCGTTGTCAAGAAGGGCGACGACGGCGGCAACAACGACGACGAGATTGTCGTCTGCCCCGCCCAGGTGCTGGTGGCTCGGCCCAAGGGCGGTAAGGCGGTCCGTCTGTTCACGCCCGGGAGCGACGCCGGCGGTGCGTCGATCGGCGGGCAGACGGCCGCCATGCACAGCGACATCAGCATGGGAACGTTCCTGCCCGAGCAGGCTTCCAACCGGTGATTGACCTTATATACACAGACACATCGCATACACACACACACACGCATACACGTTCATGTACACTGACACGCAAGGGCGGGGCAGACATGGCAAGAAATGCTTTACTCGTGGAGAATATAGAAAGGGAAACGGGGCTGGGATATTGAGCGTCGGCATGGGATACCAAAACGAAAAGACAAGCAAAGCACGCTTACGAAGTTTACGAATACACATTTTCAGGCTTTTTCTTTGGAAAAGAAAACGAGAGAGAAAGGAGTGGCGGAGGAGGAGGAGGAAAAGAAGAGAAATACGTTGTTTCCCTTCTACCTCCACTCCTTTTCGGTGCACGACGACGATACATACATGTTGGGTTTTACTGTCTCGATTTCCCACATACAACTTATTTCTTATTTGTAATCTCAATTATGCAACACATATATTTCTGTTCACGTTTACCATCCGCTTACTTTGGGCGGGAGGTGGTTTGCGTGTAGACACTGTGACGAACCACTACGGCCTTGTTTCTGTCTCTGCTGTTGAGGTTGAGGTGAACTGGAAGCGAACAGGACATTTTGCCATGGTTGATTCAAGTATCGCAAATCACGGGTAACGAAATATTGCACCACATTATAAGGCAACGTCGTTGTCGTCGTAGTCAGCAGCTATCAATTTCGCTTGGAATCAACTATTCGAACATCTCCCCTCGCCTACTCAAGTTGCCAAACCTGCCATCCCTCGCCGTTTTCTTTCCTCCCAGTCGCTTGAGTAGTGTTCCTCTCTTTCCTTCATCGAAACAGTCATCTATCTTCACGTGAACAAACACGCAACATACAATAAATAGTCTTTTTTTCTCATGCCCGACGAGGGAGGCTCTCGGCCCCACCCGCGTCACATATATACCCAAACGTATTCTCATCTAGCCATGGCACCTATACCTGATCAGAGCTGCCACGGACGTGCACGCAGGCCAGCGATGCCTGACCAAGCCCACATATACAAAAGCCCGCAGACAAGTCAAACCGACCGCACGCTCTGCAATCATCGGTGTACCCAGTTGAATCCGTTGACCAACCCGAGAGATGGATCGTCGAAGCCGGAGATGTTGAGTTCGCCCGTGTTTGGGTCGTGTGGGAACAGGTTGTTGATTATGTCCTGGTTGATACGGTCAGTGTTTGCCAACTTGCTTGCACTTGGAGGACGAGGTAAACTCACCCAGTCAACGCCCTCGAGGGGGTTCATCATGTTCACCGGCTGCGAGGGCCTGTGTCCACCAACGCTAGCACCGTCGCTGATGCTCTCCGGGCTGTCGGCGTTCACGGGCGGCATACTCCAGATGGCTTCGCCATTGGAAACGCCCGCGAAGACAATCCCCGGGGGGGGGCCGGCCATCTGCGTATTCGGCGGCGACATTCCCGGGGATCCCATGCCGCTCATCGGGGAGGGGCCCTGGTGCATGCCGTTACCCATGCTTGGCTCCGCCTTGAAGCCCATCTGCATGTCCTGCGCATTGTACTGCTGGGACGGCGGCGGCGGCCCGGCGTTCCCGTTCTTGGCTCCCACGGCGTTCCTGCTCGGCGCCGCCCGTGAGGTGCCTGTCGGCGCGCGCATCTTGCGCATGCTCTGGTATGTCTGCATCTTACCCATAATCTCGCCCAGGATGTGCAGACCCTTGATCTCGGGCGGCAGCGTGCGGTCTGTGTTGAATACGTAATCTAAGCAGGCCCAGATGCGGTGGGCCTCCTGGTTTTGCGGTCGATAGTATATCTCCGTCGCCAACAGCAGAGCGATTTGGAACTGTTGATAAGCGCCGAGATACCACGACCAATCATGGAACAAGGGATCGTTCTCAAGCTGTATGGAGATCTCGATAATCATGATGCCGGATGTGATCAAGAGGTTGTTCAGTCGATGCGTCATTGGGCTGTTGGCGTTGGCGTGGTAGGGGTGAAGGATCATGGCATGCAGGCGGTAGAGAAGCAAGTTCATCACCAGCTTGGCGTACCGTTGGATCGGCACAGTGACGTCGAGAAAATGGTCGTACTTTTCAACCATACGCCGTCTGAAGTTCTCAATCTTTGTGAGAACGGCAGTTAGGGTGGTTCGCCGGCTCTCGAGCCTGCGGCGGTCCAGCCAGATTATCCGCATCATCTCGTTGCATTCGAAGCGAATGAGAGATGGTAATGTCGAGGTGAAATGCTCGGCCGATTCGGGTGACGGGCCAGCGGGATAAAGTTCATCTTCCTCGCAATTGAGCGGCAGCTTCGTGTCGTAGTCTTCTCGCCTAATGGCTGGCCTCGGCCCTTGTGCTTCGCAAGTCCGGATGTCGAGGAAGCACAGTTGGTGCCAGATGAGTCTTCGAACGTGGGTGTCCAGAGGATTCAGTCCGTACGTCTCTCCATCTCTATGCAAGCCCATGCACTCCGCCATCCTCACGGCAGCGCCGACGAGTACGGAGTGGGCCCGAGACACCTCGGCCCTGCAAAGGGGAAGCTGTATCCAAGGTTAGCAACCACACATGTGCGACAAAGGCTACATGAGACGTACCATGTACATAATGAAGGCCTGCATGGTCTCGACTCTCGTCGTGCGGAGGAAATTGGCCTTTCCCAGCGCCCGTTCGGTATCGGCCTTCATCCGCTCAATCAGGTTGGCCTTGGTGACGCCGAACAGTTCTCTGACCATGGGGTCGTCCATGCTGACGGCGGCACTGAACCATGCCGCGAACATGATGGCCTGTATGGAGGCGCGAGGCTCAATGTTGCTGTATACGTCATCCCAGAAGTTGCGGTATTCGTTCTCAAACGATGGCCGGTGAACGCAGCGCGCAACGGGATGAACCGCCTGGAAATACTGCTGGACGAGACGGTCGGCGGCTTCTTTTTGGGGCAGCCTCCTGTCGAGTGACAAAGCTTCGGATGAGTGGCCGAAGAAAAAGCCGCTCGAAGGCGGAATGTAAGATTCGCCTGGCCTCAAAAAATCGGGGATTGAGTCGTTGGAACTTCCGCTCACGACAGACATGGCATCCATGCCGGGAGGTGGGCCGGCGTAAGCGGGATACCCAGGTGGTGGCCCACCACCACGCGTCGGCCCGCCTCGCCCGGCCCCGCCCATGCCCCTACCGCCCATCATACCCATCATTCCGCCCATGCCGCCCATCGGGCCACCAGGAGGCGGTCCCAAAGGACCCCCTGGACCAGATATACCGGCGGAGATCTGGTTATTGCGTTAGGGGCCTGTCGGTACCAATCTGAGGCATTGGTGCTCTCTGGAATACGCAAGGTCAAATACATACCTCTTCGGCTATCCGCGGTCTGGACAGGCCGCCGATTCGTTCTGTGATACGCATACGGCCAACCTGAACTCCCAGATCAATGAGGTCGTCGGTCCCGTCTGCGTCCTCCTCGTACGTCACATCAAGCGCCGTCATATCGGTGGGCTCAAGATCCTGCTCCTCGGCAAAGGTATCCTCAACGTCATCGGCGAGAATGGCTTGCTGCATGGCGGCGCGAGACGTGGTTTTGGCGACATCGCGCTCCAACTGTCGCTCGAGAGAGCCGACCTTCTCCTTGATCTCGGTCAAGCGCAGTTGGCTTGCCTCGTCGAGCTTGGGGCTGAGGTAGACGCAGTCGCGGGAGAACTTCATGCAGTTGACGCATGGTTGGGACTTGTTACACTTGAGCTTGCGTCGGCGGCACTCGAGGCAAGATGTGATCATGCGCATGCGCCTGCGGATGGGTTTGGTAGAGGGACTAGAGGCGGCCGAGACTGAAGCGGCCGGGGAAGAAGGACGGGCGGGCTGGCCATTCCTGCCTGGCGGCAAAGACGAAGTATTTGATCCAGGCGAGTGGCCACCGGGCATGAGGTCCGAGTTTGGCAGAACGCGCGGGCTCATCATCATGGAGGAGGGCCCTTGCGCGGGCGGGCTCACAGTGTTCATAGAGTAGTACTGTGGCTGTCCGTGGGGCGAGTGCGTAGGCGTCTGTAAGTGCGAGTGAGTGTGATGGTAGGCCGGTTGCGCATGGTCGACGGGTTGGGCCGAGTAGCCGGCACCACCACCGTCGGCGACGGCGGCGGCATGACGTGCAGCGGGAGGATAGTGGCCTGAGTTCATTTGATGGTTGGTTGTTGGGCGGCGTCAGATGTCGGATTTCTTGTCAACGGCCTTAGCCTGGAAAAGGACAGTGATATGAATGAGTGGTGAGTTTGGAATGGCGGCGAACACGGCAGTCATTCGCTGGCGAGAGTCGTTGGCACGGTTCTAGAAAAAAAAGATGGAAATCGGGAGGATAGCCTGGGCTTTCCGGGGGGGGTTGCTACGGACGTAAAAAGGGACGTGGCCTGTTATAGGTGCAGGATGGGGAGCCACTGGTGGCCAGGAGGAGAGATGCCGGAGCGGGCGGAACATGCAGGAGAGTTGATTTTTGGTCCTCGGTCCCTGGTCTGGCTACTGGTGTGGCAGCGGTGGAGGTGGTGGTGGAGGGTAATTCTAGGAAGAGAAGGTGGAGGGGACAGGTCGGGCGGGTGTGGGCGCATGCATGCCTATCTATTGTAAGTGACGATGCAGTATGCACCCGTTCAGAGATTTCCTGTCGTACTGTCGTAGGCCGGTAGAGGTGTAGGATGGGGTCTGTGGATATCCGATTCGGATTCGGATTGGTTTCGGGGTTGAATTGGGTTCTTTACTAATTAATTACAGCGTATTCTAACTACGGACGGAGGTAAGATGAACGGAGGGGGGTGCGTGTCGGAGACCTAGATTTTAGCCCTTTAATTACCCGACGATGAGAAAGAGGCGAACGGAAGACTTGGATGGGAAAAAAGAAAAGAGACTAGAAAGATGTTAGATAGAAACTCAAAAAGAAGACACACACACACACACACGTTCGTTAGGCAGAAAGCACAAGCAGGGACGACAAGTGACGAAACGAAGTGTATCTCCAGTCATTAGAACAGAAGGTAGGTAGACTGACTGTAGTGGTAAAAGATGAGTTAGCACCGAGGTAGGTAGGTAGGTAGGTGGTGTGTGGAGCAAGGAGCAGAGAGCAGGCGCCTCAGAACGAGGATGTACGATGTATGCTCTACTTCGGCAGGAGGGGAAGAGAGACCCTTCACGCCTTCCCGTCCACCAGGCCCAATCGCCATGCTATGTGTGCCCAACGAAGGCGAGAGACCCTCCACCTCAGCCGTCGCTGATGACGGTGGGCAAAAGGGATTCCTCTACAGGTACCGGGGACTTCCATATCCGCGGGGAGTGGGGGGGTGAGTCGAGGTCCTGTACCCCTCCCCCCCCCTGGGCTTCTTTCTCTCTGCCCAAGACACACCACGAACGGAATAGCTCTCTCATTTGCAACAGCCCGCAACGCTAATCTCTGGCCGACAATGCTTCAGCCACAAAGCCGGTTCTGGCCTGCTGCTGCTGCTCCATCCGGGGTGAGAGAGAGAGAGGGGGACTGCCGTACACACGTTGCTTGGCATTGCCTTATCGTAGTTGCCGAGTCTCTGGCGTCGGCACATTCAACCCGTCCATCCGTCATGTCCACCATAGTAACCTGTCGTCGTCGCTGCCTCTTCGCCGCCGCCGTCGTCGCCGTGTCAGCTGGGCTGGGCTGCGTTGGGGTTGTCAGCAGATACCATGTCGTACCGTGTTGCGCCCCGTCTTGGGAGGGGGTGGGGCGCCCGTCAGTCTTGTGCATGTAGATAGGTAGTTAGATCAAGAAAAGCAAACAAGAATAAAGTGCCACCAAACTACCTAGCTAGGTAAGGTAGGTATATCTGCAGGGTTCCGTTGGAGCAGGTGTTTATTGGTGACTAGTGGCCGGTGCAGCGCGCATCATCGCATGCAACGCAGTTGCTGCTCCCCTCTCCTCCAATGCGCCTTGAGCTGTGTCTTCTGAACATGGTTCTTGTCAAAGGTCACGTCAAGTTGTCAAGGCCATTCCACTACTGGGCCAATGCCACCCACCTCAACGGGGGCTGTTGCAAGGTGTCGGTCAACTTCGGTGTCATCGGCCGCGAACCCATGTTGACCACGCACTCTGACTGGCCCGTGTGCCTCCCGTCGTCTTTTCTTTTTCGCTGCTCATCTTTCCTGCACGTAATTTCAAGGAGGGGGAACATCCACTTGGCAACTGTAATTCCCAAGCAGACTTACGTGCTGTAATAGGAGGAGCCTGCCTTCCCCTCCCTTCCCTTCTCTTCCCTTCACTTCCCCCTCCCCTCCCCTCCCCGCCCATCGTCTTGTGCCCCTCCACCATTACTACTTGATGTACCAAAATATCAAATAGGTATCCAGGATGCTACCATGCAGTCCAGACATGAGTTGGCCCGAGTTCAGTCATTTGGCAAAGAAAAACCTGCCAATGCACTGCTACCCTCGTTTATTTTCAGCTTCCCCTGCAGAAGCCCCGCAGGGGAAGGGGGGGAGGGGACGTTCATCCCACTTCACCAGCGATGGCAGGTAGCCGCTTTCCCATCATGATCACCGCGAAGTGAGAGCCTCAAATGGCAACGCCAAGTCACCGACTAATTTACAATCTAAAAACAGCTCCGGGCAGCTTCTCATCTCGCCTCCACAGCCCGGGTTTCCCGATCGCCGTCGACTACCTATGCGAATTCGTGGCTTTCTCGCATCCTGTTTCGTCTTCTGCTTCTCCTGCCCAATGTGTCCGAAGCGGTCTAATGTAGGTACACGACACGCCATAACACGCATCCCCCCCCTCCCTTCTTCGCATCCATCATGCCTCGACCTACGAGGCGCTATCGTTCGCCCGGTTCTCCCCGGTGCCCAATGACCGCATATGAGGGGTGGTCCCTCTCCGGGCTGATCGCCTGCCCGCCAACAAAGCGACAAAAACCCTGCCCCCTTCATCCTTGGTGCTCCAACACATCTAGCAAACACGTGGAATCGTTGCGCAGCCAAACTTTTGACCCGGGCTCGCAGACCTCCGGCCAGACTCTGAGAACTGAGAGGGGTCATGTCTCATCAGGCCGCGGCGGACAGACAAAGAGCAATTTGATCCGTCCTCCGAGAGAATGACACCCGGCTCGGCCGCATGCGGCCTGGAGTTGGCCTCACCTCGCAACCTACCGACCACTTACCTTCGGGCTCGGCCGACAGCAAACTGTAAATCCATTGGAGTGTCCGCAGGTATCCCACAGCGCTCTCTCCTTTGCCGTGCTACATTCCAGCCTCCACGGCCTTCCCCTCGCCATCGTCGCAGCAAAAATGGGAAACAGAAGGGCCCCCGTCGTGGCTTCGAAGTAGTCTATCTGCCCCATTGCAGACCTTGATTGGCGGCCATGCCCGCTCGCATTCTTGATCTCCGCATTCCTAGCGCCTCTCGCCCATCACCAATGATCGTCCCACCCCCCTCTCTCCCTTCAGGCACACAAACAATGCAGGCACTAGCGCCGTGGATTCGTGCTGCTAGACGTCAATGCCGGAGGCCCCATGTCTCACCATTTCACAATCGATTTTCACCTTCCTTTCACTGCTTGACCAGAGGACACCCATAAGTTCATATTGTGTGTGTGTGTGTGTGTGTGTGTGTGTGTCATTCTCTAATGACACCCTGGTCTGATCATCATGGTGCCCGCTCATCGGCTTGACGCCTCGACGCAGCATACAGTTCCCCGTTGGCTCTTCTCCACCGCTGCAGCACTTGGGCGACGGCCCGTCGCTCCTCAGGGCCCCGATATCGTTCCACGAGACCCATGAGCCAGACTAGACGACGAGTCCGCCCAAACTCGCCCCTTTTGAACTCTCTTGTGACCACCGACAACACCGCTACAAGGGCCTTGTGTGACAGCGCGATGTCGTGAGCGCGGAGCCAGCTGACGCATCGACACACTTGCCGTAGTGCCCTAGTGTCCGTCAAATGATGTGCCTGCGAGAACCACACTGCCATGTCCTCCATCAGCCTCGTCCTCCTCTTCATGAGCAGCTGCAGCTGCACTGAATTCTTGAAGCTCCTCGCGACGCCGCAGTCGACCACCTTCCAAATGACATGGGGGCTGACAGACTTGTCTTCGATCATGGACTTGACGTGGTGCGTCCAAGCCGTCCAGTCCCACTGGTTTCCGAGCTTGTTGTCCAACTTGGCCGCGTGAGCGTCCAGGAACATGAATATCTCGAGAGCGGTCTTGTAGTCGCAACTGGCCATGGCCAGGTGCTTGAACGGCAGAATCGGTAGCTTCTCCCTGGCCTCGCAGTAGCTTTGCAGTGAAGCCATAAGCTCCCTCTCGCGGCCAAGCCGTCTCAACGCCCTGAACAAGCTCATCAGGAGCGCCACACGTCGCCCGTCCCTGAAACCTTCCGGCTCCAGATGGCAAATCTGGGTGACCAGCGACGCAAGACTCAATTCTGCGTGGCCGGAAGATTCGCGATCCCACGCCGCCTCCACGGCCTTGTGGTTCCACAGGTACCCGCGGCTAGCCCACTGCTGGATGAGGAGTCGGCCGAGGTCTCGGCCGGCGAGGCTGATCACCTCGCGGTCAAAGTAGGCGGACCTGACGCATGCGTCCAAAAGGTAATTAGTGTCAACAAGCGGCATGTGGGCCAAGGTCTGCAACCAAAGGAGGCGAAGCTTCTGGCGGGGCTCCTCCCCAAAGCCCGCCGAACCTTCGTGGACCGCAGTTTCCATTCCGTCGAGTAGCGCGCCATGGTCGGTGGGCGACAGGGAGCGGAGCGCGGCGCCGATCTCTGCGGCCCGTCCGCCCTGCGGTGAATGACACGCGATTAGCGTTTGCACCGACGCAATAATACCCTCGTGGGCATCGTTGATGTACTGGCGGGGGACCGCTTCGAGGGTAGTCTGGAACAGAAGAGTCGTCGCGTCATTGGCGGGCAACTGGGAGATCTGGCACAGAACAAGGTTCCAAAGGCTCGCGTCAAACTCCGACGGGCCCAAAACCGTGGAAGATGCGATTCCATTGACAACGGCCGAAAGAAACATCTCGATGGAAGCATTGACTACTTCGCCGTCGACACCTGTGCCGATCAAAGACGACGGGAAGGTCGACACAGCCATTTCCACGACTTCGGGATCCAGTATGCCCGATTTGAGGTCATGTTGCAGGCCCCCGATGAAGTTGAAATATGCCGGGCCAATCGTGTTCGATGTGGAAGCCGCAACGGCTGCTCGGGCTTTTGCGAGCTGGCTGTAGAATTCGATTTTAGGCTGGCTCTCAGCCCCGGTTGTGTCAGATTCCTCCTCCTTTGGCTCGACCTTGTTCGTCCACCACTGTAGTATCCTCGACGGCACGGATTGGCCTTGCTGGCTCCGCAGAACCCTGTTCTCCTCCGGTGACCGTTGTGTTGGCGGCTGCCATGCCCACTGGCTTAAGTCAGGCGGAAAATTGATGGCCCACGGAGGCAGCGTCGGTTGGGTGTCCATGTGCAGGTCCGTCATCCTCCTCTTGCCCAGCCGTCTCCTGTTTTCCAGCGGGCCGGGCACGGAGCTCGACTTCCGCCTCGCGAGTCGTGATACATGGCAGTAGCGCTCGAATGCGCTCGCCAGCACGCCCTCCGTGATCCATATGCTTTCCAGTGGCGTCCGAATCTGTTGCTGGACTGTTCGACAGCAGCGCGCGGTGGGTCGTGACGGCGGCATCGGGAGGAGCAGGTCGCGAAGGCGGTTGGTCGAACGGCAACCCGGGTGAGAAGTGATCAATCCTCCGCGACATCAACCTATGCCATCGTCTTTTGAAGTGCTGAAACTGAAAATTGCCAATCGGACCGCGATTGTTGTTCGCCAATTGGTTCGGTTTGATTCGATGGGAGACACCTTGGTTGCTGTTCGGTAATGTGAAGCGACAATTCACCAGGGAGTTCGAAAAGAGCTTTGGGATTGCAGGGCCCACTTCTGTCCATGGGGTGTTCAATCACAGCCTTGCTGTGGCTGGTGCCGAGCTCTGGACTGTCTACCTCGAGGGGGAGCTTGCAACCACCAATGAAGGGAAGCTTTGGCGGGGTTTCCAGCAGACGGGCAGCGGGGCAATCCTGCATTTGTGCCTTCCGCACGTACGGCACCTCCAGCATCGGCATTCCATAGCATATTTTCTCAGCAGGCCGACAGAATGGAGTTGACATTTGAGCCATTGAAAAACGATCTGCTCCTACGAGCGGCAAGAGGTATGCCTCGTTTTCATATTTTTTTTAGGAGCTTTCAACGTTGCACCATTCACGCGCAGATGCTAACATCGACCCAGGCGAGACGGTCGAGCGCCCGCCATGCTGGATCATGCGTCAAGGTAATGATCCTACCCCCCACCCCCTCGTCATTCAATGAATGGGAGATGAGTACGATAACAGCCTCCTGACATATTGCTTCGCAATCTTGTAACAGCCGGCCGCTACCTCCCCGAATACCACGAGGCCAAGGGCAACCGCGACTTCTTTGCCTGCTGCCGTGACCCAGAGGTCGCCAGCACCCTCACCCTGCAGCCCATCGAGCGCTTCGCCGGCCTCCTCGATGCCGCCATCATCTTCTCCGACATTCTTGTCGTGCCTCAGGCCCTCGGCATGACGGTTGAGATGGTTGACAAGAAGGGCCCTCACTTCCCCGACCCGCTCAGCGCCCCCGACGACGGACAGTACGAAAAGGTCCTGGGCAAATTCGTCGACGTCGCCGCCGAGCTCGATTACGTCTACAAGGCCATCACCCTCACCCGCAAGAAGCTCGCCGGCCGCGTGCCCCTCATCGGCTTCTGCGGCGCTCCCTGGACCCTCTTCTGCTACATGGTCGAGGGCGGCGGCACCAAGCTCTTCATGCAGAGCAAGAGGTGGATCTACCGTCACCCCGAGGAGTCCAAGAAGCTTCTGCAAAAGATCGCAGAGGTCTGCGTCGAGTATCTCGCCCTGCAGGTCAAGGCCGGCGCCCAGCTCGTCATGGTCTTCGACTCGTGGGCCGGCGAGCTCGGGCCCGAGGCTTTCAAGGAGTTCAGCGAGCCGTACCTGGCGTACATTTCCGCCAACCTGCCCAAGAAGCTCGCCGAGATGAACCTCGAGCGCGTGCCCATGACAGTTTTCCCCAAGGGCGCCTGGCACGCCCTGGACTCCGTCATTGACATTGGCTACGATGTCGTTGGCCTCGACTGGCTCCAGGACCCCGCCGAGGCTGTCAAGATCCGCGGCGACAGGCGCATCACCTTCCAGGGCAATGCCGACCCGGGTGTCTTGTACGGTACCCACGAGGCCATGACGAAGGCTGTCGAGGTGATGGTCAAGGGCTTCGGCGGTGGCAAGAAGGGCTGGATCGCCAACCTCGGTCACGGTAGGTCTATACGTCCTTTTCGCCATCCGGATGCGAGACATGAGCAATCTTGATTGACATTACTTTAGGCATCACCCCCGGTGTCAACCCCGAGGACCTCAGGTTTTACCTGTCGGAGATTCACCGTTTGGCAGGCAACTAGGCAGGGAGACAACGGATTGTGTGGGTGCGGAGTGCAGGGCTCCCGAGGTCATGAAAAAGGCATTCATCGTCAAACGTCAACGGAACACCCATACAGATGCATTTAAAAAAAAAAGAGGGATACGGGGCAGTATGGTCTTTAAAATTTCTCAGTGTCTTGCTAGAGGCGGGTGCGAATATCGGAACATTGCATCTCACATGAAACTTACCCGATCGCCCTACGAATAGAAGTGAAAGGTGGAAGTCATGACGAAAAATGAGTCAGCCTCATCAGCATTGGAGACATCAACGTTGACAAGCCTGCCGGGTGGGATGCCCCAGTATCAATGAGAATTAAGGAGGGGGGCGATGGAGAATATCACGTCCTATGCGCGCCGAGTAACGCTTAGCGAGCGAGGTTGGGAAGAGTTGATTAATTCCGTTATGCACTTTTTTTCCTTTTCCCCCGCCCCATAGCCCTTGTATCGTCAAATATGGTATCAGTAACTTTTTTTATGTCGTTTCAAACGTTTTTCGACCACGCTTCCAAAGAACGCCATAAGAGGGATCCCGGCCGTTTCTGTCACCGAAGCCTCCTCGGTGACACATGGATTCCCGAATCCGCACGGGAAGCCTGTCTCAAGTGAAAAAGGAAAAAGAAAAGGGAAAAAACAGCAGCCACTCACGGCTCCCGACGGGCCGTGTCATAGCACTCTCGATGACTGGCTTGGTAGCAAGTCAGGTGCTGGGGTCCAGAAGTATGCAGAGTATCGGCACAGGAGCGCCGATGGAGCAGTTGTATGGCTTGGATCGGGAGATTCTGGCTAGCCAACCCGCAACAAGAGAGCTCTCAAGCCTTTTTGGCCAGGTTGTTGAGCCACTGCTTGCCCTTGGCAGCAAGGCCGTTGCCCTTGTCCTCGGGGAACGGGCTCTTGCGGAGCGATGGCTGCTCGTCGTCGTCGGTGCCCGCACCCTCGGCCCCGGCCTTGCGAGCGGCTGCCTCCTCCTCGGGGGAACCCTTAAAGACATTGGCTCCTCCCCTGCCATAGTGGATTGCGCCGCCACTGTCACGCCGGGGAACACTGCGGTAGGAAGGGTGGTCAGTTTCGTGATCTCGCGTTTTCTTCCTTTTTTTTTTTCTCTTCATCGGCACCCAAGAAAAGGGACGTCAGTCAAACTCACGCCTCAACATCCTGGCGAAGACGAGTCTCGTAAGGGTCGGAGTTCTTGGCCATGTTTCCCGATCCTCCCCTCCCTGTCGTAACAACTGACGTCTTGAGGGTTGGCGTTTCGAGGTCCTTTGGGGTGATTTTGGGCGAGTTTTCCGTCATGTTACCGGCGCCACCTCGTCCGCTGGAAGCAAGCATTGTGATTGTTTTTTTGGTTGGCTATCGTCAAGGTATGCGCGACTTGATTTCCAGATCGTGGGAAGGCGTTTTTGGGTAATGTTCGTTAGTCAAAAGTTGGAGAGTCGGGAGGCAGACGTGAGGTGAGAGGAACGCAGGGTGGTCTGGTGCTTATACGCAACCGAGAGAATACGCGACTGGGCCGCGCACGCAGGAAACACCGGAGAATGCAGAAACGTCACAGCTGGAGATGGGGTTGGAGGTTGTTCGGGTCACTTTGCTCTGTAGAAGCGTCTCGTCCGGTGTTGGAGTTGCGGGTCAAGCTTTTGGTGAACAGCAGATGGAGGTGTATAGGCAGGCGGGATGGGACAAAGGAATTAAATAGGGAACCGCAGAAAAGGCACGGCACCTGTCCATCATTTGTTTTAAGCTCCAGTTCCTGGGAGCAAGGATGGAGGGGAGGGTGGTTGAATGGGGGATCTGGCCGCAAGCAGCTATTGCGCGACCTTTTTCCAAGCACAGCGGTGCGAGTCGATCCTTGGCCCAACCCGACTTGACGTAGTGTACTGTAGGATGCGCCATCAAAAGTGATCACAAGGCCAGTCAGAGCTTTTTTTCTTTATTTTATGTTCTCATCTTACTCTACTCCGTAGACTCTTGGCTTTTGCCTTTTTCCCGTCTCCACATACGCGGGGCCCGGGCGGGGGGGTGGGTGACTGAGTTGACTGACCGACGCTTGGTCTTACAATACATACATGCTTTCCAACTTTTTTCTTCCTTCCCTTCTCTTCTCCAGTGGATACCTGCGCTACCAGTACACCTCAACTATCCGTACCTACCTACCCCATCTACCGCCCTCCCTAGACCGCGCCGGCTCGCGCTTGCGATCTGGCAAAGGAGCAGGAGAAAGGGAGGGGGGACGAAACGAGTCCGTTCCCCGTTGTGTCGGGAGCCTCGAGGCGTTGTGGCAGCGTTGCAACTCTGTTTGGAGAAAAGCCATTGGGGGAAGGGCTCCATTAAGAAACGTAATGAAAACATGAGATCCAGTGGAAAACACCACATTTTGCCCTCCCCCCCTCCTCCCCTCCCTCCAGCCCTTGCCTGGGATAGGCAAGGTTCCAGGTGGTGTCATTGCCTGGCGCCGGTGTCATTTGATCGAAATCCATGACAAACGCATGGAAGAGGAGGGGTAGGGGGGGGGGAGAGTGTTCTCGGATTTCGCTATCGGCAACCACCATTGAGCAATGCCGTTTTTTCCTTTCTTTTTCTGTGCATTTGTTCGCACATTGGACAAGTGTCGAGAAAAGGCGTACGTTCCGGTGTCAAGGGAACCGAACCAAGGTGTGAGTCAGGACGAGGTTGGCTCGCCCATCAATCGACGTCGACTGTCGAACCGGTGTAGTCGGCGGTCTGGATCCCCGGCGGCGAATGGCAAGTCGACAGTCTACCCCGGATTGCCTGTCTGCTTGCTTTTTCTCTCCCGTGCAGGGGGGGTGGGAGCCAGCCAGCCAGCCGCATGAGAGTGGGAGACTCGACCACGGCTTGGTCCGATGAGCTTGTGACCTCGCCCATGCTGACAAGCAGCAAGCAACCCACGGCTTTTGCATGATTTCGACCACGTATACATGATACATGATACTAGATATCTTGTTCCAAGGCAGCAAAACGCCGCAAGCGCGGCTTGGCGTTTGCGCGAATTTCCCAGCGAGGCGCCAACGAGGGCTGGGATGGTTTGTATTTTTTTCCTTCTTTCCCACCCGGACTTTCTCGGTCGGTGATTGCCTTGCCCTAGGTTCCCTGGCGTCTGCCGGCCTCGAATTGTCTCTCTCAGGATCCCGCATTCTTACTGCTGTTTGTCCGACACGGAATGTCGCGAGTCCGTAGTTTGCTTTGCGCCATCCATCCTACCCAGACCCTCGTACCAGGACGTAGGACGTCCAAGTCTTGCTCTCCTTGCCTTGAGTCACAACCGAGCTCAGCTGCCCGCCGGCCCCATCTATATCGGTCCAAAACTGTACCCCGGATTTTCCTAGGCATTCACATCACGTTGATCGTACGTAAGGATGAGTCTTGCCGACGAGCACTGGCCAGTCACAGGCTTGCCTTTCGACAACCCTAGTCTTCTGTGATGGGCATGCCCTGTAAGTCTTGTAAGAGCGGGCTGTAAGACTCGACATTCTACACAATCCGCCTCGCGATTGGCGGCTACACCGAAGGAGAATAAATCTCTGAGGATGGTCCCACCGTCTCAAGAACCTTAAAAGTAGACATGTATCCTATAATGGCCTGTGCTGCAAAGGTGATTGGCCCTTCCTCGCCAACGCCGTCGACCATTCATATCGGGGGGGGGGGGACTAGTAGGAGATCCGGCCGGCCGCGAAAGCTAATTAATCAGCCCGTATGTCCCTCGCCCCCAACCCTTCCCGCCGTTCTCGGCCTTGTTCAAGTCATGTTCAGCTACCTACCCTGAGATCTGCACCCACTACTGCACACAATCAATCCCCTCCCCCCGAAAGGTCAGTTGTGGGTGGTCGGCGGGTGGATGCGGGTGACGACCTAGTGTTAGTGTCCTTCGACACGCCGCTGCGAACACCCTTCCAGACGTTCGGAGCCAAGTCGCCGTCTCCCGTTCCCGTTGACGACACCCGCACACCAAAACGCTCCAAAGTCGGAGCGCCACAATCACATGAGACCACCCGTGGCGCTTGTCCCATTCCACCTCACCTTCCCCTTCCCCCGCCACTGACAGCAGCCCCGGCCGATTGCGGAACTTGGCGGGCCAAGCGGGAACGCAAGTCTCGACACCGGCGTCGGGTGAGGAGTCCCTCATGTGAAAGTCACAGCTCGGGACCAGACACTATCGGGAGGGGGCATAGGACAACTGACAAGTGGAACGACCCGGGCCCCCACGTCGGGCTCCCGCACTTTTGCTCGCTCCCGTGTTTGCTGTATTGATGGCGCTGTTCACCATCATAAGCTCACCCAAAGGCCTCATCCTCGGCGACATTATCCACGACATGCCCGCCGTAGAGTCTGGGCCGTACTGGACCTTGCCCAGAATTACAAGCAGAGAGACATACATGAAAGTGCTGCGTCACCCGAAATGCGACAATATGTCGGCCGCGACTCCCTCTATGGCGAGCTTCATGTTCTGTCAAATGTCTCCATTGTCGCAGACGCATCGTTAGCAATGTCACAAGTAAACCAGTACACCACGACATGGCCCGCCTTTATAAATGGACCACAAAGTTCTTCTACCGGAACTCGAAAATTTCCAGTGTCCCCCCCCTCTCCAGAAAAACCTCACCACTGCGCGCTGGGATGCCCTCAGGGCAACTAGTAATGTCATCTTTTGCCTTCGGCGCCCGGTAACGGCTGGGGACAACCCTGTGCGAGCTCATCCAGCTACACCACCGGCGCGTCCCACAGGGCCTTGGTCGAAGCGAACATGAAGGGAACCTACTCGAGGGAGCTGCAGGCAAACGCCGCTCTCTGGGAGCATCCGCGTACCGGACGAGCTGAGGCGGCACACCACCGCCAAGGTAATGGAGGCCATGCTGCACCCCGAAAGCGACGATATCAAGACCTGGAGGGCGTCGATTCTTTGGCTCTGACCAGCATCGAGCCTGGCCCTAAAAGAGCTGCTATGCCGTTGGAGACGATCATTACCTACCGTGCTTACGTGTTTATCTCAATGGCATCCATGATGACGCCCGGGTGCTGTAACTGATGAAATCTCCCGCCTCTCTGCTCTTCAGAAGCGCAACGACTGCGGACAAGGCGGCTCCTCAAGCGTCGGTACCATAAAGGGGTGCCAGGTGGATGGAGTCTGCCGTCTCATCTTCAGATGAATGATGAGCAGTCTGGGTACCGGTAGAAGCATCCATCTGAGTTGGCCTTGACGGGGACTCTACACCCGTGCCGGCGGCGCCGTCCGAACTAGCTTCCGCGCGGACGATAGACTCTGCTTCTAGAGGACCAGGCAACGCAAACACATTGTAGAGTAGATAGACCTAGCCGGCAGCCTGAAGAAGTCGCCACTTGGTATGGCCAGAACAGACTCCTCAGCTTGGCCCGGCTCCCCTCGAATTTGAGTCCTGTCCCTCGCCTCAAGTTGACGACATTATCATAAACATCCAGTTATGCGCCAGTCCTGTGATATTGACGCCAAGTATATATCGGTTCATCAAAGCACGGCCGTGCGCGGGAGCACACCCCCCAACAATGCTGCGGCGGCATCAGGCCATCAGAGCATTCATGGGTGTCGAATCAACCTGGGCTTGTTGGCTTGCGCAGCGTAGCAAACCGACGTGATTTCAATACGGCCGATCTACTCTCTGAAAACCGCGTCTGGCCGGCTAACATCCTTGTGTATCGAAAAGCAAGTGCTCCAGGGGAAGTGGCAGGGAAGGACTCCAGGATTGCGCTGTAGTCGGCGCTAGAGCCAGCCCCCTCCCCCTGGCAGCAACAATAGAGAGTAATGAGATGATGGATTTGCGAGAGATGGACGATGGACTCGGATACATCGGAAGTCGGTGGATATCTGAGCCTACCTAGTTAGCAAAGCCGCAGACCATGCAGAACTGCTTTCTGAAGCGTGGATGATCTGGCCATCCCTGGATGAGGGAACCCGGGAGTCCACGAACAAGACATGAAAATCCAAAGGCAACAAACCAACCAAAAAGGGCTCCCGAGCGTGGATATACGTGGGCTGAACGAGTAGGACCGGGTAAATGGGTACCAGCACAACGAGCAGGCCCAGCTTCATTCCTAGCATTGACCAAAAGCATGGGGCCCGGTGGAACTCGTACAGTCGACGGACGAGGATAGCGGATATGGTACAATTGCCGACGATGAGGGTTGCACGCTGTTCGAGAGAGTGGACTCTGTGCTATCGGGGATTCGGGAGATGAGGCTTTCCCGGCACACATCAAAGCCACCTAAACAACCGAACCAGGCAGTTTGCCGGGGGAGAAAAAAAAAAGAGGAGGGCGGTACCAAGAAAGCGACTCGCAGGCCCCCCAGGATACAAGGGTACAGATATGGAATGGATAAGCGCAGCGACGGAGGAGAGCTCGGCGCGGAAGTCAACCAGTGGCATTCCGACGGACTGGGTGCAGTGGGTGGCCCCGTTTCGGAGACAGGAGGTACAGCTGGAATCATGGATGCGGTAGGTGGGTATGTTCGGTCACCGTCATCCTTTGTTGGCGCCGGGGGTATGGTTTGGCACATAGCGGCGCAGACATGGTATGGTGCCAATGGGTAGTTATGCGCGCGGGTTGGATCGCGGACCAGAGTGTCGGGAACGGGGTGGCGGTTGGGGAGGAGTAGAAGAAGGTGGTGAAGAAGAAGAAGTAGAAGAAGAAGGGGAAGGGGAAGGGGTTCGACCGAGATGTCTGGTTTCGTGGTGAGTCAAAGATAGAGCGCAATTTTCCCCAACTCGACGTAGTAATAGTCGAGAGTGAGACACGTTTTTGGACAATGCCCTGCCGAGATGGCGATGGCGGTTTTTTTTTCTCCCTCTTCTATTTGGTGGACTTCTTTGGAATGAATGTCTGGTACGACATGCGGAGGGAGGGGGGAGGTGCTATGTGTGCTGTCGTACGCGGGGCGAGTTGTCATCTGCAGAGCAAATCAGAAGGGACGGGACGAGAAGGATGGCTAATGATTTGAAATGGCTACTGGCAGCCCATGTCTATCCCTTGTCATTCTATTCTCGCCATGCACGTCGTATACGCAGCAGCGCAGGACGGCGATGCAGACAAGCAAGCGGGCAAGCGAGGATCAACAATGCACAATGAGTGTGGTGTAGGTAGGTAGCTAAGGTACCTACCTACGTACCTCAGTCCGTATACCTACCTACCTAGGCCGCTGGTCCCCTGCCTGCACCGCATCACGTCTCCAGGGACAGGGCGGTGGCGCGCAGCGTTGCCGCAAAGATTTTCGTCTACCTATCCGTAGGTATACGGCGACGAATCTGTCTCTTGTCACATTATCCCACCTCCGGTACTCCTTACACTACATACCTACCTACCTACCTAGTAAGTATCCGTACACGACGACAACCGATCAAGAGGAAAAGAAATACTACAGCACGGCGCATGCACGCAGGCCCCCTTCTTCAGGATAGCCGACTTCCCTGCCAGCGACTCAAGGTCCAATGGAGGATGGAAGGGAAGAGGGGCAAGAGGGAGGCACGAGGATAGTAACATTGGCAATGAGATGCAGGATTCCAGCATTCAATGGGACCCATCATCTGGTGCGGTGCGGTGCGGACGGTCCCAAACAGACAGACTCCAGTCTCGCGCATTGCGCGTTTCCCCAATACCCACCGCGGCCGCAACACAAGGAGAAAGAGGCACGAAGAGATGAGACGAGACGAGACGGACCAGCAGCCAGCCAGCAGCCGTCAGGCAGGCATGGTATATGGTATGGCATGGCACTGCATTTGCTGTTGCCGGCCATGCCCAAGCCCTAGCAGCAGGCCCAGTGGCAATTTCGCCCCAACCTACCTAAGCAAGGCGTGCCTTCTGGGTCCGTTTCGTACGAACGCTGTTGCACGATAAAGAAACACCGCGCGTGGCCTGCCATTTACGCTCGGGACGCGGGTGTTTGCTGTTTGCCCCTGCCTTTATGTCGAGATCGAGGTTCGAATCTTTGGGACTGGCTAATTACCGAACTAATCCTTGTTCTCCTGCCTTTTTTTTTTTTTTTTACTTCTCTTCTCAACTTACCACCGAGGGAGGGAGGCATGTAACTGGGCAAGGTAGGTTCGGGGCTCCTGGTGCTCACCACCCCGTCTCTATCTTTGCTGTGCCACCTGAGAATAGAAGTCTGTTTGTGTACCTACCTACCTAGGTATGTATGCTATGTACCTTGGCTGGATAGCTCATTTCCATCGTATTATGCTGCGGCCTGGTGTGGTATAGCAGGTACCACCATCCACCCGATGTGCCTGTCATCCTTCCAGCTCTGCTTCGCGCAGCATGTCTGTCTGTCTGTCTCCACCCGAGAACCACTCGCGGCCGCCACTCTCACGATGCACACGGGCCACTTACATGTCCACTTTTAACACCCCCCAGTTGTCAGTGTCGTCCCTTTGGGCCCTCACACATCCAATCCCTTCCTACCTAGGTTCTCTTCCCCCCCCCTCTCCCTCCACTTCCCAAGTAGAGTCCTCAGTCCCCACCACACACACCCATGTCACACACGCTCAATTGTCCAGCCTGAGTGGCTTGCTTGGCTTTCGTGCGTCTCTCCAAAGCTACCTTGTCTGCACAATACCTTATTCCTTCGCCGTAGCTTATCACGGTACCGTGCAAAAGGTCGAGCGCTGTCTCCGAAACCCAAAAAAACACCATTGTGCCTGCCTGCTATATGAACCCAGCCCCAACCCGTCTCTTACTGGTTCTACCTCCTGCCGTCCCAGTTCTCCATTCCCCGGTTGTCGCTTGAGAAAGGTACCGTACGACAATTCCCACATCCTTTCATCTCGCCCTGCCGCAGACACTGTCCCCCCGTTTTCGCGCTTCTCTTTGCTCCGTCCCCGCTGACCCCGTGTGCCATCCATCGTAGCCGCAGCCCGACACCACCTCCGCTCCGCCATCACGACTCTCACCACGGGACGAGCCTTGTCGCAACGATACACCAACCTTCTCGAAATCATGAACTACGACCAGCAGCAACACCCAGCCCCGGGCGGCTACCATCCCATGGCCCCTAGCCCCTACAGCCATCTTCCCCCGCCACAGCAACACCACCAGCCCGCTCCCCAACACCACCCGCATCCTTCGAGCCAGATGCCTCAGCTTCCTCCGATGGGATACCCGGCACCCGCGCCTCTGCCTTCCAACACAAACATGCCGCCCAACGGAATGCCTCTTCAGCATCACCAGTCGGCTGCGCCCGGCGCGTCCTCGGGTGCGCCAGGCCAGCAGGCCGCTCAGAACGCCGTACCGGCCCCGATGTCCAAGACCGATGACATGGGTAGGAAATACGAGTACGTCAAGCCTCTATGACTCGCCGACGAGGTGACCAGACTGACGTGGTGGCTGCCAGACTCGTTGTGATGCAGCAACCCCAGCGAGCCCGTATGTGCGGCTTCGGCGACAAGGTGAGCCTGCTCTTTGCCATCCATCGACACTTGCTTGGTACAGCGTGGTGGCTGATGAACTACCAAAACAGGACCGACGCCCCATCACTCCTCCGCCGTGTATCAAGGTCGTCGTAAGAGATGCCAAGACCGGACAAGAGATCAACCCCAAGTACGTGCGACTTCAAAAGATTTGCAGAATTTCACTCTGGAGCTTGGCGCTGACCATGACTCGTTAGCGATATCGACTCGACCTTCTACGTGATTCAGGTAGACCTCTGGTCGGAGGACGGTACCTCAGAGGTGAACCTGGTGAGGCACTCGTCTAACACGGCCTCGATATCGACCACCCAGCCCTTTTCCTACTCGGCTCTGCGGGAGGAAGGTCAGGCGCCAGCGCAGCCGATGCAGGCTTATTCCCAGATGATGCCGAGCTACGGCTCCGCGCCCATGGGCTATGGCCAGCAGCAGCCTCCGCCACAGCAGCATATGATACCCGGCTACGGCATGGCTTCTGGATCAAGCTACCAGCGTGAGTTGCCTAATGGAGAAAGAAAGCGCACGCAGCATCACATAGTACTGACTGCCGACACAGCGGCCTACCAGTCGTCAAACCCCCAGTTTGCGCCCCCGACCCAATACTTTCCCCAGCACGGGAACCCGGCGCCTGTGCCCTCGCAGGCCGACATGGCGTACGGCGGTCACCGCCAATCGTTGTCCATGGCCGCCAGCCAGCCGCAGGGCATGTTCACCAGAAACCTCATCGGAAGCACGGCGTCGAGTGCATTCAAGCTCAATGACGTGGAAGACCACGTTGGAATCTGGTTCATCATGCAGGACCTGAGCGTGAGAACTGAGGGTCACTTCCGGTAAGCGCCCCGACGTGGAACCCCTCAAGAGGCCGCCCAAGATATTTTTTATTACTCTTTCTCTGTTCTTTTCTTACTGACAGTGGTTACGAAGGCTGCGCTTCTCATTCGTCAACGTCGCCAAACCCCCCAACCAGCCCTCAGCAGACGGCTCACTGGTGAACCAGGGGACCGCGCCAATCCTCGCCTCGACCTTTAGCGACGTCTTCCAGGTCTTCTCGGCCAAGAAGTTTCCAGGTGTCTGCGAAAGCACACCCCTGAGTAAGTGTTTCGCGACGCAAGGAATCAAGATCCCCATACGGAAGGAGGGTGCCGGTGACGGCAAGAAGGGCGGCGATGATGATGATGACTTTCAGTGAGCGATGGTCCAATCTATTTTCGGTTCCATGGCCGGCGCTCGGAGTTTCAAATCACAAAACAAACATGGCATGCGGTTATAGTAGGCAGAATAGGGTCTATGTCGGCGGCTTGTCGCATCGGTTGCTTTCTTTCCCTGCATCGCTCCTCCTCTTGTCTGGAGAGGCAGTGCCAAGTTTAGCATGGTGTTTTTCTTCTATATATATTTTTTCTATATGTATCCGGTATGCGTGTGGGTGTGGGTGTTCGTGTGCCGTACAGGGTAAACAATCGCAGGACTTCGCGTGCATCGACAATCAACCATCCGTTCCATTTATGTATGTCTGCCTGCCACCGTCCAGACGTCTGCCTCTATCGCGTCGGGTTTACGACGCTCGCGTTAGCCAGTTATATCCCCTGGACAGATATAATTCACCGCCGGCCGACATCAACAAAGACTCCTCCAATAAGTCCATGGATGACACGCCTGCCATCCGCCCTGGGGTGGGTAGATTGAGCAGCAGGCAGAATGAACTGTAACTTCCAAGGGGGAGAGTGAGGAATTGGACACGCCTGGCTGCCGTATATAAAACCCACGTTGGGTAATGGTCATGACGATGGCAGTCCAAGAGAAAGGGAAAATAAATAAAGGTTCAACCTACAACAGAAGTCTCCGTCCGGGCTCGATCCACGTGTATTCCTTCCCACATCAGCCCCCCCCTTTTTCTTCTTCTCCCTCTGCTCGAGGCGATCATTCGACCGCAAAACGCCATCTTAATGCCACACACACAACACACGCACATCACGGAGCAAGAATCAACGTAAAACAGCTTTTGACAATTCCGACACATATCCCATTTGGATATTAAAAAGCTACAAACAAGTGAAGCCTGCAGTTCTGACTGCGAGGCAACTCCAACGCCTAACACGCTCCCTTGCCGCCTTTGCGGGCTTGACGATCAACGCTCAAACGCTCTCCCAAAGTTTTCATTGCTGAACTTCTCTCCTTCTCCGTGAGAAGCTGCCATCGATGTGTTATATCGGCTGGCATGATTGCATTCCATCCGTTGAGGCCTCGTTATGTCTGTCGCCCTCATCAAACGCCATCTCTCGTTTCCCATCGCAAGCAAAGAAAGAAGAGACAAAAGGAAGAAGAAAAGGATAAAAGTAAAGGCAGGGAGGAAGTTTACTCGCCAGTAGTGGTGTGCCTATCACTGGCTTGGCCTGGGTCTCACCACCCTAGCTTTCCCTGCAATGAGAAATGAATTCGTTGGCCGGGCCTTTTTTCCCCGTCATCAATAATACATGCCGTGGGGATAAGCAACCCCCCCCCAAGCTCAATTGCCTTTTGAGCGCATAAGCTTTTGTCGGCGTCCATGTGCCCGACTGCAGACAGCTGTTGGCTTGCCCTCGGAAATAAGGAGTCAATCGTCTCGAGTACTTTTGGAAACGCTGGCTATGCGGTCGCGTGGGCAAAGGCTCTATGAATCGGCCAGTTTCGCAAAGTGCTTGGACCAAATCCAGCCTACTTGGTCGTTAGGGTCATCCTGGTTCTTGGCAAGCCATAGCTCGCCCTTTTCAGCAATGACATCAAAAATCTGGAAAGATCAGTTAGTCTCCAACCATTTGGGCCACAGTGGACGGCATGTCAGGGACCCACCTCGCCGGCCTGGTACGTGAGATACGGGTACCCAGCCTCATGTTTTGTCGTTTCAATGTTGAACTCGAAGAGTGATGCTGCTAGCCAAAGTATGTTATATCCGTTTCCGGCCGGTGTGCGCTCTCGTGAAGATGCTCGTGAGGACCTTTGACCTTCTTCCACGCCATCTGGCATGGGAAGAGCAGAGTGGAATAGGCCTGAGAACCTTCGCGGTTCGCTGTTGAGTTGCGGTGTCGGGTTCGAATCTCTCCTGTTATGCACTGTTGATTCTGAACTCTGTCTCGGTAGACCATTCGTGTCATGACTTCGGCCTGTGCCAGGTCGGTTAGATGGCGGAGGGAAATTTGCCCGTGATACAGGTGGTTGATCTCCTGTGACTGGCGATGCGGTCACTGATGGTCGTTGGACAGCTGCACCAGCGTAATAGTCTCGGTAGTAAAACTGATGAGGACTAAGGGGTGCTGTGCTGGGTGAGAGAGTGAATTGGCCGCTATGGCGCTTGGCGAAGTCTGGCGTTGGCAGTATGGGAGCGTGATCACCATTGACTGATAAGCCCCTGCTGCGAGGGGAGGAGATCTCAGCAGGCCGAGGACGGTGCTTAGATGTAAGATCCTCTGTGCTGGCTGTGGTTGAATATGATGTTCTGCCCTTGTATGTTGGGTTCAAGATCCCGATGTTCACAAACAGTTCCTGTGCGTATTTATAATCCCGCTGGAACGTGGACACGATGTCGGGGATATCTTGCGGCGGCCCCATCTCTCCCGTGACCTTCTTCACCTTTTCCACCCAAATGGAGTACCAGTTTGCTTGGATGTTAACAAAGTTGCCAAGACAGATGTTACCAATCTTCTCGGTCAAGGCGGACAGCTGTGGTAACTCCTTCTTCAGAGTCTCATTGAGAGCGTCGTACTGCTCCACCAGCTCCTTGAGTCTGGGGTCTGGCGTCTTTCCGCCTTTCTTGAGTTGCTCTGCTCTTTCATAGTCGAGCCGTCGCTTTGCTCGCTTCTTCATCGCAAGCGAGGGGTTGCCATAAGCCTTGATGACGTGCTCAAAGGGCTCGATCACATGCTTCCGAACTTGTTGAAGCTTCTTGCGTGTTAGCAGATAGAGCGCATCTTCTGTCGCAGGCTACTACTCACATGGTCTTCCAAGGCAATCTTCTCGATGTCCCTCATCGAGACATTGAATTGCACCCATTTACTCTCCAGTTCTGGATAGCTGCCTGGCTGAAGCCGCATAACGAGCTCCATAGCAGACAAGTACTGAAGGAACTCGTGAACGTAGGCGCTGACCTGTCGAGTATAGAACTCGACGTCTCTGAGCACAACTTGGAGTCGAAGGTAATCGTCACCAAACTTCTCGTGCAGCTTGGCATATACGGCATCTTCAGGGATTTTCGAACTTGCAGCCTGAAGCTTGTCCACCCGCTTACCAAAGGCTCGGGCAAAGCCAGCTTTCACATCAGACTCCTTTCTCTTCCGGCCAACTATCTGACCAACAAGCTCAAAGTTCTTCTTCGTCTTGTTGATCTCAACAATCGCTAGCTCCAGGCTTTCCTTGGCCGAGATCAGCTCAGATCGGTCCGGATGGTCTTCCGGGGTATGTCGCAGAATCTCTTGAATGAGGTTGGGATATTTCGTGATTCGCTGCATGGGCTTGATGAGGAGGGAATCAAGATCCCACGCTGCCGTAAGGTCCTTGGCTACTTCGTTGCACTCATTCAGCCAGACCTTTACGGTAGGGTCTTGCTGGATCTGGATCAGACGCTTGGCTGCGTGGTCGCTGTTTCTGAGGAACCCCTCATGTGCCACTCTCATCTGCTCGATGTTCCTCTTGAAGAGAGGGCCAATCGACGTGGCTCTGTCCTTATCGTCACCCAACTCAGGGGCTACTGGGTTGGCCAACGACTTTCCAGTGTGATCAGAAGCAATCGATTCCTCCTTTGGCAGAGGCGATCGGCGTCCATGGGGCACATATACCGTACAGACAGCCTCCTTAAGCTGTGCACAGAACGCAGTGTGAAAGCTGATGATCTCATCCGTGTTTCTGAAGACAAGCTTGATAGTCTTGTCGTCCAATCGCGGACAGGCTTCGGCGGTTCCTTTATATATCTCTTCCACAATGTTCATGTCCCTGACGAATACCATCTCGGTGTCAATGAGTTCCCTAATAACATTGCGTCGTTGCACCAGGCGATGTCTCTCCTTTCCTGTTGGTCCGTCTTGCTCCCTGCCAGGTGTCGAGATGGAATCAACCGGAGTTTGACCGCCAAGGGAGTATTCCCTCGTCTCGATTGACATGTGGTCAATTGACTGAGTGGTGGAGACGGGACGTGACATGTCCTCGCTCTCGCGCCGAGAGGACCCCGTTACGGTACTTCCGTGGAGGGTCTCGGCGTAGTAGCTGCTCGCTGCCGTCCGCCGGCCCTCGTGGAGTGATCTCGATTTGGGAGCAGGCACTGGCGGAGGCTCGTGGTCTGGACGTGGCACTGGGCCTGGCATCGCCATCGGCTCCTTGCTCTCAAGGTAAGGAATCGAGAAGCCTTCTCCGGTGTCCAACTCGGGCAATTGGTGAATAGTTGCGCGACTGGGCGGTTGGGCGGCTGTCGAATCCAAGGGACTGAAGTCCGGGCTGTATTGTTCGCTTTGTCGTGCGGACGAATCTCTGCTAGAGCCTGATCCGTATGTGAGGTCGGACGCGTACGGTGGCTTCGGTAGCGGCAAGTCGTCGTCCAGAGTAGAACTTCTATGGTCCAGGGGATCATTGCTGTCAATAGAGAAGTCGGTCCACGCGGATTGCTGACTTGATCGATTAACTGCTGCATGCATGGATGGGACCATCAAACTGTGGGAGGTGTCTGGAGTTTGCTGGCTCTCAAGGCTTGTCTTATGGGGGTCATCTTGCGCATCGGAGGACTCGCATGTAGATGCTCGCTGAGACGAATCGTTATCCCTATGGCGGTCGGTGTAAAATTCGTCGGGCTTTTCGGGCACGTCGCTAGGCACTGCGACCAGGTCCTTTTCTGTGTGGTGATGGAAGTAAGATGCATCGCGGACGGATTCATCCATGTCACAGAGTGGGCTCTGGTCATCAAAGTCATCGTAGGCCTCCATTCTTGGGAAAGGAATGGTTTCCTGTCGCGGAGAATCATACTCAGACTCCCGTCGGATAATCTTGACCGTCGTTTCATATAAAGGACTCGAGAATGGAGCAGGTTCGTATTCCTCAGAGATTGGCCGAGAATCGGCAAAGGCGCCAGGAATGGATGGGTTTTCGAACTCGCTCCTAGTCGGTGTCGGCTCGGGCGACTGCTGCAGAGATGTTGAATCCAACGAGACCTTGATTGACACCAGGTCATCTCCAGCAGGCTCGTCCTCGAACGGGTATTGATATTCGGCCTTCTCTGGTGTCGGCGGTCGTTGCACCTCCCCGGCTCCAGCCTTCTGTGGTGTGGGCAGCTCACCCGGTGTCTCCGCGCTCGTTTCCTCGCGCGTTGGCGGCGCTTGCACCTCCTCGACATCGATATTCTCGGGCGTCGGCGTCCGCCGTACTTCCTCTATCTCTACCTGCTCGTGGTTCCCATCAGGTTGCGGGATCGTCAGCCCGAGGCCCGTCGGAGCTTGCCAGGATTCAAGCTGCACGGGTGGGAGCTCTTGTGGTTCGTTATCGAACTCCGTCGTTTCCGATGTAGCTGAAATTGCGGATTGCGGAATATCCTCACGGTCGTCCGGAGAACTCAATTCTGGAAAGCTGCCGGGAATGCCCAAGGTGGGAGAATCGGAGACTTGCGTCCGGGGCGGAGAGAGGGAAACGATGAGTGGCACCGCCGTTGAAACTGTGAGTGGCTGAGGCGGTTGCGCGGATGACGTTGGTTCCGCCGACAATTCCGGTTCGCTGAGACTGGCCTCGGGTGGTTGCTCGAAGGTTTCACTGTGGTCCACTGAAGGAAAGTCGGATTTGATTTGTGGCACCGGGGGAACATCTTCCTTATCGCCAGTGGCAGTGGCTTCCTGTTCTCGTTTGCGCCTTGCAGCCGCCTGTCTCGCATCTCGCACCTGACTGTCACGGATAGACTTAGTATACGCCAGTCTGATATGTTCACGTCTCTGTTCAAAGTCGATGGGTCCAATAGAGAGCTTCCGTCTTCGGGTCGATTCCTCAGACTTGGAGGACTGCTTGGGCACACTCTTGTGTGGCGATCTGGCCCTGTCGATAGCCTTCATGCGCGAGCTTGCCGTGCTCGCCGTCGAGACGGATTGCCGAGGTCGAGAGCTGCGCAAAGGAGGCGATAGCTTCGGAGGGGGTACTGCTACATAGGCAGTAAGACGCGTGTTATTTTTCGGAGTGATTAGACCTCGGGGTGCAGCCTTGCGTCCTGGCGTGGGTTGCGTGGGCGTCTTCGCTCGCATGGTGGGCGTTTTGGCACGGATGACGGGGGTGGCCGTACGGCTTGTTTTGCCCGCTGGCGGAGGACGCTTGAACGTCGATGGGGAATTGGCTCTGGAGCTTTCTCGTGTGGAAGGCGGACTCGTCGAATCGCTGGGCGTGGCGAGCTTTCGGACAGAAACAGGGAGACGCGATGTGGGCGACGCGGCTCGATCGGGTAGCTCAAGCTCTGGCATCGGCCGCGGCACAAGAGCCTTTCTCGCCATCGGGGCCCCTGCCTTCGAGGCAGCCACATCACTATGTGCCCGAACATGACCTTTTGCGGCGGGGGCCGAACGCCCCATTGCACCGTTCATTTTTGTCTTGTCAGGGCGGTACCAGTCAGTTGGAGACTCTGGCTCGGTGAGATCAGGGTCTGATTTCGTCCGCTGATGGAGCCTGGCCACGTGGAGACTTGACTCTGACGTCCGCCGCGGTCGTGGACCCGAGCCTTCGATTCCAAATCCGACCATCGAGGTATCTCGCTGGCCCGGAAGAATTTCGCCAAAAAGCAAGCTGGGTTGTGGGGGGGAGGTATGCGGCAAGGACGGTGACTCGTGATGGAGGTTTGTCAAAGATTTTGATGCATGTGCATTGCTCGTGATCGAACCCGAGTTCCGCGGCTTTGAAATCCGGCTGGCGAAGGACTGGGAATTGTTGGATAGTTGATCTTCGGGAACGAATTTCGTTCGCTGTGTTCGAGAGGTCGAGCCTCTGCTGGAGCCAGGCGTCAGTTCACGGGTCACCGAGGTTCTCAGTGTAGAGTATAATGTTGACCCGCTCCCACTAGGTGCTGTTTTGTCGGCACTTGTCGCAGCTCTACTCGACCGTGTCGGCACGCCTCGCACCGGAACCCGGGGTGTTGCGGGCGCCTGGGTCTGCTGATCAAATCTCTTGGTCAAGTCCTTGACACTCGGCTTGCGGTTTGTGTTCATCCTCGGCGTGCCGACCGGGGGTTCGACTGGGGCAGAGGCAGATCGCTGCGAGGGACGCAGACCCGTACGGCCTGCTGGTGCCGGCGGATGCTTTGGGTCCTTGCCATTGCCATTGCCATTTGGCCGCACGGACGGACTGTCGCGGGTTCGAGATACTGAGGTTGCCATGTAGTCGGTATCGGAGGAGGAGGTTCGACGGTGGTGACTCGACGGCTGTACGCCTCGATAGCTTCGATAGAAATCACCCGGGTTCATAGGATCGTGAGCATGACCAGCGGCGGCGATAGCCTCAGCCGTGTGGGCGGCAGAGGCATCCAAGTTCTCGCGGACGAAAGCGTTTGTTACAGGACTGCCAGGGAGATAATGGCGATGAGTATGGTGGGACGATGAGCCGGATCGGCGGCGGTAGGGATTGGGATCGGGGTCGAGGTCGAAGTCGGCTTCGTGGTAGTCGTAATTTGAGTCGAAGTTGGGGTGGCGATGGAGTTGGTGTGCGTAATGGGGAGGAGAAGCCAGAGGTTGCGGTTGGTGTTGCTGGATATGGCCCTGGCGCTGCACACTGAGCGCAGAGGCCAGGCGGTCCTCCTTGTCTGGACTGCCAAATTCCATTGTGGCCTGAACATCAGTCAGGCGTGTCTGGTGGACTGGCTCGTCAGGAATTCCAGAGACCCATGCAAGCTGTGTGGGATGTTTGGGTTGGGAAGCATTGATGTGTTGGCCTGCAAGCTGAGTGGGCAGCGACACTTGGGGAGGCAACGTGCAGTCCCCGGTTAGCAAGCGTTGGCAGTGTCTAGGACCTATCGACAGCAAATCTTAATGCATGGATGGGTGGGCGCCGCAAGAATACCCGTGATGCGATTGCTGCTCTGTGGGGGTGATTTTTACGGGGATTGGATTGGATATCCTCTTTGCCGGAGTCGATACCAAAGAGATCTGCAGGTCTTCCAAAGTGCGCGTCTGTAATTTGTGTTTTCGGGATCTCGTTTGGGAATCAGACGCAATGAGATGGGATGGCAAGAGCGAGGTTGTAGTGGTCAAAAGCCAAAAAAGAATAATAAAGGGTAATGGCGTAGGTGCGAAGCGGGAGAGAATACCTCTGAGACGACGACCAGATGGAGAGAGAGAGAGCGAAGGAGGAGGGGAGGACAGGAGGGTGGAGGTGTGCACCGTCCTGGAAGGTGTGAGCGTAGCAGGCAGAGAGGAGAAAAAAGAGCGGTGGATTGGTCGAGAGCTCCTACCTCGAGAAAATAACTGGAGAAGGAAGGGGTGATTACCTTACCTAGGTAGGTTAGATAGAAAAGGGTAGGTACCTAGGTAGGGTGTGGAGAAATGGCGCTGTGGTCTACCACAGTATCCGTACTGAGCTGGGGAAGGAGAACAAAATTGGAGGGGAAGGTACGGGAACAGTCTGCAGCTCCTTCCAGAGCACCTGTCGAAACGGGAAACTCGCGCCAGAGGAAGGGGTGGGAAATTATGGCTTTTAGCAATTCATCGGTCACCCGAGGGCAAGTCGGATGAATATGCAGTCAGGTCGCGATCGATGGTGAGCTGAGACGGCAAGTGGGACTGTCGTTGCAAAGGTGAGGGTCTCGTCCAATCGGTCAAGATGGGCACGATTCGGTCTGAACGGCAGCTGAGCAAAACCGGGAGCCAGTGCGGTGTCGTGTGCAAGGCACAGATGAAGAACACGGATTGGTGGGCGGTTTGTGGCAAAAAAAAAAATTACGGAGTATGCACTGCGAGGAGGGGAAGGACGACAGGAGAGAAAGCCCGAGAGAGAGGAGAAGGAGAAGGAGGAGGAGGATGACGGCAGGTACTAGATTCAGTTTGGTAGGTCTGCCCAGACGCTCGGGAAAGACGGGAGTAAGCTTGATGGCCCAGGGCCAGAAAGTCTAGGGGGACTTGGCTTCCGAATTCGATGTAATACGGATGGGTACCTTGCTTGGCACAGTGTGTTTTTTTTACCTACCCTTCCTGTTGTTGTCCAGCATTGCAAAGGCCAAACGTTCTTCCCTTCCCCCTTCGGAGCAGAATTCAGGCACAACAGAGACACAAAGGGCGCGTGGGAAATTAAGTTTAACGGCCAGTCGTCCATGTAGAGGCAACCCAATCGACATGTGCCCGGTTTTCATGAAAGGTTGGCCGCGCCTTGTGCAACAACCTTACCCTGTCGCTCTCTATCCCCATCTCCCAGTTTACTGAGTCGCAATAGCAAACCACACGGAAACATGTTTTCGCAGGTTCGGGATTGCAGCCGGTACAACTCCTTCCGTCAGTTTGTGACTCGCCTGCCTTTTACTCCATTGGACTGTTTAGACCCCGGAGAAAGGAAAGATAAAACCATCGTGACATGGACCAGGTTGCTTTCTTCGAAGGGACCCCAGGCAAACAAATAAACACACTCCACCGCAAGTCTCGATGCAGTTTGGATCTCGATCTTGAATCGCTGCCATTGGCAGGCACTTGTTTTCGCCCTTCCTTGTTTCCTTCCCTCCCACTTGCCAATCCCCAATTTTATTCGGTGTGAGTCAGGGTGCATCTACTTGCGGGGAGAATTCCCGGATGACACCCTTCTCTCGTTTGAGTAGGTAAACATGCCGATACTCCTCGGCAAATCGAAGAGAGAGAGAGAGAGAGAGAGAGAGAGAGAGAGAGAGAGAGAGAGAGAGAGAGAGAGAAAAAAGGGAGAAGGAAAGATCGAGTTTGTGTTCGAATATAATACGCCCCTTGGTCCTCGCTTCGTGCCGCCCTATGCAGGTCTTACGGCAGACAAAGAGACTCGCAGACATTTGTTGCACCAAGCAAAAGTGCAATAAGTCCCCGTACTCGTGGTACCTCGGGCTTCACCCCGCAAGGCAAGAACAGAGGCTTGAAAGAGCAAAGGCTGAGGCTCGCCACAAAACAACAAGAAATGTCACCGCCAATCGATCATGGATTTTTCCATGGGCGTTGACTGAGGTCGAAGGCCATTGTTCGGACTGGGATGCATGGCGGCACGGTGATTTTGCGGCGTTGATGGCGTTGATGGCGTCGAGCGTGATGGCATACTGAGGCTGGTTGGAGACCGCTGTCACAGCCACCAGACTTTGCAAATGGAGGTAAGGTCTAATGCATTCCCACGAGGGCCAAGTATCCGTGCTGGGAAGCCCTCGTCCAACGCCTCACCACACAGCATCGGGTATCAAAGCCACTGACCGCTGTCGAGGCCAAACAAGCTGACATGCGGCAAATGTGCACGTCGACAATAGGTATTCGAGTCGGTGCCGGGGGCCGGAGAGCGAGTGTGCATAGAAACGCACCCTGTCCGAAACGGTTCGAAGTCGGGGTCGAGGTCGACATTCTGATATGGGCTACCTATCTGTAGCCATGGACGGGGGTTGCATTCAACGCCAAGCCGCCCTTGGTGCTAGGTTGGAAACCCCGAGAGAGCCAATTCGCCCTTCGGACAGCAGGATGACTTCAAGGTTCCTATGCGCAGCATCTCAATGCCCAACGCCCAACAGCACCTGTTTGCCCGTCATTGCTGTTGACTCGCCAATTGGCCCGAGTGCATGCTCCTTTTGGGCATTGTACGAGGTTAACAACTTGTTTCTGTGTCGAAACTGTTGGGACACGATGCCCGTCCTCGTCTCTCAACTTCAGCGGCTACCTGTCATCGTGACGGTATTGAAGCCTTACAGCCTGCCTGCCTGCCTCTCTGCATGGGGAGAAGGCCATTGGAAAGTGCCATTGACTGCTGCATTGCAACTGCATGCTTACGCAGTGGTTAGAACAGACCCGTCTCGTGATCAGGATTTCCCAGCTCCAAATAAGTATCAAGCAGCGATGCGACTTTAGCGTCTGTGCTCACCTTAAGACGTGCAAATATGATGTGAGGCACACTCTTTGGATGGATGGATGGATGGATGGATGGATGGATGGATGGGGATGGGTGGCTGGCTGGGCGGGAGTCATCGTTGCAGCCCTCGTCCACCTCTGGTATGATCATCTCGAACACGAGGGAGGGCGCTTCTCCGGCTTAGTCGGACCCGAGAGGCTTGAGCAAATCTTATCGAGTGAGGCTGTACCACACCAGGAGGCGGCAATGCAAGCCATGTTCTCTCTCCATTGCCATGTGTTTTGGTCAGATTAACAAACTGGCGGACAGCGCAACTCATTGTCCACCAGCCAAACAATAAAGTCGATAGGTCCCTCTGCACAGTTCAACCTCAATAACTGGGAGTTGCGCCTTTTGGCGACTCATCACGTAATGTGACCCACGCACGCCCGCCCAGGTGGTCCATATTACTGCAAGCTATACCGAACCACCTCTTCCGTCGACTGGGAACCCTTACCCTCAGGCGCTCAATTCGTTCGCGGCCAAGGACTTATTGGCCAGAGTAGGCATGGTGATTATGTAGCACCGCAGGGCATTTCTCCTCCCACAGCCCGCCGCCGCCGCCCGCGTTTCCGCCCTTGCATCGAGCTCAACCCGGCCCAGTCCAGTCCGAGGGGGCTAGCAGGTGACGATACATATCTCATTAGCGTAGGGTAGCGCAAGTGTACCACGTAGCAAGTGCATGACGCAGAGCCACAAAGGCGGCAGACAACGCTGCAGCAACCATCATATAGAATTACCCATCTGGGTAGCACTCGAGGTTCATGAGGCATTCTCAGTACTGTATGTGTCATCCAGCCGGGACCATTCCATGACCATGTTTTGAGATCTCCACGAACCCACTCGGCGAGCCTTGACACTTTGATGAATTTCCACCACAGAGTAGACTCGACTCAGATCGAGGTGGTGAATCCTTCCCGCGACCAACAAATCCACCTCTCGTCTTCGTCGTCGTCAGAGCCACTACAAGCATGAAGATGGGGGTGCCTTGGCGTCCATGGCCTTGCGAAGCCCCTTCGTGATTTGAGCGTTGGTGAGGATCGGGTGCCTTAGCCACCAAGCCACCGTTTGGAGACGGTGCCCGTGTTCGGCAGATCACTGGACGTGCACTATCGTTCCACTGGAGTGTGTGCGCCCAGGCCAGCCACCACAATTGGCAACACCCGCCAGTCAGCACGTACCGTGTTGACTGTTCAGGTGCAATACGGTACGTACCGTCATCCAACCTGGAGTCTTTTTTTATAATTACTTTGCAAGACGCGCTAGGCCGTCACGCTTGTCAACCTCCTTCGACGATATCACCTCGTGTCCAACACTCGATCTTGCCCCCCGCCCCCATCTGTCCGCCATCTGACTCCTCATAATTTACCCGGCAGATCACTCGTCCGCCCGCATGCAGTGACATGTCGTAGCGTGCACTTACCCAGCACACGCGCTGCTGATTTGAACGTCACTCGGACCCGGTTCCCCAATGGGCGACAACGTCGACGGCAGGGGGGAAAGATACGCGTCTACATAGTTGTTGACGGTACGGTGAGATCTCACAACTGCAATGGCACGCAAAAGAAAAGCACAGACGCTTGTTGGACTAGGTGAAAGTCATCTGGAATGCAAGAGGGCCAAGATGGATCGTGTCGAAAGTCATATCAAACATTCCGTACTAAAACAGCACTACGAGAATGTCCAGACACTCCGCGAATACCTCCTTTCAAAGCTTCCAGGCTCTTCGAGGCTTCGTCGCAAGAAGATTGCTTCCTTAGGGAAGGAGGAGGCACAGCCGGGTAAGGAAGGCCACCACTGGATACCGGAGGTGTCCGCTTTACTAGATACGACCCTGGTCTGCGTGCATCCTCGACCCCAGGCTCAGGCCGATTCTCGATGGGAGCAGTGGAGGTCCTTCTCGCAAAAGGCCGAAGAGTCTGTTCTATCGGCTTCAGGAGACCTGGCCAGTGCCACTTCCTCACAATCAGAGGTACCGTCTGTCACCTCGACAGCGTTGCATCTCGGGCTAACAAGCAAATGCAGATAGTTGACTTCGTCGTCTGGCAACTCTTCTCCAGGATACAGCCTCATACAGCTTGGCCTAAACATCTCCTGTGTGATGGCTTCAGACGACGCGCTCAGAATGTTGCCAATGCGAATGGTCAAGAGGTTGCTGGGCTGATTCCGGGGCTCGTTTCTGTTCACCCAAATCACCATGTTCGGGCACTCAAGGACACCCCATGGCCGCAGGTCCTTATGATTCTAGGAAAACCCGGCGAGCAGATCATGATTGATCTTCTCATTGATACAGCCATATTTATTCCCGTCAAGGCTGGCGTCGGTAATCTGTATCAACTGAGTGGCACCCCAATGTCGGAGACTGGCCTGTCAGTGGTTGTGGACCAAAACAAGATGAATCGTCAGAAAGCAGGTCATAAACCAGTAGATGAAGTTCAAGAACAGCTTCCATCTGAAATCAAGTTTGTGAGGAATCGTATGCTGTACGCGAGGGCTGCACTTACTGCCAATGGTACTGTCCAATATGGCCTCAGACATATCCGTAAGCTACTCGTCAGCTGTATCACGAACTCACACTGACTTTATACCACAGATGTGTTGAGCCGTTGCCCTCCCATTCCTTGTTCTGATCAGATGTCCGAGGAAGAAAGGTCGGCAATCGCTCGAGCCAACGAGAGGAACACGCTCAGGGTCATGATGTACATTTTCCCTCGACAGTTTGGTCTACACAATGCGTTTACCTCGAGCGTTGACCGCTCCAAAACGTCTCAGAAGTTTGCAGATTATACCCTCCGCGAGGAGGAAATCTCGTCATTATCCGAGAAACAGAAGTCGCGAATTCCCAAAAGACTTCGAGGAGACACCAAACGGCTTGTCGAGCGGTTGCAACTTCTCCATGGCCGCTGCGCTTACGCCGAGTTACTGCGGCATTACTGTCCATCTGCCATCGATGTCAGAACTCGAACCTACTCGTCCAAGAAGACATTGAAACGGCAGAGGTTTCAGTTTTCTCAGGCACCAGAACGCAATACTAAAGCGACGCTATCTTCCGCCCTTCCTCGTAGTACAACAAAGAGCCGCTACAAGCTGCGTCAACCGGCGCCGTCTGCGCCGGTGATCAAGTTCGATGCAGTGACTGAACTAGCGACTCCCGTAGCCCATGTTTCCGCCTTTTGTCAGGCTGTCCTGGCCAAGGTCATTCCTAGCGAGTTTTGGGGATTTGGTGACGACCAGACATGCAACAAAAACACCATTCTGAAAAGGGTGGACCATTTCATCAGAATGCGGAGGTTCGAGAGCATGACCCTCGGCGAACTTACAGACGGGATCAAGGTAGGCAGTTCCAATCCTCTTTGAGGAGCCTTTACTGACCCACGCAGGTGACCAGTATGCAATGGCTAGCACCACCTAGTCTAAAGGGCCAGAAGACCAGCCAAACCGACATGAAGAAACGACTCGAGATACTCAATGAATTTTTGTACTATGTTTTTGATTCACTATTGATACCCCTATTGCGCAGTAATTTCTACATTACCGAGTCCAGCTCCCATCGCTATCGTCTTTTCTTCTTTCGGCACGATGTCTGGCGATACGTGGCGGAGCCTGCGATGGCGGCCCTCCGCACAAACATGTTCGAGGAGGTGAAGCTGGATCAGGCGACACGAGTTCTCGAGTCTAGACGGCTGGGCTACAGCCGCATCAGGCTGTTACCCAAGGGGAAGGCTATGCGCCCAATCATGAACCTTCGGAGGAGGACTGCGGTCAAGGGCAAAAGCACCATCCTTGGACCGAGCATCAACTCCGTTCTAACTCCCGTACACTCCATGCTCAAGTTAGAGACTGTACGTATTCCAGTCCTATGCTTCGTTTGTTACTTGCTAATCATCTGTAGGAACGTAATCCATCCAAGCTTGGATCTTCCATGTTCTCCGTAGGCGATATTTACCCACGGCTGAGTGCTTTCAGCACCGGGTTCGGGGATCAACGCCCAAAGTTCTACTTCGCCAAAGTGGACGTCCAATCCGCATTCGACACCATCCCACAGGCTGCCGTCATACGGTTAATGGAGGGCATCCCTGGCGAGAAACAATACATCATCAAAAAGCACGTCGAAGTCAAAACCGGGTTGTTAGATAGTCGGTCCCAGAAACATGCAGTCACAAGGTTGACACGACGGTGGCACTCCATCGCCGTGACGCCAAACGATACGACTGACTTTTCAAAGTTGGTCGAGGCCCGTCTCGGGAAGAACCGGAAGAACACTGTGTTCGTGGGCAACACGATGAGGAGAGAAGTCAGCACTGGAGAGCTGATGGACCTTATGACGTCGCATATCAAGCAGAACTTGATCAAGGTCGGCAAGAAGTTCTACAGGCAGAAGAAGGGCATCCCCCAGGGGTCTGTGCTCTCCTCCGCCCTCTGCAACTACTTCTACGCCGATCTGGAGGCACAGCATCTCGCGTTCCTCGCGGTGGAGGGTTGTCTTCTCTTGAGGCTAATTGACGACTTTCTTCTCATCACGACGAACCGCGCAAAGGCGTGTGAGTTTGTCCGTGTCATGCACGGCGGATTTCCAGAGTATGGCGTCATCGTTAACCCGAACAAGACGCTGATCAACTTCGACATGGAAGTCAACGGCATGAGGGTAGCTAGGTTGCCCAAGGGGTCTCACTTCCCTTATTGCGGTCTGGGTGTCGACTGCAACACACTAGACATTGTAAAGGATCGGGAACACGTCAAGGACACAGGTGGGTTTCAGGCCTCTGCCAGCCCTGGAAATACAGCATTCGAGAAGCAAGCTAACCTACTTCTCAGTGATTTCCAACGCTTTGACGGTTGACTACGGAAACAAGCCTGGCCAAAATTTTCAAAGGAGAGTCCTTAGTACGTGCAACGCTGGCTCGAGTGTTTCCGTCATGCCTTGGCTGACATTTATGCAGACGCCTTCAAGATCCAATCTCATCTAATGTTCTACGACACCAAACACAACACCCTCGAGACCGTCACTTCAAACCTTTACAAGGCTTTTGCAGAGACGGCGGAGAAGATGTGGGCTTACTGGCGATGCCTTCCCGCGCGGAAACGGCCTGCCAACGGATTAATCATGCGTGAGTCCCGTCCCTGGGCATCATGCCCCCGCCCCTCTAACCGTTCTCTCATCCCGCTCACGCCGTATCCAGAGACCGTGGCCAAAGTCATCGACGTTTCCATCGTCCTCCTCACCAGCAAGGCCAGGCGGGAGAAATACCCAGGATACGCCTGTGCCGTCGAGAAGACGCATGTCGCACGGTACGTAGCAAATCCCTCTGGGGTTACGCCGGTCCATTCCACAGAACACTCAGCTGACCCGAACAATGGCGCGCAGGTTGGCCCTGGAAGCTGTGAGGCAGGTCCTGTCAAGAAAGCAAGCAAATTTCGCAGGCGTACTTTCGTGGATCAACATCGAGCTGGGGAGGCTCGACTGCAAGAAGGCGGCACGCGCGAAAAGGGGCATTCGGTGAACAACAGCCTGTGTTCGTGCCTCAGCAAACCAACACAGTTCGTTACACATAGAAGATTGTTCTGTTCGTTTCTCGCGCAAGGCGTTCTGCTTGCCGCCCGTGAGGGAATCAATTGGCCCAATTTCGACTACCGTATCATCTCTGTGCCTATGTGCCGTCCGTTGTTCGACACGTCAAGGTCCCCATGCACCTACTTCCCCTATCAGAAACTCCTTACGTGCCGGCAGCTTGCCGCCGACGGCCTTGTCTCCCGTCGTGTGATGAACCGCGTAGCACCAAGGCGTATGGCTGCGTCACTGACGGTACCCGACGACCCGCGGTTCGGGCAGTATGCCATCACTCAAATACACCCATGCAGGACCAGTAACCTTCCGTCCTCAGGCGCTGCGAATCGTCCGCCACCTCTCGGATCCATCTTGGCTATATCGAAAGAAATAGAATCGTCTTCGCAAGAGACGGAGGTGCATCCTTCATTGTTGCTCATGAACGCGGAGAGAAACGACATGGCGGCCGACCAGGAAGCCCGCTTCCTGGAGAACCTCGCCGTCTCCCTGACGTACCCAGACACCCTGCTCCATCAGGGTGAGGAGATCGCAGTGATCAAAGAGCGCCAGGAGCACTACGCCCAGAAGAAGAGCCAAATCTTTTCCGGACTTGCAGGGAAGCGGGAACCGTTGATGATCCTCGACTTTGGGATGGCACCCGACTCTGGGGGCGACTCCGGTAAGACTTGTCGTCGACGACCAGGCCGGAGGCTGACGCGGGGGGCTCACTGATCGAAGTTGCAGATCACGAGCAGCCTTCAAGCTGGAAGCGGAAGGCCAGGCTGTACCTTGTCCGTGACTTGGAGGAGCTTCGAGCAAAGCTGTCTTGGCCGAGTGCGACCAAGCCCGCAACAGATGCTAGCAGTCTTGTGAAGGACCCGCCACTGCGCGTCATGTAAGCCATGCAACAGCGCGGCGCCTGATGGAGTTTCCCGCTGACACGGCGAAAGCCTCTTGGAACGTCCCTGGCCGGCTTCGATGACCCTCAACGTCGACGAAGACGTGCTACTAGACATACTCACCTATCATCAGGTTCCGGCCCACTTTCTAAACTTCCTCACAAGCGGTGGCGGGGCATGGAGTTTCGCCAGTAGCATGCGCTTCGCGGGGTTCGTGGGCTGCTCGACGCTACCGCCTCGGAAACGACAGCCGAGCCTCGCGAGGCTGGGCCGCAGCGGTACGCATATACAAGTTTGCCTCACGCTCTTCAGCATCCGCGAACACCCTCTTCACGCGTTACCCGAGGATGCAGATCCTGCCCGGACGCCTCGGTGGGAGACGCATACTACCGTCGCATATGTTCACATGGACCTTGTGGAGGGCACGGCGGTCTGGCTGCTTGCGAATCCGAGGTGTTATCATGCAGAGAAAGGCAAAGGTACGCAGAACCTGCTTTGGGATACGCTGAGAGACGGCCTGGCAAGAGACTTGGCCGCGCTTGCAGGCTTCAACGTCCTTGAGCGCTTCCGTGTCAGTCTAAGTTGTCTACTTGCCATCGCCCGGTGGTCCGTCGGGATGTTTTCGCACCACCTTCAAGACATGGAGAGACGTCTTTCCGATCTAGTGAGTCAGGTCTTTAGAGCCCCAAGCGGCTATGGTTAAAGCATGTTGACGAGAGATAGACAAAGCCATACGTGTACCCTTTCGACGATGAAGATGAGCCACGAGAACCAATCCACGCCCAGGATCTGCGGAGGATGGCCTTTCTAATGGAATCTCGGCACGGGAGTGTCATGCGAGTCGAGAATAACCTTCGGGTTCTCCGAAACCTTCGGAGCTTCTTTGTTGCCGGGGTATCTAGGAGACTTGACAATTTGGAAAACGGCCAGGTCGATGACATTCGGAGGTATATCGAAGACTTTGAAAACAAAATGGCGATTATAATCGAAGATGTTGAGGACTTGCTGGACCGGGCGCTAGCTCTGGACAAGCTTGCCAGGAACCGTGAAGAATACGTAAGTGAGTTGCAACAAGAGATGAGGCAAGGGGACGAACTGAACTCGTCAGATCCAACGGTTGCAAGCGCACCACTCGAGTCAACAAACGAAAAAAATCGCCGAGCTGACGGCAGATGACTCATCTACGATGAAGCAACTGACCTTAATAGCCCTAGCTTTGTTGCCCGTCACGGTAGTATCGGTAAGTTTTTGAGAAAAATCCCTGAAGGTTGTGTGGGGAGGCCAGTGAGAGAACGAGAAAACGAATGCGCTGATCGGATGGTGATACCAATGATTATGTGCGCAGGCTGTTCTGAGCACGGATATTGTCAAGTTTCAGGGTCTTGCGAGCGAAAACGAGAAGAATATTACCGGCGACACGTCCGAGGGCTCCGTGCCGACGTTCAACTTCTCGGTCGCGGCGTTCGGCACATGGGCCGTTGCAAGCGTGCTCATGACCATGGCAACGCTAATCATTGCCAAGCCGATAGGCAGTCGTGGGCGGCGCAGTAACGGCAGCGTCGGTGGGGGGCGGCTGTGGCGAAGATGATGCAGTCGCATACACAATGACCCGGGCAATGCATGCAATTGAAGGGATGGGCGGACGTTGTAGGCATGGGGACTTTCGAGATGCCTTCAAATCGGCCGAGAGAAACAGGCCGCGGCTCAACGCAGAGAGGCATAAGCAGGAAGCGTCGGCAGCCGCGCACTCAATCCACGTGGCTTCGGCAGTAAGCCCCCAGACGGCACCAACTTCGCCAGAGGCTCCGATGTGGAAAAGGGTGTTTCTGCCCAAGTTGAGACCCCTCGTACGCGGGCGTGGGTGGGACGATGGCTGGGTGCCGCTGCTCAGGGCACTGTGTGGCGCATGATGAAAGACAGTTCCAACATGACAACGGCGACGACACCATTACCCCGATGGGATATCCGAAGAGACGGAGGACCGGACGAAGCATGATGCCCAGGGCAGAAATCGCGGAGGGTTGGATCGTTAGTTGCATCAATGTATACCGTATCCGCAAGGAACAAGGTTCTCATCCCAAAGGTATTGACCTAACGTTTAGTGAATAAGTACAAGTAAGGGTGGGCAAATAAACATTTAGATCCCGTCGGTGCCCCCTTTGCTGACCAGTCATCTACTTGCCTTCGGGGAAAGCAAGGTTGAGTTTTGCGTCTGGCAGGCTTTAATTCTTGCATCCTTCTTTCCGCGTTTCTTCCCGTTGGAGCGCGGCTTTGGATTCGGACCGTCGTAAACGAGCGCAGCGTGATGATGACTTTGGAGGACCTCTCCGACAAGGGTCAAGATACGGGAGCGTGAACTTCATGCTGATAGTTGGCCGAAGCAAGCGACAAGTTGGAATGGTCCAATGAAGAGGAGATGGCATTTTTCTCCTTCGTACTCGTGTAAAGCACTGCCCTTTTCCGTGAATGTTTATCTCAAAAAAAAAAAAGCGACAGGAACAGGCAATGCAAGGGCGCTGTCGTCTGTGCTGAGAGGTGGTTGCATGAGAGATGAGAGGGTTGCACGAATCAGAGCATCACATGAGAGAGACGCGGGCCACGATTCATCGTCTTCGGATCCGGCAGGGCCCATCCCGCCTGGCCGATGTTCATCCAGGGAAGGACCCATCACCCGAGGCAGGTGGTGGCCGCTCGGAGAACTGAAGTGGCAAGAGGCTTCGAAACTGTTGGCTTCTTTTCTTTTTTTCCTTTTTCCCTTTTTCTCCCTTTCCTGTTAAGTGGGTTCCGGTACTGCTATCGCCCGAGGATAACTGTTGACGTCAGACGAAAAAATGCGGCGACTCGAACCACCTTTCGTCGCCTTCCAAACCCGAAGGCGAAATCGAGACTTTCCAAAGTCCCTCTTAAGCTTTTTGTACTCTTATCCCCCTTGTTTTTTATTATTTCTATTATTATTATCAATATTTTAATCGCTGTCATCAGCTATTGTTCTAATGGCATTTTGTTCGCCCACCTAGTCATTGCCGCCGTTGCCCTGTCCGTGTTCTACCACACCCAGGGCTGACGCTACCTATTCAAGCCACCTGCCCAACTGCTTACTCTGACCATCCTAGCTCACATTATCGTGTCACTCATCCCATCCATTCATCTGCTCGTCATTCATTCTATTGCTCTTTTGAAGATATCGGCTCTGTTTCCAGAGGGCTGAAACACATACCAAGGTGCCATGCGCAGCGGAAGAAAACAAGACCAGCCCACACACGTACCACTTGCCCCCATGCCACCTAACACCAGCCCATCGTAACTCTTTGCTACCGACGCCTCAAAGTGCCCATCCCTTCTCCGTCGTTCCCTGTCCTCCTCTTTTTCGGTTGTGGGGTTCTTGACTTCTCTCACGCACTTCGCTTCCCGTCGTATTCGCGTTCGGTTCCTGAGCGACGTCTGACAAGACTTGTCTGGGCATACGAGGAAGACATCGCAGAGGTAAGGAGTGTTTGTGCGGCATTGCTCGCTCCGGTACTGAGCACCGGCCTCGGGGTGCGGTTGTTTTCCGGCGACGCTTCCCAGGACTTGCAACTTGCAACCTACATCTCTCTCTCGGCTTCACGTACTCGGAGAGTTGGCTGTGTCTCACTTCAAGCCTGTGACCGATCTGAGTCAGCCATAAAATCAGCTGTGGCTGCACGTCTTTTTATTTATACGACGGCATTCTTTTGTTCACCATAACCTTTGCCTCCCCGTCGAGCAACCGCAATTTACCATCCTGACAATCAAGACACCACTTTGAGGTTGGGAGAACTGTTGCATCGTAAGAATCCATGATGGCGGCCGACATTACAACCACGTTGGGCTTGCCCGACCTCGTCAACCCCGTTCTCGGCAACATCACTAAGCCCAGTATCGCCAACGTCAGCTCTCCGGTTCTCGCCACCATTGTGCGCGACACCTATCGCGCTGCCTTCAAGGCCCGTGTCGCCGCCGGTGAGGCAAGGCCCTTCGTATTACCCTATAACCAGTTTGCTAGTTTCATCGTACCGGTGCTTTACATGACCATCCCCCACACGAAGCGGCCATGGCTATACCGTGCGAGATGGCTTGTTGTTGCTTTTATCATCATATTCAACCTCGACCTCATCAAAGACACCTCCAGCACCAACATGTCCATAGCATATGTAACCGGGGTAGCCGCATTTTGGGGCATCGTGTCCAACCTCACCATATTGGTGTTCACAGCTCCGCAGTTCGACTACGAAAGAGTCGTTCGTAGAAAGGCCAAGAAGCCGACGTCCTTTTCTAGGTCCTCCAAGCCCTCCAGCAGAGCTAGCTCGCCCGAGGATCGCACCACCTCGTCGAATGGCTCTGGGATCAGGAGGCGAGCTGGCAGCAAAAAGCGAAGATCAACCCGAGTGACGGCACCAGACAACCTTGACGAGTACGAATATTGCTGGCAAGCCTACCCGGAGAGTGGAACCTTCCTTGAAAGGCTCAGCTGGGTCATTGACCTATACACCAACTTCAGGGGAGTCGGTAAGTAGCAACACTCACCTCTCGTTCTCCAGGTTACCGGTACTAACCATACAAAGGTTGGTCTTGGGCTGTCCCGTCGGTACCTAGTCCAGCCCCTCCTGAACGGCCCGGCACAGGCGAGATGGTCAAGATGGACACGATACCATTGGAGACATTCGTCGGATGTCGGACTTACAAGGACGAGAAGGAATTCCTAAGGAAGCTAATCCATGTCGGAGTTTCATATCTCATACTCGATGTCTTCAAAGTCGTCATTATGGAAGACCCTTACTTCATCCTCGGCAGCAGCTCCTTTCCCCTCCCTCCTCACCTAACGGTCATCCCGTCCTGGGCCGTGTCCATGTACCGCCATGCCGCCGTCATCTGTGCAATTTACGCCGGGCTGATCATGATCTTTGGCGCCCACGATCTGTTCCAGTACTACGTTCTTAGCAAGGTCGTTCCCATGCGGGGTGAGCTGTGGCAGTATTCCACGGTGTTCGGCTCCTTTAGCCAGATCCTGGACAGGGGCTTGGCTGGATTCTGGGGTTCTTGGTGGCACCAGACTTTTCGGCATGGCTTCTCCGCGCCCGTCAACTTTGCCGTTAAGCACGGGTATCTGAAAAAGGGGGCAAGCAGCACGAAGAAGGTCGGCGTGTTGGTTGCCTTCCTCCTCTCGGGCCTGCTGCACGCCGCCGGAAGCGCCAGCTCGATTCCCGATACGAATTGGTGGAAGCCTGCTCTCTTCTTCTGGTTGTCGGGCGTGGGCGTCTTCCTCCAGCAGGCGTTCTGCACCACCCTGAAGCCTCAGATCGAGAGGCTGCCCTGCGTCTTGAGGAGGCTCGGAAACCTTCTCTACGTGATCCTGTGGCTGCACATCACCGTCCGGCCGTTGGCGGACGATTTTGCGCAGACCGGTCTTTGGCTCATGGAGCCTGTACCCGTTTCATTTGTTCGGGCGTTGGGATTCGGCCGCGGAGAGGTCTCTTGGTGGAAGCCCGACATGGAAGCGATTGGTCATTGGCATACCGGACAGCATTGGTGGGACTCTGGGTTCAGTTATTAGAGCATCGGCGCACGTCTTCATTCTAGAATTGTCGTTATAGTCCGAATGAGCCATGATTTCAAACCCGTCTCATAGATTGCCAAGATACTCCTTTCTCTTCTCCTCGTACTCCTTTCTCTTCTTCTCGTACTCTGCCGCTCCAGCGTCCCTCGCGTCCGTGCCAACTTTGTTCTGTTCCTCGACCGCCGTAGCATTACTCCGCAGGCGGGATGCGACGGCCTGTCCATCCTCGTCGTTCGGCCGGCGCGAGACCCTACAGTACTACTTGTCGCCCCCGGGAGACTAGATGCGGGGACCCCTCATTCGTCAGCTCGTGTCTCGGTCTTCGGGCTTCGGTCGGCGCGGGGTGGAGCGAAGGGGATCTCACCTCCCTGACGCGGATCGGGTCGCCGGGGAACCGCTGCGCGGCGACATCCCCGAAATCGGCCCTCTCCAGGCCCATCTTCGCAGCCTCGAAGACGTGGTGGCCCCTCGCGGCATCGGAAGGGCCCTTGGCCGCCTTCCTGGTTGTCCTCTCGGGCATGCTTTGCTGTATATCGGACAGTCGGCGTGTCGTATGAGAGGAGGATTTGTGGACAAAAACCCGGCCGACTTTTTTCTTTTCTGTTGAACGGTTGGGGATGAGTGAGTTTTTTTTAGTTTTTTTTTAATTCTCACCTGACAAGACGTCAAAGCGAAGTCTGTTTGAAATACCTAGTGTAAGAAAGACTCGCCCTGCCAGTGGGCGTTGGCTGGCTGAGCGAGCCCTCGTTGGGCGATGCGGCGGGTCGAACCTGCCCTCTTGGGTAGCCGGTCCCTCCCGTTGGCGATTCTTGAACTTGGCACTTGGGAAAGAGTAGATGCCGAGCTTTTTGGTTTTGGTCCCGAGGCAGGAGGTGAATCCGAAACACACATGGGATTTTGGCGTCTACCACCGCCTCCGTCCTTTCTTGCGTCAAGGGTTTGTCATGTTCGAACATTGCGAGCAAGCACAGCTATGAACCGTACTACGGGCAAAGGCAACAACATGTTCGTGTGCTTTCCTCCATGCTGGTTACACTGCTCACTACAGTGTCATGAGCTGCCAGGCAACATACTTGATTACCATAAGAAGTGGTCGCTACGCAGGATGTAAATTCGATGTCTTTATCGATGCTCTCAAAGTCTTCTGATAGCCGTGGAGAGAAGCATCAAGGGGGGAATATGAGAGGGGGTATCTAAAGCCGGAGCCAAAAGTCAAACCCAACTGCCATCCCGTATCCTTGACCATACCTAACGGCGGTCTCTCCTATTTAAAGACAATAATGAAAAGCCTGCATCTCAAACAACCATCAAACCCATACCCTAGACCAATTTGGTCCCAAAAAGACTCGGGCCGCCGACGCCCAAAAACGTCCCATGCCATGCCGTCATAAAAAGAAGGAGGAGTTCAATGTCAAAAAGACTCAGGAAGAAACGGCAGGCCTTTCCCATGTGAGTGCTAAACGCACGCTCAAGATGATTGAGCAATGAGTAATCAGGTCGCACGCAGCAGCAGTGACGACGGTTTCACCCTGCAAGTCAGATCGAGCGAGCTGTTTAGCGTGTGGCATTTTTCATCTCGGCCAGGATGTTGGCCATGTAGACGTCTGTCTCTCCGATCTTGAACTTGAAGCCCTCCTGTACGACAGGCTCGACGGTCTGTTGTATGTTGGCGTTCACGCCCCGATCTTTCACGGGTGGGTGTGTTGCTTACCTGAATACGAAGCTCGTTGGGGACAAATGCGGCTCTGTCCTGGATATCCTTCTCGGTGGCGTCGATCCAGTTCTTGATGAGACCGGTACCCGTCATCTGCATTCTCGTCATGACGAGATTGGCGTAGCCACGGAGAATCTGAATGGCGGCAAGGGCGCCGTCGGTGCGCTTGATGTGCGTAAGGGCTATGTTGCCTACCCAGGCTCCGTGAATGGCTTCGCGCAGCTCGATCTCTGCGTCTTGCATGGTGAGGAACCCGGTGATGGAGAGACGAAGGCGGACCTTGTGCTCGATGGCGGCAGCGAGACCATCGAGGCCGGCAGTGACAAAGACGCGGTTGGCGTCGCGCTCGGCAGGGGTGATCTGTCGAATGGTCGCACGGATCGAAGCCTCGGCCTTCTTTATGGCGTTGGTGGAGGCGGCGGAAAGCTCCGCCTTGCTGACCCGAGTGAAGGACTGAGATGAGGTGTTCTGGCGCTTGAGGTTTGGAGACACCTCGGCCACGACGGCGGCGGCGCGCTTCTTATCATCCGAGGTCGCGACGGGGACGAAGAACTTGATGGCCTTCGACTGAGCCTTTGGTCCGGCACCAGGGTGAAGCTGGGGCAGGCCCTTGTTCTGGTAGGTCTGTATGCGGCTCTTGACTTCATAGCCAGCGGCCTGCTCCCCAACGGCGTGGATGTAGTCGTTACTGTCGCATACAGCACCCTGCTGAGCGTAGCTATCAGTCTAGAGGGTTGTGTCAATCAAGGGTGGATTAGGCATGAGAGGAAACAAGACTGGTTCATCTCACCCCATCGCTTCGAGGGAGGTTCTCGGCAGAAATAGTGTGACCGATGAAGCGCGTGTTCTGGGCGCAGGCGGTCATCTTCAGGCTGGACTTGTTGTTCTGCTCCTCTCCAAAGGCGGCAGAGAACTCATCAACGTCACGCTGTTTCTTAACGTTTGCCTGGCGCATCTTCTCATACGTCTGGATGGTGGAAGCGCGGACGGGACGAGAGTTGGCAAGACCAACGGGAGCGAACGGGGTGTTATCGACAGAAGAGCCAACCGAGGCGGTATCGCTGGAGTCCTTCTTAGAGGAGGTAGATGGCTTGCGGCTGGACTCGGCGGGCGGGATGTACTCCTTATCGGAGGAGTTAGTACTCAGGGCGTCCATGTCGTAGTCTGAATCGGAATCTCTGTTAGAAAGAATAACGATATTGTTCTTTTTCTTCGCCGGAGTGGATATTGTAAGCGAAGAAATCTTGTCGCTCGTCAGAAAGGTCTGTAGGGAATGAGGAAAAGAAGGAAGGTGAAAGTCAGTATGGAGTTGACAGAAAAGGAAGGGTGGTCCGGTATGGGAAGGGGGATCACCTGAATTTGCTTAGAACCGTCGGATGAGCCTAAGCCCGCTGTGGCATTTTCATTTCCCTCACGGGACGAGGCACTCTTTGAGTCGCATGCGTCGCTGTCGTTAGACGAGGAAGCAGCGGGACCAGCGAGTTTCCGCCGGACGGGAGTGGCCATGGCGGGGTTGCGGTGACCTCCCGAGCCGGTGCCATAAGCGATGTTGTTGGCCTGCGCGGGACCATGGCCGGTCTGGTTTGCGGCGGCGACAACCGAAGGACGCTTCCAGTTAAGTTCGCTGACACTCTCCTGCGGGTGAGTGGGATAGAGCTTCAACTTGCCGGCAATGATACAGTCGCGGCAGATGGTGACAGCGCAAGCACCGCATATCTGATGAGGGACCTGATCGCTAGCGAGCTCCTCGCAACTGTCACACTTTACATACTTGACGCGGCACTGCGCCCAATGGTGACGAAGTTTGTGCTTTTTGTAGAACTCCTCGTCGCTGTCGATCTCGACCTGGGCTAAGGTCTTGTTGGCTTGCTGCCTGTCCTTGATGGGGATATTGCTGCTCATGATAGGCGTCGACAATGTCGAAGATGAATGTCTCGAGTGAGTGAGAATCGGGGTAAACCGGGTGCTTTCGTCTTGGTAACCAAAATCAGAAAGAAAGAGAGTGACAGTAGATATGCAAAATCTGCGTTCGACAAGTCGGAGTAAGGTGAAAAAGAAGCAAGATTCAGGTGATGACGAGGAGGAAGTTTTACAAACATGAACGAAACCAAACAGAGAAAAACGAGAGATGGAAATACAGGCAAGCGGGCTCTCACCCATCTTAGAGGGAACAGAGGGTGGCTCTCGCCGTTTGTGAAGACGGCCGGGGCACAAGGCTCGTGATGACCCTTTTGCCCCCTGAATAGGGGAGGCTCTCGCCAGTTTCAAAAGTCCGATGGTGGATTTCATCCAGTAGTGATGCCTGGGGCTTTCAGCCAGAATGAACAAGGGAGTTAGTTCTCACTATCTGGGAATTGATTAACTGTCAGACCTTACCGAGTGAAGAACGCAATAATGGCTCTTGCCCATCTTGCATATAAAACAGGTATCGTCTCTTAACAACTATGAACATAAACAATAGCCCTACATGGATGAGAAAACAAGGCGTGTTTCTTGTCAACTACAAAAAGATGTGATAACCATCACCGAGTAACAAGAGCCAGGAAGTGGCTCTTGGAGCTGTTCAGAAGCATGCAAGCCAGCTAAGGTAGCGAGAGCCCACCAAGGTATGGAAGCATCACTTGCTTTGAGGCAAATATAATTAATCACTTGTATAAGAACAGCAATAACTCTCCTGGATGCGAGACAGGAGGTGGAACACGAAAAAGAAGATTGACTTCTGCTATTGCTGATAGGGAAGAGAGGCAGCATCTCGCTGCAGAAAACCGGGTAAAATCGCCATCAGTGAATGACGTTGAAGGACTCAAGTCGTGCTCGTGCCAGGAAAAGACGAAGAGAAAATACATCTTGCCGGTTCTAATAGAGATAAGTGGTTGCTGTTGTTGACCATGAACAAAGATGGTGAGTAGTTTTGTTGGGGTTGACGAGAAAGAAGAAACTACTTTCGCTGAACGGAATCAAGGAAAAGCTAACTAGTAGAAAACAGACACTAAAGTTGAACTTTGTTTGTGCGATAGAAGGTTGGCATCGGTCAAGCTTGATAGAAGGATGATCCAAAAGAAAAGAAAAGCGTCACTTGTGTGGAGTCGAGATGATGTTTTACTAAGTCGAGTCTCATAAAGGACTATAACAACCACCCCTCTTCACTTCTAACACCCTGAAATCCACCAACCTGCCTGAAGATCTTGAAAACAGATTGGGTTTCCAGATGGAAGTCTCTGTCGAATTGAAGTTGGGAGTGTTTCCGCTTTACCGCTCTCTGAAGCCGAGAGCTCTTGTAGGTTTGGTTACGATCTGGTGCTAAGTTATGATGTAGTTATATAGACGTTTGGACATCAAGAGTAGCCAAGTCTTGCCATTTAGGAGCCGCGAGTGTCTTCAGGACTAGTCGGGGTTGAGAATACACCTTCTTTGCGTCAATGGGGCTTGCTTGTCTCTCTTGAAAAATAGCAGGGCCACGCCAGAACGCTTTTGTGAAACTGGTATGCCGATAGTAGCCGGAGTCTTCCAGTACCTATCAATGACCGCATGGACAAAAGCCTCAAGGTATTCGGCCAGGGATGGCTGATTGAATACAATAAACGCATCTGTCGGGATCGCAATCTGGGCAGAGCACGCGATACATGCCGATACGTCCTAATGGACCGCCCTGAATCTGACATTTGTCGATATCAGATCCCCTTTCAAACCAGTGCCTGGACGCCGGCATCGATAGAACCAAAGTGGTATTGCCAGGCTTTGGGCTTCGTCGGTGACACACTGTTTGAGATACAAGGGCAACCAAATAGCTGAGACGGTGCCAAGTTGAGAGCCACCCGAGACATGTCTAGGGCCAAGTTGGTGTCATTGACGATGTCAAACCCCGATATGCCAATAAGCCATCCATATTGCCGATAACGACGCCTTTCCTTAGTTCCCCTATCAACGAAGAGAATACAGGCACGGCAATCCGATAGGTAACTCCAGCGATGGACCAAGATCCTGTAGCCCAACGTCGTTGCGTCCGAGTGTAGCCACCAGATTTGCGCACCACGGAAGAAGCACTTGATGTGTTGTCGGCGAACAATGGATTGTGCATCAATGCCGCGAGTCAATCCAGCCCACCTTGGGTTCTGAATAGGCCGTGTTACGTCGCATGAGTAGCATACGCACGAGGGATTTATCAATGGACGCCAGTGAGGAGGGTGGAACGTTGCCTGTCGACAATGCACCGTAGCCCATTCCCGAGTCTCATCCATGGTATTCATCAGCCGTCAGAGGATACAGCAGGCAGGACAAGGTGCGAGAAGCCCCCGACATCCTACGCGGATTTATCGGCGTGCCTTGAAAAGTCCGAGCCTGTGTGCATGTTAAACAGACTGGGGAGCTGATTTGCATTGAAGTTCAGATGAGTTGGGTGGAAGGAGATGCAAGCTCGCCGAGACTGACGCGGGTAAACTTGCACTTTGCATCAATCAGTCTTCCCCCACCCTCTCTTCTTCTTGCTTTATTTTATTTTCTTCTTCTCGTGGCGACGGTCTGAGCTTTGGGCGGGATCGACCGGCAGACCCTTTTTTTGATAATGTGGTGGGTTCGCTGGAGTTAAGTAGATTAATATGCCTAGCCGAGCGCATGTGCCCGATCGTTGCCAGGACGACTTTCGCAGCCAGTTTTGCGCAACGAAAGAGATTGGCTGAAGGCTGGAACGTGGACGATAGTTACTATGGTGACTCGGGACGGATGGGGGAGGAGGCCTGCTCGCCGAAGAAGGCAGGGTCCACGTAGAGAGGGGAGGGCAGTAACCGGCGCACGACATAGCCGTATGGGGGAAACCCCAGCCCTGACGGGGACAAATTGCCAACCGCCTCCCAACCCTCCCAACCTTCTCTGCATGGCCGTTTAGGCTTTCTGGAGCCCTCTCGTATCTCGAAACAGGACGAGGACTCACGAAGTGGAGCATCGCGCCCACGAGGTGAAGTCGAAAAGAGACTAAAAAAAACCAAAACCGTCGACGAAGTGACGTTGAATGATGGAGAGGTACGTACCGCGTCGAGGCAGATGACCCACATCACCGTCGCTGGCGCACTGTGTCGAACCAAACGGCCTGTGCCCGGTTGACCAATAACGTGAGGCAGCGGTGGTGGATCAACTGCTGCTTCGTCAATCGAACCTGCAAGCAATTAAACGCGACCCCGCCGAGAAGACGTGTCTTTGACGCGACAGACGCGTGCGGCTCGCGACGACGCGACGACCGTCATCGACAGAGTCTCTCAACGGGTACCGCCCACCTCCTTTCCTCCCACTTCTCTTCTTTTCGTCAGACCCGCTCGATACGTTCCCCTCAGTAGCTGGTGGTGGCGTGGCGCCCTGCTGGCTAGGTTCAACGGCGGCAACCGCGGGATTTCTGGATTATACCAGCGTGTTCACTCTGTTACCTACTGGCGCTCACCTCTTCCAGATGTGCTGAAGCCCATTCCTAAGTCGACCAACTTGGGACCTCATAGTTCTTCTCGAGACCTGGGGCAGCTGGCCGTCTGTCTACCCGAATCACAGAATGTCATCGACCATCTATTCTCCACTTGATGCCCGCTCGCGAGAGGCGAGCGAACATGGTCGATTTCCTTGTCGTGATTGTGAAGGTTGCAAGAGGCGGGGCAAAGCAGAGCGGTTACCCATGTTTCTGATGCAAGCCATTAAAACCAGCCCCTCTTTACGCCCAAGGCGTCTACAACGCTTTCCATTTTGGAGCAAGCCCTTGTTCATGTTGCAACTTTCAACCGATTGAGCCCGCGCAGATCATCCGTCCGCTCTTTTGTAACAAGTCGCCAGTGAAAGCCGGTACTACCACACCGCTTGTCCACGCGCTCATGGGACCCCGGCGGCGACCTTGACGGTGTGTCGCGCAAAGATGGAGAGTATCACAAGGGCGGTTGGTAGTTGAAGCGTTCGTTTCGGAGACAATCAACCGGCCTTTCACCCCAGAAGCAGCAAGCCCGTCCGACTCATGCGTCATCCAGAACGTACAGGAGGGTTTGGGCCCAGTGGGTGTGACGAAACGGTCATTTAGGGATTCGCTTGGAAAACAAGCTTCCAAGGGAATTGGCAGCGTTCAGAGTTCTCACCAATTGCACCATTCAGTCACTTACAGCCGAGAACGTAGTGCTCCGCCGGGGCCGTGAACAATGCTATCACTATCAGTAGATGCTGGTTATGGTATCTCGCCGGCACGGGACGGACGAGGACCTGGCCCTGAGCAGGGATCGGATCGCACTGGACATTTGGATCGCTTGCACCAAGACTTGGGGGAGGCGACGGCGGCCAGTGAACCAGATGAAAGCAGCTGCATATAGATCACAGACCCAGGCCGCGGATAACACGCGTCCAAGAACCCTTTGCGCAGCATTGTGTGTCTTCCAAAGTGGGGGCCTGGGTCTGGAAGAGCAGCACGGCATGGGCAGAACACTTCCCTAGACCCAGGCCCGGCTCGGGCCCGAGCTGAGCGGTTTCTCTGGTTTACTCTCCGATTGTACCGAATGGATCAGAGAGTGGTTTGCTTACCTGCCGGTGATCGGCTAGTACCCTAGTCTGTTCTTCGGCTTAAAGGGACCTGGTAAACAAAATGTATTGACCTGAGCCAGATGAGAGGGATACATACTTGTGGGAGACAATAAGCAAACCTACAAGGCCGAACCGAGGGTGAGTCTATCATTATCGAGGACATTAGCCACAGCGGGTGGGGGAAAGAAAGCCTTGGCTGGGGCTAGGCTCTGTAGACGTTGTTATGTACAAAAGCGAGGCGGAATAGTCGATTATCCGTGCGTGTCTCTCTAGTGTCGTGTTAGTCTGGCGGAAGGGATGGCGCGAGCAGCGCAGCCCTTAGCACCGAAGTCTTAGGGGGGTGTGGGTTAACTCAAGAGGATGAAGATAAAGCGGCGTCTATCTTGGGCTTCCCCAAGGCACGAATGCTAGGTAGATGACAGAGCAATAGAGTAAGCTGAGGGAGCGAACTTGGGTAAAGAAGATGGATAGTCCGCGAGGAACCTCGGCAGCCTTAGACGTCAGGCAGCCTTAGACGTCATGCAGCTCTCTCCGTCGGCCGGAAAAGATCCAGGGAGATGGACTATGCCTCATAGTTCAAGACTTGTAACCGGTCAAGGTCGCTCGAGATGAATGAGAGACAAGAAAAGACGGGAGGGATTACAACCTTTGAGCCAGAGCCCGCCTTGCATAAGGGTGCGAAGAGACACTGAAGATGGAGGTGGAGGTGGGGATGGAGAAAGTGCAAGAAACGCGAGACAGGTAGAAAGAAGCAAGGAGCAAGAAAAAGGCCGACAGCCAGTCAGTAGTTGCGCTCCTATCTTTCTGACTCTGGATCCTTCTTTTGACGGGAAGTGGCTTAGAAGGAAGGGGGGTGTCGGGAGTTGGGGACGATGGTGTGTTTGCTGTTCAAAGACGACCCTTGCAGGTGGCAGACGATGCAGGCCTGGACGAGAAAGGGGAGCTACTGGAGGGAGGGAGGTGTGGGAAACGGGTGACAGAAAGGAAAAGAAGCAAACACACCGTCGAGGTACAGCCCGATGCGGTTGAGACTCGACAAGGGCGCACTCGAGACAGTGTGGGAGAGGAGTCGAGATCAAGACCGAGAACGAGTCTCTCTCTCTTTTCATGTGTTGCATACCCGATTATCATCGTCTGATGGGCTGCTTCGGCGGAGGACCACACCCCATCATCATCATCATCATCATCATCATCATCATCATCATCATCATCATCATCATCATCATAATCATCATCATAATCGTCACCATCATCTGAAGCAGATGGGTTACGTATCTGTACGTACTGCTCAGCCTGTACTGTCCTAGGTAGGTAGTCGCTGGCATAGGTACGCCATAGATCTTAGGGCACAAGTTGGGCTCGTGGGAAAAGGGACGACGAAGCTTGGGCCCATGACGATCCCTGAAAGCCGGTACGTACCGCGGAGCTCCATATTGGGACCTACCTAGGTAGTGAAAGAGCCTACATACAAACCCATGCCAGCCAGTTTTCAGGCACTGTGACGGTGCCCACACCACTCCACAAAGTACATAGTACGTGCAGCATGTAGTTTGCGCCTAGCCAGTGAACGGACCCTGTCAGGTGCAGGTGGCCCACCTGGTCCGCCAGGAAAGCCAATTTCGCCCTTCCCAGACTTATTAGCCCCCCCATTAATCCTCTGCCATCCCATCTGCCACCTGCCACTCTTGCTGACATCCACGTCCCAGCCAACCTTTCCCTTCTTCTTCCCATCCACCACCGCCGCTCCAGACGAACTCTCTCACCGACACACCACATGCAAACTCCCTACACACACGTTATTACTTCACTCACATTCCTCAACATCGCAGAGACAACAACAACAACAACCCTTGAATCAATATATTGACCTACACTTACACCCTCGAGACCAACACCCTTGCCCTCTATACCCTTCGCGCGCCCTACATACAGAGCTGCCCGGCGCATTCCAACCAAGAACCTTCCCTTCTCTCTCCTGCCGTCGCAAAGTCGCGCACAACTGCAAGGGCTTCTCCTTGCTGTCGGGAACCCGTCAACACACACACTCATACACACGCACACATCGAATCCTACCAAGACCGACAGATACAAAAGCGCATACACTATTGCCCACCATGCTCATGCCATCCGCCTTCTCGTGCGACGCGTCCCAGCCGCCTCTTACCCGCCTTCAAGCCTCCCTGTTCGCATCGCCTCCTGCGAGCCCTCCGACCCTATCGCATCCAGGCTTCAGTAACATCCTTGACACGTGTCGCTCCCTCCAAGCCCTCCTCTCGGCTCCCCAGCACCACTCGACCGCCGCCGCTACTCCCGCCTACGAAGGGCAGCAGTACACTCTGCCGACGCCTGCGCAGCTCCTGACACCACCCCTCGCTCACGCGCCGCCCCCTCTCAAGCTTCGCCTGCGCTCGCGCGCGAGGCAGGATGGCGCTGCACACAGTGATCACCGCCCGCGCAAGCGCATCGCAAAGCGCGCGCCGCCCCGTGGCGTGAATAAGCGCCGGCGCGCGGCCGACGATGACTTGTCACGCAGCGACACGGACGAAGACATTGAGAGCGACCTCGAGATTGCTTCGCGACGACAGTCCTTTGTCGAAGGCCAGAACCAAAACAACACACCCGTGCCCTCCGCGCCAGCCACACCCAAGCGCGCGCGCATCGCACCCGAGGTCATCCCCCTCGGCCTCGGCCGCTCGGACTATCACACATTACACCTCCTAAACGGCGGCGATGTGATGAACGGCAACAATACAGAGGAGCAGGGCGCCGACGTGGAGGTCGAGGCGGACGGCGAGCCTTGGAGCGCCGAGGAGGACCGTATACTCGTCGAACTTGTTCTTGAGAAGCTCCAGCTCAGTAAGACAGAATGGCAGGACTGCGCGCGCAGCCTGGGCAAGGACCGTAACTGTTTATCGAGGCGGTGGAAGAGCCTGATGCTACAAGGAGACGTCGGCCTCAAGAGCCGGAGGAGTAGCCGGAGAACCAAGCTCCACGGTACCTGGCGGTAAATTGTTCGCCATCATCTGTGCGCTTGGTCATTTTTCTTGGTTTTGGGTTTACGAATGTGCAACGCTCCTCATATTGAGGAATGACACAGGATGCCGTATGCGGCCGGAGTTTGACGTACCTATTCAACGGGCGAGAAACCCGGAACAGGGTTATTATTTGGGTTGTTTTGGAGCGGTTTATAGTGCGACCCATCTTGCGCGCTTGATCTCGAGCTGGATCAGCTTTTGAGTTGTCAATTTTGTTTCTTCTTCTCCTTTGTTCTACCCATGTGCGTCACCGCCACTGAGCACTAGAATCTCAAGAGCCTCTGGTACCTCGGCCTGCGAGACACATAGCATTCAGTAGTAGTCTTGCGGCAGAGCGCCCGAATACACACTACACACAAACATGCATCTGACCCGTCCTGGGTTCCTGTGTGCAAATCTTCGCTGTATGCGGCCTAAGACAGACGCCGGGCTCCCTGACCACTCCCCTGACCATTTGCTCCTCACGCATTCTTGGTCTGGGACATACAGTGCCGGCGTAGAGTCTCGAGCTCGCATGCGTCCGGTCCTGCCTGTCTGCCACGTACATAATACGTCCGGTCCGCCGACTGTTAGACAAACACGCACGCGGGCGCATCCACACACACACACACATACATGCAGGGTAGGGCTTTTTTTCCCCCTCGACACAGAATCGACTTTTGTGTTATCGAGTTTTCGGAGGGGCAGGCGCCCGGGTCCTCCCATGTGGCATCTTGCGAGGGCCAACCCGACAGCCACGACCCCCGCACACCTGTCAAAGGAGCCCGACAATGCCGTAGACCGCCGCCCTTCCCGCGCCGCTTTGGCCAGCCTTGGTCCGCTCAGACGCAGACGAAGAGGGAAGGAAGGGGGGAGGCAGCCACTATACCACTTCAGCAGAGTGCGAGCGCGGCGGCAACGACAGATGGCCGTTGCGCCGGTCCCCTGGGTCGCGCCATACTTGACCCCTCCCCCATCCCCCCTCCCCTCCTCGCGCGCTAGGTACTTTATTGGAGTTGATGGCGTTGTCAGTCCATCGCGATAGTTGCCCGGTAGCGGAGTGGGTACTCCCGTCCCACCTTCCTCGTTCACCACGATAGGAAACTAAAAGTAGCAACGGCGACCCCAACCGCCCGCGCTCGAGAGGAGGCTGGGCTTAGGCTCAAACGTGGGGGGAGCCGCCAGTCAGCCACGGTGCCCGTCTATTCTTTGTTTGTCAGTCCGTTCCGAGGCCACATGCGCTCTCGTACGGATGCGGCGCCGTCAGGCGAGACAGGGATGAAAGGGGGGAGGGGGAGCACAGGCTTTCGCGAGTCCACCAGCTCCGAAGACAATGACAAAACAAATCCGAAAAATAAAAACCCTCTTTACTGACTGCCCTTGATGACGAACCAGCACGTTCCGCCGTCTTCACCATGCCAGGGGGGTGGAAAGCCTTGGACAGTTGGAAGGGGCAAGCAGACAACGTGATGTGGGAAGGGCGAGGTGAGGCAAACCGTCAAACCGACGAGGTGAGGCCGGACCAATCAATACCCAAACCCCGAAGGAGCATCGCGGGATGCAAGGGATGGCTGGGGGTGCTTCGACTTGATCGATGGTTGGGAAGATGGCGTTGAGAGATTGTGGAGATAGGAAGAAGGCCGGGGGTGTATGGCGCAAGATGGGAGGAACTCGGACCTGCAGTTCTCTTGGGGGGATAAAGAAAACAAACAACCAAAGGGGGTAGGCTATCGGAGAGGGGGAACAGCGATAGCGCAGGGGCCCTGCACTCGGCCAGCGCCGAGCCTATCGGCTCAATGATGTGCCTGGATCGAGGGATGGTCCCTGGAGTGAGCCGGCGCAAGGAAGGGAACCCCTCTTGGCCCCGGTTGGAGCCGAGCTCTGGGGCCCAAAAGGCGTATGTTGTGTGTAGGTGGTTTGTAGACGCGTCACGCGTGCGAGCATGTTGTGTGTATATGTGTGGGAAGGAGGGGAGCAAGAAGTGAAGGTAGTGAGCGTCTCTCGCTCGTTCAAAATCACCTCAGCTCACCCCCCCGCCGTCTCACCTAGCTCAGATCCGAATAGAGGCGTAGTAGTATTTCCATCTCACGATTCAGATCGCCGTCGTTCTTTGGCTCTCAGAGATGACAGTCGTTCACGCCCCTCCGTCTCACATGTCTGGGGGAGTCTCTCCAGCTCTATGTTTCTCCCTCTGAATCGGAACGAAAGAAGAAAAAAAAAGAAAAGGAGAAGGAATAAAGAAAACAAACATCGGTGTTCGTCGCTGGCTGGCATGGTCGCGCGCCCTCTCAAACGCACGCAGACAGCGGTCGACGATGTCAAGGGATGGCCGAGACATTCTCTAGGGACGGATAATGGCGCCGTTCAGGAACCAGACTTGCAAGCCATCATCGCATCCCTGCCTTGCGAAAAGAGCCGCCGACCCATCCTTTCGGGTTACCGCCTTCCTACTAATCGGCATCATCGCCGCGTGAGGACCGATAGACGTAGGGGGAGAGGGATACATCTGTAAACCGTCATGCGTGTGGCCGCTCCTTACCCGTCTACGCACCATCTTGACCGTCTGCCTCTTTCGCTGCCGCCATCATCATTCCTCTGTTCATGAATGCCACAGTCTCTTGGTCTCAGGCACCGCGCAAATATCTCACTCAGCCGAGGTGGTCTTGGGTGAAGTGAATTACACGGAGACCAATAAGGTGTCTCGTGTTCTTGAATTTCATAAGGTACTCCTAGCTAGAAGACCAGAGCCATAAGATGACGATTGTCCCGAAACCACTAAGCCGAGGCATTTTTGTTACCATCCCAACTGCCACGCAATGCTGAGCCGTCTTATTCCTATCATGAAGTCGTCATAGCAAGTCTCCCAATCTTATTTGGGTGATCCTGGCTGTGCCGCACGCACCCTTGAGGCCCGAAAGTCAGGTACGTCTAATCGTCGTCGCCGTACGTCTCCTCGTAAGCCTCCTCGTACTCCTCTCTAGCCTCTTCCAGGCGCTCGTGGTCGCTGCTACTGGCGTCCGAGTCGGCGGCGTCAGCAAGAGCCTCTTCATACTCAGCTCTGGCATCCTGAACATCCTCGCGGTCACTGGACGAGACCGACTCCCCGTCCGCGTCAGTGGCAGGGAGAACACCCGGAGGCGCGTCGGGGTCCTGGTAGCCGCCGTACTGAGGCTGAGGGGCAGACGCAGCGGCAGCGGCAGCGGCCTTGCTCTCGTCATCCGAGTCATCTATGGGGTCGCGGTCAGTGAATGTTTAAAATGCACAAAGTAGAAAAAACATCTCCGGTAGATGGACTTACCAAGCGCGTTGGCGATCAGGGCGCCACCGACAGCACCCAGGGCAAGACCACCGGCAGCGCCGAGGAGCATGCCACTGCTGTTGCTCTTCTTTTCCTTGTTCTCGCCGTAGGGGTTGGTATCACCCTGTTGTCCGTAAGGTGCCTGGCCGTAGGGAGCAGGAGCACCGCCATAGGGGGGCTGGCCATAGGGGGCAGCGCCGCCGTAGGAAGGAGCGGGAGAAGCGTAGCCGTAGCCTTGGTCGCCTCCGACAGCTCTAGTGTCGGAGGAAGGGTGGGGAGGGACGGGAGGCGGGGCGTAGGAGGATCCGCCCTGGGGGGCGTTAGGAGGGGACGGGTGCTCCCACTGAGAACGACCGGTGCTTTGGTCAACGTAGAACCAGCGGTTGTGGTTGGTGTCCCACTGGACGAGCCAGCCGCTAGAGATGGGAGGAGCAGCCATTGGGGGCACGGAGGACTGGGGAGCCGGAGGCGGCGTCTGGGCGTAGCTGGGCTGGCTGCCGTATCCGTAATTCGGGCCGGACTGGGGCTGTGCTTGCGAGGGGTAGGGGTTGTTGGAGGGGGGAGCGCCGCCGCCGTAGCCACCGTATTGCTGCTGCTGCTGCTGTTGCTGCGAGTAATCACCGTAGCCGCGTTCGCCTAATAGTGTGAGTCAGTAACCTTATCAGAACGACAGTTGTATTTCGGCGAGTTCTGGCCAGTATCGAGAGGTGAAGGGGGTGGCATAAGACGGTCCGTTCCCAGGACCACGATAAATACGGCAAGGTTATGGCAGCCAGGCAGTGACATTTATAAGTTGTGATGATTAAAAAAAACACATGGACGACATGCTGTCTCAGTCTAGATAGGGTGGGCTCATATGCGGATCACTTACCAGTCTGGTGCTGCTGGTCGTCCTTCTTCTCGGCAGGCTTGTCGTCAGAGAAGGAGGTTTTGAGCTCCTCGAACTCCTTGGTGAGTTTCTTGAAGAAAGACATAGTGGCTCTTTCTCGTTCGATGGGGGTTACCCGTAGAGCAAGGTTGATGACTTGTTAAGGCGGGTGGAGATATGTAGGTTGAGTGGTGTAGAGGCGTGGAGGACGGATGAGGCGGCAGAGGCCGAGAGATATCGAGGGGCAACTCGTGGAAGTGTCACGCCGCGTAAGCCCTTTTCTTTATTTCGGGGGGCGGTCAAGAAGTCTGCGGCAAGAAAACGAAAAACGGAAAGAGGAGAAGAGGAGGGGTAGAAAAAAAAAGAAAGAAAGAAACAGGCAGTATGGGCCCTTCCAGGAAGTAGGAGATGCGGCGGGAGGGAGCCAAGTGAGGAAGGAAGCGGGATGGTGAGGTGAGATGGGTGAGTAGCTGGTTGGTCAACTGCGAGAAGCGTCGACAAGACTTCTTGGCTCCAGGGCTCTTATACTGCAGGAGAGCAGAATCATAGGCTCCACGGTGTGGATCACTGGATGAGTCGCAATTAAATTCTGGGGTGGAAAGTGAAGCTTGCTGCGTGCGGGCAGAGTGCAGCATGCGCCTGTGCCTTTGTGGGAGGTGTGTGTGTGTGTGTGTGTGTGTGTGAGGTGTCTGGCGGCACCGATGGGTTCCCTCCCCACCGCAGACTTGTCCATGTACGGTAGCCCGATCTGGTGAGTGAGGTTGGATGACAGCTTGTGCTGTCGCAATCATCAGATAAGCCAGGGTCCCTGCCTCAGGAGTGAGGGGCACTCTTCCGTGCCTAGACATTCCGGTGTAAGGCCAGATGGCGAACACTGAAGACTTGCAACGGGCGGCCCCCTCTTCCCCTGAGGAGCGGCTAGGTACTGTCGCCAGTGGCCACATGGTTACTTAGGTACCGAGCTATTTTCATGTTACGTAGGTATGGAGCAGAGGTAATTAGGTAGGATGGATGAGGGGCTCACAAGCAGGGAGCCACAAGGACGGAGAAGCTGTTTGGTACCACGTGAGGTAAGTGTATGCGACTACCTACCTACCTACACAACTACTTTAATGCTACGACTGCGTACTGATGGTGACTGATGGTTGCCTTGATTGGAGCCCTCCGACAAGCCGCAACCTAGATAGGTGATAGGCTGCAAATACTATGTTGAGCAGCGGCCGGCAGGGGTGCTAAAACAAAGCAGGGGTCTAACATGGGGATCAGGTACCTTATCGTACTACGTATGTAGATATATAGGAGCGAAAAGCGGCTTCCGGAGTCACGGGGGCACCAGGGGAAGATGTCAAGTTCGAGATATGCTTCACAATTTTCTAGTGTAGGGACGTCCAGTGAGGGAGGTGCATGGTAGCAGTGCCTGGCCGCACTGGAGCTCCGCCCGGTCCGCCACCGTTCACCCGACCGGTTCAAACAGGGCTCGCCCGCGCCATATTTAGCTTAGCCCCCAACCTGGAGCCTCATGATTGAGTTTCTGCCTTATTACGGAGTAGTCATACCTGTGGGGGGTTAACGATTTCGCAGCAACGATGGGTCTAACCGCCTCGGGGGGGGGAATGGTGGCAGCTAAACAAAACCATCGCCCGTGTTGTGCCTCCATACCTACTACCTACCTTAATGCCACGTCCATGCACACGATAATGTTCACTCGTCAACTATGCAGCCATGCACAGTCCGACCCCGTGACGGACAAGCAAAAAGGAAAGAGGCCTGTATGTCTCGCGTGTCGTGTCGGGCAATGGCACTCCGTCGTCGGTCGTGGCCGTTTTCAAATCGACGCCGCTGAGTGTGCTGCTGTCTCGTCCGTATGAATGGACTGATGGCAAGGCAAGGATGGTCTCAGAAACGCAGCCTTTAAACCGACCACCTGGGCTCGGCAACGAATCCCAAGACCACTCTCAACGGGCTGCTGAGCGGCGGAGCTTGCAGGCGACCTAACGCTTTTTGATGTGGACGCGTACGCCTGCCAAGAGAGATCCTTGTGGCTTGGCTGTGGTCCTTGATGCCGACATATCCACCACCGGCACCATCACCACCACCACCACTGCCCATCGAGACGCCGACTTGTGAGAGGCCCGTAATCAGTTTGTGTTACCGCCCGACGGGGAACACGTCTGCCGGACGAAATTGTTCAACAGCATTGTGGCTACCATGTACGGATACAGAAATAACGCAGAGTTGGATGAACAGTCATCCGGTGCTTCGCCTTACATTGAGCATCGAACTCTGTGCAAGTCTCTGCTGTCCAATCCGCGCGATGCCCAGGAAAACTTACACCAAGACCCACTGCCAAGAACCCGACACCCTAGCAGGACCCGTTGTTTCCTTTCCTGCTTCGCCCTTGGCCGTTCTTTTACCGTCTGCGAGCTGAAATTGAGCGACGTGGTTCGAGCCGAGGGTGGACGTTGGTTAATTATGCAGCGCGCTGGGAACCCCCTTTCGCCCCACTAAGTATCAAGTTGTGCAAGCTGTTCGCGGGCCCGAAAGGGTGAACAGGAGAGTGGGGCGGTACCCTTTTATGTTTAAGATACGGATAGACCGAAGAGGAACAACCTAGCGGGTAAGACCCTTGAATCCCAAGACAGAAAGTGGCTTACACGTTACGCGCGTGTACGTCCGGTCCGCCATGAAGAACAACTCGCTGACAGAGGAGTAAGAGAGGCGAAAGGTCAAGGTAGTAGTTAGGTATCGCCTCAAATCTTAGGTCATGATCCCGGCAACGGGTTACCCGGGATAGGCAATAAACATGACTGTTGTTCTCTGACCGAGGTAGACCTCACGTCCACTATCGCCCCCGGTTTATATTTCCTTCCCGTCTGTCCTTTTTTATCCTCTCCACCACCCCCTGCGCTTCTTGCATCTTTCCACGTCCTTCACTCCTTCCCTCTTCCTCTCCCGTTTTTGGCGTCTTCCCTTCTCCCGCCTAATCCTCCACCGATACCAACGTTCGCTTTATTTACGCGAACCTCATACACGACACCCTCGCCTAATCGACACCTCCCTCGTAAAACCTCAGTCAACATGTCTGGATACCCTCCCCAGCAGCAGTGAGTCCCCCTTTGGAGCGCGCCCTCATTCTCCAACCGGCAAGTCTAACCAGCGCCGCCCACTCAGGCCCTACTATGGTGCTCCCCCTCCTCAGGGCGGCTACCCTCCTCAGGGCTACCCTCCTCCCGGTCAGCAGCCTGTAAGTCCTCCCTCGTTATCTGCCGCGAGAAACTTCAATATGCAGCCAGCTGACAGGATACCCGTCTAGATGTACTACCCTCCCCAGGGTCAGGCCCCCCCTCCCCAGGAGGAGAAGAAGGATGACAAGGGCTGTCTCTACGGCTGGTAAGCATCATCAGTCTTCCCCCTATTGCCCAACGGCATCGTCGATTGACACGTTCTTTTACTAGCATCGCCACTCTCTGCTGCTGCTGGCTTTGTGGAGAGACCTGCGAGTGCTGCCTGGAGTGCCTGACTTGCTGCTTCTAATCGGCAATGCCTCAATAAGGAATTACGAGTGTGACAAACAGTCCAAATAAAAAGATACCACCAGTACATCCAACACCTCGAATGCGACCACGGCCTTCAATTCTTTTTCTTCCCGGGTTGGGAAGAACGCGGTATGGATAGGATAGGCAGTCGAGATCGCGGCTTGGGCGAGGCGGCAAACGCGGGCTGAGGTCGCAGCACACGAAGGCGGCTTCCCTTTGACTTTCCGAACCGCGCTATCCTTTCCGACATTAGGGCGACACGGCAAACATCGCTCACCCAACCCGTCCGCGCGAGCGGGCGGGCCAGTTTGTTTTCTGTTCCTCTTGTAATGGGGAGTGACGGATGGGCTACACACCATCGGACCCCTCGGCAATTTTTTCATTCATCGACTATTCCCCTTTCTTATGTTAACACCCATGGCGATTGCGTCTCGCTCGATTTTTCCCCTTGTTGTCATCCGGGGCGGGACAATCACGGGTATCTGTTCGCTGCAGAAGGGACCAACACGTTTGGCAGCCGCTTTGTACTCTAGGAGATGGTAGCAAACAAAGCAAGCAATCCTCACCCCAAGTGATCATTTCGCAGATAGTCAGCTGTCGTCGAGCGAAAAGTATGTTTGATCGAGTTTTACTGTATGTTTTGTTTCGTCATGTGGTCTGTCTTGCCAAGCCTCATCTTCGCCTTGCAAACCGCTGTCAGAGCCTTTCCATCACAAATGTGCCTTCCTCGGGGGGAAAGGGTATCAAAAGGCAGCCAATCGTCGTGCGTTTCCCCCCCTTCCCACAAAGACCGCATCCCCGTAACCAATGGAAATAACCCCCTCGGGATAAGCTCAGTGCCCCCGCTGAAACGTATGCCTACGCTCTGACTTGCCCTTTTGTCCATTCATTTAATTACTTTCACTTATTGGCGTCTTTTGGGGCCATGAGCTGGACGAATTCCTGGTCTGGTGTGGGTTTTAACATCAGCCCACGGATCCTCAAGAGAGAAGTTTGCCAAGGAAAGAACATGGAGTGGGGTGGTGTTGGGGAAGCGAAATGCAGAAGGGGGTTTCGAAAGAGTGCAAACATGACCTGCTGGGTGCGAACCGCGAGAAAAATAAAAAAAAAAGGATGGGAACACCGAAACAGGGCGGAGTGGGTTTGCTCACAGTCGATGGAACCGTTGCCGTCCAGGTCGGCGTGCCTGATCATCTCCTCGATCTCCTCGTCGGTGGCGCGCTGGCCGAGGGACAGCAGCACCTGACGCAGCTCTGAGGGCGAAACGGAGCCACTGTTGTCCTTGTCGAAGACCTTGAAGGCGGCGACGAGCTCCTTGTTGGTGTCCGAATCCTTGCTCGACGGCGCCGGGGCCTCGCTCATGAGCTGGAGGAATTCTGGGCACCCGTCAGTTGACATGTACTCGGGTCCGCAACGACCCGCGAATGCGATGATGCGCGGAGGGTCGCACTGCGCCGGGACTGGCTATTTAGGGGCTCACCGTTGAAATCAATGCCGCCGTCATTGTTGGGGTCGACCTCGGCGATAAGCTCGTTAACCTCCTGGATGCTGGGATTCAGGCCAAGGGACTTCATGGCGATCTGGAACTCCTCGGCGTTGATGGCGCCTGGTGTCGGAGGTCAGCCATGTAATGTGAACTGTGTGGAAGCTGTGGCGTGAGGGGCAGATGCTCGCGATGCGGTCGGGCAGGAAGGGAGGGAGGGAGAGAGGGAGGGGTAGGTGACGGAATTGAATGATGTGCCAAGCCGAGTCGGAGTAAGCTACTGACCGGTGCCATCGCGGTCCTGTTTCGCGGGTAAAATATCATTGTCAGCGAGAGAGGTTCATCCCAAAGAGCGATAGGTCATGATAATCCGACCACTGCGGGGAAAACTGGATGCGAGCAAGGTAGGGTTGTCGCAACTTACGAATATGGAGAAGACTGCCTTGTAGTCTGTGTACTGCTCCTCGGTAAGACCGTACGGACGAGCCTTGAGTGAGGTCAGCCTTTATTTATCGAGAGCAGAGCTATATCTGAAGCCGCAAAGGGAGGAGGGGATAGCTTCATCGTCGTCGCAAGCGAAGACGGACCATTTTTTGAGTTTGCGGGTTTGGAAAGCGAGCGAATGTTCGTGGGTGAACCGGGAATGTGTGCGAAGGGAGCTTCGATGGTGGCTACGGCTTTTGTCGTTCGTCTGGTATGATCGCGTGCAATGGACCAGATGGATCAATCGTTTGTTGTCGGGTGCGAATATTCTGAGGGGGGGATGAGGAGGAGGAGAAGAAGAACAAGGAGAAAAAGTGTGATAAGGAAAGTCAGAGAGCCAGCCCCTCGTGTCTCGCCTCGGCCTCAGCCTGGCTGAATGGCTGTCTCTCAGTACCACCCTATTGCCGTCTCCTAGCTTGTTTTCGCCATGGTGGAAAGGGCAAAAAAGGTACACATGGATGTCGATACCGGGAACGGCCCATGCTTTTCGAGACTGAGCCGATATGCTTGCATCACTGACTCTATTTGAGTTGCTAGCAGCAACAAAAGCCGGAAGCCTGGCGAGGGACTGCGCAGGCGACATCTCACACACATACACACACAAACATCTGATGCATCAATGGCAGTTTTTGCTCATTTGTCAATCATCGACATGCCCTTTCGCATCCCTCCCACGCACACAAAGGCCTGTCCTCACTCGGATTACAGTGATCACCGCCAGCATGTGAGAAATGACGCCAGGCTACCCTACGGGCGCCGTTTAGCGCCTGTGACGCCTGGGAAAGGCTTGGCGTCGGAGCCTATTCCCGCCCATGAGCCCCGCGAGGCACAAATATACGCGGCCACATCCATACCTAATGTCGAGCTGTTGCCCGAAACGGTTTAGACCCGCGCCTGTCCGCTCCTCTGAAATGGAACAGCGGCCTGCAGTTGCGGGCGGGTGGGTATGATAGAAATAGACACAGGAGAGAGGAGGGCATCCCTCGTCCGCCGTCCGCCGTCCCTCTTCCCTCGTCCGCCGTCCGCCCTCTCTTTCCCGGCTACAGGTCTGGGCGTCTTCGTCCCTTCTCCCCAGCTGTCTGCGGGAAGAGGAGGGACTGATAGGTGGCGGTGGTGTTGATGATGATACAAGCTCAACTCGCCTTGCTTGGCACTCGGCCTAGCTTGATATACGTGGCTTGCTTGCCCTTCCATCTCGCGGATGCTCATTCTTGGCCTTGACCGGGCGCTTTGAAATTCCTTGAGGAAATCTTAGGGAGGCAACCAGCTTCCGGCATGTCGTAGTCAACATGCTCCCGGTCGAGCGAGTAAGCGTCCGCGTCTTCTGAAGGTGGTGTGATCCCAAGCTGAGCGGTCCAAATGCTACACCAAACCCCCTCCTGCAGCCCAACAGCCCCATCTGGTGCAGTTGCAACCGACTGAAGCTCCCCCTCGCTGCCCCTCTTCCAACCCCAACCATAACTCCGACCGCAAGCTGTCTCATCCTGGGCTGGCTCTCTCCGGCTCCTCAATCCCATCCCCCTCGAGACCCCACCCCTTTCCCAGCCCAAACGCGGGAAGCTAGGTACTTAGGTATAGCACCTGCTGTATTGTACCCAGAATACTCATCCGTACCCAGCGAGACACGCGGACCTGAAGAGACCCTCAAATGCAACCGACCGTTTTCTCGGACTGACAGATGGTCGCTCTTGCACCTCACTCAACCCCACCACGCTTCTCTCACCCCCACTCGCGTTCCTTTCTTAACGACACCTGGATCTTCCGAGCCTAAAGTCATTGTCCATCTTCAGACTCCTCTCCGCAAAATCAGCTTTCTACTTGCCATTTCCCCGGAAAGCCTGGGGAGACGTATTCGGCCACGCTTATTCACTCACAGTGAGTTTTCTGCCCCTCACCCTCCGCCTCCTCTGGCCACTGACAACTCACTCACACCCGGTACAGAAAGCGTGTAGTTAATACAAGCTGCACAACAAGTCCTCAGTACAGCACTCAGGCAGCGCCAACTGACTCCAGCAAGGATGTCTGGTTACCCGGGACAGCACGGCTATGGTGCTGGTGGTCACGACGGAGGCTACAGCGGCGGTTATCAACAAGGAGGTGGTTATGGGTCACAATACCAAGGCGGCGGAGGAGGCTACGGCGGTTACCAACCCCCCGGCCCGCCTCCTTCGCAACAACACGGAGGCTACGGCGGCGGCTACGACCGCCCGCCCCCCGGTCCTCCTCCGGGCCAGGGTAGCTACGGTTACAGCCAGCCGCCGCCCAACCCGTACCCGGACCAGAGCTACATCGGCAGATATGCACCTCCTCCTCACCCACCGCCCCCCGGTCTTGACGTCTATGGCTATCCTGTCAATTCTGGACACCAGGAAAGGCCCCGTGAGTACCATCCCTCCTTTCTCATCTCACCTTTCACCCACCCTAACTCGCTTTCAAGACATGCCCACAGTAAACTCCAACGACTGGGCCCATGGCAACCGCAGCGCGCCGCCTCCCCCGCCCTCCGGCGCCCAGCAGTTCGGCCATGGCGCCCCGGATGGCTACAGCTTCCAGTACTCTACTTGCCAGGGAAAACGCAAGGCTCTGCTCATCGGCATCAACTACTTCGGCCAAGACGGCGAGCTACGCGGCTGCATCAACGACGTCAAGAACCTTTCGGCCTTCCTCGTCGAAAGGTACGGCTACAAGCGTGAGGACATGGTCATCCTCACCGACGACCAGCAGCAGCCCATGGGCCAGCCAACCAAGAACAACATCCTCCGCGCCATGCACTGGCTCGTCCAGGGTGCCCAGCCCAACGACTCACTCTTCTTCCACTACTCTGGCCACGGCGGTCAGACCGAGGACCTTGACGGCGACGAGGACGACGGCTACGACGAAGTCATCTACCCCGTTGACTTCAAGGAGGCCGGCCATATCGTCGACGACGACATGCACCACATCATGGTTAGGCCCCTGCAGCCCGGTGTGCGCTTGACGGCCATTTTCGACTCGTGCCACTCGGGCTCCGCCCTCGACCTGCCATATATCTACTCCACAAAGGGTGTCCTCAAGGAGCCCAACCTGGCAAAGGAGGCCGGCCAAGGCCTGCTCAACGCCTTCACGGCCTATGCCTCGGGCGACCTCGGCGGCGTCGCGAGCTCCATCTTCAGCTTCGGCAAGCGCGCCATCGCCGGCGACGACGCCTACGAGAAGACGAAGGAGACCCGCACGTCACCCGCCGACGTCATCATGTGGTCCGGCAGCAAGGACGACCAGACATCGTGAGTGACGGAAACCCCCCCCTCGCCTCCGGCGACCGTCTGGCGCGGGACCGCGTGACACAGCTGACCAGAGACTCCTAACCTACCTACAGGGCCGACGCCACCATCGCCAACCAGGCCACGGGCGCTATGTCCTACGCTTTCATCACCGCCCTCAAGGCCAATCCCCAACAGAGCTATGTCGAGCTTCTCAACAGCATCCGCGATGTGCTCCAGGAGAAGTACACCCAGCTACCCCAGCTCTCAAGCAGTCACCCAATCGGTAAGTCGTCCTTCGTCCGCCGGCCTCTCGCTCGGCCCTGTTCACTAATTGCTACGCAGACACGAATCTCCTTTACGTAATGTGAGGTTTCACCTGGTCGTCACCGCGGGAAATCTAATCGCGACCTGGCGTGCAAGCATCAACAGCGGGTGGGGGGGGGGGGGCATGCAATTTGGAAAAGGGGGTTCCTTCAGTACTAGCGTAGCAAAGAAGAATCATTGCATGAATTTTGGTTTTTGTTTTCAAAAAAGAAAAAGAAGTCTGCGTCTCGAATCGCCTTGGGGTATCTGTGTCTGCTCCAACTCTCGTGCCCAAACCACGCAGTAGTAGCCTTGAGAAATGCTCCTGCTTCCCAAGAAATGCGTCCGCCCAAAGTCCAATCCTCGATCCCAACAAGTGGCACTCCCCGTGTTCTATATATACAAAAACGTATCCAGATGACGCTCGCTAAGTTCCGTAAGATACGCCATAATACGAACAAACAAGTCCCCCGGCCCCCTTAATCTTCACCAAAGGGGTCGTCGTCTAGAAAATCGAAAACCGGCACGCCCTTCTTCTTGTTTGCGCCCAGAGCAGAGCCGTCGTCACAGAGATCGATGACGTCGTCGTCGCTGCTGTCCACTTTTCTCTTGATCCCGGCCGAGTCGGGGATCCGGGTGGTCCCGGGCCTCGCGTTCTGCGACCTCGCAGCCAAGGCTCCCGAAATCGCACTCGCTCCGCCAGCTGCCCTGATTCTGGTATGAGGGGTCCTCGACAAACCCGAAGGCCGTCCAGGGTTCTCCTTATCTTGCGTGAGGCTGTCGAACCTCGCCTTCCCAGAAGACGTTCCCGAGCCCACCACAGTGCCCGAGGCTGAGCGCACTTCCCAAGTCGAGCCGGGTCGCCGCTTCCTCGCACGCTCCGCGTCCAGAACAGCTGCCATGAAGTCTGGCTCCGTACCGCCGTTGGCCGGCGAAGGACTGCTCGATGGGCTCCTAGCCCTGACTCCGACGCCTAGGCCTCTGCTCAGGACACTTCTTAGGCGCGGCGTTGGACCGGCCGAAGAGCCGAGCACGGGACCTGGTCGTCGCGTGCCAGATCGACCAGCCCCAGTTCCGCCAAGCGACGGCGACGGCGACGGCGACGGGTGCGGCTGTACACATCTTGTCAAACTGGACCTCCCGATGGCAGGAGACACAGACTCACTGCTCCTTAGTGCGCCGGATGAAGACACGCTGTCTGTTCTCTTCTGAGGGGTTGCTGCCTTTGAGGAATAGCGCAGCACTGCCCTGCTGCTGCTGTTCACAGGTGTTCCTCTCAGTGAGCGGGCCTTGTCCAGATTCGCTCGAAGTTGCTCTGCCGATGCCTCATCATATCTTGATGTAGACTCCCGCTTTACGGAGTTTAATGACTTGAGCCGGTCTCTTGTCGAAATACTGCTAGGTTTGGACAGACCTTGGCTGCTTCCAGGAGTGAGTTTCTCCTTTTTGACCGTGGGGGTGCTGGAAAGTTCTCGAATATCTTTTCGGGCTGAGTGTCTTGTCAAGTCAGAAGCCGAAGAAGGCTCTGCCTTAACAATATTCAGACTTTGGTGGTTCTCTAGCTTTAGCGTAGCTTTGCCCGCTTCCGATCCAGTATCCAACGAGGCATCGCTCTTGGCTGAGGGTTGTTGGATGCCCACTCGAGGCGTCTCTAAGAGGTCCAGAGACGTATCTGGACTAGACGACGAACTCGGTCTCGACAGCTTAACAACGCCGGTGGATGACGAATCCGAGGGTCTGGCAGGCTTTTTCTCGGGCGCCGCTTGAGACTCTGCGTTCCCGAGCCTCCACATGATCTCTCCTTTGTCTTGAAGGAAAGGCAGCAGTCTGTCAGGCTCGAACTGTCGTACGGTCCTCGTCGCCTCTTGTCGTCGCAAGTCCCCAGCCGTACGCAGTCTTTCATTGACTAGCGAGGCCTTGGTTAGCTGCATCGTCAAGTTTGCGTCGTTTTTGCCATATACGACTGTCTTAACGGGCTTTTGTTGCTCACGGAGCCGAGTTTCGATGTGATCTACTACATGCCTTGGAAGTACCAGATGAAGAGTCTTCCAATGGGGCTGTTCGAGATAGGCGTCGAGCTTTTTGCAATGGCTACAGCATGCGGCCATCTGTGGTATAGAGTCTGGGTCTTGTTCCAGCCGACCAGAGACATCTTCAAAGACGGCCTCATCGTAACGCTCAAGGATGGCTTGAAACAAGCGCTGGAACGCCGGATTCTCAGGATCGGCAAGGTCTTGAAGCGTCATCAGTAATGGCAGCCACAGGGGCGACATGTGAATGGGTTCAATTTCAGCAACGTTTTGGGCGATATGGTCTGCCAGGTTGCTTGCTTGATCGTGCATACCAAGTCGATCAAGGTTCCTGAAGAGACCAGCGATGACAGTGTGATTTATCGGAAGTGGCTTCGATTTGTCGTTGGCAAGTTCTTCTGTCGGCTCGGCAACGCACCATGCCTTTCGAGCTGCCTTTGCTTCGGCGTGCTGGTCTGTCGTCAGGCTGCTAACTAGACGACTCACCTGCCACAGCGTGTGCGATGAGTTCATCAGTTCTGCGTACTGTTGGAAGAAATCCGTCACTTCATCAATAGGAAGTTTGTCTTTCTTCGCAACCTCGAGAAGTCGGTTGAGCAGTCCTAGCATGAACTGATTGTCTCTATCAAGCCGCCGAGGCTCCCTGGCAATGGCCGTCCTCACTCTGCAATATATTAGCACACCTGCGCGGTCAAAAGAATGGCGAGAAACCCACATGTCTCTCCACGTCTTGAAGTCCCCAAACAACTTAAGTAAGTTGACCACAACCCGACCATGACTTGCTGATACAGGGTGGTCGAGTGTGTCGAGTGTGCTCTTTACCAGTTCCGAAACGTTTTCGGCCGAGTGGTTGATGGCGGAATACGCGGGCAGCTTGTCAATAATGCTGGCAATTTGCAAGAAGCTTTTGCGCTTGAACAAGAAGCGGCGGAGTCTGGTTGCCGTCAGTTACATCTGTTGAATAGGGGGTCTTTGACTTACCCATAGAGCACGTCAGCTGCAGCATAGCCATGGACGCCGGCATTCTCACAGACCCAAGTGTAGTCGAGACTCGGCTCAAGGTGAGTCCGGGCAATAAGCTTGTTGCAAAGCTGACTGTCCTTGAAAATCAGCGAAGTCTTGATCAGCCTGCCCATGATACGAGGGTCGATAGCATCGATCCACTCCTGACGGGTTCGGATTTGCATGCCGAGGACACAAGTCTCTGTAGGTAGATCATCTCCTTCATGCCACACGAACCGACACAGGGCTTTCACAGCATCGAAGTAAGCCGTCGACCTAACGGACTTTTTGCACTGCTTTATAAGGTATCGCCAAATATGGGCAACAGGCTGCGGTTGCTCGGCGATGTTGAAGAACTCTAGCTGTGTGCTGAAAGGCACGATAATCATGGCCTTGACAACGGTCAGTCACAATGCACAACTATAGCAAAGACAGGTAATAAATGAGACTGACCGGTGCAAAGTAATGTCCAAGGTCAATACTGGTGCCCGGTATGATGTTCTGATACCACTTGGGGTTTGCCCCACGGATCCTGCGTTCCTCGTCGAAATGCCGCTGCTCTTCTGGCGATTGCCAGAAGAAAAGGCTGCGGCGAGCCCTCTCCCAAGCGATGTTCCTTTCATCGAGAACATTGCCCACATGGCAAACAGCATTTTCGGCGAGCGTGGGGCCTTCGAAGGTATTGAACTGAAAGATGCTCGGAGAGTGCTTGACATGTTGGTATGACTTCCAAAAGCCACTTTGCTCACCTGAGACAGGCTCTACATGGCCGTTCGTTTGCTGGACCCAAGCATTGTACTGGCAGGTCGTTCCCGTGTATCTTAAGACAACAGGGAAGACTTCGAAGCCCAGCTTGGGACACAATGTGCGAAGGCGGGCCGCGAGAGCAAAGTCAGCAGGAGACATGCTCTGGCCCGTGGCCCATCTCTGGAAGTCCATAATGTTGCTCGGCGGGTGCAAGTGATAGACGGCAGCCTGACCGTGTAGCGAGCGATCTTCGATCCTCGATTCCCAACGCTTCAAGCACTCGGTCAGCCGGGCACAGGCATTCTCCAGAGGTCGTTTAGAGGCCGAGAAAGATAGCTCAAGGCCAGCATCGTGGTTCGTCGTGACAGCATGAGGATCTGTGTCTGGGTCTGGTTTGGGCGCATGGAGGTGGATGGACGTGTCGGACGCACCAACCGCGTAAATGGTCTCGATGGAGGCGTAAAGTGCTTGTCGCAGCGTGTCGTTGAGCGGCGCGGCTATTCCGTGCAAGACGCCGGGTCGCTCGCAGCGATCTGGCTCCGGGTCGGACATGCTTTTATCTCGTCTGGTGGGTGAGGTGAAGAGGGAACATCGCCCTGACTGGTGACGTCCGATAACTGAGGCGCGTAATGAGAGTCGAGACCGCGTGTTGCAGTTCAAGAAGGGAGCACTGACGCGTCAGTGGGGCAGCAGTATTTAATGGAGTGAGTGAGTGAGCTACCGGTACCGCCCCCGGGTCCCTCACTAACAGCAGGTATCTCTCTACTAGGTACCAGGGGAGGGGTGTTGAAACAGACACTGCCCCGCTCTTGCCGGCACTGACGTCGATCGGATGTAACCTTACCGAGGGGGTGAGATCCCGTTAAGTTGAATGTCAAGCTTAGAAGCCGTGGGGTTGGCAAAAAGGCGGGACCTGATGTGCTTTCAATTGTGAATTTTGGCCAGGTTATGTAACAAGAGTCCTAGGTAGAAAAAGAGAGATCCGGAGGAGGAAAGAGTGACATCCTGTCGGTAGGTAATCTGCATACCCGTTTTTGTTACTGATCCAGTTTCTTCTCGAAGACACCCATCTTCCTCTACCAACACCAAAGGCGTGCCCGTTTTCCTTCGATTGGACTCACCAGCAAACACCTGAACCCGTTTTTACTCTTTTGTGCCAATAGATGTCAGAGTCGGTTTACCAATGCCCTTTGTTCGATGCACCATTCAGTGCTCTCGTTGCTTGTTGCTTGCTCAGAGGGCATACTTGTGGACCTTTTGAGATCAAGCATAAACTTGGCACGGATGTTGATGAACAGATTTTGTGATACTATTTGCATCCCTCCTGATTTTGTCCGCCCAAGTCCCAGATCTTCATGCTGTCCTAGACACATCCTGAGTTATGACGTCAAGCTCTTGTTCCGCCTTGATGATAGACTTACTGTTCTCATCCAAGACGGAATCTGCTGCTGTCCAGCACGCGACGACGAAAGTAACGAGAGCACCTTGTTTCGAGCGCTCCGGCAATAATTGGGCTTCAGTCTTACTTACCATGCATCTACGATCGATATGATAGATCTGGAGTTCGCGATTCCGTGCCGAGTCAGACATCCCATCTCGTCCGTCAAGTGGGCCTGGAGGGACGCGCACTGGCAGGGCAGAGGCAGTCGCACCCTGAGTCGTTCGTCCCATATTATTTATGTCCAAGATCCCGTAAAGCTTTGAAGAGCCCAAAACGCCCGGGGTTGCGATGAGCGACGGAGTGAATGAAGCACCTTGGCTAACGCCGTGCATCTTGAAAATCCGTTCCATTCAAATATTAAAGGCCCTGCTAGCGACACTCCGCCACACCCAGCTGGAAAACAGCCAAACACCCCAGAGGACAGTCAGCGAGAAGAGGACCAGCACGACAAGAACATGCCCGCGCATCTGGAACGCATCATCAACCTCCATACGCATCAACTTCTTCTGCTTGCTATGGTAGTACCACTCCTCCTTCCTGCCCGCGGACCTTGAATTCTTCTGGTCGCTGACCTGCACGGAACGATACGGAGAGCTCCGGTATACGACATCATGCAGCCACGAGGGCATCCACCCTCCTTGGCTGTGGTTTCTCGCTCTCTTGATGGTGTATCTGATGTCGACCCACGCCAGAGACAGCAGGAACGAGACGAAAATAATGGGTGTCACAATGCCCTGTGAGTAGTTGTGAACTTCTGTTCTGGAGATGCAGCGAGACAAGCGCCAGGCACCCAGGAACCATAGGTTTAGACCACCGGTTTGATCTCGACAGGTTGGAGCTCACCTTGTAGAGTATCGACTGCTGTGTTCAGCCGACGTCATTGCCGCTCATTTTGGGACTGACTTTGGTGGCTGTCGTTGATGACGACATGATCACGCTGGTCGAGGTGCTTTTTGGTGTCTTTGGGACTAGGACGAACAAATAATTGAGCGTTCAATGACAGGCGGATCCCGGGAGGTTGCCAGCGGCTTCACTGCACGGCGGCGGATGTGTGCTGAATTATCAGGAAAGGAGGCTACGGGGATGGTATGATGGCGGCGTGCGGAGATGGGACATAGGTTGATATATAGGTATTTCAAGTCAGTCCGGTCGCGTCGGAGGAGGGAGGGATTCGGTACGGCCTGCCCGCCACCGGCCGCCGCCGCTGCTCATGGTGCCACCAGGTTTCGTTTGTCCTTTCCAGCGGGTCTACACGCGCGCTGCGGGTGGGACGCGGGATTGACGGAGAGGGTCCCCACTTGGCGCAGCTGTACAATCAGCAGGAATCGCCATTGGGCTCAGAAACCGCTGTCAAGTCATCCAGGCCCAAACACACGTACCTAGGTATACACTATTACATACACGCACGCATACACACCATCCAACCGCACACACGCAAAAGGCCGTTGTGGCCAGTCGACTCATTCCCACGCAACATGATACAGCGACGGGTTGACGATCAGCGAGGTGCCCAGTGCGTGGCCAGCAATCTGCCGCGGAGGAGCCCGTTTTCAGGGCTGATGTGCGGCCGAGCAGATGGCACTGTGGCGGAGCATTGAGGCGCAAGCAATGCCGACGCTCTATGCGTATCTCGTCATCATAGCCACAACTGCGACTGGCGAATATTTCAACCCCGGCTTCAGTCTCACGGCATCCCGTCTTTATGGATCCCTCCTCCAACTTCATTCCGCGGAACGGGTGTTTTCAACTCTGCCACGAGTGCATTATACGCTTCGTGGTCTTCGTCTAACTTTTTCCTTTTCACATACGGCAAGTCTATCGAGTGTTGTGAATATCGAGCACCAAAATATCCTGAGCGCCAACACGGGTCAAGTTGTCCATCGCGAGAGCAATCTTCTTCTTCTCGACCATGGAGCTGACGGCGACCCAGCCATCCTCGTCCAACGTTGTAATGGTCGGCGCCCGCTTGCCGGGGGTGATTGCCTTGGCCTCAGCCAGACGGGATCGCTCGATGTTGTACTGGCACAAGACGAATTTCTGAGCAGTGATGACACCACGGATACGAGCGGCGATAAGCTCGACCAGTTCGGTGTTTGAAGGCGAACGGGACTTGATGAGGCAGGCTTGCGAGTCGACGACGGTGTCGATGGCCTTTAGGCCGGCGGCCCTCATCGTCTCTCCGGACTCTGGACTCTCTTTAGCACTCGGGTCAGAGTGAGTGCGCTAGGGTTGACTTACCAACAAGGTCGACAATACCATCCGCGACACCCAGCGCGCAAGCGGCTTCGACACTGCCGCTCAGCTCGATGATCTTGGTGCGGAGCTTCTTGGGCGAGGTGTTGCTGTTGCCGTCCGAGTCGACACCGAGCTCCAGCTTGGCAAAGTGCTCGGCGGCCAGGTTCACGAAGCTGGTGCCGATGGTCTTGCCGATCAAATCCTCCGTCGTCGCGTACGCGCCCTTCTCGGGGACCTGGGTCTGCAGCTTGCAGTGACCGAAACCAAGCTCCATGACCATCTCGCAGCCCCCGACCCTTTGAAGCTCGGCCTCCTCGCCGTTCAACGAGACGGATGCTCTCCGGGCCTTGTTGCTGGCAAAGACACCGGCATCGTGCTCCTGAACCTGGTCCCAGCCCGTGATTCCGAGATCGACGCGGCCCTCGCCAACAAAGGTAGGGATGTCCGCAGCGGGGAGGAAGATGAGAGCGATGGGGAGGTTCTTGACAAGGGCGATGTCGAGGCGGTTTTCGCGGCGGAACTGGATGTCGGCTCCCTCAAGCAAATTGAGCGTGGCGGAGTTCAAGCGGCCCTCTGCGAAAAGAAGTCATCGTCAGCCCAGGGTCTTTTGACAAGGTGCCTTTGGAGGGGGTTGACTCACTCTTGGGCACAGCGAACAGAAGCCGGCCCTCTAGGCTTTGCGTCGTTGTTAGCTTCCCCGTGAAATGGTTCATGGTAGTCAAGATGGAGGGGTAAAACCCAACTGATTCACCAAATCCATGGTAGGCAAGGTACGTTGTTACAACGTCGCGGGAGGCGGAGAGAAGCGTTCCTGGATTTGAAACGGAACTGCGAGTCGGGTGGGAAAGTCGAGCGCGAATAGATGGGGCACGATGTCGCAATCAAGCCAATGGCGATGAGAGTTCCCGCGGCAAATTCGGCGAGAGAGTAATGTGATAGGCCGCACAATGCAGCTGGACGCAGTGGGTTGAGAGTAGCAAATGTGATCCCGAGTCAATTGGTCTGCCTCACGAGTAGGCAGATGGTTTCAGGGCGGAAAAGTCGTCGGGTATGCGCAACTTTTGTTTCCTAGGTCGTAGGTATCTGCGTCGAGTTCGGTGCTGCGGTGAGTCAAAGGTCGGACCGAAGCGAGAGAGAGAGAGAGAGTCGGAAATTTTGAGGTGTGGGTTGGCCCGATGTTAGTGTATGCATCAGACTGTTCGTCGGCGTACCACCACGTTGGCCTATATCGGAGCTTCGACTGGAGCGTAAAGGGACGCTGGGATGGCGGGGCACGCCGTCGAACGCGGGGCAGTCTTTGGGTGAGTGACGGCAGATGCCGGAGGGGCGTTGGCGGCATCCGCGTAGGTGCGGCATTGCCCGATTTGTAGAGGAACCCGCAGTGGACCATTATACCTACCCGCCCGCCTCAGTCCCATCCAGATCATACAGATGGGAATATGAGTTTGTCCATCTTGGAACATACCTACTTGACTGTCAAACGAGAATCGGGCTGGCTGTGTCTTGGCCGCCAATGCACGAGACCACCGTTCCCCCAATTGGACCCATTGGGTAGGTTACCGGTTATCTTCAACAACTGGGACCCTTTCGGACATGAACAGATGTCTCGTATTCCCAGTTTGCCCAGGGTCCCTGCAGGAGTTCGTGTTGATCTGGTGGCACCAGAGCAGAAACATTGTCATTTCGCTCTCGATACGATGTGAGTATACACACAAGCTTACAGTGACCTCCCCATGTTAACCTGGGAGTACTGTGCGCGCCTGGTCTGTGCCGTCATAACATGACAGTGGGTCCGCCCGGATCAATAACATATTCCGTACCCGAACCAATCCAACCCGTCTCCTAACCACTAACCCTATACGGGACTAGTGCGTGCACGGTACTCCCAGGTTAACATGGGGGGGAGACTGTAATCTTGTCTGATCACTCATACGATGTAAGCGGCTCGGTGTTTCGACCCAGTCGGGTCCGACTGAGAGCATATATATATATATATATCTTGATAGGTACATCAAATCAGTGTCTACTCCCTTGAGACCGAGGTACGTAGTCCAGGCGGTCCCTCTTGAGGTCGCACAGGTACACAATAATACTCTTAACACAGTTAGAAAAACACAGTAAAAGTATCATGCCCAATACTTCAACACAATAATACTCCCTTGAGACAAGCCTTGGTTCCATCCCTACAAGTGGGCTCGCTTCACGTGCTGGAGAGAGACATTTCCACAACATTCCAAGAAGCCACTGGAGCCAGTCAGTGCATGGCCGATCTGCTTGCTTATCGCCAGACTCATCTTGGGTTCCCCTGGGTCAGCTTGTTCTGCTTGTGCATGATTTTGAGGTACAAACAGAAGCAGCGCGGAAGAGTCGTCTCTATTTCTGCCATCTGGCCCAATCGTCGTCCGTCCCTGTTGCACGCCCATTTCCGCAATTGCAGCCCCCTATTGTTTCGTCGCACACAAATTGATACATTCCTACGAGTGTGCCAGCCAAGACCAGGCACCCACTCAGCTCTCTATTCTTGCATCCGCACAACGGTACTTCGGTACGGATAGGTATATGTGCGGATACATTTGCCTGGTAGGTAGGTATTACCTAGTAGAAGTCGCTGCCCCCCCCGCCCTCCGGTGAGCAGCCCGGAATGGCCTGGTAACACATTGCTTCTTGTCATCAGCCCAGCTTCTCCCTTGCTTCGTTTCCAGAAGCACTCCATCCCTCCCCTCTATTCATGAAAGCCGTTTGTACATGCTACACGAGACACGCATCCCTCTCCTGGCTCCTTTCTTTCGTGCCATGCATTCGCCAGGTCGCCCCTTGCGTCCACCTCAGTACCTAATCATTGCATTTAGCCTGCTCTGCGCAATATTATGGACCCCTTTTTTTCTTTTCTCTTGAAGTCTGTTAATCTTGAGTCGCATCGCTCCTCTCTACAATTGATTGATCACCTTCCCCGTACGTGCAACTTAGGGGGTGCTCGCCTATCTCAGCATTTCCCACCCCCTTCTTGATCCGCCCAACCTTCAAGTCTGCCAGTCTGGCACTGCGCTGCATCAGTAGACAAATTGCGGGCATGACGCGCTTGCAGCGTTGAGTAGATCTGCAGCACCCGCGACGCCAGGGTTACTCTTAAACTCGAATCTTAATCCACATCATCCCCATACATCCCTGCTACCCTTCCCCCATACCTACCTAGGTAGCAGGTACACCCGCCCTGTCTCTGGGTGGCCTACGTAGCCCAGAGTGCCCATTCAAATGGCCCCGATGTCGACCTCGTCGGCGTCACAAAAACATTCTCGCTCCCCTTTCACTCATCACCCTACATACTCGCCTTTTGACGGCGGCGACGACGACGACGACTCGGACATAAAACCGACTTCGATCAGGACGCCCTCGAGATCATCTAGCAGCAGCAGCAGCACAACTCAGGTGGATGACGTCAACCGCGTGAGCACGATTCGCAAACCACCCCAAGCGCACAGAGAAGCGCACACGGGTTCCCGAAACTTTGTTGACCACCCAAGAGACGAAGTCGACTACGACGACACCGACGACGAGTACAATCACGCTGAGAACGACGCCCCCGTGTTGGAGGAGGACCCTGCCGCCGGGATGTCGAGCTGGGCCGGCCAGCCCTCCATCAGGGGGGCCTCGGAGGCCATGCGAATGATTCTGTTAACATTCAATACCCTTGGAATCACGTAAGTGAAAAGTCCTCGCTCACGGTTGGGTGGATAATACTGACAGTCTGTGAACAACAGCTTCACGTGGGGAATCGAGATGACATGTACGTGGCCAGCTTCGCCAGCTCTCGCCAATTTCCCTTTACTGACATGCCCCGGTGACTAGACTGTACCCCCTACCTCCTCAACCTCGGCCTTACGAAAAGCAACACTTCGCTCGTCTGGATCGCGGGTCCGCTATCTGGATTGTTGGTGCAGCCCATCGTTGGCGCGATCGCCGACGAGTCCAAGTCGAAATGGGGCAGGCGGCGACCATTCATCGTCATGGGCTCCATCATCGTTGCATTCAGCCTGCTGACGCTGGGGTTTACCAAGGAGATTGTGGAATTTTTCGTATCCGATAAAGAGACCGTCCGGGTCATTACCATCATTCTCGCGGTCCTGGCGATTTACTGCGTAGATTTCGCAATCAATGCTGGTGAGTTTGAATCGACTCCGATTTGATGACAGCCAGTGTGGGCTTCGCGGCTGATTCCCTACAGTCATGTCCTGCGCAAGGAGCTTAATCGTCGACACACTGCCGATCGAGAAGCAGCAGACCGGCGCCGCGTGGTGTAAGTGAATTCCGGTTCTGTCTCCGGGTTGCATCGCTGATCCCCACAAAGCTAGCAGGATGTCCGCCATTGGACACATGTTGGGCTATGGAGCCGGCGCCATCGACCTGGTCGGCATCTTTGGTACGACCCTGGGCGACTCGCAGTTCAAGCAGCTCACCCTGATCGCGACCTTCCTGATGGTCTTCTCCTCGGGCGTCACCTGCTGGGCCGTTAACGAGCGGGTCCTGGTATCGACGAGACACGACCCCCGCAAGGCCACTGGGCGGTTCAAGGTGGTCCGCCAGATCTGGTCGACGCTGCTTCATCTCCCTCCTCGGATCCAAGCTATCTGCTGGGCCCAGTTCTGGTCCTGGATCGGGTGGTTCCCATTCTTGTTCTACAGCACCACGTGGGTTGGCGAGACCTACTTCCGATACGACGCTCCCGCCGAGGGGAAGGATTCCAAAGACGCCCTCGGAGATATTGGTCGCATCGGCAGCTTGGCGCTCGTCATCTACTCGACCATCACCCTCCTTGGCGCCTGGCTCCTCCCTCTGATCGTGAAATCACCGGATGAAAACAAATTCACAGCGCGTCCGCCCCAGGCCATTGCTCCGATCCTGGACAAGTTGAACAAGAACAAGCCGGACCTCATGACGACCTGGATCTGCGGCCACCTCATGTTCGCCGCCGCCATGTTTCTGGCCCCTTTTGCTCAGAGCTTCCGCTTCGCGACGTTCCTCGTTGCCTCTTGCGGCCTGTCCTGGACCATCGCCATGTGGGCCCCGACAACATTTCTGGGCATAGAGGTCAACAAGCTCAGCGGGGCTCGCGAGGGCGGCGCGGCGTCGTATCGCCGCCTCTCCACCGACTCCAATATCGAGCTCCCGACGCTGGGCCAAGCCCAGCCGCTGCACCTTGAGCACGGACCGGGCGAGGGAGGGCAGCAGGCGACGTCGTCTACGGGCGAGCTGTCGGGCATCTACTTTGGTATCCTCAACATCTACACCACGCTGCCGCAGTTCATCGGCACCTTCATCAGCACTATCATCTTCACGATCCTGGAGCCTGGCATGAGCCCGGAGCTCTCGGACGCGCCGGAGCACGAGCAGCACGGCACCGACGGCCCCAACGCCATCGCCGTGTGCCTTTTCATCGGCGCCATGTGTGCCGTAGTGGCGGCGTTAGCGACACGGAAGCTCAAGTACTTGTAACACGGTTCGGAAGCTGCATGTGGATAGAGCACTGTTGTACGATAAGTGTGAGCATAGAGCACGGCGTTCCGGAAAGAAGACGAGAGTCCCTCCCTCGACATCTGTGCTCGTGAGAGAGGAGGGGTTCGACACGGCCTTGTCAAGGGGTTAGGAGTTTTGTAGAGAATCAATGCTACGAGGCTGCGCATGTCCGCGGCCGGCTTCTGCTGTATGCAGTAGCTATTTCTGGATACACTGTCATTTCTTCTTCTTCATCTCCTTTTTACTTCAGATGAAGCCCTGCAAGAACCATGCGTGTGGAAAGCAATGTCTTTGTGTGAATATTTGTACGTGGAGCTGCTCACAACGAAGCATGCTGCCAAGTCCTTATGTACAAGTCCGCTTCATTGCAGCCAAGCCGCCGCCGCAGTAATCCTGGTGGTAGTGGTGGTGGTAATAGTAGTAGTAGCTCATGTGCCGAAGCTTGCTCCGGGGTATCTCGAATATCTCGTGGCTCTCCCCACGCGTTGCCGACTGCAACCCCCACAGCAGATCGTAGGCGAGCGCCGCGTGTTGTTGATTAGGTTGATCGCGCCGTCTGTGTGTATGGTGTCCCTCGCACCCCCGTCGCCGATACGTTCACTTGTCCTTTTCGTTCTCGTTCTCGGACACCTTCTCCCATTCGTCCTCGGTGCCGACGCTCGACTGCGTACCCCCGTTCGTCGCGTCCTCAGGCCCGGACTCCGCTGCGGCTGCGGCGGCCGCAGCGGTTCGACGCTTCAACTCGGCGGCCCGTTGCTGCTCTGGTGTCTCGACCTGGCTGCTCCCGGCGGCCGCGCCCTTCTTTCCCACGCCTACGCCAACGCCGCCGGCACCCTCGACCTCGGTGTCGCTATCATCTGTCCCCTGGGAGTTGCCGCCGCCGACCCTAGAGGAAGAGGCCTCGGCGAGACGAGCCTTCCTGGCCTCCTGCTCGGCGTGGATAGCGAGCTCGTTGACAAACCAATTTATGGCGAACCAGAGGAAACCACTCAGAACAGAGAGGATCAAAAAATGGATGCTCCAGGTCGCGAAGAGGAGTATGGCTAGAAGGACCTGAAGGGAAGCGAAGGCTGCGTTCGCGGCGCGGACGAGGGTCGGGGTTGGGCCGGGAACAAAGATCGACTCCCAAAGGTTGGTGATGAAGGACGCCATGGTGTTTTCTGTGGAAGGGGGTGTCGGACGAAATATGGGTGCTCGTAAGGAGGCGTCCGTCGCTGTGCGGTTCGTTCGTTTGTCGGTTCGTTCTGATTTCAGAGATGCGATGAGCGCAGAGTGTGGATGCGGATGATTTTGTTATGGGTGGATTCTGAGGGGCGAGCGAGCTCCTTTTGGTCGCAGGTACGGGAGATCGGACTGCCTATGGGCGCGAAGAGGCAGTAACCGTGACTGTCTATGTTTGACGTTCTCGTGGCGAGTATGAATAGCGTCGTTCGTTATCCGTAGTCAGACAACAGGATACAGGCGGTAAGAGCGCATAATAAATGGTGTCATGTGTTGGGGAGAGTCAAATGGCCGGGGGCTGTGGTGGTGGTGGTGGTGGTTGGTATTGGTGGGTAGGAGAGGGGTCCGACTGTTCGAGGTACCTACCTGAGGTAGATAGGTTAGTAGGTAGGTATGGGTGGGTGGTGCAGTACTGTGGACAACGACAACACGGCAGGTCGGGGCGGGGGAGGCGAAGGAGGGATGGGTTGAGGTAAATGTACCTTTTTGCCAAACCACACAGCGCTGGATGACACGTTGTGGTTCGGTTCCAAGAGGATGCAACGTGGTCACTCGACTGCTGAGGACTATGATCTATCTTAGCAGATCGGAACAGGTGGCATGTCAATAGCGAAAAGGTGACGGTGGCCTCGCGATGCGAGACTGAGTGACGTGGAAGACAGAAATGTAGGTCTATCTTTCATGGGTATACAGGTTTGGGGGAGGGGGTGCATCAAATACCAGCCGGGTACCAAGCGCTCCCCTCCCGGTGTCTTATGGAGGGAGCCTGTTAGGGAGGCGGCTTTGTTCTTTTCTCGCATCCAGTGAGAGCACGTAACCACCCAGGAATGATTCCAGAGTTCAGTTGCCGTAGCATAACCCCCCCCCCCCTGTAAGCGACCCACCCCTATATCCGAACCACCCGAAAATGCCGCATCCATCCCCTTCCATCAACATCACCACCTTTTTCAAACTATCACAACATTACCCATCCGCATCCAAACAACGCTATTTTTTTAGAATACCTTATTTATTATACTATGAAGTAATATACCGAATTTGAGCTTCAACGGGCGCTCTGTGATATTACAGATGGTTGTAGTATCTACCAGGCTGCTTGTATATGGGGTATACCATACGCAACCCTTTGGCACCGATTCCACGGCAGGCAGAGTAGAAATATTGCCCATATTTATAGGCAACAGTTATCCCAGGCCCAGGAGGATAGTCTGGCAGCTTATATATCCACTTAACAGTAACTAGGCAGAGCCCTTACCTATTAACAAGTTAAGGGACTGGTAGAGTGCATGATGGGCGATAGTTAACAACAGCTAGGGAGGAAGTAAATAGGGCGATTCCTACGGCGAAACCTATCGATTCGAATGAGGCGATCTAGAGCAATGGATGCCCGGCGATGGAAAGCCCATTCGCCAGAGGTTATCTGCGATTTCTTCCAACGTATAGATGATATCCCTGTTATCAAGGATATCCATCCTTCTAACCGATGGAATATGGATGAAACTGGTATTATGGAGGGCAAGGGAGCTAATGGGCTGGTGCTGGGAACTGAAGCATCGCGGCAGATACAAAAGCAGTAGCCAGGATCCCGTTGATGGATATCCATTATTGAGTGTATCAATGCTACTGGGACCTCCTTGGATCCCCTGGTTATATATAAGGGAAAATCAGTCTAGGCACAGTGGTTTCCAGAAACCAACCTATCTAACTATGTTAACTAGCAATTCAAAGCATCAGAAAATGGCTGGATAAACGATGAGACTGCCCTAGTATGGCTAAAGGAGGTCTTTATCCCTCAGACTATGCCTAGCGAACCAGAGGTAACTAGACTGCTGGTTCTTGATGGGTATCACAGCTATATAACTGTTGACTTTATGTGGGAATGCTGGAGGTAACGTATATATCTCCTTTTTCTACTGCTGTACTTGTCTGCTGTCCTCTAGCCCCTGGATATATCGGTCTTTGGTCTATTAAAGCAAGCTTATTGTAAAGGGGTTGGATATCTGGATGACTGGATAAGTGATTCAACAGTGGCTGGAAAAAGGGTATTTCTATAGTGCTATTATGAGGCTTGTAAAGCATCTATTACGAAGGAGAATATTAGAAGTGGCTGGAAATGGGCTGGGTTATGGCTAGTTGCTAGACAGCGCCCTCTATCTAACTCCTTGGTATCAAAGGCATCATTATTATCATCCAGTTAATAGACCAGCTAGCAACCAAGCAGCTAGCAGTGGGATGAAGCTGTATCTATCGTTCCATGGTTAACACCTCATCGGTCTGCTGATCTACGGCGTCAACTATATCACCTGGGTCAACTATGCAAGGATAGGTTGGATATCTATACTATTCGTTACCTATCTAGAAAGGTACAAAAGGGGTATGATGAGGAGGTATTACAAAGGACCCTTCTAGAGAAAGAAAATAAGGCACTGAAAGCCCAGCTAGACGACCTTCTGAATCGCAAGAGGAAAAAGGTCCCTCTATCGCCGAACAGGACCTTCGCAACTATATGGGATATCCAGCAGGCGCAAAATCCAGCTAGCGATGATATGGATACAACAGACGTATCCAGCGTATCTGAATTATCCAGTGAAGCTGAAAGTTGCATATGGGTGGGAGGAAAACCTGATGAAATAGCTGGTGATAATATGGGGGATGGCAGGTGATGGAGGTGGTTCGGATGTGGGGGTGGGTCGCTTACAGGGGGGGGGGTTAACAGACAAGGAAACGACGCCTTGGACAGCACGCTGTCTTCTTTGGACCTACTATGTACGGGGGCAGGAATGACCCCTCCATGGGCGGCCCTATTTGTGGGGTCGTGACCTGTCTCTTTGTTGGGGTTACCCAGGTATGTAGAAGAGAGCTTGTATTGCTAAGTACTTTGCTATATTAAGGTCTACATATACCTCGGCTAACTAATAACTACTAGTTGTAGCCTAATTGCCTAGTAACCTCCCCTCCGTTTAAAAAGCAGTACCCTTATTACTAAAATTAAAAATTGCTTAAAACTAGTTATACTTATTAAAGTAATATATCTTAAGAGTAAAATAATTATTATTCTATATCTCTTACTAATTATTATATCCTTACTTAAATTTACTTAATCTAATTACTCTTCTTAAAAAGTTATCTTATATCTATATTTATATATAAATATATAGTATTATAAAAGTAATAGACCTTAAATTTTATATAATCTAATATTAAGCTTTATAATAATATATTATTAAATAACTTTTTATTTACTTATATTAATATTATTATTAGTTTTTTTTATATATAGTTAATAAAGTCTTTTTAACTATACTATTTAAATTTATTAATAATAAATATAAGTTATACTTTATTCTCTATAGTTATTATAGTATTAAGCTTATAAACTAAGTTATGGAATTTCTTTTTATTATCTAGTATTAATTAAAGTACCTCTCTAACTAAAGTAGTTACTATAGTTTTTATTTAAGTTATATTAACTATTATTTTATATTTAGCTTTAATAGTTATATATAGTTAGTTATAGAATTAGAGAATTACTATAAGTAATAAATTAAGTTTATTACTTAGCTATATATTATTAGATCTATTAGCTATAAGATAGGTAAATAGGTTTTAATAGGTAAAGTAGTTACTTTATTTAAAGAAAGGTTTAATATAGGGAAATCTATTATAAAATAGTAGGTTTATAACTAAGGTATCTATAAAGACAAATCCTATAGATATAGTATTATAGTTTTAAAAGTATTTATATTCCAAGTATAAGAATATATCTCCTTCTTTCTATATTATAGTTAGAATTTAATATAGCTTAATTAAGATATCTAGTTTATTATCTTATAAGATAATAATATATTAATTATTATTATTAAAGATATTAATAATAAGATTAAGAGTAATATAATATATATTACTTAAGTTATTATAATTAGCCTTAATAAGTTATAAGTAATACTAACCTTACTTACTATTAGAAGTAAATATTTTTAGTTTAATAGTTATATATATAACTAGAGTTTTTAATATCTTACTCTTATCTTCTATCTTTTAGTATTTAACCTTTTTCTATATAGTTATCTCTAAATAGTTATTATTACTATATTATATCTTATTCTTATTTCTATTATATAAATAAATATCATTATTAATATTAAAGATATTACTATCTACTATAGTTATAGTAATAAGTAAGTTAGTTATAGATATACCTACTATAGTACTTAATTTAAGTTTAGTTATATCTTTATTATTAGGTATAGAGCTTAGTATTTAAGTAATATAAAGCTATTTAGCTTCTTTAATAAGCTAGTTATATACTTACTCTTAATATAATTATTTAATTAATCCTAAGCTTATAATAATTTAATTAAGTATAGAAGTAGTATATTAGGTAAGGAAGTAAGTAGGTATAATGTAAGAAATTAGAATACTAAAAGTACTATTATAATTAATATTAAAGTCTTTAATATAACTACTAATATAATTATTAGATATTCTTATATTAGTTTTATTATTAAGGTTTATAAGGTAGTAGTTTTATTTTTCTTCTTTACTTATCTTATTACTTTTCTATTATCTACTCTTTTTACTATTATTCTTACCTTAACTTCTTAATAAAGGAGTATATTAATCTATTACTATTCTATAACTTTCTTAAGTATTAGATTAAAATTTAGGACTACTATAATATATTATTATTTAACCTAATTAATAAGGTCTTAAAAGACTTGGAGTAAGTTATATAGGTTAATCTTAATATAAGAAAATTTGTTGCTTATGCTTAATATTATATATTAGTAATAGAGAAGTAAGAAAGTTAGTAATAAAGAGATAGAAAAGTTATATATAGAGAAGAAAAGGTAGTAAAGGAAGAGATATAGAGTAATCTATATTATTTATTCTTTATTAAACTAGTATTACTAATATTATTAATATTATAGAGGTATAATATAATATATTATATTAATAGAAAACTAATAAATAATAGAGATAAGAACTATAGTAATATTATATATAAAGAGAAGTATAACTATTATAAGCTACTTAGTTAAAAAGGATAGGTTATAACTAGCTTACCTGTAATGAAGACTGTGGTAAAACCTATAGGTGGGGTCGCAGTAGAATTATAGTTCTTCTACTACTATATTATCAGAGTTAAACCTAATAATACTAATTAATCTTATAATAATAAGTATTATAATACTAGTAACTTTCTCTTAAAGTAAAAGTATCTAATAAATATAGTAGTTTAAAAAAGCTTAAAAATATAATAAAATAAAAGAAATAAAAGTATTTAATAACTTATTTACTATATAATATATTATATATATAATACTTATTTATTTATTTATATATCTATTAATCTATTATTAATAAGATTAGTTAGTATAGTATTTAATAATAACTTTATAAATCTATTAGCTAGGTTATTATTACTATATATCTACTATATCTCATAGATCTCTTATTACTTATATAACTACTAAAGGGCTATAATATCTATTATAAGGTACTTCTCCTTTATAGTATTAAGCTTTATAAGGTACTTATATAATAAGTATAAGTTAGTATAGATAACTATAGGGATTAATAGTATTTTTAGCTAATCTATTACTATTATAAGTATAGTACTAATTATATAGGCTATATTAGTACTAGTAACTATTATATATATCTTAGAGATAAGTATGCTATAGGTAACTCTCTTATACTTTATTAAACTAAAGTAAATAATATTACTATAAATTTAAAAGTAATTACTATTACTTAGTAGTTATACTATTATTTTATTAATATCTTACTTATTAATAATAATAATAATAAAGCTTAGTTATAATATTAAGTTATTATTATTAATAAAGAATTATCTTTATTATCTAGTTAGTATTTATTATTATTACTCTTATTAGCCTTATTAAGCTTATTACCTTTATAATTAATAAGAAACTAGGTAAAAGTCTATAGTACCTCTATAAAATACTAGAACTTAAAGTATTTAAATAAATACCTACAGTTATTATTACTATATTTTATTAACTAATAGCTAGGCTTACTATAGATAAAGTACTTCTTATTTATAAAGTTACTTCTACTATAGAATAGGTATATATATAGATTATTATATAGCTATTACTACTAGTAATAGTTATTATAGCTATTATACTTCTAATTAACCTAGTATTACTTATAGTCTTATAAGAGACTTTTAGTAATAAACTAAGCCTTAGATTTATAAATAGCTATAGTATTACTTACTATATTATATAACTATATATAAAGGGTATTATAGCTTACTAGTAAGTTAATAAGGGTTAATATATACTTAGTAATACCTTAGTAATATATAATAAGAGTATTATAATACTTCTTATTACTAAAGAGTTCATATTACTTTATTACTTTAATAAGTGATATAACTTTATTAATAAGTAAGTTAAAAATCTCTAGCTTATTCTTATTAAACTTTTACTAGTAATTAATATAAGACTTAGCTAATAAAGCTCTATAATATAAGTATAATAGATTTCTTTACTTTTAAAGTATATCTTAAGTTTTATAATTAATATATTAAAATCACTCTTAATTTTATAAAGAGTAAAGTTATAATACTTTTATAATTTAATTATAAGTATAACCTTAATAGTAGTAATATACTAATTACTATAAATACTTATAGTTATATATAAGTTAAAAAAAGTAAGTAACTTAGTATTAATTATCTTATACTAATTACTACTATACTTTATAAAAGTATTATTAAAATATAGCTTTATAAGATCTATTACTTACTATAGGATAAGGCTATTACCTATTAATAAGTCTAGTAAATATATAACTAAGTACTAAGTAGTAGATATCTTAATTATAGGTTAATATAATATATTATATTAGTAACATTTCTCTACTAATAGTAACTTAAAATCTAAGTTATTAATAGATATCTACTATAGGGACTAGCTTATAGGTTAATCTTACTTTTATAAGGTTTAATATAGTAAATTAGTTTCTAGGGTATACTTAAAAGAAGTAGCTCTTACTAATAGCTTTTATATACTATTATTATTATCCTTAATACTAGTAATAAAGTATAGATACTTAAGGTACTATATAAACTTTAGATTTCTCTTACTAATAATAGTAATACCTTTATTATTTTAAAGCTTATAGTTATCCCTAGTAATTATTTAATATATCTATATAAATACTTTAAGGTATTAGCTCCATTTTACTTATATATTATAGTTAATAATATAAATATAAAAGGTATTATAGAGAGTATAATTAATAATATTAAAGTTATTTTTAGCTTATTTATTAAAGTTAGTAATTAACCTCTTTTAAAGCTCTAAGGTATAGATATTATTCTTCTTATACTCTATTATATAATATACTATTATTACCTAGAGTTTTACCTTATATATTACTCTAGCTAGTATATACTTAAGGAATAAGAATCTCTATATACCTAGTATTATATATAATTAGTATTATATAGATATCTTAGATAGTATTTATATTTCTTATATATTACTTAGAGTAGTTAGATTATAACTTATAGTATCTATAGTATTATTACTACTTATCTTAGGTAAAGCTATTATAACTACCCTTTATTAGCTTAATAACCTCTTGAATATAAGTATTTTCTCTAATAGGTTAAGAGGTATATATATTTATTAAAAGAATTACTACTAGTAGTATAGATAGTATAATAAGATAAAAAGAAAAGAGTATATATATATAATTAACTAAGTATTTCTCTAGATATTCTCAGTATTAAAAAAAGAGTAAAGTAGTATAATTAACTAGGTATACTTTAGTATTTAAAAGTAAGTATTTAGAGGTAATTATATAAGTAGCTAGGTACTTCTCTAGCTTATTACTATAAAAGAAAGGTTATTATAAAAAGATAGAAAGTCTATATAATTATCTAAGTACTCTTTAATTATTATAAAGTATAAAGAAGTAAAAAGAAAAGTAAGTATAAACTAAGTACTCCTTTAATATTAATTTCTTTATTACTTTAGTAGTAGTAATAGCTATAAAGGCTTACTTAAATAATAGTATATAAGGTAAGGTATTTCTTATAGTTAAGAGTTAACTTCTTATATTATAAGTTATTAGATCTATAAGATAGCTATATATTCTAGTATACCATAAGTTATTAAGAGGATATATTATAGAGTTAAGCTAGAAATAATTAGTAATGGTTAGGTAATAACTTAGTTAATAGAAGGCTTTTTACCTAGTAAAAGGTATTATAACTTAAAGTTAATAATAAGTAATACTATACATTTACTTTAAATAGAAGGTATAAGCTTAATTAAAGTAATTTATAGCCTCTTTTGAAAAACCTTACTAATCTATAGCTTTTTATAGTAGTAATAACTATAAAGTTAATTATTAATTAATATTAATATTAAAGAGGTATAATATAATATATTATATTAATAGAAAACTAATAAATAATAAGAGTAAGGACTATAGTAATATTATATATAAAGAGAAGTATAATTATTATAGGCTACCTAATTAAAAAGGGTAGGTTATAGCTAGCCTACCTATAGTAAAGACTGTAGTAAAACCTATAAGTAGAGTTATAGTAGAATTATAGTTCTTCTACTACTATATTATTAGAGTCAAGCTTAATAATACTAATTAGTCCTATAGTAATAAGTATTATAATAAATATATTTATATTTACTTAAAAGAAATAAAGAAGGTTAGATAAGTTAGGTATATCTTTAGGCTTTATCTACTAAGAAAATAATAAGTTATCTATTATCTAAATAAGGTATTCTATATTATATTTATATTATTATATTATTATAATCTTATATAGTAAGCTAAGCTACTATTAAAATTTATTATTTAATCTCTTTAGTTAAGATAGAAACTATAGTTTATCTTTATATTTTTATATACCTATTATTATTTTAGGTAGGTTAGTTAGTAATATGTTTAAAGATAAGAATAAAAATTAATTATAAATATTAAGTAGTAGGGTAGGTTTAAAGTAGTTAATTAAAATTATATTATAAATTCTTATATAGCTTAGTAGCTAAAGCCTATAAGCTAGTTATCTAACTTATTTAATAATTATAAAAGGTTTAGTATATTATTATATATATTTCTTTCTAAGGGTATTAGCTTATAGTATATTATATCTATAATAAAGTTTAAGTATTACTTACTAGCTTAGTTTAAAGAATTTAAATAAGTACTTTTAATTATAATATACTTTAGTTCTTATAGCTATAATAGTAATTATATTATATACCTTAAGTCTAGCTTCTAGTCTAGTAGGTATCTTATTAGTATTAGTAACTATATTAAGGATATTATTAGGTATAAATCTAAGTACTACTTTATTAAGTATCCTAGCTATAGCTATAGATTTAGTATTATTAATTTTAAATTATAGTTATAGTAGTATATCTAACTAATTCTCTAGTGATATTAATATAGTAAAGTATATTTATAAAGCTAATTTAACTATAAGGTATATATACTTACTTAAGCTATCTATCTAAGGGTAATAAGCTATTAAATAAAGTAGTTAGTTACTTACTTTTTTCTAGATATATTTCTATATTATAAATAAGAACTTTATATCTCTATTACTTAATATAATCTTTAATAAACCTTAGTTAATATACTATAGGAAATTAATAAGTTTTATAGCTTATTAATTAATTATTATAGTCTTTATTTCTAGAATAAGACTAACTTACTTAGATATTAAAAGTATATAGGGTATAGGTTAAAACTAAGGTTATAGTAGAGCTATATAAAAAGATATAATAATATTATATTACTCTAAGTAACTTGGGTTTTATATCCAATCTAGTATAAGAAGATATAACTTATTTAAAGCTTTTAAGGTTTAAATAGATATATTATTCTTAGATTAAATATAGTAAAGATCTCTCTATTACCTAAGTTACTATACCAAACTATATTAATAAAGGTATAAGGCTTTAGTTTAAAGTATAATTTTAAAAGATAAATAAGTATATAAAAGAGTACTTAATTATATATTAATTTAAGATATACTATCTCCATTTAAATATACTCTTCTAATAAATACTTAAGTTAGTATCTATAACTTATAAATACTTTAAAAGAAAAATAAGAAAAGAAATTACTAAATATTATCTTTTAAACTATAAATACTATAACCCTAGCCTTACTTTAATTATCCTCTAGTTTTTTTATAACTTTAGATTATAAAAGAAGTATTAAGCGTTTACCTATATAGACCTTATATTACCTATATCTATATCTATTAATTATCTTTCTTATTCTTATTATCTTTTATATCTCTATTATTTACCTTATCTTATTTTACTTCTTTATTCTATTATTTCTATCTCTTCTATCCTTTAAGCTAAGCTAGTAAAAACTAAGGTATATATACTTAAGTAATAAATATGACTTTAGTAATAGAGTTATTAAAATAATTTACTTACTTATAATATTTATAGTTAAGAATACCCTTTTCCTAATTATAAATAATATTATTTTATTACTTTAAAATATTCTTATAGTATTTGGTATATTCTATATAGTAGTATTTTTAAAGTTTTTAGATATACTATTTAAATATAAAAAGAAAATTCTAAACCTCTATCTAGCTCTCTTATATACCTAGTATAAGTAGCTTAGGTAAGATATACTTATTTACTTTAATATATCTAATTTTCTTTAAGCTTTAGTATTATAATAGTATATCTTTAAAAATTAATAGTCTATATAGTAAATAAGTAAGCTTAAAACTTAGTATAGTAAGAGCTTTAGCTAGAGAGCTAAGCTATATTATAAAGTCTCCTTAAGTAAGAAGTTATCTCTATCTTTTAGATAGAGGTATTTAAGGTAGTAATTTATTAGCTATATTTCTATTCAATTAGGTAACCTTTAAATATAAGTATAGTATTTTAAGCTTATTCTTATAATTCTTAAAGTATTTATTTACATATTTATATTTCTAAAGGTTATATAATTAAAAAGTAAAGATGTACTTCTTTAAATACTACTTAGAGATATAATTAGACTCTTAAAGTTTATAATTTTATAACCTATAATTATAAAGGATTAGCTTTAGGTCTAGGTATACTTATATTAATTATATTAGTAATATATATTTTCTAAGGTTTCTTTTTAAAACTAGTCTTATAGCTTTATACTAATATCTACTAGAAATATAGAACTTAATACTTATTTACTTAATCTACTATTATTAAACTCTTTTACTACAATCTAAGCTTTAAAACTTCTTAATATCTTACTTATTTATATTAATTAAATAGAGTAATCTAAACCTAAGTATTAATCTAAACTGTTAGAGGCTATGAGGGGTAATGAGGTTAGAGATAAAGGATAAGAGATGAATAAGATATATATTGTTTTAATATAATAGAAGAGCTTGTCGTTTTTCTTTTTTATCTAGCTAGATATAAGGGATATAAGGGGTTTATTTATACTTACTTTCTGTATATTCTAAGGATTTCTTAGATATTCTAGGTTGTTATCTAAAACACCTCGGTTATATAGTTTAGAACTATATTCTTATACGTTGTTTTCTAAAACATCTCGGTTATATAGTTTATAACTATATTCTTATACGTTGTTTTCTAAAACATCTCGGTTATATAGTTTATAACTGTATTCTTATTTCCTAGATTTCTCCTTAGATAAATAGTTCTTGCTTAAAGGAACTATTCTTTGTATATAGATATCCTATGTATTTATGATATATAGGCGTTTTCTAAGTAAATATATAGTTATCTAGTATGTACAGTATATACAGTACTATTAATACTGTGTTATATAATTCACTTTATTATTATATATACTATCTTTTTTATATAGATATAAGGTATTTAAACCTTAATATCTAACATAAACTACTTAAAAATATAAAGTTTATATTGCTAATTACTAATCCATTAAACTATATCTATTATATATATACTAAAGTTAATTAATTAAGTAATATATATTAATATATTAAGTTTATAATAAAACTTCTTTAGAGCTTTAATATTATTAATAAAAAGTACTTTTAAATAGGCTCTAGATTATATAAAGTTATACTAATAGATTATACTATCTCTTTAGTTTATAATTATTCTCATAAAATAATAATACTAAGTAGAAAATAAGAGAAATATAACTAGATTTGCTTTTATGTATATTACTTTATAGATCATAGTAATTAGTATTACTAACTTAGATTTTTAATTATTATTTAAATAGCTTTTTTAATATAAAGAGATAATAGTAATCTATCTTTTTATTTTTAAACCTTCAATTATAATAATAATTATAGTTATAATCTTATCTTTAGTAATTTACTATTTAAATTATATATACCTCTTTAAGTTATAATAATTACTAAGTATTATTTAAGCTTATCTATATTTTATACTTTTCTATTATTTATACTTATTTAATCTCTAGAATACTAAATTAAATTACCTTAAGAATTGATTAGTATTATCTTATATAAGCTAGTTTAAAAACTAAGTATTAAAAGGTATTAGAAATAGCTCTTACTTTAAAATCTTAGGGAGGTATACTAATATCTTATTAGTAAAGTAAATATAAGCCTATAGGTTATAAAACTATAACTCTTAAAGCTTAAATTTTTTAATAAGAGATATATATATCAATACGATAACTTAGTTCTTATCTTAAGTATTATATTAAAACTGATTATTATTTTAGAGGTCTTAATAGGTATAAACTTCTTAAATTTATAATTAGGTTATTATATAAGAGAGAGAAAAAGAAACTAACTAAGATACTATTACTATCTATTAAGAAATATTATTAATATATATATCTAAGAAAAAGGATAAAGATATTATTACTTAAGTAAGTAAATAAAATAAAAAAAGATATTACTAGGTTTAAATCAAGAACTTAATATATATATATATATTTATTATTATTAATAGAGAGAAGAAAAAGGTTAAAGAGAAAAAGAAGGCTTTTAAATAAGCTCTTAAGAAAAGAAGTTATAAATTATAGGTTAGTAACTATAATAAGAGCTTTTAATCTAAGAGAGAAAGAAGTAAATATAGAAGTATAAAAATAGTTAAATATTTATAAGGTAAAAGAAGAGATAAATAATTGGAAAAGTAAATAAAAAAAGGTAAGGGTTAAATAAGTTTAAGTTATAAAATAAATAAAGCTTATAGCTTTAGGAAGATTTCTCTCTTTAGTTACTTTTAAAAGAGGCTACTCTTTTAGTTTTAAAGAAAGGTTCTAAAAGTAAGAAGGTAAAGACTTTTAAAGCTTTATTTAAAGCTCTAATAACTTTATCTTATAGATAAATTATAATAGAGGTTATTAAAAAGTTATAGTATTATTTAGTACTAAAAGTAATAAAGTTAAGAAGTTATATTAAAGCCTTATTTTTAAATAATAAATATCTTTTAACTAGTTTACTTTTTTTACTTTTAAGTTATTATATCTTTTATTATAGTAACTATTTAAACCCTTTTTTGATTATTATAAAAGTAACTTTTTTCTCTATTTATAAGATCTTTTTCTTTTTTCTTCTTTACTTATTATATTAAAAACTAATATTATTATTACCTTAGCTTTTTTAGATCTATATTCTTAACTTTTATAACTTTAGTTTCTAACCTTTTAAAATATTTTCTTTTATTAATAAATACTAACTTAATAACTACCTATAGTAACTAGTGAAACTTTAATTTTTTTTAACCTCTCTTTTTTTAAAGTAAGAAGCTAAAGCTTTTAGAAATATCAAGTTATACTTAGTAATAGTCTCTTATCTTAATATAAGTTTCTTTAATAATATCTTTAAGGTCTTTCTCTTTCTAATACTTGAAGTTTAAATAGTTTTTGAAAACTACTATATAGGTTAATTATCTCTCTCTCTTTAGCTAGCTATACTTTAAATTTTAAATTTATAACTCTTATTCTAATTAATCTCTTAAAGAAGCTATTACTATCTTCTAGCTAATACTTCTTAATTAAGCTATTATTTAAAAAACTCTTAATCAGTTTAGAAATAATAGTTATAAGTTTTAATAAGCTATTTATATTAGTAAGAAGATATAAACTTACATTAGATCTTTCTCTTAGTATCTTATATAATATACTCTAGCTATAAATTCCCTATTAATATAGGTATTTAGTATTTAAAATAGGGTTTTATATAAGTATTATATTTAGAACTTTTAAAAGTTTATTGATATAAAGTTTAATTAGGTTTAAAATATAATACTTTATTATAACTATATTTCTTTACTATAGTTATTTAATAAATACTATAGAAACTATATATTTTTAAAAGCTAAAATAATAAATATAACTTTTAAGAGAATATAAGTTACTAAGGTCTAGCTAACCTAACTAATAGTATTAATTAATACTCTCTTAGTAATCTAGCTTATTATTAATAGCTAAGTAATAGAGGATTAGTATTACTAATACTTTTAAATAACTTATTATTAAAAGATATAAATTACTATCTTCTTTTTTACTTTTAAGATTATAATAACTTCTAGCTTACTATATCTAGCTTATTTAATTAGACTAGTAATATTATATTATTCTAAAAATATCTAATTAGTTAGATATTAAATATTAAAAAACAAAGACTATAGCTATATCTTTTTAAAATAAGGTTTTAGTTTCTCTCTTAACTATTAAAACCTTTAAATAGTTATTAAATATATCTAAAGCTTTACTAGTTATTACTAAGTTTATTAAATAAGCCATCTTTCTATAAGCCTTAATAAGATTATTAAGCTAGAATAGTTTTAGTAATAAGAAAGAAGGTAAGAATAGTTATAGCTTTAAGCTCTAGTAATAATTAATAGTTTTTTAGTAATATTATATATTTAGCTAGTTTATAGTAATTTTAAGTTCTTTAATCTAGGTTATTTTCTTTTTATATAATGTAATTTTCTTATATATTTTTAATCTCTTATTCTTTATCTTTTATATTACTTTATATAAAGAATAATATACTTTATTAAAAAAGGGTAAAAATATAAATTAGCTAAGTTTAAATAAAAGAAATATAAGAATAGAAAACCTAAATATGGTAGAGATATTTAAATAAAGTATAAGTATAAAGATAAAGAAAATTAAAATAAAACTAAAGAGGTAGTAAGAGTTAGTTAGTAAAAGAAGTCTTTAATATCTATAGAGATATTACCTTAGATAGTATCTTTATTTACTAAGTAAAGAATACTATTAGTACTTATATAGTACTTTTTTAATCTATTAGCCTTGTATATTACTTTTATAATAAGTTCTTTTAGAAGAGTTTCTAAGATATATAATAAGCTAATTAATAAAACTAAGTAAACTTTGAATAGTTCTTTTTAATAGTAATTAGTTCTTTAAGCTAAAGATATATTAGTTTAATATAGGATATTAAAAATAAGTACTAAGTTCTCTACATATAGCCTTTCTAAGTAGTACTTTATTATATATTACTTATTATAGTATTTTATAATCTTTTAGTAATACTTTATAACTATATTAGTAGCTTTTTATCTATTCTCTTTAAGCTATTAGAAAGCTTTAATCTAAAGCTAGAGTTTCTTTTCTATTTTTTAGATATTTCTTTTATTAAGGACTTACTATATTATAAGTTTCTCTTTAATTAATATAACTATTTTATACCTTATAATAATATAAAAGGGTATTATACTATAGCTTAAGTAGATAGTAATATAATTAGTAAATAGAATAGTAAGTAGTATATATTTAATATTCTTTCTCTTTTAATCTAACCATATTTATAAGGTATATACTATAGTTTAATAGCCTTTCCTAAGAATATTATTTACTCTTAGGTTATTTATAGATATAACCTTTTTATACCTTCTAATTCTCTTATTTACAGCTTTAATATAACCTCTATTCTCTTATTCTCTTTCTATAATTAGAGTCCTATAGACTTTATAGTAATAAATAATATCTTCTTAAAAAAGCTTTATAATATTAGCTAAAGTTATATAGTAGAAAATCTATACTTTAAGCTATCTAAAAAGGTTATAATATACCTCTATTACCTTTTACTTATTAATATATTAGATATCTAAGTATATATACTAAAATAGTTAAGTATAGAGTATAGTTAAGATATAAGAGTTATCTAAGTAAGTTAAATAAGCTTTTTGATAAGTATTATAACTTTAAACTACTATTTTAATATTTATATATATTTCTAATTAGAAGTATTTATCTTAGAAGTAAAAGTAAGTTATCTTATGTTTTTAATATTTAATCTTATTATATACTATATTAATTAGAACCTATTACTAAGATAGGCTATTTATGATTCTAAAAGGGTTAGAGATTCTATAAGCACCTCTCTTAAAGAGAATTCTATTTCTTATAATAAATTATAATACTATTTTCTTAAATTAAAAGAACTTAGATATCAGAATCCTAAGTAGTTATTTAAATATAAGAAGAAAGTAAGTAATTTACTTTAATTATATTAACTATTTTTCTGTAGAATTCAAAAGGTTTAAGAGAATATCTAGAGGTAGATTAAAGTTCTTAAATTTAAGATTCTAGTTTAAATAGCTATATACTTTAAAAAGAAAGTTTTATATTACTATTATATAGTAAAATCTGATATTAATAAAGTCTTTAATATCTTTTTTATTTTCTACCTTTTTTAGATTAGATAGTTCTAGAGGTTTTGTTAATAAGCTATTAATAATAGAATTCTTCTAGCTTAATATATATTTAATCTTAAAATTAAAAAGTCTAATCTATATTAACTAATAAGTTATTATTACTAAAGAAATATTATTTACTATGCTATTAATTTAAGCTACTTAGACCTTTATATCTATCTCTAAGAGAAAATAGACTTTAAAGAGATAGTTATAAAAATATTTTAAACTTATAAAGACTATATATACTTTAGGCTTCTCTATATTATACTTAAGCTTTAGTTTATATTAAATACTACTCTTATATTATATAACTATAAGCTTATTATTAACTATTTAACTAAAGGTATATCCCTACTCTTTTTTACTTATATCTATAATAAGAATAATGTAACTAGTATCTAACCTATAATTAAGAATAATTAAAACTAGGCTAGAAGTTAGATTAATCTTAAAGATATTTATTACTAGCTTCTAATTTACCTCTTAAGAGAATTTCTTAGTTTTTTATAGTAAGTATATAAGTAAGAGAACTACTTAAGTAAAATAAAAAACCTAAGACTTATAAAACATTACTAAGCCTAAGAATAATTAGATATCTTTAATATCTCTATAGAGTTCTTAGTTTAAAATCTTTAAAACTTTAGCTTAATTTAGATATCTTTTTAATATTATATAGAGATGTCTAATAATTACTACTAACTTTTAATACTATTATAACTTTCCTTTTAAGATTATATATCTTAAGAGCTTTATATTTATAGGAGTATAATTAATATTATAAAGGTATTTATATATAAATTATTAAATACCTAAGTATGTTAAGATTAGCTTATTATTATGGTATAAATAGGGGTTTTTAATACCTATATTATCTATAAAAGCCTTATAGTAGTTTAGAATTAGATTATAAAAGATCTAAGTAATAATACAGTAGAATTAAGTAATAGAGTTAGTAGTATTTATAGAAAGATAGTAGTATTTAAATAGACCTAATAGTATAACAAATATTATAAGATTATAGCTTTTTTTATTTAAAAGAATCTAATTATATCTTAAGAAGAAGTCTAAAAATAAAATAAGCTAGTTTATAATAAAATCTTTAGAGAGTTTATCTATCTTAAAAGGTAATTATATATTATAAAAAGTAACCTTATTATATCTTATTACTAAATTAATAAGTTATAAGTTATTATCTTTCTTTCAAATTAGAAAATAAGAGTTTCTATGTATATTATAGCTTTCTTTAATAATACCTCTAACTACTTATTTATAGAAAATCTCTACAGGCTTAGAAACTAAGGCTTTTAAGATAGAGATTTCTTTTACTTATTATACTTTATATAAAACTATCTTAATAACCTAGAATAGTATAACTATTAGGTTAAGAGACCTATATTTCTTAAACTTCTAAGCTAATATAGCTTTATAGTTAACTAGGATTTATTTTAGTAGCTTAAGCTTCTCTAGCTAGAAATAGAGATATTAATTAATAATCTATTTTAGCCTTTCTAACTTAAGTTAGAAGTATTCTTTAATATTAGAGGATTTTAGTATAATTAGATCTCTATAAGGTTTAGTAGAAGTAGTAAACTTTTGCTTAAGAACTTTAACCTTCTTAACCTTTTAATATAGGTTATTATTTAAAACTAATCTATTAAAGAAGTAATTATCTATCAGGTAGATTTTTATTCTCTTTTTTCTATATATTATAAAAACTTTAGTAGTAGTAGTCTTCTTTATAGTATAAGTAATCTTTCTCTTAGTCTTTTTTACTTATATAATTACTTTTTAAATTTCTTTCTAGAACTTCTAAGTTTTTTATTACTATTATTATCCAAGTAATATAGCTCTAAGTAATAGTAGTTTAAATACTACTATTATATAAAAGTACTTCTTTATAATAATTACTATTTTAGTAATTATTACTATATAAAGTTTTATAAGATCTTTTATTATATAAGTTATTAAGATTTTTATTTCTTAGTTAGTTAAAGTTACTAAAATTATATCTCTATTCTTATAGTCTAGGTTTAAGTAATATAAAGAGTTAGTAATAATCTTAAAGTAACTATTAATACCTAGTGTTTTAACTTTTTATTTCTAGAGATTATCTATATATAGCTTTTTAGGTTAGGTAGTATATAGTTAAGCTTTACTTTAATATTCTTTTAAATTACTTTAATAAAGATTTATATTAAAGTATTACTAATGATAAAGTTTATATTAATTAGTTTTTTAAACTAATGTAAAGTTGTTTAGTTATTTAAAATAAATAAAAAACTTAATAATTAAAGTTTTAAAATATAATCTTTATTAATAATAAAAAAGTATAACTAAACCCTATACTTATTAATATAGATATCTATATAATAAAACCTCTTAAAGTAAGAATTTACTTAATTAGTTCTATAGGTTTTATTATAACTATTATATAGGTAAAGAGAATATTAGCTTTTTTAATATATTATCTTATTAAAATATTAACCTATACTTCTATATCTAAAATACTACTAATTATTAAAGTACTAATCTCTTTATTAAGCTATATAATCCTTATATTAAGCTAAAGGTAAGCTCTTAATATAACTACCTTTAGTAACTCTAAGAGAGATATAGTATAGGTTACTTTTATTATTCTAATTACTAAAGGTTTTTCTACTTTAATAGCTTAATTATATTCTTTAATTAAATCTTTAATATCTAACTTTTAACTAAGCTTAGTTATAAGATTAATAAGAGAGAGTAGTATTAAAAAGAAAACCCCTTCTAGCTTAGGTACTTTATATCTATAGTTCTTTAAAATATTTACTATAGCTTTATTAAACTTAAGCTGTATTTAATATAAAAGTTTAATAAGTAAAGAAATTAAGGTATTAAGCTTCTTTTTTATAAGGTAGTAAGCTTTTTAAGTAAAATCTAGCTTTTAGAGCTATTTTGAAGAAAGAGTTAGTATATCCTTTAGCTTCTTAAAGAGAGAAATAAAGGCTTTAGTAGCTATATCCTCTAGAGGTTAGGATTACTAAGGAATTATATATATAAAAATAGGCTTTATTAATTTAGAAAATAAAATTAAGTTATTTTAATTAGTAATATTTATAATTTTAAGCTTTCTAAAAGTAACTTTCTTTTTACTTAAGATCTTAATTATAATATTTATTATAAGCTTTTTTATATTTATTATATATAAACTCTATATATACTTCTAAGTTATAGTCTTAGGTATCTTTAAAGAGCTATCTCTTATAACTATAAAGGTATAAGAAGTATTAAACTATTTAAAGAGAAAAATAACTACTTAAAGGTATCTAATAGCCGAAGTAATAAGTTCTAACTTAGAGAATATTACTTCTAGGAAATTAGTTTATACTTACTAGAATAATCTTATTTAATATTTAAGGATCTTCTTAGTAATTTATTTAAGAATTAGATCATTACTAAAGTTTAAAATATAATTAAGTAAAATAATCTAATTAATATATCTCTAGCTATAGCTTTTATTAAGAATAGTATAGAAAATAATAAATATTAATAAACTACCTATTTATTATTTATATTTCTATAAACCTTAGATTAATAAGAGAAGCTAAGTGTCTTTATTTATTATATATTACTTATATTTTTAGATCGAAGTATAAAAAGTAAAATAATAATACTAATATTAGTCCTTTAGCTTAGTAATCTATTTATATAGTTTTAATCTATTTATATTAACTAAGAAGATTTTATACCTAGATAAAAATAAGTTAACTAGTAATAGATCTTTAGTTTAGTAAAGCTTTTAGTTAGATTAAGCTTAGTATTAAAAAGCTTAGAAATTTTAATATTAATTAGAATATAGTACTATAACTAAGGCTACTAATTATATCTAGTTATCTATTTAAACTATTTTAAGGTAGGCTTTAATATAGATATTTAAGAACTAAAGATAAAAAAAGAGAAATACTCTTTTTTATAAGTAATTATATCTAGTAAAGCTAATTTAAAAACTAGATAACTAATTTATTAAATAAAAGTATTAAAAATAATACCTAGCTTATTTATAGTATCTTTAATAATCTCTTATCTAGATTACTTATATATAGTCTTAATTAAAGTTTAACTTATCATAATATAAATATTTTAATACTTTACTTATATAATAATATTATTAATCTTAATAAAAAGATTCTAAGTAGTAATAAGGTCTTAATTAGAGATAATAAGTTCTTTAATTACTTTCTTAATTCACTCTTTTTTATTTAGAAATTAATTAGTATTTTATTATTTAAACTTAGTAAGAAGGTAGGTTTTTTTATTAATCTAAGAGAGAGATCTAATACTATTCTTAATAGAGATCTAATAGTCTTTACTTATAAAATAGGTAATTAAAGTACTTATATAATAATAGAGAACTCTAGTAATCTTATATTAGTTTTTAAACTTCTTTAAAAACTTAATAATATTATTACTCTTAACGGTAAAAGCTCTATCTTAGCTAGGTATAAGAAGCTTATAAAAGTTATAAATATTAGTTTAATTAATATATAAAGCTAACTAAGTAATAGAGGTAGCTAAAAGCTATTTTATAATAGCTTTTTGAAATTCTTTTATAGAGAGAGAGGTTAAATAAATACTTACTAAAGTAGATTACTAAGGTATAGTAATAACTAAAGCTTAAGTTTTAAATCTAATATCTTATTAAGATATACTTTTAATATTACTAGTTTTAATTACTAAGTTATTATTATTATCTAAGTTAGAAGTAATAGATAGATTATAATAAACTATAAAATTAGTATTAAAAGGCTTATATTAATTAATCTCTTTATTAAAAAAAGTATTAACTATAGAAGAGAGAAAGATTCTTTAGTTTTAAAAGATATATACTAATTACTTATAATTAATATTAAGGTAGTATTAAGTAATTCCAAAGAATCTATAATTCTTATAATAGTTTTATAATTATTATATTTTAAGTATCTATAAATAAGGCTAGCTAAAAACTATTTTATAAGCTAGATTAAAGTTATTAGAATAGTTCTTTTAGTCTAAATAAAAGATTTTCTATAGAAAATAGCTTTAATCTAACTTTTTATAGAAATTACTACTAATTTCTAATATAGAACTTTCTATTCTTAGGTACTATTATATAGCTTTTTATATTATAAAGCTTATTAAAGGTTATAAGTATCCTAAGTTTTACTTATTATTAAAATTAATATAAGAAGCTAGAGTAACCTAATTAGATATTACTTATATCTATTAAGTAATTTTCTTTTAAGGTATAATCCTTATTTTATATACTAAGGATTACTTAAAAAACCTATAGGTTATTTATTACTAGGATTATTTTATTAGTATTATTCTATTAGTACTATTACTAAATCTAAGTTTTTCTTATCCCTAAGTCTTTATTATTTATTATTATATCTATCTGTTAGTAAGCAAGGTAAAAGAGGTCTAGTAATAACTAGTAGGTGATAAATAAGGGGTCTTAAAAAGGGTTAATTATATGTAAAGAAGTATAACTATTAAGAGGGCTGCTAGGTTGAGCTAGTGGTAAAAGTAGCTGCTGCGGGTGGGCCTGCGGACGAGCTCGGGCTGGTCTCACGTGACTGGTGGGATTAGAGTTAGTAGGTAACTCTAATGGATCCTGATGATGGGCTGGTATTGTAATACTGGTAACTCTTTATTGTGGCTAAATAGTTGCTAGCTAGCCCTTGGTCTAAAAAGCTTAAAAATGCAATAAAAATCTAAATTATAAAGTATTTAACTTCTTATTACTGATGTAATATCTATATGTTATGTGTGTAAAACCTATCTATTTATTTGTATCTTTATCTGCCTAGTACTAATGAGCTCCTCTAGTGCCTTGTTTGGTAATAACTTTGTAAAGCTATTAGCTAGGTTATCTATACTATAGATCTATTATACCTTATAAATCTTGTAGTATTTATATAACTATTAAAGAGCTATGATATCTATTATAAGTCACTTTTCCTTTATAGTACTAAGTTTTATTAAACACTTGTATAGTAAGTATGAATCAGTATATATAGTTGTGGGGATCTAAGGAACCTTGAGGTAGTTAGAGACTTGTTACGGCCAGATTCCTGACAGTGGGTTTTCTGCTAAAGTATAGCTGAGGCTGCGATGATAATTAACAGTGTTGGTACTTGCTGGTGTTTCTTGCTAACGTATCGATCACTCGGTGATCAGTCGGATGGTCGATGGGGTAGGGGTAGCTCGTATAGCTCAAGAGTTCACAAAGATAAGCAGGTGTCGGGAAAGTGAAAGTTAGCGAGGCTAAGTCACAAGTTGATTGCTGAAGAGCTATGGGAGTCTGTCCTTGAGTGCGTCCAAGTCCATCCTATATACAGTCTCGTGTCCTGGCGTTCTCCGTGGATATGTTAGATATGCCGCTATCCAAGCTATCCATGGATCTGTTGGATATGTTGCTATCCAAGCTATCCATCTTTGTCATCATACCGTCACGTGACCTGCACCATAGTTCTTCCGTGTCCGGGGGAGTCACCCGTCTGACCCTCCTCTTGTCCATACAAAGGCTGTGCCGCCCGCGCTTCCCGCTTGGCCGGTGGGGCTGCATCGCCTGTAACTTGTTGGGTCGTAACAAGACTATTGCTAGCGTAGTCCTAATTGCGTAAGCTACGTCAGCTCTAGCAACCATTGCATATATCTTAGAGGTAAGTATGCTATAGGTGACTCTTTTGTACTTCATGGAGCTGAAATAGATGATATTACCTATAAGGTTAAAAGCAGTATCTCCACTAGTGGATAGGTGCTCTTTGTTGTTACTAGACTTATTAGCAAGTATAATAATAAAGCTAAGTTATAATGTTAAATTGCTGTTGTTTATAAAAGAGCTGTTAATAAATATAAAGAGTTTAGTACTAGTAAGATCTAGTAGTTAAAATCACAGCCTGTGGTTGAGGTTATCTATCTGCTACTTAACCTGCTGGTTGAGGTCCTTAATTTCAGCTGGGCTAGGTGACTGGTGCTGGGTAGCGATTAAATAGTTAAAGGCTGCTTCTAGTTAGTAAATAGAGGCAATATATGTACCTCAAGCACACTGCTTAACATACTACTGCTTTGTGTTAGGCATACTAGGGTTAACTAATCATAGCTTCTTACCTTAGTTCTTTTAGTAAAGAATTATCTCACTATTATTGCTAAGGGTTAATATACTACTATTAAAAGTAATAGGCTTGTTAACTTTAAGAAGTTGCTTGGGTTTAGCTGTAAAAGTGGCTTCTTTCAGCGCGCGGTTTTTGTGGTTAGAGAATGATTTATCTATAAGGCTAATAGTATTGTCTATTTATATATCTATTATCGCAAAGTTGTTGTTTTTAGGCGCTAAAATAAGTAGGCAAGGGTTAAAAGTAGATAAATCTATCTAAAGGCTCTTTCTGTAGTAGTTGTTATATATAGCCTACTAATAAGTATCTGCTTCTGGTATGCTATAGAGTAGCTGTTTAACCTCTATAATTGTATCTGTTGCGTAGAGATAGTGAATTTTAAGGGGAAGTTAGGTAAGGATAGTGTGTGCTAATTCGGTTGCTAACTGGGTATATGCTGGCGTTATATTATGTAACTAGAGGATATAACCCTATTATAAAAGTAATAGTATAATAGAGAGTATTACTTACTAAGCTATTTATTAGATAGTTAGTAACTAAGTTAAAAGTACAGCTTTACTATTATCTATATAACCTTAGATAACTAGTTATAATTTCTTATAGGGCTACTTATTTTTACTCTTAATCTTATATACTAATTATAACTTAAAAATCTATATCTTGCTATGCTTTTGCTTGTTATATTTAATAATGAAAAACACGCCGCGGTCTATAAGTCCTTAGATTTTGCTAGTATCTGACTGTTTAAATAGCTTGCTAGGCGTGGTTATTATACCCTTCTTGTATAGCTTAATTGCTAGTATATAGTTAGTATCCTCTTTTGTAGTAAAAACATAGTTAATTGCAGGGACTGTGGGTGTGACTTCTGTGGTGAAAATTTGAGCTGGATTCTTCCTTGGTTAGCCTGGGCCTCTTCTTACTAGTAGCGGCTATGCGGCGACTATAATAGAGTTGCGTTTGATTGGAGTATTTGTAGGTGCCTCTACTGTGGTGGTTGCTAGTAGTCTAGGTTATGCGTGGTTAATAGGGTTCTCTGCCTTAGATAGGTTATACTATAGCTTAATAGCAGTGATAGGGAATCGGCGTGGTCCCTGTGGGGTCTTAATAGTGCTGCTGGTGCTATTATTAGTAGTTAATTAGTAGGGTTCTCTCTAACCTTTACCTTAGTGGTATACTCTAATAAGTGATTATAGAGAGAGGGCTATGCTTGTTATAGTATTAGGTCTGTTGTGCGTTGTAAGTACCTTGTTAACCTGCCTTTTTGTATAGATATTGTAAATCTCCTCTATTGCCTTTTATATAGCTTCTGTGTGCTATAGGGTTAAGGGTAATAGGGCTAAGTTATTATTGATATAAGGGTATATACTAAAGACTAATAGTATGGGGATAAGGCTATTAGAGCTTATAGTATTATTAATTACTTTTATAGTAAGTTATAGAGTAACTTTAGATTTAGCTTCTAACTCTATATAGACTATCTTATATACTTAGTGTAGTATTATATGGTACTGTTTAACCTTACTAATACTATAATAAGCCTTAATAGAGACCTCTTTTACCTTAATAGATAGTATATAGGTGGCATGCTTAAATTTAGCTATATGAAAATTCAGCCTAGTATCTATGATGATCTAGTCTAGAGGGCTGAGATATATATTAATCTAGTATATATGTAGTGCTTCTTATGTGTGCTCTGTGGTGATGGAGTGTAAAAATTACGCTATGTTAAAGGAGGTTATACTATTAATAATGTAGAGTACTGGTTTATTACTATCTAAGTATATTATATTAATAAAGACCTTGTAGTTAAAGTTATGGTTATTATAGAAGGTGAACTTAAACCTTCCAGAAGCCTTTGAATTTAGCTGGTAATGCTAGTAAAATTTGTTAATCTCTTTGATATTTAAGATTGCTATTATGTAGCTAGCTTACTAGAGTACTTTGTGTAGTTAATAGACTGAGAGGTAACTAAATTAGTAATATATTTACTATAGCTTTATATTAGTAAGATAGTGTTGCGCTACGCTGTGCTCTAGCTGCTCTAAAAGTATCTATAGGTGGCCCTATTTATATATTACTAGTACTATGGTTGTGCCCTTGATAAGTATGTTGGCGAGGTTATTAAATTACATGCTGTTGGAGTCTATATCTTTGAGGTATAAAAGAAACAGAGTGCTAGAGGTTATCATATGGAAAGTGAGCTTGCTAATAGGGGTAGGTATAGTAATAGCTCTAAGAGAGTTAAATAAATTACTGCTGCTGAATTTGATACTTACTTTGCTAGCGTAGCTTATATCTAGTAGTAATTCTATACTAAGATACTTATAAAGGGCTATATATTATTAGTGGCTTGTAGTTAATACTTAGGCTGCCCTGGTATCTAGTATGATGCTCTGAAAGGTTGCGGCGGAGTATTAGTTATTAAGTATAAAGACTTTGCCTAACCCTTACTCTTAGCTAGGGTCTTGTGTGAAAGGGTCTTCTTTTGTTAAAGCATACAAAGTAGCCTGGTTGCATAGTTATATATAGACCTTCTAGCTATTAATACTTTCTTTACTAAAAAACGCTATAGATATAAAGAAAGTTGTATCCTTAAAGAGCTCTTTACTATTATCTAGTATATACTTATTATTAGTTATATTACTAAGAGAGTTAGGCTCTTTACCCTTATAGTTAAGAAGGTATTATTTAAATCTTTTAATAAAGTAGCTCCTTTAGAGCTACTTGTGAGAGGTATCTCTTTCCTCTTTTAAGTATATTATTAACTAATATCCTTTCTTATTATAAATAAAGCACTTTTTTGCTTAAAATATACTGCTTTATAGGTAGTTACTTTGGGGCCTTAGACTGTACCCTTGTTATAGCGGGCGACTGCCACGTCAGCTGTTGTAGTAGCAGTTGGTAAAGTACTGCTAGTCTAGCTTAGGCAGTCCTTCTATAAGGTACTACGCCTTTTGCTTATATATAGCTGCTGCGTTGCTCACGCTGTTTCTTAACTGCGTACAAAGTGTGTTATAAGTTATAGGTAGATTAAGTAGGGCAGCCGCGCACTTAGGTATGCCCTAGTAATAAGTAAGTAGAGTATTATAATAGTTACTATTAGCAAGTATCCCTTACTATATTGTAGTCCTAACTAGCTTTGTAACTTTCTTAATAAGTAAGTCTTGTACTTTAACTCTTATTTTGCTAGGTAATTTATAGGTAACTTACTTATAACTAAGCCTTTATAACTCTATGTTACGCGTGCAGTAGACTTTATCCCCTTTAAACTGTGATTTAATATTTACTATAAGTATATTAAAACTAATAGTATGGTTATAGAGGTTATTAGTATAATACTCCTGCGTGCTGCCTGTAAGCATGAATAAGATAGTAGACCTATAGTAGTTGCTAGAGATACTAACCCTTATATAGAGGTTATAAAAAATTAGAAGCTTTAAGTTAAGGGTCTTGTAGTTACTACCGCTGTATTTTGATATTAAATTATCTAAATACAGCTTAATAAGGTTAGTTAATTAACAAGTAGTTAGCCTGTTAGTTAGGGGAGCAGTTATACTTAGTGACTGCCTCTTAACTATGGTAGTAGTTATAAGCAAACTTGGTATAAGGGAGGTTTTATTGGTTTGCCTTTTAAATAGGGGAGGTTTAAATAAGAGGTTGCTATATAAGGTATATTGTTAATAATCTAACTTATTACATAACTTATGTAAAAAGTCTATACTTTTGTAGCTGTTATATACCTTGTTAATTAACAGTAAGAGAGTAGCTTATGGGATTTATTTGATATTTTACATAAAGTCTGGGTTATTAAGGTAGTTACAAAAGACCTTATACTTGGCCTCTATTTTGTATATTATCTTATTATTCTACCTTGGGAAGTACTTGTTATTAACTAGCTTCTTTAACCTTATACTAATAGTGCTTTTGATAGGCTCTTTTATAACCTATATACTATAGCTGATGATAAAGTTGTAGAAGGTAGTTATAACTACCCTTAAAGCAGTATTAAAATTTGTATTAGACCAATCTTTGAATTTATTATAGACTTGTTACTATAAGTCTCTACTGTAGTAGCCTTACTCTTTATACTTAGTTAAGTAGTATAGGATAATTATATCTAGTGATTTAACGTAGTTAGAGGGTAGGCTGCTCTCTGAGATTTTATCTAAGTACTTGATGCCCTAAATTAATAGGTTAATAAACTTATGGTATCCCTCAGGTATGGGTTTGTAATACCTGTGTGCTGCACTAGTTGCGCGCTTGCTTATGTGCTCTTCAGTAGCCTTGGAGGCGTGCTCCGCGGCGGTTGCTTCTTCTTGTGTTATTGCAGTTACCCTCTGTTAGCCTAACAACCTCTTGAACATAGGCGTTTCTTCTGGTAGACTAGAAGGTATATATGTACGTTAGAGGGATTACTGCTAGTGGTATAGGTAACTGCTTAGTTAATAGGGTCTTACTTACTTTCTTTACTAATAACTTAGTAGTAGTATTGCCTATTAATATAGGCCTTCCTCCTTTGTGTTAAACTTGCTACTTATTGAAAAGAGCCTTTTGTATAGTCTTGTTGTGACTCTTGTTACTTATTAAAAAGAGCCTTCTTTGCGCAGGCTTCCTTAGCGTCAGTTACTTAAGGGCAATTAGAGGTATATTTTAAGTAAGAAAAAGAGTATAAAAAGGAGAGTTAGAAAAAGAGAAGGAGTTAAAAAAAAATTATAGAAGTTAGAGGAGGGGAAGGGGGGTTTATTATACTCCTATAGGCCTGTTAGACTGTTGGGTTGTTTAACAGCCTAGTGGAGTCGCTTTTTAGGTAACTGTAACGATAGTTATAAGTCTAAAGTTAAAGTAATAAAAAGGTAAAGTTAATAAGGTTATATTAAGGTAGTTAATAGTGGGTTATTAATAGTTATTTAGTATATAAAGTATAGGACTTTGTAGTTTTATAATCTAATGATCTTTTAATAAAAAATTAGTATCTTATAAGTTATGGCTTCTTGTAATATAACAAAGTCAACTTACATAAATCAAGCTTGCGTACTTATGGTACCCTTTTTAGGGGTGCTATAAGTCTACTATAATAGTATTCTAAGCTAGTTATCTATATAGGAGAAAGCATAGAACTATCCTATTACTACTATAGGGTTTAGAGTAGTTCTGCCTCTTCTTAACTAGCCTTACTAATCTGTAGTATTTATAATAGTAGTTTAATTACTAATTAGTATTAGTAAGCAAGGTAAAAGAGGTTTAGTAATAACCAGTAAGTAATAAATAAGGGGTCTTAAAAAGGGTTAATTATGTATAAAGAAGTATAACTATTAAGAGGGCTGCTAGGTTGAGCTGGTGGTGAACGTGGCTGCTGTAGGTGGGCCTGCGGACAAGCTCAGACCAGTCTTATGTAACTAGTAGCATCAGAGTTAGCGGGTAACTCTGATGGATCCTGACGATAGGCTGGCATCGCAACACTATCTTAATAGATACTTTAGAAGTACTAGTAAAGAAAAGAGAAAGAAGAAGCTATAAGAGGTATAATTAATAATCTATATACTATCTATTTATATATATCTTTACTATTAATCCTCTTTTTTTTTTTAAAGAAAAGACCATTAAAAGTATATAAGGTATAGTTTAAAACTTAGGTTATAGTAAAGCTATATAAAAGAATATAATAATATCATATTACTCTAAGTAACTTAAGTTCTATATCTAATCTAGTATAAGAAGATATAACCTATTTAAAGCTTTTAAGATCTAAATAGATATATTATTCTTAGATTAAATATAGTAAAGGTCTTTCTATTACCTAAGTTACTATATTAAATTATATTAATAAGAGTATAAAGCTTTAGTTTAAAGTATAATTTTAAAAGATAAATAAGTATATAAAGAAATACTTAATTATATACTAATCTAAGGTATACTATCTCTATCTAAATATACTCTTCTAATAGATACTTAAGTTAGTATCTATAACTTATAAATACTTTAAAAGAAAAACAAAAAAAAATTACTAACTATTATCTTTTAAACTATAAATACTATAACCCTAGCCCTACTGTAATATCTTATTAATAATAAATATAATAGTATTAAATCCTTCTTTTAATTATAGTAGGCTTAAGATAAAGTTAATAGTAATTATATAGTATAGGTATAGTATTAATATAATTAGTTATAAGCTACTATAGAGCTTATATATCTTAAGCTGTATTATTAAATATATTAGGTACCTAATAATATAGTATTTAATATTATATATTATATATAGTATATAGTTACCTAATAGTATAGTTACTATCTTGTTATAAATAAAGTAATTACTACTATATACTATTTTAAATATTTTAGCTTAGTAAGTAAATAAAATATAAAGTTAGTTTAGTACTCTAGGTATTATCTTCTAAAGTAGTCCCTATTATAAGGTAAAAGAAACTATAGCTTAATTAATATAAAGCTTAGGTTTTTATACATAGTAATTAGGATAGTCTTAAATACTAAGTTAACTTTATATCTCTATTAAATCTTCTTTTTAAAATTAGGGTTAATTTTAAAAAGAATTATACCTATCCTATTTTATATAGCTAGTAGTATAGGATTATCTATTAATAGTATCTCTCTAATAGGTATAGGTAGTAATAAGACTAGTTTAAAATTACTAATACTTAACTATAGGTAGTAGAATTATAATATTATTAGTCTTAGGCTTATATATAGTATATTAAGTTATAATAGTAATAAGGTCTTAGGTAGTAGTAGGTTATTAAGTTATAGTAGAGGTAAAGTTAAATTCTTAGCTATAAAAGCTATTTATACTTATATTTATATAGCTTAATCTTTAAGTATATTATTTAATAATATATTAAAATTGTTAGATATTAAGGTTTAAATACCTTATATCTATCTAAAAAAGAAAGTAAATATAATAATAAAGTGAATTATATAACACAGCATTAATAGTACTGTATATACTGTATATACTAGATAACTATATATTTACTTAGAAAACGCCTATATATTATAAATACATAGGATATCTATATACAAAGAATAGTTCCTTTAAGCAAGAACTATTTATCTAAGGAGAAATCTAGGAAATAAGAATACAGTTATAAACTACATAACCGAGATATTTTCGAAAACAGCGTATAAGAATATAGTTATAAACTACATAACCAAGATATTTTCGAAAACAGCGTATAAGAATATAGTTATAAACTATATAAGCGAGATGTTTTAGAAAACAACGTATAAGAATATAGTTATAAACTATATAACCGAGATGTTTTAGAAAACAACCTATAAGAATATAGTTATAAACTATATAACCGAGGTGTTTTAGATAACAACCTAGAATATCTAAGAAATCCTTAGAATATACAGAAAATAAGTATAAATAAACCACTTATATCCCTTATATCTAGCTAGATAGCAAGGTGAACAAAAGCTCTTCTATTATATCAAAATAATATATATCTTATTTATCTCTTATCTCTTATCTCTAACCTTATTACCCCTTATTGCCTCTAACAAAAACTACTATAAGCTAGCTAGGGATTATTATCTCTGGGCTCTACTAGTAGTTATAATAAGATATCTAGTATAATATATTTTTTTCTAGGTTTATATATTACCTAAATTATAACGTGGCTAATATATTCTATAGCTGTAATAAGTTTTTCATTAACTATACTATTTACTATTATTATAGTAATATCCAACTATTCTTATAAGCTAAGGATAGTTAAGTAGTTAGTAATAATAGTTATTATAAGTTATAAAGCTATAATCTAGTATTTATATTTCTTAAGTATCTAGATAAAGCTAAGTATTTCTATCTCTATAAGTTAATATCTTTTTTCTATAGTTAATAAAGTTTACAATAGATAGCCTATAGGTTAGATAGCTAACTTAAATAGTAGTTTAATTAGTTTACTATTATTATTAGTAATAGTAGATAGAGTATTTAAGGTAATATAATATACTATAGTACTAATACCTATTACTACCATATCAAAGTTAATAAATAAGGGTTATTTTAAGTTATAATAATAGAGGTAGAGTTTATTAAGTGCTTTACTTCTAACTTTTTTAAATATCAGATATTTATATATAATTATTAAGATACTAATAGAGGTTATCTACTTCTTATATTCTAGATCCTTACCTATGATTTACTTACTATCCTTAATATATTATTATAGGAGTTCTATCTTAAGTTTTTCTAGAAGCTTAATAACTATACTATATTATAGTATATTATTTTAAAGATAGCCTATAAGGCTTATAAATATCTTAAGGTTATAGAGTATAATATGATGTTTAAGTTCTTGGATAGTATTAAGCTTTTCTATTATAGTTAATAACCTAAATATATTAATATATTATCTAAGTACTATAGTACTTAGAAATACTATAAAAGTTGTTTTAGAGTTAATACTAATATTCTTTTAATATAGTTGTTATAATATATTACAAAGATTAGTTATATATTTATTAAGTATATTAGATCCTATAATAATATTATTATAGTATAACTTAGCTAATATTTTAGTAAAGAGAATATTTATTTATTATTAAATATAGCTATTACTATTTTCATAACCTATCCTAGTACAGTTAAAGGTATATTATCTATCTAAAGTAATAATTATAAGTATATTATAAGACTTAGAGTATACTTACTATTAGTAGTAAAAGAAGCTAGTATCTATAATAGTAATATATTTCTTATTTTTAATAGTATTAAATATATTATCTTATAACCTTACTAAGTAGGTATCTAGTAATATAATTTTATTTAATCCTTAGATATTAATAACTATATATTTGTTTTAATTTTCTATTAACCTTATATTAAATAATAAAAACTAGAAATATAAAAGGTACTAAGTTAGTTATTTAGAAAATATAGCATTAGGATATTAGCTTATTAATCTAGTTATATATAACCTATTAGTCCTCAGTACTTAAGCTATATATGTTTTATATTTTAGGTATTTTCTTTTCCTAGCTTAGTTTAAGAGTAACATATAACTATTAGTTATATAAGATATTTATAAAGCTAGTATCTTAAAAGATATCTTAGAAGTTATCTAATAGGTATATTATTATAAGCTAGAAGGAGTATATAGCTTAGGATTACTAGGATCCTAAAGTTATATATTTATAGTTATTTAATAGCCCTCTTAATGTCCTTTACCTTAAGAGAGAATATTAACTAAGAATAATATAAGATATATTACTTTTAATTTTACTTATAATAAATTACTTATATTTACTCTATTATTATATTTTACTACTTTATCATTTACTTTTATATTATTACTTTATATTTCATAATACCAATTACTACTCTATATTATTAATATATTATAGCTTATTTACTCTATCAGATCTAAAATAGTTATTAAGAGAGCTATATTAAGTAATAATATAACTATTTTAAATCTAAACCTTAGAAAGTTTTCGTTTTTATAGCTTAGCTATAAAGAAACCTAATTATGTTAAGAAGATTTTGAAAGAATAAGTATAAGTATTATATAACCTAGAAATATTGAAGACCTATAATATATATTAATATAGCTATATACCTACTTAAACTATTCCCTTATTAAATAAGTTTCTTATAATATTTATAAAAATATTAACTAGCTTTACTAAGTTGAGTTTATTAATAATAAACCTTTTTATAACTTAGTTAACTAGTATAAAGAGTTTTAATTTAAACTAGGTATTAAGAATAATATATTTCAGATCTACTTAAGGATCTCTTTTATAAAGTAAATTATCCAAAAAGCTAAGAAATACTTAAAACTAACTATTAAACTTAATATATTAGTACTATTTATTATTCTCTTTAAAATAAACTTCCCAGTATTGTTATTAAACTATCTATCCATATTAAAGAGAGTAATAAAAATATAAAGAAAGTCTAGCTTATTTTAAAAGACTTAAGACCTTAGATTACTAGAACTTAATATAATAAACAGTAAAGGCTTTAGACATACTATATTAGTAATTTTTATTAATTAGTAAGGGAAAGCTAGGATAAAAGCTATCTATTTACTTTTATTAAAAGATAAAAATATTAAATAACTATTAATAAGACCTTACTTAATCTATAAGAGGTTTAATATAACTACTAAAGAGCTTTATACTTAGATATATAAAGAAATCTATTATTAAATATAAAGTATATCTAGCTAACTATACTTTAATATTATACTAAGATAGTTTCTTAAAATAATAAGATATAGAGCTTATATAAATCTCTAAATAATATTTTAACTTATTTTAATAGAACTCTTACCTTATAGGTAGTTCTTATTATAATTAGAATAAATAATATACTTATTACTAGTAATAAATTCCTATAAGTAGAGTAAAATACTCTATTAAATAGTATGATAAGATATATTTCTATCTAACTTATAGAATAGTTATAAGGTTTAGTACTATAATAGAGTTAACTATCCTTTAGATTATTAATATTTAACCTAGAATAATAAGAATAGTAATTATTAATTATCTTACTAGTAATAATACTTAACCTAGCTTAGTAAAGACTATAAGTATGAGGTTTTCTACTAATTTTATTATTAGTTATAATATTTTAGTAATAACTAATTAAAACTTTAATAAGACCTTTAGTATAGATATTATTAATATAGATATTTAACTATATATTTATAATGTTAATAGCCTTATTAATACCAATATACTCCTAGGTAAACTTATTATAAGTTAGAATTTACTAGCTTAATATAAATATTAGAAAATACTCTATAGAAGTTATCTTTTATAACTTTTAAATAATCTATTATAGAAATATAGAGTTATAGATATATACTATAGATATACTTAAGTCTAATTAAAAAGCTTTAAATACTATTTATTATAACCTTAACTAATATCTTAGGGGGGGAGCTTAGAACTAATAGAAATACTAGCTATTAGAAAGTAAAAGGATATTGCTTTAGACCCAGAGTTAGCAAGCTATTAGGGAGTATATTATAAGATACTGTAGACTAAGATTAATAGAGACTTAAAAGTAGTTTTATAAGAATTATATTATAATAGATAAGGTAAATAGTAATAATAATATTTATATATTTACTTAAGATTACTTTAAATATACCAAGGTATAGAGAGATTATATAGTAAGTAATAACTTAACTATTTATATTATAACTTAGCTTTATAATTTTATTAGTTTCTTTATAAACTAAGAAATAATAATCATATAAATATCTATATTCCTTTTATTAAGAAATACTATAAAGCTATAAAAGATACTTTATTAGGTTTATAATATAACTTTATATATATTAATAATATATACTTCTATAGGTTTACTTATATTACTTTAATAAGTAAAGTAACTGATTAGTAAAGTAATAGCTAGATAATCTTATTAATAATAAGAAACCTAATAATTAGCTTAGCCTCTTAAGATTACTACCTTTAAGGTATAAGACGAATAATAGTTACCTAGAAGAAAAGTAATAAGATAGCTTATTAAGGCTTTAATAGATACATCTTATAATAGAGAAATAACTATTTTATATAAAGCTAGGCCTAAGATAGATAGAATAACTATAATAAGAAGTAACTATACCATAGTAGTATTACTAAGGATTAAGAGAGAGATAGCTTGTAAAAAGTAAGAGATTAATAACTATAAAAAAGCTATTATAAGAAAGAGGTTAGTAATATAAAGCTTATTATATATAGAGAGAAAATAGCTTAAGGGAGAAGGTATACTTAGTTTAAAAAAGTAACCTAGATATAGATATACTAATGAATAACGTTATTAATTCTAAATTTATACTTAATAGAATTAAGAAAGTTAATATAGCTCTAGGTAATATAGTAAACTTTCTCTTTATACTAACTATATAATAATAAAAGGCTAGACTAGAGAAAGAAGTAATTACTTACTTATATAAGAAGTACTTCTTATATTAAGATAAGGTTAAGAATTACCTTATTTAGATATACCCTAGTAATAATATTAAAGAAGTTATATACTTTAAGAGATTAATCATAGAAAAAGAGATATATAATACTATAGTAATAGAAATTAATAGATAATTTATACTACTTAAGGATATTCTTATACTTATTACTAATCTTTTATTTTAAAAGGATAAAGTACTAGAGACTATTATTAAAATAGATAGAAAGTAAGAATATTAAAAGTATACCTACCTTTAAATAAAGGTATATACTAATAAGGACTCTAAGGATAAGATTATATATATAGATATAAGTACTTCTATTATACTTATTAACTAAGTATAGGTCTAGTAATTTATAAAAAATCTAAGGTTTATAATAGAAGAACTATAGATAGCTAGTATAATAAGATCTTGTTTATTTTAATAGAATTAGTAACTTTTAACTTATATATCTTAAGTATAGTTAAGAAAATAGAGGTAAACTTATATACTATAATTATAGTAGAAGTAGTTAAGAAACTTCTAGCTTACTTACTACTTAGAATATCTTTTTATAATAACTATAGTATAATTATAGACCTTTATAAGAAAATTATAATATTCTAGTCTATATATAATATAACAGTACTAATATCTATTAAGTATTACTTCTTAGTAACTAGGTAAATTATAGTATAGTATATATTTACTATTCTTCTTAGTTAGTTTTAATACCTTCTTATAAACTATATAGACCTCTCTAATTAGTAAAAGAGCGATAGTACTAAGGAAATATATTAGATATATAGAGTATATAAGTATATCTTTAACATAACCATAAAGTTTAATATACCTAAGCTTATATTAATATATAATAATACCTTAGAAACTATTATTATTAAAAAAAGTATTAAAGTTAGATAAATTAGCTCTATTAGTAATAACAAAGTAATCTAGTTTATTAATAAATTATTGCTTTTAAAAATTACTAGGTATAGCTTAGTAAACTTTATAAATATAATAAAGGACTTTATATTAATAATAAGTATTAAGGCTAAAGAATAAAATAGTAATAAAGATATAAAAGATTAGTTAATATAGCCTATAGATATGCCTAACTATAGTATTAGTAAACCTAATACCTATCCTATAATAGTTAATATATATAGTATTAAGATCTATATAGTTAACCTAGTCTTTATAGAAAGGCTAAAAAGTATCCTTAATTAGTACTATATATACTATAACTAAGAAACAATTCCTATCTCTAATAATAAAAAGATAAAGGTTAAGCTAATTAATAGATAGTAAAACTAGAAAATAGTTATTAAGGTTTTCCTATTAAGTTATAAGGATATAGAGTTCCTTAATACTTATATAGATAACTAGTATAAGGTTAGAAAGGCTAGTTAGTAAATAGGATTAATAGTACTAGCTTGTTTTATATTTATGATTTAAAAGACTAAGGAAGATAGTATAAAAGAGGAAGGCTATATTATTATTAATATATACCCTCTTAATAAATAAGCAAGCTTAGGTATTTATTTACTATCTAACTAAAAGAAGATTATAAAAGGTCTTTAAGATAAGAAGTTTATTACTATATTTAATATATTAGAGTTCTTTTACTAATTAAGTATATACTTATTGTATTAAAATAAGATAGTAATAATTAGCTTATAAGGACTTAAATACTCTAATATAGTAATTATAAGCTTTAAAAACTTACTTATATGTATATAGTAATTTATAGACTAGATTTTCTTTTCTTATTAATACTTTATATAGGTATATATTAATAATATTACTATCTTTAGTAATATAGCTAAGAAGTACCTTTAATATATCTAAATAGTCTTAGAAATCTTTAATTAGTACTATATTTATATTAGTATATTAAAATTCTTTACTAGGTTTTTGTTAATAAAACTTCTTAGATATATATTAAATAGTAATAGTATTTATAAGATAGATAATTATATTTAAGCCTTTTAGTAACTAACTCTTTCTTATAGCTTCTATAATTTTAAGATATATCTTAGTATAAGTAGCTAGCTATATATAGAGATATCTTAGTTTAATATAATAGCTATACCCCTTAATAAGTAAAAGATAAAGCTTATAATAAGACTATAAAAGGATAATATACTTAAGCTAAGTATTATATATTAGACCTAGGTAAAGATTATTATAAAAGAAATATTTAAGCTAACCTTATAGAAAATTAATATCTAGAAGATATTATAAGAGAAGCTTTATAACTAAGCTATATAGTATTACTATAACCCTAAGAAATACCTCTTCTTGAAAATTAATATATATATTAATAGGTTTAGCCTTATAATATTTTAGTTAGATTATAACTAAGATAGTAAGAAGATCTCTAAAATAAATATCTTAAAAGAGTATATTTATTTTATTCTTTTTTTATTATAGATTATAATAGTAATGGAAAAATATTATAATATAACTAAAGCTAAGATTATAATAATTATTTAAGCTATAGAAAAGCTAAAAATATGTATATAGTTTAATTAGTATAAGGTTAATATTCTAACTAACTATACTATAGTAAAGGGTATTATTACTTATATATTACTCTAAATAATAGATCTTAATAAGGTAAACTTAAAGCTAGTAAATACTACTAACTATTTATTATAATATTAGCTTTAGATATTCTATATCTTAAGAAAGCTAAATATTATTTTTAATATACTCTCTTAATTACTTATTATATACCTGGATTTAAGTAAGTACTTCTTATATGTAGATAAATTAGTAAACATTGATAATAAGGATAATATTTTAAATATAATAACTAACCTAGTAATATAGTATATAAGTAACACGTTTTTAAAACTTAAGAAGGCTACTACTATAATTATATAACTTAATAATAAGTTTACTTAGGATATTATAACTAGGTATTAAAGTAATAAAAAGCTCTATATACTTTAAGATTTAATTCTTAAGTTTAAAGCTAGTAGCTAGAAGTATATTACTCTAGATAAAGCAGTAAAAGATACTTATTAGTTCTAGGTAAGGTAGTATTACTATTATATATTACCTTGGATAATTAATAAGTAAGGATTACTATATTATATTAACTTAGATAGAACTAGAAAGCTTTATTATTAGTAAGTAAGGTAAAAGAGGTCTAGTAATAACTAGTAGGTAATAAATAAGAGGTCTTAAAAAGGGTTAATTATATATGAAGAAGTGTAACTATTAAGAGGGCTGCTAGGTTAAGCTGGCGGTAAAAGTGGCTGCTGCGGGTGGGCCCGCGGACGAGCTTGGACCGGTCTCACGTGACTGGTAGGATTGGAGTTAGCAGGTAACTCTAATGGATCCTGATGATGGGCTGGTATTGCAATACTGGTAACTCTTTATTGTAGCTAAATAGTTGCTAGCTAGCCCTTGGTCTAAAAAGCTTAAAAACGTAATAAAAATCCAAATTGCAAAGTATTTAACTTCTTATTACTAATGTAATATCTATATATCACGTGCGCGAAACCTATCTATTTATCTATATCTTTATCTACCTAGTACTAACAAGCTTCTCTAGTACCTTGTTTAGTAATAACTTTGTGAAGCTGTTGGCTAGGTTATCTATGCTATAGATCTATTATACCTTATAAATCTTACAGCGTTTATATAACTATTAAAGAGCTATAATATCTATTATAAGTTACTTTTCCTTTGTAGTACTAAGTTTCACTAAATACTTATATAGTAAGTATGAATCAGTATATATGGTTGTGGGGATCTAAGGAACCTTGAGGTGGTTAGAGACTATTGCTAGCGTGGTCCTAATTGCGTGGGCTACGTCAGCTCTAGTAACTATTGTATATATCTTAGAGGTAAGTATGTTACAGGTAACTCTTTTATACTTTGTAGAGCTAAAATAGATGATATTGCTTATGAGGTTAAAAGTGGTATCTCCACTAGTAGATAGGTGCTTTTTGTTGTTGCTAGACTTGTTAGTAGGCATAATAATAAAGCTAAGTTATAACGTTAAATTACTATTGTTTACAAAAGAGCTGTTAACAAATATAAAGAGTTTAATACTAGTAAGATCTAGTAGTTAAAATCACAGCCTATAGTTAAGGTTATCTATTTACTACTTAACCTACTGGTTAAGGTCCTTGATCTTAGCTAGGCTAGGTGACTGGTACTAGGTAGTAATTAAATAGTTAAAGGCTACTTCTGGTTAGTAAATAGAGGTAATATATATGCCTTAGGCGCGCTGCTTAATATACTACTGCTTCACATTAGGCGTGCTAGGGTTAACTAATTATAGCTTCTTACCTTAGTCCTTTTAGTAAAGGATTATCTTACTATTATTACTAAGGGTTAATATGCTACTGTTAAAAGTAATAGGCTTGTTAACTTTAAGAAGTTACTTAGGTTTAGCTATAAAAGTAGCTTCTTTTAGCGCGCAGTTTTTACAGTTAGAGAATAATTTATCTATAAGGCTAATAGTATTATCTATTTATATACCTATTATTACAAAGTTGTTGTTTTTAAGCACTGAAATAAGTAGATAAAGGTTAAAAGTAGATGAATCTATCTAGAGGCTCTTTCTATAGTAGTTATTATATGTAGCCTACTAATAAGTACCTGCTTCTAGTATGCTATAGAGTAGCTATTTGACCTCTATAATTGCATTTATTATATAGAGATAGTGAATTTTAAGGGGAAGTTAGGTGAGGATAGTGTGTACTAATTTAGTTGCTGACTGGGTATATGCTTGTGTTATATTATATAACTAGAGGATGTAACTCTGTTACAAAAGTAATAGTGTAATAAAGAGTATTACTTACTAGGCTATTTATTAGATAGTTAGTAACTAGGTTAAAATTGTAGCTTTGCTATTATCTATATAACCTTAGATAACTAGTTATGATTTCTTATAGGGCTGCTTATTTTTACCCTTAACCTTATATACTAATCATAACTTAAAAATCTATATCCTACTATGCTTTTGCTTGTTGTATTTAACGATAAAAAACACGCTGCAGTCTATAAGTCCTTAGATTTTACTAGTATCTGACTGTTTAAATGGCTTGCTAGGCGTGGTTATTACACCCTTCTTGCATAGCTTAATTACCAGCATGTAGTCAGCATCCTCTTTTGCAGTAAAAATGCAGTTAATTGCGGGGACTGTGGGTGCGACTTCTGTGGTGAAAATTTGAGCTAGATTCTTCCTTGGTTAGCCTGGGCCTCTTCTTGCTGGTGGCGGCTGCGCGGCGACTACAATAGAGTTGCGTTTGATTGGAGCATTTGCAGGTGCCTCTGCTGCGGTAGTTACTAGTAGTCTGGGTTGCGTGTGGTTAATAGAGTCCTCTGCCTTAGATAGGTTATACTATAGCTTGATAGTAGTGATAGGGAATTGGCGTGGTCTCCGCGGGGTCTTAATAGTGCTACTAGTACTATTATTAGTAGTTAATTAGTAAGGTTCTCTCTAACCTTTGCCTTAGTAATATACCCTAATAAGTAATTATAGAGAGAGAGCTATACTTATTATAGTATTAGGTCTGTTAGATATTATAAGTACCTTATTAACCTACTTTTTTATATAAATATTATAAATCTCCTCTATTACCTTTTATATAGCTTTTATATACTATAGGGTTAAGGGTAATAGAGCTAAGTTATTATTAATATAAGGGTATATACTAAAGACTAATAGTATGGGGATAAGGCTATTAAGGCTTGCGGTATTATTAATTACTTTTATAACAAGTTATAGAGTAACTTTAGGTTTAGCCTCTAACTCCACACAGACTATCTTATATGCTTAGTGTAGTATTGCGTAGTACTATTTAACCTTGCTAATGCTGTAATAGGCCTCAATAGGGACCTCTTTTACCTTAATAGATAGTGTGCGGGCGGTGTGCTTAAATTTAGCTGCGTGAAAATTCAGCCCAGCGTCTGTAATAATCCAGTCTAGAGGGCTGAGATACACATCAATCTAGCACATACGTAGTGCTTCCCACATGTGCTCTGCGGTGATGAAGCGCAAAAATTGCGCTGCGTTGAAGGAGGTTATGCTATTAATAACATAGAGTACCAGTTTGTTACTATCTAAGTATATCATATTAATAAAGACCTTGTAGTTAAAGTTATAGTTATTACAGAGGGTAAACTTAAACCTTCTAGGAGCCTTTAAATTTAGCTAGTAATGCTAGTAAAATTTGTTAATCTCTTTAATATTTAAGATTACTATTATATAGCTAGCTTGCTAGAGCACTTTATATGGTTAATAGACTAAGGGGTAACTAAATTAGTAATATATTTACTATAGCTTTATATCAGTAAGATAGTATTATGCTACGCTACGCTCTAGCTACTCTAAAAGCATCTATAGGTAGCCCCATTTACATACCACTAATACTATAGTTATACCCTTAATAAGTATGTTAGCAAGGTTATCAAATTATATACTATTAGAGTCTATATCTTTAAGGTATAAAAGAAATAGGATACTAGAGGTTATCACATAGAAAGTAAGCTTACTAATAGAGGTAGGTATAGTAATAGCTTTAAGTAAATTAAATAAATTACTGCTACTAAATTTAATATTTGCTTTATTAGTGTGGCCTATATCTAGTAGTAACTCTGCTCTAAGGTGCTTATAGAGGGCTATATACTATTAGTAGCTTATAATCAATACTTAGGCTATCCTAATATCTAATATGATACCCCAAAAAGTTATATTAGAGTATTAATTATTAAGCATAAAGCCTTTACCTAACCCTTATTCTTAGCTAGGGTCTTATATAAAAGGGTCTTTTTTTATTAAAGTATATAAAGTAGCCTAGTTATGTAGTTATATATAGATCTTCTAGCTATTAATACTATCTTTACTAAAAAATACTATAGATATAAAGAAAGTTATATCCTTAAAGAGCTCTTTACTATTATTTAGTATATACTTGTTATTAATTATATTACTAAGAGAGTTAGGCTTTTTACCCTTGTAGTTAAGAAGATATTATTTAAATCTTTTGGTAAAGTAGCTCCTTTAGAGCTGCTTATAAGAGGTATCTCTTTTCTCTTTTAAGTATATTATTAACTAATATCCTTCCTTATTATAAATAAAGTACTTTTTTACTTAAAATATACTGCTTTGTAGGTGGTTGTTTCAAGGCCTTAGACTATACCTTTATTATAGTAGGTAACTACTGCATTAGCTATTATAGTAGTAGTTGGTGAAGTACTGCTAGTCTAGCTTAGGCAGTCCTTTTATAAGGTACTATATCTTTTGCTTATATATTACTACTGTATTACTTATGCTATTTCTTGACTATATATAAAGTATGTTATAAGTTATAAGTAAATTAAGTAGGGTAGCTATATACTTAGGTATATCTTAGTAATAAGTAAGTAGAGTATTATAATAGTTACTATTAGTAAGTATGCTTTACCATGTTATAGCCCTAACTAGCTTTATAACTTTCTTAATAAGTAAGTCTAGTACTTTAACTTTTGTTTTACTAGGTAATTTATAGGTAACTTGCTTATAGCTAAGCCTTTATAACTCTATATTATATGCGAAGTAGACTTTATCCCCTTTAAACTATGATTTAATATTTACTATAAGTATATTAAAACTAATTAAATAGTTGTAGAGGTTACTAGTGTAATACTCTTATATATTACCTATAAGTATAAATAGGATAGTAGACCTATAGTGGTTACTAGAGATACTAACCCTTGTATAGAGGTTATAAAAAATTAGAAGCTTTGAATTAAGGGTTTATAGTTACTACTACTATACTTTAATATTAAATTATTTAAATATAACTTAATAAGGTTAGTTAATTAATAAGTAGTTAGCTTATTAGTTGGGAGAGTAGTTCTGCTTAGTAATTACCTCTTGACTATTATAGTAGTTATAGGTAAACTTAGTATAAGAGAGGCTTTATTGGTTTAGTTTTTACATAGGTGAGGTTTAAATAATAGGTTACTGTATGAGGTATGTTATTAATAATCTAACTTATTGTGTAACTTCTATAAAAAATCTATACTTTTGTAGCTATTGTATACCTTATTAATTAATAGTAGGGGAGTAGTCTGTAGTATCTATTTAATATTTCTTATAAAGTCTAGATTATTAAGGTAGTTATAAAAGACCTTATACTTAGCCTCTATTTTGCTTATTATCTTATTATCTTACCTTAGGAAGTATTGATTATTAACTAGCTTCTTTAACCTTATACTAATAGTACTTTTAATAGGCTTTTTTATTATCTATATACTATAGCTAATAATAAAGTTATAGAAGGTGGTTATAACTACCGTTAAAGTATTATGAAAATTTATATTAGACTAATTCTTAAATTTATTATAAACTTGTTACTATAAATCTCTACTATAGTAGCTTCGTTTCTTATATATAGTTAAGTAATATAGGATAATTGTATTTAATAACTTAATGTAGTTAGAGGGTAGGTTACTCTCTAAGATTTAATCTAAGTACTTAATACTTTAAATTAATAGGTTAATATACTTATAGTATCTATTAGGTATAGATTTATAATATCTATATACTATACTAACTATATACCTACTTATATACTTACTTGTGGTCTCTTTAGTAGCCTTAGGGGTATACTCTATAGTAGTTATTTCTTTTTATATTATTATAGTTACTCTTCATTAGCCTAATGACCTCTTAAATATAAGTATTTCTTTTAATAGGATAGAAGGTATATATATATATTAAAGGGATTACTACTAGTAGTATAGGTAACTACTTAGTTAATAGGGTCTTGCTTGCTTTCTTTACTAAGGGCTTGGTAGTGGTATTGCCTATTAATATAAGCCTTCCTCCTTTATACTAAACTTATTACTTATTAAAAAGAGCCTTTTATATAATCTTATAACTCTTATTGCTTATTAAAAAGAGCCTTCCTTGTGTAGCACTTGCTACTTATTAAAAAGAGCCTTCTTTGTACAGGCTTTCTTAGTATTAGTTGCTTAAGGGTAATTAGAGGTATGTTTTAAGTAAGAAAAAGAGTATAAAAAGAAGGTTAGAAAGAGAGAAAAAATAAAAAAATTATAGAAGTTAGAGAAGGGGAAGGGGGTTTATTATACTCCTATAAGCTTATTAGACTATTAGGTTATTTAGTAGCTTAGTAGAGTTGCTTTTTAAGTAATTATAATAATAGTTATAAGTCTAAAGTTAAAGTAATAAAAAGGTAAAGTTAATAAGGTTATATTAAGTTAGTTAATAGTAGGTTATTAATAGTTATTTTAATATATAAAGTATAGGACTTTATAGTCTTATAGTCTAATAATCTTTAGCAAAAGTTATTATCTCATAAATTATAGCTTCTTATAATATAATAAAGTTAACTTATATAAATTAAGCTTATATACCTATATTACCTTTTATAGAGGTACTATAAGTCCACTATAATAGTATTCTAAGCTAGTTATCTATATAAGAGAAAGTATAGAACTATTCTATTATTACTATAGGGTTTAGAGTAGTTCTATCTCTTCTTAAAAAACCTTGCTAATCTATAGTATCTTTTAATAAGTAGTTCATATTTAACTACTAATTAGTATTAATAAGCAAGGTATTAGGTTTCTAGTAATAAATAAGAGGTCTTAAAAAGGATTAATTACATATATAAAAGTGTAACTATTAAGAGGGCTGCTAGGTTGAGCTGGTGGTGAAAGGGGCTCCCGCAGGTGGGCCCGCGGACAAGCTCAGACCGGTCTCATGTAACCAGTAGGATCAGAGTTAGTAGGTAACTCCAATAGATCCTAACAAAGGGCTAGCATCGCAATAATAATATATTATATTAGTAACTTTTATCTACTAATAGTAATTTAAAATCTAGGTTATTAATAAATATAAATTATAGAAACTAACTTTTAAGTTAATTCTATCTTTATAGAGCTTTATATAGTAAATTAGTTTCTAAGATATACTTAGAGAAAGTAGCTCTTACTAATAGTTCTTATATAGTATTATTATTATGTTTAATACTAGTAATAAAGTATATATTCTTAAGGTATTATATAAACTTTAGATTTCTCTTATTAATAGTTGTAATACCCTTATTATCTTAGAGCTTATAATTATCTCTAGTAATTATTTAATATATCTATATAAATACCTTAAGGTATTAAGTCTTTTTTACTTATACTTTATAGTTAATAATAAAAATATAAAAGGTATTATAAAAGGTATAGTTAATAATATCAAAGTTATCCTTAGTCTTTTTATTAAAGTTAGTAATTAATCTTTTCTAAAGCTCTTAGGTATAAATATTATCTTTCTTATACTTTATTATATAATATACTATTATTACCTAAAGTTTTACCTTATATATTACTCTATTTAATATATACTTAAGATATAAAAATCTCTATATACTTAGTATTATATATTTTTAGTATTATATAGGTATCTTAAGTAATACTTATATCTCTTATATATTACTTAGGTAGTTAGGTTATAACTTATAGTACTTATAGTATTACTACTACTTACCTTAGGTAAAGATATTATAACTACTCTCTATTAGCTTAATAACCTCTTAAATATAGGTATTTCCTTTAGTAAGCTAGAGAATATATATATTTTATTAGAGAAATTACTATCAGTAGTATATATAGTATAATAGAGTAAAAAAGAAACAGTATATATATATAATTAATTAAATACTTTTCTAGGTATTCTTAGTATTAGAAGGAAAGTAAAGTAGTATAATTAATTAAGTATACTTTGGTATTTAAAAATAAGTATTTAAAAGTTATTATATAAGTAGTTAGGTACTTTTCTAGCTTATTATTATAAAAGAAAGGTTATTATAAAAAGCTAAAAAAAAGTCTATATAATTATCTAAGTACTTTTTAGTTATTATAAAGTATAAAGAAGTAAAACGTTAGTATAAACCAAGTACTTCTTTAGTATTAATTTTCTTTACTACTTTAGTAGTAGTAATAGCTATAAAAGCTTACTTAAATAGTAGTATTTAAAGTAAGGTATTTTTTATAGTTAAGAGTTAACTTCTTATATTATAAGTTATTAGATTTATAGGATAGCTATATATTCTAATATATTATAAGTTATTAAGGAGATATATTATAGGGTTAAGCTAGAAATAACTAGTAATTGTTAGGTAATAATCTAGTTAATAGAAGGCTTTTTAATTAGTAAAAAGTATTATAAACTAGAGTTCATAATAAGTAATACTATAAACCTTATTCTAAATAAAAGGTATAAGCTTAATTAAAGTAATCTATAATCTTTTCTAAAAACTCTTAGTAATTTATGGCTTTTTATAGTAATAATAACTATAAAGTTAACTACTAATTATATTAATATTATAGAAGTTATAATATAGTATACTATATATATTAATAGGTAAATAACAAATAATAGAATAAAGACTATAGTATATATTATATATAAAGAAAAGAGAGGCTATTATAGGCTACCTAGTTAAAGTAAGTAGGTTATAACTAGCCTACCCATAGTAAAGGCTATAATAAAACCTATAAGTAGGGTTATAGTAGAATCATAGTTCTTCTACTATTATATTATTAGAGTTAAGACTAATAATACTAATTAGTTCTATAATAATAAGTATTATAATAGTAAGGGTTAAATAAGGTTAAGTTATAAGATAAATAAAGCCTATAGCTTTAAGAAGATTTCTCTCTTTAGTTACTTTTAAAAATGGCTACTTTTTAATTTTAAAAGAAAGTTCTAAAAGTAGGAAAGTAAAGACTCTTAAGGCTTTATTTAAAGCTCTAATAACTTTATCTTATAGATAAATTATAATAGAGATTATTAAAAAGTTATAGTATTACTTAATATTAAAAGTAATAAAGTTAAAAGATTATATTAAAGCTTTATCTTTAAATAATAAATATTCTTTAGCTAGTTTACTTCTTTTATTTCTAAGTTACTATACTTTTTATTATAATAACTTTTTAAACCTTTTTCTTATTATTATAAAAGTAACTCTCTTTTTTACGTATAAGATTTTCTTTTTTTCTTTCCTCTACTTACCATATTCAGAACTAATATTATTATTACTTTAGCTTTTTTAGATTTATATTCTTAACTTTTATATCTTTAACTTTTAATCTTTTAGAATATCTTCTTTTATTCATAAATACCAACTTAATAATTACTTATAGTAACTAGTTAAACTCTAATTTCTTTTAATCTCTCTTTCTTTAAAGTAAAAAGCTAAAGCTCTTAAAGATATTAAGTTATATTTAGTAATACCCTCTTATCTTAATATAAGTTTCTCTAATAATATCTTTAAGGTCTTTCTCTTTTTAATACTTAAGGTTTAAATAGTTTCTTAAGATTACTATATAGGTTAATTATCTCTCTTTCTTTAACTAATTATACTTTAAATTTTAAATTTATAACCTTTAACTTAATTAATCTCTTAAAGAAGCTACTACTATCTTCTAGCTAGTATTTCTTAATTAAGCTATTATTTAAAGGGCTCTTAATAAGTTTAAAAATAATAATTATAAGTTCCAATAAGCTATCTATATTAATAAGAAAGTAAGATCTTATTTTAGGTCTTTTTTTCATACTTTATGTAATATACTTTAGTTATAAACTTCTTATTAATATAGGTATTAAATATTTAAAATAAGGTTTTACATAAGTATTATACTTAGAATTTTTAAAGGTTTATTAATATAAAATCTAATTAAGTTTAAAATATAATATTGTATTATAATTATATTTCTTTATTATAGTTATTTAATAATCACTATAGAAATTATATACTTTTGAAAGTTAAAGATAATAAGTATAAACTTTAAGAGAATACAAGTTATTAAAGTCTTACTAATCTAGTTAGTAATACTAATTAATACTCTCTTAGTAATCTAGCTTATTATTAATAGGTAAGTAATAGAGAACTAGTATTACTAATACCTTTGAATAACCTATTATTAAGAGATATGAACTACTACCTTTTTCCTTACTTTTAGAATTATACTAACTTCTAGGTTACTATACCTAGCTTATCTAATTAAATTAGTAGTACTATATCTATCCTAGAGGTATTTAATTAATTAGATATTAAGTATTAAAAGATAGAGACTATAGCTATATCTTTTTAAAATAAGGTTTTAGTTTCTTTCTTAACTATTAAAACCTTTAAATAGCTATTAGATATATCTAAAGCTTTGTTAATTACTACTAAGTTTATTAAGTAAGGTATCTTTCTATAGGCCTTAATAGAATTATTAAGCTAGAATAGTTTTAGTAATAAAGAAAAAGATAAAAATAGTTATAGCTTTAAGCTTTAATAATAATTAATAGGTTTTTAATAATATTATATACTTAACTAGTTTATAGTAGTTTAAGGCTCTTTAATCTAAGTTATTTTCTTTTTATATAAAATAGATTTCTAATATATTCTTAATCTCTTATTTTTTATCTCTTACATTATTTTATATAAAAAATAATATACTTTATTAAAAAGAGGTAAAAATATAAATTAGTTAAATTTAAATAAAAGTAATATTAATAATAGAAAACCTAAATATAGTAGAGATACCTAAATAAAGTATAAGTATAAAAATGAAGAGAGTCAAAATAGAATTAAAGAGGTAATAAGAGTTAGTTAGTAAAAAAAGTTCTTAATATCTATAGAGATATTACTTTAGATAGTATCTTTATCTACTAAGTAAAGGATACTATTAATACTTATATAATACTTCTTTAACTTATTAACTTTATATATTACTTTTATAATAAGTTTTTCTATAAGAGTTTTTAAAATATGTAATAAACTAATTAGTAAAACTAAGTAAACTCTAAATCGTTCTATCTAATAATAATTAGTCTTTTGAACTAAAGATATATTAGTTTAATATAGGATATTAAAGATAAGTACTAAGTTCTTTATTTATAGCTTCTTTAAGTAATACTTTATTATATATTACTTATTATAGTATTTTATAATCTTTTAGTAATACTTTATAATTATATTAGTAGTTTTTTATCTATGTTCTATAAACCATTAAAAGGCTTTAATCTAAAGCTAGAGTTCTTTCTCTATTATTTAGATATTTTTCTAATTAAAGCCTTACCATATTATAAGTTTCTCTTTAATTAGTATAACTATATTATACCCTATAATAATATTAAAAGATATTATACTATAGCTTAGGTAGATAGTAATATAATTAATAAATAAAATAATAAGTAGTATATACCTAATATTCTTTTTCTTTTCATCTAATTATATTTATAAGATATATACTATAGTCTAATAACCCTTCTTAAGAGTACTATTTGCTCTTAAGTTATATATAAATATAACCTTTTTATATCTTCTAATTCTCTTATTTAAAGCCTTAATATAACCTCTATTCTCTTATCCTCTATCTATAATGAAAGTCTTATAGACTTTATAGTAATAAATAATATCTTTTTAGAAGAACCTTATAACATTAACTAAAGTTATATAATAGAAAATCTATACTTTAAGCTATCTAGATAGGTTATAATATACCTCTATAACCCTTTACTTACTAATATATCAAATATCTAGGTAGATATATTAAAATAGTTAGATATAGGGTATAGTTAAAATATAAAGGTTATCTAAGTAAGCTAAGTAAGCTTTTTGATAATTATTATAATTCTAAATTACTATTTTAATATCTATATATATTTCTAGCTAGAAGTATTTATCTTAGAGGTAGAAATAAGTTACTTTATATTCTTAATATCTAGTCCTATTATATACTATATTAATTAAAGCCTATTACTAAAAAAAGCTTTATTAGTTTAAAGAATCGAATTAGGTTATCTTAGTTAGTAATATTTATAATTTTAAGCTTTTTAAAGATAACTTTCTTCTTATTTAGAATCTTAATTATAATATCTATTATAGGTTTTTGTTAAGGATGTAATAGATCTACTAGAATAATGGTGGGGCTGTGCTGATATCACGTGACTTCTATGTCACGTGACATCTATGTCACGTGACATCCCCCCTTCTACAGCTGCCTCACTTCTTTCAGTAGCACTAGCAAATACTAGTAAATTCCTCTTTTTTTATTTATTATTAATATATAACTACTTTACTTACTTAGTTAATTAACCTTACCTATAATATTAATACTAATTAGTATTTAACTTTATAGTAACTACTACTATAATAACTATAGATTAGTAAGGATTAGTAGAAGAGATACTAATACTCTTACTTATTTACCTAACTTATAGAAAGCTAGTATACTACCTAATAAAAAGAAGGTTAATGATTAAAACAAATACCCAGTAAAAGGTTCTTAAGCCTACTATCTATTATATAAATATTACTTTCTTTAACTTTATTACTTTTTAAGAAGTTATTACTTATAACTTATAACCTTATTAATTTTATTACTTTTAACCTATTTAAGAAAGGTAATAGTAGTCTCTATATTTTACTTCTTATAATCTCTTTTTATTACTACCCTTATTCTATCTCTACTATAGTACTCTTACTAGTATTATCTTTTACTACTATAAATAATAAAGAATCCTATCTTAATAGACTATTAGCTAGCTCATAAGCTTATATATTAAATAGAGCTTATCTCTTTATAGAACTTACTACTATATCTATTTCTAATATTATAGTTAGAAAGGGTTAATAAATAGAAAAGTCTACTTCTATAGTTTATTAACCTATTTAACTTTACCCTTTTCTACTTTATAACTTTCTCTTATTAACTTTAGTAACTTTATCTACTTACTTAATTAGTAGTAAAAATATAAGTAATTAAAAGACTTTATCTACCTACTTATATATTAAATAGTCTTTTATACTCTTTAATTACTTATCTCTTTAATTACTTTTTTCTTTTTTATAAATAATACTTACCTTTACCTTTCTTACTCTTTTTACTATTCATTATAACTCTTAAGAATATATTACTTGTTTCTTTCTTTTATTCTAACTTTTATTACTTTATCTACTTCTTCTACCTATTATCTATACTACTAGTAGTAATTCCTCTAATATATAGATTTACCTTTAAGCTTGTATAGTTAGGAGAAAGTACCTATATTTATAGAGGTTATAAAGCTAATAAAGAGTAATAGGATCTATTCCTATATAATTACTACTATTATAGTAAAAGTATTTAGCTTAAAGTAGATTACTACTACTATAGCCTTTAACTACTTAAAGTAAATTACTACTACTATAGCCTTTAATTACTCAAAGTAGATTATTACTAAGATCTATTATAATACTAAGAGAATTCCCTAAAGATAGTAAAGTATACTTTAAAAGTATTACCTACTCTTATTATATCTCTAAGGTAAGCTATAGGATTATTATCTCCTCATTATAGGGTATTACTATTCTATTAGAGTTCTCTAATAACTTAAGTATAACTCTTTAACTCTAAGCTTTAGCTATTATTATTAACTTCTAAATAGGAAGGTATAGTATTTTATAGTAATAAATAGGTATAACCCTATAGTAAATAGCTAAGGTTAACTTTAAAGAATAATTACTTATAGACTTTTAATAAGCTTATTATAATACTATTAAGGATTTTTATAACTTCTTTATATAAAGAGGTATTCTAGTACTTACTTTATTAAGAATAACAGTTACTAGATAAGTATATAACATAGTTAAAAGTAATATACCTAGAGTATAGTTTAAGACCTAGATTAAGGCTTTTATTATAATAGAACTAAATATATTATTAACCTCTGCTATAGCATATAAACCTTTAGATATACTATAGTTAAACTATACTATTATAACCCTTCTAATAATAATATAAGAGACTAAAGGCAGCCTATTAATATATTACTAACTAAAGTAGCTAACTAAGGTTCTCTAGAGACTAATAATAATAATAAAGATAAGCTAGCTACTATAACTATTAATAATAAATAAGGTACTATTATTATTAATCCAAACTTACTAAAAAGAGGTAGAGGCTACCCTTATAAGTACTACTTCCTTAATAAGACTAGGTAGTAGTTAACTATAACTTATTATATAGCTAATACTCTATTACCTACTACCTTTCTATCTATAAAAAAAAAGTAAACTAATTACAAGCAATTAAACTATATAAAAAGGGTATTATTACTACCTCTAGTAACTCTTTTAAATACTCTAATAAGCTTAAGGTTAAGGCCTTTCTTACTTATAGTATATTTTACTTTATTATATATAATCAAATAGAGTATACTAGTATATAAATCTTTAAGGCTGGAATAGTTAATAAGGTTAAAAATAAGAATAAAGTACCTTATAAAAAGTCCTACCTTATTATATAAAAGTATACTAATAATAAGAAGAAGGCTATTCTAATCTAATTACTAACTATCTAAAGGGCTAGCTAGTAACTTATTCTAGCTCTTACTATACTACTAATATAACTTTATAGATTTTAGCTATAGCTAAGACATATTACTTAAGTATACCTATAGTCTACTACCTAGCTAGCTTAAATAATTCTTATATATCTATTACTATAGATCTAGTATCATTAACCTAAAAAGACTATTACATAGGTAATTTAACCTCTATATAGTATTACAGAAGTAAGTACTTATTAGTAAGTAACATATAGTACCTACTATAGAGAAAAGCTCTAAATAGAATTATTAATATATAACCTATACCTACTTATCTTCTTAATAGTAAATCCAGATTTTATAATTATTAGTATATAAATTAATAATATACTTAGCCTTTTAGATAACTAATTTACTATATATAAGAATAAGAAGCTAACTAAAGTAGACTTTATAACTAAACTAAAGAAGAGACTAACTATTAATGACTTACTTATATTCAATAGAGAAGTTATCTCTTTAACTAGTAATAGAAAGCTAGTTCTTAAGTAGAAAGGCTAGAGTAAGAAGCTACAACCTATTAATAGCACTACCCCCAAGGCTCTTAAATAGTATATTAAACAATAGGCTTAAAAAGCTTATATTATATTAGTCTATTAGCTAGAAGCATGCTTTAACTATTCTATTACTATATAGTATTAAGCTCAACTAAAAAAGATATTATAGTTCTAAACTATTAAATTACCTAGTAGATAAATAACCTTAACTAAGGTCCAACTTTCTACTCTATTAACATTATTATAGTAAAGCTATTTATCTTTATAGATAGGTCTTTTATAAATAATAAGGACTTTATATAATAATTAGGCTTTCTTATTAACCTTACTACTGAGAAAACTAATAAAATAATACTAGTAATTACTTTAATATTATTAGAAGTATCATATACTTTAGCTTAATAAAGTATAAGTATATTACCTATAGTATACTAATAAGTAAGATATATAGGATAGTAGCTAGAGTAGATATAGTGTATACTATTATAACCACTCTCTAATAAGTAATAGACTAAATAAAGATACTAGTAATTCTAACTATTTTATATATAGATTTATACTTCTTATATAAATACCTTATTAAATTGAATACTATAAAAGAGAAGTAACTTATAATAGATATTATAGCTTTTAAGTAGTTATATAAGAGATAGGAAGTCTATAAGATATAATAGATTAAGAGAACTAATAACCTAGTAAATAGATTTACTAAATCAATACTAAATAAAGTATTAGAGAAGCTAGTTAGTAATAAAATAGTAGTAATTAAAATAAAAGAATAGGTTTTATAAGCTATATAATAAGTTATATAGATTTAAAGTATTATAATACTTTTAGATTTGGATTTGTATTATATTTTTAAAATTTTTAGTAAAAAGCTAGATTTATATAGTACCTAGGCTGCGATAGAGAAATACTACTACTTTAGATAGTTACTAGTATTAAGGATATAATAGATCTATTAGAACAACAGTAGGGCTGTGCTAATATCACGTGACTTCTATGTTATGTGATATCCCTCCTTCTATAGCTACCTTACTTCTTTTAGTAGCACTAGCAAACACTAGTAAATTCATCCTCTTTTATTTATTATTAATATATAACTACTTTACCTACTTGGTTAATTAACCTTACCTATAATACTAATAGTGTTCTTATATTTACTATATATAAACCCTATATATACTTCTAGGTTATAGTCTTAGGTATTCTTATAGGGCTACCTTTTAGAGCTATAAAGTATTAAGAGGTATTAGACTATTTGAAGAGAGAAATAATTACGTAAAGGTATCTAATAGCTTAGGTAGCAAGTTCTAACTTTAAAGATATTACTTCTAGGAAATTAGTTTATACTTACTAGAATAATTTTATTTAATATTTAAGGATCTCCTTAGTAATTTACTTAAAAATTAGGTTCTTACTCAAGTTTAAAATATAGCTAAGTAATATGATCTAATTAATATATCTCTAGTTATAGCTTTTATTAAGAATAGTATAAAAAATAATACATATTAATAAATTGCTTATTTATTATTTATATTTCCATAAACCTTAGACTAATAAGAGAAACTAAGTATCTTTATTTATTATATATTACTTATATTCTTAGATCTAAATATAAGAAATAGAATAATAGTATTAATATTAGTTCTTTAGCTTACTAACCTATTTATATAGGTCTAATTTACCTATATTAACTAAGAAAACTTATATACCTAGGTAAGAATAAGTTAACTAATAATAGATCTTTAGTTTAATAAACTTCTTAACTAAATTAAGCTTAGTACTAAAAGACTTAGAGATTTTAATATTAATTAAGGTATAGTACTATAACTAAGGCTACTAGTTATATCTAGTTACCTATTTAGACTATCTTAAGGTAGGCTTTAATATAGATATCTAAGAATTAGAAATAAAAAAAGAAGAGTACTTTTTCTTACAAGTAATTATATCTAATAAAACTAATTTTAAAACTAAATAATTAGTTTATTTAATAAAAGTATTAAAAGTAATACCTAGTTTATCTATAGTATCTTTAATAGTCTCTTATTTAAATTACTTATATATAATCTTAATCAAAGTTTAATTTATTATAATATAAAGATTTTAATACTTTACTTATATAATAATATTATTAACTTTAATGAAAAGATTTTAAGTAGTAATAAAGTCTTAATTAAAGATAATAGGATTTTTAATTACTTTCTTAATTAACTTTTCTTTATTAAGAAATTAATTAATATCTTATTATCTAAACTTAGTAAGAAAGTAAGCTTTTCTATTAATCTAAAAAAGAGATCTAATAGTATTCTTAATAAAGATCTAATAATCTCTACCTATAGAATTAGTAGCTAAAGTACCTATATAGTAATAAGAAACTTTAGTAATTTTATATTAATCTTTTAACTTCTTTAAGAACTTAATAATATTATTACGCTTAAAGGTAAAAGCTCTATCTGAGCTAGATATAAAAAGCTTATAAAAGTTATAAATATTACTTCAATTAATATATAAAGCTAATTAAGTAATAAAAGTAACTAAAAGTTATTTTATAATAGCTTTTAAGAATCTTTCTATAGAGAAAGAAGCTAGATAAGTAATTACTAAAGTAAACTACTAAGGTATAATAACAACTAAAGCTTAAGTTCTAGGTTTAATATCTTACTAAGGTATAATTTTAGTATTACTAGTTTTAATTACTGAGTTACTATTATTTTCTAAGTTAAAAGTAATAAATAAATTATGATAAACCATAAAGTTAGTATTAAAAAGCTTATACTAATTAGTTTCTTTATTAAAAGAAATATTAAGTAAAAGTAAAGATAAAGATCTCTTAGTTTTAAAAGATATATATTAGTTACTTATAGTTAATATTAAGGTAGTATGAAGTATTTCTAGAAAGTCTATAATTCTTATAATAATTCTATGATTATTATATTCTAAGTATCTATAGGTAGGGCTAGTTAAAAACTATTTTATAAGCTAGATTAAAGTTACTAAGATAATCTTAATAATTTTAATTAAGAAATTTCTATAGAAGATAGCTCTAATCTAATCTTTTATAGAGATTATTACTAATTCCTAGTATAGAATGTTTTATTTTCAGGTAATATTATATAACCTTTTATATTATAAAGCCTATTAAAAGTTATAAGTATCTTAAGTATTACTTATTATTAAAATTAATATATAAAACTAAAGTAACTTAGTTAGATATTACTTATATCTATGAAGTAATTCTTTTTCTAAAGTATAATTCTTATTTTATATACTAAAGACTACTTAAATAACCTATAGGCTATTTACTACCAAGATTATTTTACTAATATTATTTTATTAGTATTATTATTAAATCTAAGTTTTTCTTATCTCTAAGTTTTTATTATTTACTATTATATCTATCTTAATAAATACTCTAGAGGTATTAGTAAAGAGAAAGAGAAAAAGAAGTTATAAGAGGCTTAATTAGTAGTCTATATACTATCTATTTAGATATATCTTTACTATTAATACTCTTTTTAAAAGAAAAGACTATTAAAAGTATATAGAGTATAGTTTAAGACTTAAGTTATAGTAAAGCTATATAAAAAGATATAATAATACTATATTACTCTAAGTAACTTAGGTTTTATATCTAATTTAATATAAGAAGATATAACCTATTTAGAGCTTTTAAGGTTTGAATAGATATATTATTCTTAAATTAAATATAGTAAAGCTCTTTCTATTACTTATGTTACTATATTAAACTATATTAATAAAGGTATAAGGCTTTAGTTTAAAGTATAATTTTAAAAGATAAATAAGTATATAAATAAGTACTTAATTATATACTAATCTAAGATATACTATCTCTATTTAAATATACTTTTCTAATAAATACTTAAGTAAGTATCTATAACTTATAAATGCTCTAAAAGAAAAATAAGAAAAGAAATTACTAACTATTATCTTCTAAACTATAAATACTATAACTCTAGCTTTACTTTACTATTATTAGCTACTATACTTATATTATCCATAGTAGTTTACTAATAGCAAGGATCCTCTATAATAGAGTTAAGTATACTCAGATATATATTAGTAGAGATAGGAATTATTTTATTTAACTTATTTATTATAATAATATATTAGATGCTATTATTAGCTAGTAGTATATATATAATAAAGTTATTATAAGGTATAAGTTTAAAGAGAAGATCTTTATTTATATAAACCTTATATAGAATAGGGATTATTACTATTATATATAGTAGTAGTATAATTATAGTTATTAATTATATTGGGGCTTTTATAAGGGGGTAACACTTAATATTATAATACATTAGAATAATTACTTTATATAAATTAATAATTACTAAGTAGTTAAAAAGTTTAATATTAAATTATTCTATACTAAGAATATTAGTACTAATAAGTATTTTAGCTTATAGCTTATTAACTAATAAAACTTCTCTTATAAAATAGGCATATATATTATTACCTATATCTCAATACTTACTCTTAAAGTAAATTAGAAAAATAATATAGTTAGCTTTTTAATAAATATCTATACTAATACTATAGACTATAAGTAGTTAGGTATATTATTAAATAAGTAAAAAGGAGAAAAGTTTTATAATCTATTATTTATTTACTAGTATATAACTATAGCTAGTATTACTATAGATTTCTTTCTCTTTAATTCTATTAAGAGAAGTTATAAAGTTTATTTATATATAGGTATAATTTTATATATTTAATCTAGTACTAATATCTAATTAAGAATCTATAGATAAAGTAATAATAGGTAATATTACCTTATTAGGTAAAAGGCTATTATTATTTAATAGCAAAGGTTTCTCTATTAAAGTCTTATTAATATTATTAGCTAGGAGCTTTTTATATATTTATTATTATTATTAAGTAAGTCTATAACTCTAAAAAAGGCTTATAAAGTTAGGGTAGTAGTTGTATAATTACTATAGATAAGTATATTATATTAATCTTAAAGATATTAAAAGAATATATTACTTAAGGGAAACTAATTACTATAAACCCTATATTTATATTTGGTAATAATTCTAGCTATACAAAATATAGTATTACTTTATTTATACTTATCTTGAGATTATGGTACCAAGGTATAGTTTAGTAATATATAATTCATATTATCTTTTTATTTATAACAATCTTTATTAACTAAAGGCTTAGTAATATATATATTACTTATCCCCTCTATTAAACTATTTAGTAGTATATTTATATTATTCTATTTATTTACTATATAAGCTATAGTATATAGTAGGTATCTAAGTTAGTTATTATTATAATATTAGTAATCTTATTAATCTAATAAGGCTAGAGTATTAACCTAGTAGTAAAAGTTATCTTCCTAGTCTTAATATAAGTAAAATAGTTTAATAGAGTTAAGTATAGATAAGCTAAGATTATTTCCTACTACTATCTATTAATTAGATTATTATATTAGTAATATAAAGTTAATATAAGCTTAAGATAGCTTATAAGCTTATTACTATATATTAGATAAGATATTATAGGATATATTCTATTCTATTCTTAATTAAAAAGTAATTTATTATTATCTATAGCTTATATTATAATTAAACTTATTTTAATATATTTAATAAGTATTAAATTTAGATTATTAGCTAAGATAAGGGGCTATATAATCTTCTTATCCTTATATAGCTAGTTATAAGACTATATTACTATAAAAGGCTATAGCTTATTAGGTTTAGGTATAAGTATTTTAGTTATATTATATTAGAAATCTATTTTTAGCTATATAGATAAAGATACTTTCTTAGTTATCTAGGTATTCTAAGAATTAGGTAAGGGTAATATTATAGTTAGGCTTTTTAACTTAAGCTTAGATATTACTATTAAGGGCTTTAAAGATAACCCTAAGTTATATATAGAGGTTAGTAATCTTAGTATTATATATATCTTAAATTATAGTTTAAGTAAAGGGTTTAATAATAAAGCTTTTATTAAGGTATTATATAGTAAGTTTATAGCTATAAAGTACTACTAATGCCTTAAATAAGTTTTACTTAAAGTATTTTTAAAGTATATCTATAATTATTATTATATTATAGCTTATTAATCTTATTTATTTTAATAGGATAAGCTTAATTATATACTAAGCTGATATAGTACTAAGTAAATATATTAATTAAATATTATATATAGTAGTATTACTATAAGTTATAATTAAATAGTATAGGTAGCTATAGAAAATATATATATCTATATAAGTTATATACTTAGTACTTAATATAATACTATATTTAAAGAGATTATAAGCTATAGAATTAAAGTAGCTAACTTCTTTAAGCTTTAGAGGTAACTAAGTATTAGTATTAGTTATAGAGATAGCCTATTACTAATTTTATAGTATTATTACAACTACTACTATAAATTAAGTAAGTATATCTTAAGGTAGAACTATAAAAGCTAGAGGTAGAGGTAAGTTATTTACTATCTTACTAACTTCTAGTTTTATATTATTAAGAGGTACTTACTTATTTATTTAATTAAGTAAGGTAGAGGTAGATAAAGTATAATTACCTAAGTTAAAGATAAAGCTTTTTATTAGTAATAGTAAGAAAATATAAATTATAATTAAGATAAGTAATATAACTATTTATTATTATTATTACTCAACTAGTAAACCTAGTTAGGTTAAGTTACATAATATATTATCTTTTAAAGTAATATTATTATTATTATAAAGTTAAATATTATATATTAAGTAGATTACTTAGTAAATAGCTCTAGATACTTTAACTTATTTAATAAGGTATAAAAGCTTAATTTCTCTAATAATATAATTAGCTATTAAGTTATTCTATAGTAATATATATTAGGTATAGTATTAGTTATTTTTTAAGATAAAGGTAGTATATAAGTAACTAGTATTTAATTAGTAAAATTATAATAGCTAGTATACTTATAATATTATTAGTATAGGAGAAAAGAGAAAGATAGAGGTATAATTATAAAAAAGAAGAATAAGGATTGGTTTGATTTTTTTTATACTAGTAGTTCTAGTAATAAACCTTAGTTATGCTACTAATTTATTAGGGTTACCTAGGTATATAGAAGAGAGCTTATATTAATTACTAAGTACTTTGCTATATTAAGGTCTATATATACCTTAGCTGACTAATAACTACTAGTTATGGCCTAGTTGCCTGGCACTCTTACTCTATGCTTTAGATGAACCGAGCTGATGCGAAGGGCCCGCTGACCACGAGGTGGGCTGTCAGCCGGCTGTGGGACTTTTGGCTGTGCGTGTGTTTCGCTGCAGTTTCCTCGGGGTTACCAATTTCAAAGACGCAAGGTGTTGACGGCTTGGTCGGGAGTTGCGGCTTTCCCTCAAGCACCTTAATGCAAAAACAGGGCTACAGGATGGAAAGGCTGGTCTTGTCAAAGTGGGTGCAATATGCCGGCGAATGGCACAGACCTCCAGGCCTATTGGGCTAGATTAGGAAAGGTCTGTGGCGAAATGTTGGTTGATATCTATGGGACGGATTTTACTAGCTAAAATATTTGGAATCCGATAACCACATACATTTAGATCCTAAGGCAATATAATAGCTATAAATATATAGGGAATCCTATAGAAAATAGTAATATAGTTATATATATATACTAGTAATTAATTAGAGATTATTACTATAATTATTTATATATTTTAATAATTAATAGTTTAAATTATAAGTACTAATTAATATTACTTAAAGTATTACATATAATATATATGATATATACTATAGCTATTATTATAATTAAAAATAAGATAGCTATAATATTAGTAACTCTAAGCAGCTTAGCTAACTAGAGTAATTAGTATATCGAGCTATAGTAATAAGTAGTAACCTTAAATCTATAGAAGTTAATTAACTTAAATACTAATAATATATAATATATTATTATAAAATAACTAATAAAGCTTTTAATAGCTCTAGATACTATAAACTACTTAATAATACTATTTATAATAACTAAGTAGGTAATAGATAATATAGTAGATAGCTAATAATTACTAAATCTAAAAGATATATAAGCTTTAAAGCTATTCTAACTATTAACTAAAAGCTAGAAGTAACTTAGATATAATAATAAGATATATATATAAAAATAATAATAATATAAGTAAGATTATAAAGTAATTAGTAACTTAGTTACTTAGATCTATATAATAGTAAATCTAATAGTAATTATAAAGTATTACTTTATAAGTAAGTTAATATATATATAGATATATAATATTAATATATATATTAATCTAGTTTTATATAAGAAAAAGAGAATTACTATAGTAAAGTATAAGAAAGTTATAAAAAGAGCTATAGATTATAAGGTAATAGATATAAAAGAGATAGAGAAATAGATATCTAACTAGGAGAAAGTACTCTCTTATAGTATATAAGTCTAGTAGTATTTAGCTATAAAGACTAGTAAATAGTTTTTACTACTAATAAAGGTATTAAGGTATATACTATTAGTAGTATAGGTGGAGGTATATAAAAGTACTAACTATATAAGGGCTATTAATAATTAGCTCTTATATTATAAAGTAATATTAGTAATATAGGCTTATATTACTATAAAGCTAGAGTATCTCTAAGCAAAAGCTACTTATAATACCTTTAGCTTAGTTACTATAGTAATAGTTACTAATAATATTATAGTGAATTATATATAAAAGAAGCTAATAAAGAAAAAATAGTATAATAACTACTGTAATAATTATAATAATAAGAGGATAACTATAGTAATAAAAATTACTTATTATATAATATCTCTAAGTACTTATTAGTAAGGTATTACTTTATAAGTAAAATATACTTAAGGTTTCTATATTAACTATATAGAGTAGTTATTAACTATATAAAGTAGGCTCTAATATAGTAATATATAAAAAATAGGCTAAAAGAGAAAGATATATTACTAGCTTTTATATATACTTACTTAGATAAATTTACTATAGTACTAATAGTAATACCTCTAGTAAAATAACAATTAAAAGGTAGTAAAGGTAAGGTATAGTTAAAGAGTAAAGAAGCCTTATCTATATAATTAGCTACTTTTATAATATCTAATTATTTACTTAAAGACTTTATTATCTTAGATTTGGAAGTAACCCTTTATATCTTTTATTTTTATTATTACTTCTTAAAGATAACTTTAATAAACTTAGATAACTTTATCTGAGTAAGTAATACTACTATCTTAATTAAGAGATAGAGTAATATACTTATTTATATAAAATAGAGTAATTATTAAGTATAATCTATACTTAAAAGAGTTACTTATTATCTATTACTATTATATAACCTAGTATTATATATAATACTTAAAATAAGAAATAATTAGTAGTAAGATAATAGTCTAATTAACAATGATATATATATAATGAAGGATTACTTTATCGTATTTAATATAGATAAGATTACTAATTAATAAGTTATTAAAACTAGTAAGAACTATAATAGTCTTTATACTATATTAGTGGTATATTTAATAGTAGTAAATATATATAGTTATAGTAACCTTAGTATTAATAGAATACTACTAAAGAAGTAAGCTAGTTAAAGCTAACTATTAATATAACTATCTTAGTTACTTAAGTAGCTATATACTTTATAAAATAACTACCTAAGCTTATAGTATATAGATAAAAAGAGATATACTAGAGATATCTATTATATTATATAAAGTATATATAATAAGTAAGATATAGTAGTAAGTATTATATTAACTATAGAAGTTAATTAACTATATAGAGGTAAATAATTATATTATACTAGATTTTTACCTATTTAAATAAGGCTATAGTAAATATAAGTTAGCCTTATTACTTAGTAACTAAAAATCTAGCTTTATATAAGACTACTACTTATAATAGCATACTTCTAAGGCTATTAAAATAGCTTTAGTAAACTTTATACAATTAATTAAAGTATATAAATTAATAGAAGTATAAGTAATTAAGTATAATAATAAGATTATAACTACCTATCCATAGGTAAAGAAGGCTATAAAAAATATAAAAATCCTATTTAAGGCTTTAGTGCTTGAAAATATAAATATAAAATAGTAGTATAGAGAGAATTACTATAGTAATTAAAGAGAAAGCTTATATAATAAGGCTAAAGTTAAAATTATTAATATTACTATAGTTAGAGATTTTGAAAGGAGTAGTATACTTATATAACTATATACTAGCTAAATCTTATAGCTAGAGATCTCTATATTAGATTTAGTATATAATAAGAGGGTAGCTATTATCTATACTATACGTTAGTTATTTATAAGTATTTAGTTACTATATATATATAATAACTTTAGATACTTAACTTAGCTATAATTATCTTTAATACTTTAAAGTAAAGGTATATATTAGCTATTTAGTTAGATATATATTAACTAACTAGTATTATATATATATCTCTCCAAAGAATAAAGTTACTATATCTTATAATATAATATTTAATAAAGATAAATAATTCTCTAGAAAAGAAGATAAATAGGTAAATAAGTAAAGTAATATAGATAAGATTATAATTGATAAATAGATATATAAAGTAACTAAAAAGAATTTTATAAATATTACTAATAATAAGGATATTATAAAAAAAAGATATAGTATAAATTCTAAACTAAACTACTAATAAAATACTAGAAGAAGTTTATAAATATATAAAGTTATACTTTATATTAATAATACTACTAGAATCTCTAAAATCTTTATTTATTATATTAGTATTAGATATACTTAATATAAGAGAACAAGAAGACTATAAATATTATAATAAAGTCTAATATATTAACTATATTATATATTAAAAATAAATGTATCTATAAGAATATTAGGAAGCTATATTTATAATTAAAACTATTAATAGTCTTTATTATAGTACTTAAAACTAGTAAGCTACTTATATAGCTAGGACTATTAATAGTTCTTACTATAGTCTTTAGAAAATCTTAAAGTAAGACCTCCTACCTAGTAAAAGTATAAGCTAGCTCTCTAATATTAGAAAGGATAATACAATAGGAGAGGATCTATCTAGCTTTACTAATAAGATAATAATACCTTAAAATATAGTTATAAAGCTAGCTATAAGGCTATATTAGACGGATTTATCTAGGTTACTTAAGGTATATACTAACTTAAAAAAGTACTTATTTATAAAGGATTTTTAAGAAACTAAGAAAGCTTATTTATAAAGCTATAATACTATAAATAGCTAAATTAAAGTTAGTATAAAAGAAGCTAGTAATAATTAAATTATTAATAAGTAAGGTATTAGGTTTCTAGTTCTAAATAAGGGGTCTTAAAAAGGATTAATTATATATATAGAAGTATAACTATTAAGAGGGCTACTAGGTTAAGCTAGTAGTAAAAGGGGCTCCCGCAGGTAGGCTTGTAGACAAGCTCAGACTGGTCTTATATAACTAGTAAGACCAGAGTTAGTAGGTAACTCTGATAGATCCTGACGATGGGCTAGTATTATAACACTGGTAACTCTCTATTTTAGCTAAGTAGTAGCTAGCTAGCCTATAGTTTAAAAAGCTTAAAAATATAATAAAAGCTTAAATTATAAAGTATTTAACTTCTTATTACTAATATAATATCTATATATCTTATATATAAAACCTATCTATTTATCTATATCTTTATCTACCTAGTACTAATAAGCTCCTCTAGTACCTTATTTAGTAATAACTTTATAAAACTATTAGCTAGGTTATCTATACTATAGATCTATTATACTTTATAAATCCTATGGCGTTTACATAACTACTAAAGAGCTATGATATCAATTATAAGTTACTTTTCCCTTATAGTACTAAGCTTTACTAAACACTTATATAGTAAGTATGAATTAGTATATATAGTTATAGGGATCTAAGGAACCTTGAGGTAGTTAGAGACTATTACTAGTATAGTTCTAATTGCATGGGCTATATTGGCTCTAGTAACTATTGCATATATCTTAGAGGTAAGTATACTATAGGTAACTCTTTTATACTTTATAGAGCTAAAATAGATAATATTACCTATAAGGTTAAAAGTAGTATCTCTACTAGTAAATAGGCACTCTTTATTATTATTAGACTTATTAGTAAGTATAATAATAAAGCTAAGTTATGATATTAAATTACTATTGTTTGTAAAAGAGCTGTTAATAAATATAAAGAGTTTAGCACTAGCAAGATCTAGTAGTTAAAATCGCAGCCCGCGGTTGAGGTTATTTATCTGCTACTTGACCCACCAGTTAAGGTCCTTGATTTTAGCTAGGCTAGGTAACTGGTACTAGGTAGTAATTAAATAGTTAATGTACGCCTTAGGTTAGTAAATAGAGGTAATGTATGCGCCTTAGGTGCGCTGCTTAATATACTGCTGCTTTGCATTAAGCGTGCTAGGGTTAATTAATTATAGCTTCTTATCTTAGTCCTTTTAGTAAAGGGTTATCTTACTATTGTTACTAAGGGTTAACACGCTACTGTTAAAAGTGATAAGCTTATTAACTTTAAGAAATTGCTTTAGTTTAGCTATAAAAGTAGCTTCTTTTAGCGCGCGGTTTTTGCAGTTAGAGAATGATTTATCTATAAGGCTGATGGTATTGTCTATTTATATACTCATTATTACAAAATCGTTATTTTTAAGCACTAAAATAAGTAAGCAAGGGTTAAAAGTAGATAAACCTATCTAGAGGCTCTTTCTATAGTAGTTATTATATATAGGCTACTAATAAGTGCCTACCTTAGGTATACTATAAAGTAGCTGTTTAACCTCTATAATTATATCTATTACATTGAGATAGTGAATTTTAAGAGGAAGTTAGGTAAGGATAGTATATACTAATTTAGTTACTAACTAGGTATATGCTTACATTATATTATATAACTAGAGGATGTAACCTTGTTACAAAAGCAATGGTATAATAGAGAGTATTACTTATTAGGCCTTTTATTAGATAGTTAGTAACTAGGTTAAAATTATAGCTTTACTATTATTTATATAACCTTAGATAATTAGTTATAATTTTCTATAGGGTTGCTTGTTTTTGCTCTTAACCTTATATACTAACCATGACTTAAAAGTCTATATACCGCTATGCTTTTTCTTATTAAATTTAATAATAAAAAACATACTACAGTCTATAAATCCTTAGATTTTACTAGTATCTAACTGTTTAAATAGCTTGCTAGGCGTAGTTATTATACCCTTCTTACGTAGCTTAATTACTAGCGTGTAGTTAGTATTCTCTTTTATTATAAAAATATAGTTAATTATAGAGACTATAGGTATAACTTCTATAATAAAAATTTAAGCTAGATTCTTCCTTAGTTAGCCTAGGCCTCTTCTTACTAGTAGCAGTTACGCAGCGACTACAATAGAGTTGCGTTTAATTAGAGCATTTGTAGGTGCCTCTGCTGCGGTAGTTGCTAGCAGTCTGGGTTGCGCGGGATCAATAGAGTCCTCTACTCTAGAGGGGTTATGCTGTAGCTTAATAGCAGTAATAGAGAATTAATACAGTTTCTACAAGGTCTTAATAGTACTGCTAGTGCTGTTATTAGTAGTTAATTAATAGGGTTCTTTCTTGCCTTTACTCTAATAGTATATTCTAACAAGTAATTGTAGAGAGAGAGCCACGCTTGTTATAGTATTAGGTCTGTTATATACTATAAGTACTTTGTTAACCTACCTTTTTGTATAGATACTATAAATCTCCTCTATTGCCTTTTATATAGCTTCTATATACTACAGGGTTAAGGGTAATAAGGCTAAGTTATTGTTAATATAAGGGTATATACTAAAGACTAATAGTATAGAGATAAGGCTATTGGGGCCTGCAATATTATTAATTACTTTTATAGTAAGTTATAGTGTGACTTTAGGTTTAGCTTCTGACTCTATATAGACTATCTTATATACTTAGTATAGTATTATATAGTACTGTTTAACCTTATTAATATTATAATAAGCCTTAATAAGGATCTCTTTTACCTTAATAGATAGTGTATAGGTGGTATACTTAAATTTAGCTGCGTGAAAATTTAGCCTAGTATCTATAATAATCTAGTCTAGAGGGCTGAGATATATATTAATCTAGTATATCTATAGTGCTTCCTATATATACTCTATAGTAATAGAGTATAAAAATCACGCTATATTAAAAGAGGTTATACTATTAATAATATAGAGTACTAGTTTATTACTATCTAAGTATATTATATTAATAAAGACCTCATAGTTAAAGTTATAATTATTATAGAGGGTAAACTTAAACCTTCCTAGAGCTTTTAAATTTAGCTAGTAGTACTAGCAAAATTTATTAATTTCTTTGATATTTGAGATTGCTATTATATAGCTAGCTTGCTAGAGCACTTTGTATAGCTAATAGACTAAGGGGTGACTAAATTAGCAATATATTTACTATAGCTCTACATTAGTAAGATAGTGTTACGCTATGCTGCACTCTAGCTGCTCTAAAAGCATCTATAGGTAGCCCTATTTGTATACTACTAGCACTATAGTTATACCCTTAATAAGTACATTAGTAAGGTTGTTAAATTATATACTATTAGAGTCTATATGTTTTAGGTATAAAAGAAACAGAGTGCTAGAGGTTATTATATAGAAAGTAAGCTTACTAATAGGGGTAGGTATAGTAATAGCTCTAAGTAAATTAAATAAATTACTGCTACTAAATTTAATACTTACTTTGCTATCACAGCTTGTATCTAGTAGTAACTCTGCTCTAAGGTACTTATAGAGGGCTATATACTATTAGTAGCCTATGGTTAATACTTAGGCTGCCCCAGTATCTAGCATAATACCCTAAAAAGTTACAGTAGAGTATTAATCATCAAGCACAAAGACTTTGTCTAACCCTTGTTCTTAGCTAGGGTCTTATACAAAAGGGTCTTCTTTTGTTAAAGCATACAAAGTAGCCTAATTATATAGTTATATATAGACCTTCTAGCTATTAATACTCTCTTTACTAAAAAACGCTATAGATATAAAGAAAGTTATATCCTTAAAGAGCTCTTTACTATTATCTAGCATATACTTATTATTAGTTGTATTGCTAAGAGAGTCAGGCTCTTTACCCTTATAGTTAAGAAGGTATTATTTAAATCTTTCAGCAAAGTAGCTCCTTTGGAGCTGCTTACAAGAGGCATCTCTTTCCTCCTTTGAGTACATTGTTAACTAACATCCTTCCTTGTTGCAGATGAAGCACTTTCTTGCTTAAAATACGCTGCTTTGCAGGCAGTTGTTTTAAGGCCTTAGACCATACCCTTATTGCAGTAGGTAACTACTGTATTAGTTATTATAGTAGTAGTTAGTAAAGTACTACTAGTCTAGCTTAGGCAGTCCGTCTATAAGCTACTATATCTTTTACTTATATATTACTACTATATTGCTTATACTGTTTCTTAACTATATATAAAGTATGTTATAAGTTATAGGTAGATTAAGTAGGGCAGCCACACACTTAGGTATACCTTAGTAATAAGTAAGTAAAGTATTATAGTAGTCACTATTAGTAGGTATACCTTACTATATTATAGCTCTAACTAGCTTTATAACTTTCTTAATAAGCAAGTTTAGTACTTTAACTCTTATTTTACTAGGTGATTTATAAGTAACTTACTTATAGCTAAGCCTTTATAACTCTATATTACACGCGCAGTAGACTTTATCCCCTTTAAACTATGATTTAATATTTACTATAAGTATATTAAAACTAATTAAATAGTTATAGAGGTTACTAGTAAAATACTCCTATATATTACCTATAAGCATAAATAAGATAGTAGACCTATAGTAATTACCAGAGATACCAACCCTCATACAGAGGTTATAAAAAATCAGAAGCTTTATGTTAAAGGTCTTATAATTACTACTACTATACTTTGATATTAAATTATCTAAATATAACTTAATAAGGTTAGTTAATTAATAAGTAATTAGCCTATTAGTTAGGGGAGTAGTTATACTTAGCAACTACCTCTTAACTATTATAGTAGTTATAAGGAAACTTAGGATAAGAGAGGCTTTGTTAGTTTACCTTTTAAATAGGGGAGGTTTGAATAATAGGTTACTATATAAGGTATGTTGTTAATAATCTGACTTATCACATAACTTCTATAAAAAGTCCATACTTTTATAGCTGTTGCATACCTTATTAATTAATAGTAAGGGAGTAGCCTTCAGTATCTATTTAATGTTTCTTACAAAGTCTAGGTTATTAAGGTAGTTATCAAAGACCTTATACTTAGCCTCTATTTTACTTATTATCTTATTATCCTACCTTAAGAAATACTTATTATTAACTAGCTTCTTTAACCTTATACTAATAGTGCTTTTGATAGGTTCTTTTATTACCTATATACTATAGCTAATAATAAAGTTATAGAAGGTAGTTATAACTACCCTTAAGGTAGTATTAAAGTCTATATTAGACTAATATTTAAATTTATTATAGACTTATTACTACAAATCTCTACTATAGTAGCCTTACTCCTTATAGGTAGTTAAGTAATATAGGATAATTATATCCAATAACTTAACGTAGTTAGAGGGTAAGCTACTCTCTAAGATTTAATTTAAGTACTTAATACTCTAAATCAATAGGTTAACATACTTATAGTATCTATTAGGTATAGATTTATAATATCTATATACTATACTAACTGCGCGCTTACTTACGGTCTCTTTAGTAGCCTTAGAGGTACGCTCTACAGCAATTACTTTTTCTTGTATTATTATAGATACCCTTTATTAGCCTAACAACCTCTTAAATATAGGTATTTCTTCTAGTAAGCTAGAAGGCATATATATATATTAGAGGGATTACTACTAATAATATAGGTAACTACTTAGTTAATAGGGTCTTACTTGCTTTCTTTACTAAGGGCTTGGTAGCGGTATTGCCTATTAATATAGCCCTTCCTCCTTTGCGCTAAACTTATTACTTATTAAAAAGAGCCTTTTACACAGTCTTATGACTCTTATTGCTTATTAAAAAGAGCCTTCCTCGCGCGGCACTTACTACTCATCAAAAAGAGCCTTTTTTGCACAGGCTTCCTTAGCATTAGTTACTTAAGGGTAATTAGAGGTATATTTTAAACAAGAAAAGAGTATAAAAAGAAGGTTAGAAAGAGAGAAGGAGTAAAAAAAATTATAGAAGTTAGAGGAGGGGAAGGGGGTCTATTATACTTCTATAGGCTTGTTAGACTGTTTGGTTTTTTAATAGCCTAGTAGAGTTACTTTTTAGGTAACTATAATAATAGTTATAAGTCTAAAGTTAAAGTAATAAAAAGGTAAAGTTAATAAGGTTATATTAAGTTAGTTAATAGTAGGTTATTAATAGTTGTCTTAGTATGTAAAGTATAAGACTTTGTAGTCTTGTAGTCTAACAATATTTAGTAAAACTTGTTATCTTATGGGTTATAGCTTCTTGTAATATAACAAAGTTAACTTATATAAATTAAGCTTATGTACTTATAGTACTCATTATAGAGGTACTATAAGTCTACTATAACAGTATTCTAAGCTAGTTATCTATATAGGAGAAAGTATAGAACTATCCTACTACTACTATAGGGTTTAAAGTATTTCTATCCCTTCTTAAAAAGCCTTATTAATCTATAGTATCTTTTAATAAGTAGTTACTATATTTAACTACTAATTAGTATTAGTAAGTAAGGTATTAGGTTTCTAGTGATAAATAAGAGGTCTTAAAAAGGATTAATTATATGTGTAGAAGTATAACTATTAAGAGGGCTGCTAGGTCAAGCTAGTAGTGAAAGGGGCTCCCGCAGGTGGGCCTGCGGACAAGCTTGGACCGGTCTCACGTAACCAGTAGGATCAGAGTTAGCAGGTAACTCCAATAGATCCTAACAATAGGCTAGCATTGTAATATATATACTTAATTACTAATAGGTATATACCTATAAGCTAAATAAATATAAACTTCTTATAAAGTTTAAGATATACCTTATTATGTATGGTAATTAGTAATTAAAAGATATAATCTATAATATATATATAGTAATACTAATAAGACTTTTATTTTAATTACTTATTATAATTATAGCTAAGTTAGACTTAGAATTACTTTAATCTAATATAGTAAATATATTTATATATACTAATATAGATAAGATAGTATTTATAAGACTTCTTTTAAAATATCTAAGCTATAGTAATAGTAAGATTATCTACTTATAAAAAGCCCTTTATAGGTTATAATAATTATTACTACTATAGTAAAAGTACTTCAAAAAAGGACTTTAAGAACTTAGATTTGTACTAATTATTAGAAAGCTATACTACTAGTAAAAGAGAGCTATTATATTCTTCTTTTATATTAATGATTATATTTTTATATTCTCTAAGTTATCATAATAAGAAACTAGTAAGGTAATTAATAGTATAAAAAAAGATATTACTTAAAGAATAATAATAAAATATAATAGTTTCTTAATATAAAAATTCTTTATAATAGATAATAATAAAAGATATAGCTATTATAGTAAAGAGAAGGAATTTACTAGCATTTACTAGCGCTACTAAAAGAAGTAAGGTAGCTATAGAAGGAATGATGTTACGCAACATAGAAGTTACGTGATATTAGCACAGCCCTACTGTTGTTCTAGTAGATCCATTATATCTTTAACACTAGTAACTATCTAAAGTAGTAGCATTTCTCTATAGTAGCCTAGCTACTATATAAATCTAGCTTTTTACTAGAAAGCCTAAAAATATAATAAAAGTCTAAATCTAAAAGTATTATAATACTTTAAATCTATATAACTAATTATATAGCTTATAAAACCTATCCTTCTATTCTAATCACTACCGTTCTATTACTAACTAGCTTCTCCAATAACTTATTTAATACTAATTTAGTAAATCCATTTACTAGGTTATTAATCCTCTTAATCCATTATATCTTATAGACTTTCTATCTTTTATATAACTACTTAAGGGCTATGATACCTATTATAAGTTACTTCTCTTTTATAGTACCTAATTTAATAGGGTATTTATATAAGAGGTATAAATCTATATATAAAATAGTTAGAATTACTTGTATCTTTATTTAGTCTATTACTTACTAGAGAGTAATTATAATAGTATATACTATATCTACTTTAGCTACTATCTTATATATCTTACTTACTAATTTACTATAGGTAATATACTTATACTTTATTAAGCTAAATTATATGATACTTCTAATAATATTAAAGTAGTTACTAGTATTATTATTACTAGTTTTCTTAGTAGTAAGGATAACAAGGAAACCTAATTATAATATAAAGTCCTTATTATTTGCAAAGAACCTATCTATAAAGATAAATAGCTTTACTATAGCAAGGTTAATAAGGTAGAAAGTTAGACCTTAGTTAAGGTTATTTATCTACTAGGTAATTTAATAGTTTAGAGCTATAATATCTTCTTTAGTTAGAGCTTATTACTATATAGCAATAAAATAGTTAAAGTATGCTTCTAGCTAATAGACTGATATAATATAGGCTCCTCAAGCCTATTATTTAACATACTATTTAAGAGCCTCAGAAGCAGTACTATTAATAGGTTATAGCTTCTTACCCTAGCCTTTCTACTTAAGGACTAGCTTTCTATTACTAGTTAAAGAGATAACTCCTCTATTAAATATAAGTGGGTTATTAATAGTTAGTCTCTTCTTTACTTTAGCTATAAAGTTTACCTTAGTTAGCTTCTTATCCTTATATATAGTAAATTAGTTATCTAAAAGGATAAGTATATTATTAGTTTATATACTAATAACTATAAAATCTCGATTCACTATTAAGGAGATAAGTAAGTATAGGTTATATATTAATAATTCTATTTAAAGCTTTTCTCTATAGTAGGTACTATATATTACGTACTAGTAAGTACTTACTTCTATAATACTATATAGAGGTTAGATTACTTATATAATAGTCCTCTTAGGGTAGAGGTATTAGATCTATAGTAGTGGATATATAAGAATTATTTAAGCTAGCTACGTAGTAAACTATAGGTATACTTAAGTAATATCTCTTAGCTATAGTTAAAATCTATAAAGTTATATTAGTACTATAGTAAGGGCTAGAATAAGTTACTAGCTAGCCCTTTAAAAAGTTAGTAACTAGGTTAGAATAGCCTTCTTCCTATTATTAGTATACTCTTATATAATAAGGTAGGACTTTTTATAAGGTACTTTATTGTTACCTTTAACCTTATTAACTATTCTAGCCTTAAAGATTTATATACTAGCATAGTCTATTTTATTATATATAATAAAGTAAAATATACTATAGGTAAGAAAGGTCTTAACCTTAAGCTTATTAGAGTATTTAAAAGGGTTACTAGAGGTAGTAATAATACTCTTTTTATATAGTTTAATTACTAGTAGTTAATCTACTTCTTCTTTTATAGATAGGAAGGTAGTAGCTAATGAAATATTAGCTATATAGTAAGTTATAGTTAATTAATACCTAATCTTATTAAGGAAGTAGTACTTATAAAGGTAGCCTCTACCTCTTTTTAGTAGGTTTAGATAAATAATAATAGTACCTTATTTATTATTAATAGTTATAGTAACTAGCTTATTTTTATTATTATTATTAGTCTCTAGAGAACTCTAGTTAGCTGCTCTAGTTAGTAGTATATTAATAGGCTACTCTTAGTCTCTTATATTATTATTAGAAGGGTTATAATAGTATAGTTTAACTATAGCATATCTAAAAGTTTATAAGCTATAAAAGAGGTTAATAATATATTTAGTTCTATTAATACTAATAAGTTAAAAAAAGCCTTACTAGCTACTCTTTTGATACTATATATAGACCTTAGACTACAAGGGTAGTGCTAGAGTTAATGTTAGAGGCTATGAGGGGTAATAAGGTTAGAGATAAAAGATAAGAGATAAAATAAGATATATATTGTTTTTGATATAATAGAAGAGCTTTCTGTTTACCTTGCTGTCTAGCTAGATATAAGGGATATAAGGGGTTTATTTATACTTATTTTCTGTATATTCTAAGGATTTCTTAGATATTCTAGGTTGTTTTCTTAAACACCTCGGTTATATAGTTTATAACTATATTCTTATATGTTGTTTTCTAAAACATCTCGGTTATATCGTTTATAACTGTATTCTTATTTCCTAAATTTCTTCTTAGATAGTTCTTACTTAAAGGAACTATTCTTTGTATATAGATATCCTATGTATTTGTAATATATAGGCGTTTTCTAAGTAAATATATAGTTATCTATTATATATAGTATATACAGTACTATTAATACTGTGTTATATAATTCACTTTATTATTATATATAGTATCTTTATATATAGATATAAGGTATTTAAACCTTAATATTTAACAGTTAATAATATATTAGGGCTATTTTATATTCTAACTACTTTATTAAATTACTATTTTATATAGATTTAGTAAACTACTTCTATTACTTTTCTAACTACTTTAGCTCTCTTAGTTATAGTTAGTAATAGAGGTAAATTATCTATTATCTATAAGTATATACTAAAAACAAGAAGAGTTAGAACAAGGCTATTAGAGCTAGTATTATTATTAATAGTCTTAATAGTAAGTTAGAGGGTAACTTCTAATAAGATACCCTTATTACAAAGTATCTTATAGGGTTACTATAAAGAAGTATAGTATCTTTCTACCTTACTAATACTATAGTATACTTTAATAGGTACTTCTTTTACCTTAAATAATAGTAATTAAGTAGACTTCTTAAATTTAGAAAAGTAAAAGTTAAGGCTAGTATCTATAACTATCTAGTCTAGTAGGCTAAGATATATATTAATCTAATATATAGATAGAGCTTCCTATATATATTTTATAGTAATAGAGTTAAGAAAGTAAGCTACTTAAAATAATATAGTAGTATTAATAATATATAGGGTAGAGCAGTTTCTATTATGGTAAACTATATTAATAATAATCTTATTGTTAAAGTCATAGTTATTATCTCTTAGAGCAAACTGAAAGCAGCTAGGTAACTTTCTATTTATCTAGTAATAATAGTAGAGTTTTATTAATCACTCTAAAGCAGTAATTTCAACATTATTACTAGACCATATTAGTACCTTATAAAGTCTATAGACTAATAGGTAGCTAGATTATTAGTAGACTCTTTATAATTTAGTATCTATAAGATAGTACTAGGCTATACTTTATATAGACTACTCTAATAGTATCTACACATAGCCTTATTTATAAATAATAAGTATAATAGTCTTTCCTTAGACAAGCTTATTAATTAGGTTATTAAAGTATATACTGTTATAGTCTATATCTATAAGGTATAGAAGAAATAGTATATTTATTAGTATTACATAGAATATAAGGATACCTAATAGTATTAGGATATTAATAGTACCTTTTCAAACAAAGTACTTACTATTACTAAATTAAATTCTTACTTAACTAGCATTATCAGTATTTAGTATTAATTAGCTATAGAGAAATTATTATAGAGTAAAGTATTAATTAAAACTAATAGTTAAATATTCTACTACTCTAGAATCTAGTATAATACTCTCAAAGGTAGTTACTAAGTATCAGTCTTTAAGTATAAAGATATCTCCTACTATAGTACCTTTCTTAGTTATATTACCTTATAAATCTTCTTTAGTAATAAAGTAAGTAGTTAACTAGTTATAAAGGGTATTAAAGAGTATTAGACTATTAACTATAGTAGAGTTAAAGTAAGTGGTTAAGGTAAAGAAGGTAGTATTAACTCTATTAGGTTTATTATTAATTTTATTATCTAATTTAAAAGATTTAAATCCTTTAAAGTTAGTTATAAAGTAATAAAAACCTTTAAGAGAAGATTCTATAAGGTACTACTTCTTATACTTATAGTATAACTATTATTATTTCTCTTTTAAGTATTTTATTAACTAATAGCTAGTCTTACTATAGATATAGTACTTCTTAAAAGTACTACTACTATTATAGTTTTAATTAAAAAGGTAATATAAGCCTTGATTATTATAGTTATTATAATTATTTTAATAGGTATTACTACTATACACTCTAGTAAACATATTAAAAGGGTTATAAAGAGCTAACAAATAGTCCTTAACCTCTTAGTAGCTACTGATAAAATAATCTTAAAGAATACTATTAATAGAGATACTAATTTAAATAACTACCCTTACCAATATACTCACCCTCTTAATAAGTATCTCTAGAGCCTCAGTCTTACTCTTATTGGAGTTATTATAGATAATGGTAACTAGGTTAGTCTACTATAACTCTAAAAGGTATACTTAGTATATCTCCTCTATCTTAAAGTTAGTCTTAACTTAAGAGACTATTATATAAAAGTTAAAGGTAAGAAATAAGTTATAGAGATAATTAATATAAAAGTTAGATATAGCCCCTTTTAGTATAATAAAGAAGGTACTTATATAGTATTCCTAAGAGATACCTATCAAAGTAGGTGCAATATGCTGGCGAATGGCACGGACCTCTAGGCCCATTGGGCTGGATTGGGAAAGGTCTGCGGCGAAATGTCAGTTAACATCTATGGAACGGATTTTGCCAGCCAAAATATCCGGAATCCGATGACCACGTGCATTTGGATCCTGAGGCAACACAACAGCCATAAATGTGCGGGGAATCCCATAGAAAATAGCAACATAGTTATAGATACATATACCAGCAATTGAACTAGGGATTTTTACTGTAATTATCTATATACTTTAATAATTAACAGTCTGAACTTGTAAGTGCTAATTGATATTGCTTAAAGTACTATATATGGTATATATAATATATGCTATAGCTATTATTATAACTAAAAATAAGATAGCTATAATATTAGTAACTCTAAGTAGCCTAGCTAACTAGAGCAATTAGTATATCTAGCTATAGTAATAGGTAGTAGCCCTGAATCTATAGAAGTTAATTAACCTAAATGCTAATAATATATAGCATACTACTATAAAATAACTGGTGAAGCCTCTAATAGCTCTAGATATTACAGACTACCTGATAACGCTGTCTGTAATAACCAGGTAGGTAATAGATAACATAGTGGATAGCTAACAACTACTAGATCTAAAAGACACACAAGCCTTAAGGCTATCCCAGCTATTAACTAAAGAATAGAAATAACTTAAATATAATAACAAGATATATATATAAAAATAATAGTAATATAAGTAAGACTGTAAGGTAGTTAGTAACTTAGTTACCTAGATCTATGTAATAGTAGATCTAATAGTAGTTATAGAGTACTGCTCTATAAGTAAGTTAATATATATATAGATATACAATATTGAGGTATATATTAGTCTACCCCTATATAAGAAAAAGGAAATTACTATAGTAAAGTATAAGAAAGTCATAAAAAGAGCTATAGATCACAAAGTAACAGATATAAAAGAGGTAGAGAAATAGATATCTAACTAGGAGAAAGCGCTCTCTTATAGCACGCAAGTCTAGTAGTATTTAACTACAAAGACTAGCAGATAGTTCCCACTGCTGATAAAGGCGTTGAGGTATATGCTGCTAGTAGCATAGGTAGAGGCATATAAAAGTACAAACTACATAAGGGCTATTAAAAACTAGCTCCTATATTACAAAGTAATGTTAGTAATATAGGCCTGTATCGCTGCGGAGCTGGAGTATCCCTAGGCAAAAGCTGCTTGCGGCACCTTCAGCCCAGTTACTATAGTAACAGTTACTAACAATATTATAGAGGATCGCATACAAAAGGAGCTAATAAAGGAAAAATAATATAATAACTACTATAATAACTAAAATAATAAGAGTAATAACTATAGTAATAAAAAGTACTTACTATATAATATCCCTAGGTACTTACTATTAAGGTATTACTTTATAGGTAAAATATACTTAAGGTTTCTATAGTAACTATGTAGAGTAATTATTAACTATATAAAGCAGGCTCTAATATAGTAATATATAAAAGATAAGCTAAAAGGAAAAGATATATTACTAGCCTCTATATATACCTACTTGGATAAATTTGCTATAGTAGTAGTAGTAGTACCTCTAGCTAAATAATAGTTAAAAGGTAGTAAAGGTAAGGTATAGTTAAAAGGTAAAGGAGCCTTATCTATATAGTTAGTCACTTTTATAATATCTAACTATCTACTTAAAGACTTTATTATTCTAGATTTAGAAGTAACCCTTTATATCTTCTACTCTTATTATTACTTCTTAGAGATAACCCTAGTAAAGTTAGATAACTTTATCTAAGCAAGCAATACCACTATCCTAATTAAGGGATAGGGCGATATATTTATCTATATAAAATAGGGTAATTGCTACGCATAATTTATACTTAAAAGAGTTACTTATTATCTATTACTATTATATAACTTAGTATTATATATAATACTTAAAATAAGAAATAATTAGTAGGAGGATAATAGTCTAACTAATAATTATATATATATAGTAAAGGACTACTCTATAGTATTTAATATAGATAAAATTGCTAGTTAATATGTTATTAAGGCTAGTAATAACTATAATAGTCTTTATACTATATCAGTAGTATACCTAGCAGTAGTAAACGCGGATGCGGTTATAGTAGCCTTGGTGCTAATAGACTACTGCTAAAGGAGTAGGCTATTTAAAGCTAACTACTAGTATAACTATCTTAGCTACCTAGGTAGCTATATACTCTATAAAATAACTGCCTAAGCTTATAGTATATAGATAAAAGGAAATATACTAGAGACATTTATTATATTATATAAAGTATATATAATAAGCAAAATATAGTAGTAAATATTATATTAACTACAGGAGTTAATTAACTACGCAGAGGTAGGGAATTATATTGCACTAGATTTTCACCTATTTAAACAAGGATATAGGAGATATAAGTTAGCCTTACTGCTTAGTAACTAAAAATCTAGCTTTATATAGGACTATTACCTATAATAGTATACTTCTAAGGCTATTAAGACAGCTTTAGTAGACTTTATATAGTTAATTAAAGTATATAAATTAATAGAAGTATAAGTAATTAAGTACAATAACGAGATTATAACTACCTATCTATAGGTAAAGGAGGCTATAGAAAGTATATAAACTCTATTTAAGGCCTTAGTACCTAATATATAAGCATAAAACAGCAGTATAAAGAGGATTGCTGCGGTAATTAAGGAGAAAGCCTATGTAATAAGGCTAAAATCAAAATTGTTAGTATTACTATAGCTAGAGATTCTAAAAGTGGCAGTATACTTATATAACTAAATACTAGCTAAATCTTATAGCTAGAGATCTCTATATTAGATCTAGTATGTAGTAAGAGAGTAGCTATTATCCATGCTATACCTTAGCTATTTATAAGTATTTAGCTGCTGCATATATGTAATAACTTTAGACGCTTAACTAATCTATAATTATCTCTAGTACTTTAAAGTAAAGATATATATTAGCTATTTAGTTAGTTATATATTAACTAACTAGTACTATATATATATCTCTCTAAAGAATAAAGTTATTATATCTTGTAATATAATATTTAATAAAGATAGATACTTCTCTAGAAAAGAAGATAAATAGGTAGATAAGTTAAGTAATATAGACAAGGCTATGATTAATAAATAGATCTAAAAAGTAATTTAAAAGAACTTTATAAATATTACTAATAGTAAGGATATTATAGAAGAAAATATAGTAGAACTTCTAAATTAAACTACTAGTAAAATACTAGAAGGAGTTTATAAATATATAAAGTTATACTTCATATTAATAATACTGCTAGAATCTCTAAACACTTTATTTATTGTACTACTATTAGATATGCTTAATATAAGAGGGTAAGAAGACTATATATATTATAATAAAATCTAATATATTAACTATATTATATATTAAAAGTAAACATATCTATAAGAATCTTAAAAAGCTGTGTTTATAGCTAGGACTGTTAATAGTCCTTGCTATAGTACCTGGAACTAGTAAGCTGCTTACATAGCTAGGACTATTAATAGTCCTTGCTGTAGTCTTTAGAAAATCTTAAAGTAAGACCTCCTATCTAGTAAAAGTATAGGCTAGCTTTCTAATATTAGGAAGGATAATGTAATAGGAGAGGATCTGTCTAACTCTAGTAATAAGATAATAGTACCTTAAAATATAGTTACAAGGCTAGCTATAAGGCTGTACTAGAAGGATTTGCCTGGGTTGCCTAAGATATATACTAACCTAAAAGACTACCTATTTATAGAGGATTTTTAAGAGGCTAAGAAAGCTTATTTATAGAGCTATAATAATATAAATAGCTGGGTTAAAGTTAGTATAGAGAAAGCTAGTGATAACTAGATACTTAACTATTAATAGTTATATACTTATAAGCTAAATAAATATGGATTTCTTATGAAGTCTAAGGTATGCCTTGTTATTTATAGTAATCAGTAGCTAAAAGATATAATCTGCAATATATATGCAGTAATACTAGTAGGACTTTTATTCTAATTACTTATTATAATTATAGCTAAGCTAGACCTAGAATTGCTTTAATTTAATATAGTAAATGCATTTATATATGCTGATATAAATAAGATAGTGTTTATGAGACTTCCCCTAAGATATCTAAGCTGTGGTAGCAGTAAGATTATCTACCTATAAAAGGCCCTTTATAGGTTGCAATAATTACTACTACTATAGTAAAAGTACCTAGAAAAGGGACTTTAAGAACTTGGATTTATACTAGTTACTAGAGAGCTATACTACTAGTAAAAGGGAGCTATTATATTCTTCTTCTATATTAATGATTATATCTTTGCGTTTCCTAAGTTATTATAATAGGAAGCTAATAAGGTAATTAATAGTATAAAAGAAAGATACTGCTTAGAGAGCGGTAATAAAATATAATAGTTTCTTAGTATAGAAATTCTCTACAATAGATAATAATAAAAGATATAGCTATTGTAGTTAGTATATGTTAAAAAGATAGTAAAGCTAATTAATAATAAAACCTAGCTACTGCTAGATAATACCCTAATAGGTAATAAAGAACTTCTACTCTTATGGTAGATAGTGGCAAATTACAAAGTTATAAGATACTAGTAAAAGGTTAGATTGATTCTATATGTAGTGGTGATAATAAGACCTAATATTGTATTTATAGTAAGTTAGCTAGTGAGATTTAATTACAACCTATTAGTAGCCTAGTAGAAGGTAGCAAACTAAGCACTGTAATACCTTAGGTATATAGCTAGCCTTTACCTCAAATTTGGGCCTGATAGAGAGCTTATTATTATATTAGATACAAGCTTTAGAGATAACTTAATTAACTACAAGAGCTTGCAGGCTTTTACTATTAAGCTATATAGTGGACCTATTGGCTAGAGGGTAAATAAGCAGTAGATAGTGACTACTTTGATGACCAAAGTAGAGTTACTAGCCCTGTTATAGGCTGCAAAAGAATTAATATTTACAAGCTAATTAATTACTAAGCTTACTACTAGTAATAATACTTTAAATATGTTACTAAAAGTTATAATATAATATAATAATTAATAGATAATTAGCTTTATAATAAAGAAGTTAGTTTAATTATAAACATGCCTTTGTTATGTAGATATATATTACTACTAGCTACGTTAGGAGATTGCAAATAGTTATATTGAAGTTATATATACCCTGTTAGCGAAGCTGATAGTAGATAGTTTGACAAAGGCCTTGCTAAAGTAAAAATGGCCTGCGTTTCTATAGTAATTGAATCTTAGTGACCAAACTGTGTAGTTGATACAAAACTATAAGGAAGAATTAGCTAAGGATGAATTACTAATATAATTAAAGTGATAAGTACCGCAGTAATAAATAGTTAGCTAGTGCGGCCTCTGACTAGAAGAGTTAAATTACACAGTCGCGCCAGTTAGTAAAGGTAAATTATTATAGAAGATATAACTAGTAAACCTTAATATTATAACTAATTATTAATATAACTAGTAATAGTTTAACTATGAGTTTCTTAATAACTAAGTAATGTATATAGTTAGTAATTTTATTGTTATAATTGCCTTAATTAGGGCTAAAAGTTAATATAAAATCTAATTACAAAAGACTACTATTTTAAGTTAGAAAGTTATAACAAAAGACAAAAGTATAGTTAAAACCATACTTTAAGAATAATTATATATATAGACCTATAAGGGCTATATTAAATGCAACAGTAAGCACATAGGGCCTAAGACTGCTATGAGTATAATATAGCTTTACTAAGTAAAAAGACCTTGGTTACTATGTATTTATGTTATTAAGCTTAGACTTATATAAGAGAGCTAGTGGGCTTTATAGATATAACTACTATTAAGTCTTTTTACCTCTACCTAGGATTAAACCCTAGAGCTTTAGTATAAGTTACTATCTTATACTATAACTATTTAGTAGGGGGTGATATTACTAGACTATACGCACTCTGGTTTTGGTTATTATTAATTAGTTAATTACTACCTTTTATAGTAAGTAATTAGTAGTTATAAGAACCTATAGGAATGTAAAAGGAAGGTATAAAAGAGTAGTAATTACCCTATTTATTAATTGGTTGGATTGAACCTGTAAATAGCTTTAATCTAAGAGGGTATATTAAAGTAGGTGTAATATGCTAGCAAATAGTACAGACCTCTAGGCCTATTGGGCTAGATTAGGAAAGGTCTGTGGCAAAATATTAGTTAACATCTATGGAATGGATTTTGCTAGCTAAAATATCTGGAATCCGATGACCACGTGCATTTAGATCCTGAGGCAACACAACAGCCATAAATGTGTGGGGAATCCTATGGAAAATAGCGATATAGTTATAGATACATACACCAGTAATTTAACTAAGGATTTTCACTGTAATTATCTATATACTTTAACAATACCTACCTTCTTATATTAGTTATAGAAGATAGTAAGCTTTAACTTAAGTAACTTATATACCTCTCTTCTATACTTTACCTTATCTAGGTATATCTTAATAAGGTTAGTAATCTGATATATTAGAGAGGTATTATTAAGAGAGTAGGTTATTATAGAGTTTATAACTAGTATAGATATATAAGCTAATACTAAAGCTACTAGGGCTGGGGTTACTAAGTAAGCTAGCACTAGAGCTAGTATAGGTATATAAGCTAGTACTAGAGCTAGTAATCTAGTTAGGCTCTAATTAAATAAGATAGTTAGTATAATACCTAAGATATTATTAATAAAGTTAGAGTTAACTAGCTTATTCCTAAAGTTATTATTTTTAATAGTAAAAGCCTTAATCTAGGTCTTAGACTATACTCTAGGTATATTACTTTTAAGTATATTATATACTTATCTAGTAACTATTATTTCTAATAAAGTAGATACTAGGATACCTTTTTATATAAGGAAGTTATTAAAATCCTTAATAGTATTATAATAAGCTTATTTAAAGTCTATAAGTAATTATTCTTTAAAGTTAACCTTAGCTATTTACTATAGGGTTATACCTATTTATTACTATAAGATACTATACCTTACTATTTAAAAGTTAATAATAGTAGCTAAGGCTTAGGGTTAAAGAGTTATACTTAGGTTATTAGGGAACTCTAATAAGGTAGTAATACCCTATAATAAGGGGATAATAATCCTATAGCTTACCTTAGGGATATAGTAAGGGTAAGTAATACTTTTAAAATATACTTTACTATCTTTAGAGAATCCTTCTAATACTATAATAGACCTTAATAGTAATCTACTTTAAGCTAAATACTTTTACTATAATAGTAGTAATTATATAAGAATAGATCCTATTACCCTTTATTAGCCTTATAACCTCTATAAATACAGGTACTTACTCCTAACCACGCAGGCTCAGAGATAAATCTATACATCAGAAGAATTACTACTAGTAGTATAGATAACAAGTAAAAGAAGTAGATAAAGTAATAAAAGTCAGAATAAAAGGAAGAAAAAAGTAATAAATTCTTAAGAGTTATAACAAATAGTAGAAAGAGTAATAAAGAAAAATAAAGAAGGTAAAGGTAAGTACTATTTATAAACAAAAAGAAATAGTTAAAGAGATAGTTAATTAAAAGGTATAAAAGACTATCTATTATATAAGTAAGTAAATAAAGTCTTCTAACTACTTATATCTTTACTACTAATTAAGTAGATAGATAAAGTAACTAAAGTTAATAAGGGGAAATTATAAAGTAGAAAAAGGTAAAGTTAAATAGGTTAATAGACTACAGGAGTAGACTTTTCTATTTATTAACCCTTTCTAACTATAATATTAGAAATAGATATAGTAGTAAGTTCTATAGAGAGATAAGCTCTATTTAATATATAAGCTTATAGGCTAGCTAAAAGTCTATTAAGATAGGATTCTTTATTATTTATAGTAGTAAAAAATAATACTAGTAAGAGTACTATAGCAGAGATAGGATAAGAGTAATAATAAAAAGAGGTTATAAGAAGTAAAATATAAAAGCTACTATTACCTTTCTTAAATAGGTTAAAAGTAATAAAATTAATAAGGTTATAAGTTATAAGTAATAACTTTTTAAAAAGGAATAAAGTTAAAGAAAGTAATATTTATATAATAGATACTAGGCTGAAAAACCTTTTACTAGGTATTTATTCTAGTTACTAACCTTCCTTCTACTAGGTAGTATGCTAGCCCTCTTTAAGTTAGGTAAACAAGTAAGAGTATTATTATCTCTTTTACTAATCCTTACTAATCTATAGTTATTATAATAGTAGTTACTATAAAGTTAACTACTAATTAGTATTAGTATTATAGATAAGGTTAATTAACTAAATAAGTAAAGTAGTTATATATTAAAAATAAATAAAATAGGAGGAATTTACTAGTGTTTGCTAGTGCTACTGAAAGAAGTGAGGCAGCTGTAGAAGGGGGGATGTCACGTGACATAGATGTCACGTGACATAGAAGTCACGTGATATCAGCACAGCCCCACCATTATTCCAGTAAATCTATCACATCCTTAACAATATATTAAAAAGATAGTAAAGCTAATTAATAGTAAAACCTAGCTACTATTAGATAATACCTTAATAAGTAATAAAGAACTTCTACCCTTATAGTAAATAATAGTAAATTATAAAGTTATAAAATACTAGTAAAAAGTTAGATTAATTCTATATATAGTAGTAATAATAAGATTTAATATTATATTTATAATAAGTTAGTTAGTAAGATTTAATTATAACCTATTAGTAGCCTATTAGAGGGTAGTAAACTAGGTATTATAATATTTTAGGTATATAGCTAGCCTTTACCTTAAATTTAGGTCTAATAGAGAGCTTATTATTATATTAGATATAAGCTTTAGAGATAACTTAATTAACTATGAGAGCTTATAAGCTTTTATTATTAAGCTATATAATAGATTTATTAGCTAGAGAGTAAATAAGTAGTAAATAGTAACTACTTTAATAACTAAAGTAGGGTTACTAGCCTTATTATAAGCTATAAAAGAATTAATATTTATAAGCTAATTAAATACTAAGCTTACTACTAGTAATAACACTTGGAATATATTACTAAAGATTATAATATAATATAATAATTAATAGATAATTAGCTTTATAACTAAGGAATTAGTTTAATTATAAATATACCTTTACCATATAGATATATATTATTACTAGCTATATTAGAAGATTATAGATAGTTATATTAAAGTTATATATATTCTATTAGTAAAGCTAATAGTAAATAGTTGAATAAAAGCTTTATTAAAGTAAAAATAGTCTATATTTCTCTAGTAATTAAATTTTAGTAACTAAACTATATAGTTAATATAAAACTATAAGAAAGAATTAGCTAAGAATAAATTACTAATATAATTAAAGTAATAAGTACTATAGTAATAGATAGTTAGCTAGTATAGCTCTAACTAGGAGGGTTAAATCATATAGTTATATTAGTTAGTAAACGTAAATTATTATAAAGATGTAACTAGTAAACCCTAATATTATAATTAATTATTAATATAACTAGTAAAACTTTAACTATAAATTTCTTAATAACTAAGTAATATATATAGTTAGTAATTTTATTATTATAATTATCTTAATTAAAGCTAAAAGTTAATATAAAATCTAATTATAAAAGATTACTTAGAAAGTTATAAAAAAAAAGTATAATTAAAACTATACTTTAAGAATAATTATATATATAAACTTATAAAGGCTATATTAAATATAATAGTAAGTGTATAGGGCTTAAGACTACTCTAAGTATAATATAGCTTTACTAAGTAAAAGAACCTTAGTTACTATATATTTATATTATTAAGCTTAGACTTATTTATAAAGGCTAGCAAGCTTTATAGATATAACTACTATTAAGTTTTTTTACCTCTACTTAGAATTAAACTTTAAAGCTCCAGTATAAGTTACTATCTTATACTATAATTATCTAATAAAAGGTAATACTACTAGACTATATATACTTTAGTTTTAGTTATTATTAATTAGGTAATTATTACTTTTTATAATAAGTAATTAGTAGTTATAAAAGATCTATAGAAATATAAAAAAAAGGTATAAAAGTGTAGTAATTACCTTATCTATTAATTAGTTAGATTAAACCTATAAATAGCTTTAATCTAAGAGGGTATATCAAAGTAGGTATAATATACTAGTAAATAATATAGACCTCTAGGCTTATTAGGCTGGATTAAGAAAGGTCTGCGGCAAAATATTGGTTAATATCTATAGGATAGATTTTACTAGCTAAAATATCTAGAATCCGATAACCACGTGCATTTAGATCCTGAGGTAATACAATAGCTATAAATGTGTGGGGAATCCCATGGAAAATAGCGATATAGTTATACATACATACACTAGCAATTAACCAGGGATTATCGCCGTAATTATCTACGTACTTCAACAGGTCTGCCGCATAACTCTGGCCAGAGAGGACCTCGGAACTTTTGTTTTCCCCTGGGTGTCAACTGAAGACGGGCGGCATGCGGGCCATGCATAAAAGCTTAAAATCTTCATCGTCGGTGCTGAAGAGCAAATAATGGAACCGCTCGGACGTCACGGCGGACCTGAGGCAAAGCAACGGTAAACGGGTTGCAGCTGAGTCGAGCCCCCGGTTGAGTCTTCATCACGGGCTGTGATGCGTGGATCAAGATCGATTCAAGTGTCTGAGAAGCCACAGTTAACAAAACAAGGTTGATCTAGTCCCGGAGAACAGCCGAGACCAACAGCTCCCGAATCCAAGTTGTACTTCGTTGGTATAAGTAGAATTGCCATGTAGTGTCCCTCCACTGCCGACGGGAAGCCTGCCTGCGCTCCGACTTACCTATTCGGGCTTATATGGCTAGTAATTAGATGTTGTACCTACCTACATAGGTAGGTAAGGTAATATGTACCTGTAAGGCGGTACAGGTCCCGGCATTAGTCCTCGGGTTTGTTTTCAAACGGAATGAGTCTTTGTTCCCAGTCCCCTCTTGCTGCCGCCGCCAGAAGCAGGAACCAAACGACGAATGGACATTTCCGGGGTACTAGCCCCCAACTCCCATCTCGAGGAGCGGGACTTATAGATTTATGGATCCAGTGAACAGCGGTCCTTGCCGCCGTACGGATGGATACCATCTAATTATGCCTCGAGTATGTGCCTCGCAGTGAATACCTAGCGACGAAGCACCTCCAGGGAGGAAATATTATTTCAATACAGGGCGCCGTATGGATCCTATTCTTCTTCTTATTCTTCTTCTTCTTCTTCAACGACAACGACAACAACAACAACAACAACAACAGAAACAAAGCCTGCTCCTCCCCTCGTCTTTCCGTCGCTTCCTTTCTTCCGCTCCGCTGCGTAGGTATCCCCACAGATAATAGACATCTCCCTCTGAAACAGAGAAGTCGGGCTTTTTGAGGACGTAGGTAAGCTGACCATCGGGGGTTACCTGACCAACGCCCCACAAAAGAGTGCCAGGTGGGTCCGCCCAAGAGATAACCTGACCATGGTCAGGTAACCCACTACCCCATTTTTATGATTGGCTAAAAAAGAAAGTTACCTAATTAGGTTAGTACTAGTTACTAATTATACTTATAATCTCTCTAGAGCCTATCCTATATAAGGGTATAACCTATTTATAACTCTTTCTCTTCTCTTTCTTAACCCCTTTAATAATAATAGTAAGGCCCCTATTTCCCTCCCCTTCTTACCTCTATTCCTTTTCCTTTTCTAACTAATTTTAAATTAGTTTAGTAAATTCTTTTACTATGCCTTCCTATAAGGATACTATAAGTTCTATCCCTTTCTCTACTAATTTAAAACCCCTTTTAAATTAATTTAGCTTAAGGACTAGTAGTACTTTATTAGTAAGGTTAATAGCTACCTTAATAAATATCTAGCTAACCTCTTACCCTTTAAGTTTAATAAGGTAAGTAATTTATAATTAATTCTTTCTTACTTTTAAACTAATTTCTAATTAATTTAGGATAATAAAATTATACTTACTTTAAAAGAGGTTTACTACTACTTTAGTAGTAAGTCTAGCTTTATTACTTATATTAAGGTATATCTAACTAATTATAAGTAATTTATAATTAATTCTAACCTAATTTTATAAAATATTTACTTTAGCTCTAAGTCTAACCTTAAGAATTATATTAAGAAGTATAAGCTAAATAGTATACTAGTTATAATTAAGAGCTATAAGTCTAATACTAATTCTATTGAGAATAATAATAAGGCTATAGGTAAGTAATTTAGATGTAATTTATAAGTGATTTAGAACTAATTCTCTTTAGAATTCTATAATTATATTATTAGTTTTACTACTAGTACTCTTAATAAGGGAGATATCTTAACCCCCTCTAAGAAGCATAAAGCCTAAACCCCACCCCCCTCCTATATATCTCTACATACAAGCATAGTAAAGTCTTCTTAGTAAGTAATCTATAACTAATTTAATACTAATTTATAACTAATTCTAAATTAATTCTAGCTTAATATAGCTTAGATATATAAAGATACTAGCTTTATTAATAAGTATACTTATTATACTACTACTAAGAAGAGTAAGTTTCTAACTAATTTATAGCTAATTTATTACTTATTCTAAATTAATTTAAAGTCCTACCTTACTACTAAGTATAACCCTAATTATAAGGTTTAAGCTTGCTTTAAGTATAAGAATAAGATCTAAATTTAGTAAAAGTTACTTATAAATTAATTTAGTCTATATTTAGAATTACTTTAGTAAGGTAATACCTAGGGTATTTAGTAGAGTTAAAAAGAGAATCTTCTAATCTAAAATCACTTTAGAATTAGTTTAGTAGTAGTTAGTTCCTAAGTTCTTAGAATTAATTTAGAATTAGTTTTTTAAAAGTTCTTCCTTATTATTAAGTAATATGAATTTATTTCTTATAGTTTCAAATAATACAATATATTTCATAAGTACTTATAATTAAATAATATATATAAATATAACTAAACTTAATATAATATACTTATATAATAAGTTATCTATCTTTTTCTATCTTTTTATCTTTTATATAAGTTAATTTAATTATAATATATTAAACTAATTAAAATTACTTATTACTTTTTTTTATTATTATTTTTAATTATTTTATAATTTTATATATTATATTTAGTATTTTATAACTAACTTATTATATTATTATTTATAGTTATAGTTTAATACTTTTTATATAACTCTCTTTTTAAAAGTTGTTTCTTTTTTAATAGTTCTTAATATTACTTTTTCTTATTTATAATATTTTTATTTTAGTAATATTAAGTAATCTTTTAAAATATAATTAGATTTTTTTACTTTTTAATACTTATTTAATATCTATATTTCTATATAAAGCTTATAAGTCTTAGTTTTAAAAATAGTAACCTTATATAATAACTTATTAAGTTCTTTAGTTTAAATGTTAATAACGTTATATATCATTGTTAATATAATATTATTTAAATATTTAGATTTTCTTTTTAATAGAATTAGTATTTTATATACTATTTTTTATTATAAATAGTATCTTTAGATCTTAAAAGCTTTAACTATATAAATATAAGCTTAGTAATATTAGTATTTTTAATTTAAAATCTAAATACAAAATAATAACTTTAAAATTAAAAGATATAAGGTTTATTTATTTAAAACTAGTTTATATATCATTTTTACCTATTAAGATAAAGAATATTATTTTAAAAATAAAATATTATTACTTTTTATGTATTTTTCATTTATTATATAAGCTTTAATTTTATTATATAAGTATTTTAATAAGCTAAACTAATATATATATACATATATAGTGAGTAGGCTAATATAGTAAGCAGGCTACTTCCTTATTATACCTTAAAGGCTACTTTTTTTAGCTATTTTTTAAAAATTAAAATTAAGCTTAAAAAAGGTCTAGTTTTCTATATTAGGCATTAATAAGGGTTATATTATTAGAAATAATACTATAGAAAATACCTACTTACCCTAACTCTTATATCTCTTATCTAAACCTCTAGATGAGTAGTTAGCTAGGTATATAAGGGTTAGGGTAAGTAAGTATTTTCTATAGTATTATTCCTTGTAATATAACCCTTATTAAAGCTTAATATAGAAAACTAGACCTTCTTTAGGCTTAATTTTAATTTTTAAAAAATAGCTAAAAAAGTAGCTTTTAAGGTATAATAAGGAAGTAGCTTACTTACTATATTAGCTTACTTGTTATATATATACATTATTTAATATTAGACAATAAGGATTTATATAATAAATAGATAATATATAAAAAGTAATAATATTTAATGTTTTATAATATTTATTAAAGTTAGTTAATTTATAATTATTATAATTATTACGAATTAAAAGATAATAAAAATGTTTTATATAAATATATATATTAGTTGAAATACTTTAACTAACTAATTTAAACTAGTATTATTTATTATTTATTTATTTTTATTTAAATAAATATATTATATAACTAGTTAGAAATTAGTTATTAATATACTAAGAGAAAAGGTAATATTTATATTTTATAATAATAACTATATAAAAGTAATATTTAAGTATTTATATATATATTTTAAATAATAAAAACCTATTTATAATTACTAAGTTACTTTTTAAAAAGCTTTCTTTTATAATTAGAAGTTATAATAACTTTTATATATAATAATATTTCTATTAAAAAGCTAGTTTTATTAAAATTATAAATATTATAATTTTATATTTTATACTTTAATTATAGTATTACTTAAAAAACTTTAAAAGTAAATATTACTTTTTATTTAGATTTTTTTAGATTCTTTTTAATAATTTAAAAAGTAAAGATAATATAACTTTAAATTAATATAGATTATATATTTATATAACTATAAAGAAATATTTATATAAAAATAAAAAAAGTAAAAAGTAAGAAAAGTAAATAACTTATTATACTATTAAGAAGTATTTATAGAAACCTTTTATTAAGTAATAATTCCTTTTAAATTCAATCTAATCTAATTTAGAACTAACTTAGAACTACTTTAAAACTAATTTCCTTATAACCTTTGTTGCTGTTCCTCAATTTCTAACCTCCTTTCCTCTAATATAAGCTTCTTTTTCTCTAACTCCAGCCTTTTTTCCTCTAATTTATGTAACTCTCTCTCTTATACTAAGCTTTCTTCTTTATTTCTCTATACTTTATTCTATTGATTAACTACTAAAGCCCTTTATAGACTATTGCTCTAAGTATTTCTAATAACTCTAGAGGAAGTAGCTTCACTTAGACTTAGAGATTAATTCTAAATGTGTTTTAAATACCTTTGTAATAGGCTCCTGGTAGCTTTAAAAGAAGTATGAGATTAACTTCTTGATATACTTTAGGATAGCCTTTAGGATATATTTTATAATAGTAGAAGTGACTTAGAAAGGGTTTAAGAGAGAGTCTAAATTAATTCTATTAACTCTATAATAGACCCTTTATTTAACTACTATTAGGTTTAGTATTTTGGAAGTATATATTTAATATATTTATTATTCCATTACTATTAGTACTCCTACTAGTATATATATCTTATTTCTAATTAATTTTCAATTAGGTTAGAACTAATTAAAATAGACTTTAGACTTCTTACTAGAGTAGCTAGTAGTAGTATTATAATACTTAATTAAAGAGATATCTTACTATATAAGAGGTATTCTAAGTATTATAAAGACTATATCTTATTTTATAATATATTAATTATATTTAGTATATTTAAAGTAATTAGAAATAGATTCTTAAGTAATTTAAAATTAGTTTTAAATAGATTTTAATATATTAGTAAATAAAAATAAGAAAAGAAATATATTAATTACTTTATATATATAAAGCCTTATATAATATCTTAATAGTATTTATATAAGATATAAGTTTATTTTAATTATCTAAAGTTATTTTAAAATACTTCTAATTTAAACTAGTAGTAATTATTACTTAAGCCTTATTGTTGCGATGCCAGCCCATCGTCAGGATCCATCGGAGTTACCCGCTAACTCCGATCCCACCGGTCACGTGAGACCGGTCCGAGCTCGTCCGCTGGCCCACCCGCGGCAGCCACTTTCACCGCCAGCTCAACCTGGCGGCCCTCTTGATAGTTACACTTCTTCACGCATGATTGACCCTTTTTGAGACCCCTTATTCGTCGCCCGCTGGTTATCACCAGACCCCTTTCGCCTTGCTTACCAACACTTATACTAAGCCTATATAATTACTTTAGGTTTACCTTAAGAAGATATTAGCCTTAAATTAATTTCTAATTAATTTAAAATAAACTTAAAATACCTTTAGAACTACTTACTAGCTAGAAAACTATAAAGTAGCTAATAGTCTTTCTCTAACTAGTAAAGTAAGAGGCTTTATATCTAATTAAATAATAAGTTTAGATTCTAATCTTCTAAGTAATACTACTTAATACTATAAATAAAGTAGACTATATAGAAGTATATATAGCGCTTAACCTACTAGTCCTATAGCTAGTATTTAGGGTTATATTCCTTTAAGAGGTATTAGCTAAAACCTTCTAGAATTAGTTTAGAACTAGTCTAGAAGTAATTTAAAACTACTTACTAATTAAATTTTTATAATCTTAGTTAATAGTAATACTTACTAAGCCCTTATTATAGAGGTACTTCTAGTAAACTATATATCTATATTACTTCTTAAGAACTTGGAATATAATAGTATATATTAGTTTATATATATCTATATTTTTATAGTTTATATATACCTATATAAGTAGGATTACTAAGATCTAGTTTAGAATTAGTATAAAGCTTATTTAGAATTAATTTAGAAGTAATTCTTAATATAACTTTTAAAGAAAAGGTACTATAAAAGCTTTAAATTACTTTAACCTTATACTGGCTAGTAAGATACTTAAAGTTAGTATTTAACTAAAAGGTCTTAAAGGCTACCTTTTTCTATAACTTAGCTTACTCTTTATAAAAGATAATATATATATAGTTACTTCTATTATCCTTAAAGTATTAAATATACTAGAGATAATTAATTTAGAATCTTATATAAAAGCCTTTAAAACTAGTTAGGAATTAATTCTTAATATATTTCTATTTAAATTTAATACTTACTTTAGGTATATTAATACTTATACTAAACTACTAGCTAATTATAACTAATAGAGAAGCTTATAACTTCTTACTTCTAAATAAGAGCTTTAAGAAAGTCTATATTTAAGAGACTTATATAGATATTAATAATACTCTTCTTACTATAGGTATTATAGAATTCCTAGACCTTTAGAGACTAAAGAAAAGTATCTAAAATTAATTTAAAATCAGTCCTAAATTAGTTTAAAAGTAGTATAAAAAGATTCCTTACTTAAGCTAGTCTTAGGCCAGTTAATCTTTTAAATTATACTCTAAAACTTATATATAATACTTATTAGTAGCTTTATTAGAGAGGGTAGTAGATAATAATAAACTCTATATAATATTAATAGAATAACTAAAGTTAAAGAGAGGTTAAGTAGGATCTAAAAGTTAAATTTAACTAAGTAGGATATCTAGAGAATTAATTTAGAAATAATATAATTTATATCTATAAAGAACTAATTTAGTAGGTATTTAGAATTAGTTTAGAATTAGTTCTTATACTATATTACTTTAGCTTCTAGTAATTACTTATAAAGAGATAGTACTTCTTATAATATATCTCTAATATATTCTCTCTTTAGAGAATAGTCTCTATAAGAGCTAAATAAGATTAAAACTTAATAGAAGGAAATTCTATATAATAGGTTTTATTCTTAAAGCTAGATTTACCCTAGTACTTATATAAGGCTATAAGCTAGGAAGTTCTAGTAATAAACTATTAAGAATTAGTTTAGGATTAATTCTAAACTTATTCTAAATCTATCTTATTATAGTTCTATTTACTTACCCTATAGTCTAACTTAAGTACTTAAAGAGAGTAATTAGGGTAAAAAGGTATACAAGTAGTCTATCTTTTAAACTACTGTTATTATACTCTTACCTATCTTAAAGGTAGAGTTAGTAAGAGAACCTATTCTAAATTTATTAAGAATAGATTTAGAATTACTTATACTACTACTTTCTTTTTAAGGTTAAGCTTATATACCTTTCTCCAAAGCTCTATAATATCCTAAACTATTTTAAGAGTAGCTTTTTAATACTTCTAAAAAGGTAGATTTTAATTAAAATAAAAGTAAGCTTTTTCTTTAATATAGTTATATATTAAATATAAATAAATAGTATTTTAAAAGAAAGCTAATATAATATACTTAGCTAAGAAAGTATATATATAGTTATATTAAACCTATTAAGTATTAGTTTTAAATTAGTTTAAAATCTCTTTTAAATTAATCTAGACTTAGTTCTCTACTATATTTTAAAAAGCTTTAATATTATCTTTCTTAATTATTTAAGTATCTATAATATATAAAATATCTTTTTTACTTATTTTAAAATACTTAATAATATAAGATATATAAATTATCTTTTAAATAAGAATATATATATTATAGAAGCTATAATACTTACTTTATAATACTTCTACTAATACTAGTATTAGACTTAGTATAAGCTCTAAATAGGGTTTATCCTAGTACTAAGTTAGTTCTAAATATATTTCTAATTAATTTAAAATACTTTCTCTAAAGTAACTTATTAATTAAGGGGCTTAGAGAGCTTAAATAAGATTAAAGATATATAAGGTATCTCTTATAGTACTATTTAGTTATACCTAGTAAAAAAGTGGTATCCCTTCCTTAAGGGAAGGGAATATATTATTATTATCTATTTAGAATAGGTTTAGAACTGATTCTAAACCACTCCTATGTAGATATATAGAAGGGAAAGTTTAGATGACCATGAGGTTACCTGACCATGGTCATATAACCTCCTGCCTGCCTTACTTCTGAAATCTTTTGTGGGGCTTTGGTCAGGTAACCCCCCCCCCCCCCCGCCCCGCCCGATGGTCAGCTTACCTGCTACCACGGCTTTTCCCACCCCGGGCAATCAACATTGAAAAGCTGAGGTAAGCCAAAACGGCCTAACCCGTACTACCTACCTGGCCTCAAGCAATTACCCTACGTACCCTTGATATCTGGGGAACGTGTGACGGGGCCATCCACCCGCCCACCCACCTTAGCGCGCGGAGTACTTCGCAGGCTGGAAAGCTGGACTGACCACCAGAGCCCCGACACAGACACCATCCGCACCGATCGACGACTGACTGATTGACTGACTGACTGACTGACGACACACCACCGCACCCACTACCGTCGCTTCCTCCTTCCTCCTGGGTCCTCACCGAAGAGCCGCAACGGATTTTCATGACACCCATGTTCGCCTGTCCCGACATGACATGATTAGCCTTGCTCGACCAACACTGTCGCTAGCTGGTTTCTGATTTTCTTCGACCAAAGCGCCTCGCACCTGCCTTCTCTCAATCGCTTTTCCGCTGTGCCCTTTGACCCCATCCGCGGCTTTCAACTGACGATCGCGCTTTTCCTTGGAATCCTCATACGATCCCGCCGACCGGCTTCTTCCCACGACGCCTTGTCCGCCATCCCTACATTCTGAGGAACCTACCCACCCACCCCACTGCCATACGGAGAGACAAGTCAATCCACTTCGCTTCTGCTTCTTATTTCTTCAACCAGCCAGCCAACCAACCGGCTGACTGTCGCTGCCGTCGCAATCTAAAGCATGTGCCGACGGTCCTCGTGATCATGGCCCCAGCCCTGCAAACCACAGACATCATGACCCATCAAGCCGCTGAGCCACATCCAAATGAGATTGTGTCTTCGTACCACAATGGCGCTCAAGTTCCATCTACGTCTGCCGGCAATGATGCCAACGTCAGTGGCGGACCAGACCCTTCGACCGTCATGCGCAAGCTCATGAAGGGAAAGGATAAGGAATGGGATGCGGTTGTGTCTGCTTGCGCGGCTAAGAAGAAGCTCACCCTGCTTGAGCTACCGGTGGACATTTTGCGGTTGATCATTAAGGAGGCAAGTCGGCTGTTAATCCCCGCGTGAATCCTCTATCCGCCTTTGCTGACCTTTGTGCTTCCCAGATCACCCACACAAATGACCTCACCTCGCTCGCCTTGACCAACTCGAACCTCCACAGCCTCGCGATTCCTCACATCTACTCCCGCTTCGACATCGTCTGGCCTGACGCCACACAGATGACAACATCCGACTCCAAGAGCGTTGACGCCCTCACCTATGGTCTCTCTACCATCTGCCTTGGCAGCTCCTTCGCCCGCCGTACCCGCAAGATGCTCTACCCCGGTTATAGACCCAGTTACGGCCCCTCCGTCCGACAGCAGAAGAACGACTACGCCAAGTACACGAGAAAGTTTTCGTTGGGAAATGGTCCGCATGACTGGGTGGCGGAATACATGATAACAAAGGAGAGCGGCAAGATGCTGGGCACGTTGGTGGCGCTGGCTATCGAAAAGATGGTCAACCTCGAGACTTTCGTTTGGGACATGCCGACCGGCGTTCTGTCCGACATCTTCATGGCGTTGGCCTCCATTCCAGAACAGTGCCCGGATGGCGAGTCGAAGCTCGAGAAGGTCTGGGTGAGATGGCACGACAACTCCGAGAGCTCGAGCTCGTCGCCGTCGTCGACCCCTCCTCCGCCCAACCCGCCTCATGCGACGGTACCTGCCGGCAGCAATCTCACCGCGATTGGCATCCTGATTCCCTCGGACGCTGTCCATCCGACGCCGCGGGCTGCGATACCGTATGCGGAAACCCGAGTCGAGTTTCCTACCTTTAGCGTCCTGCCTCCGGTCAAGAGTCTGACTGTTCTGGACATCGACGAGCTTGCTTACCTAGATGAGATGGCGATAGTCATTGAAAGATCCAAGGACCGTTTGCAGGAGTTGCGCGTGGGCATATCCCCGAAGGCCATTTACCAGGACTTTGTCCAGACTTGGGACGGGCCCGACTTGCGGCAGATTGACCGGGATGCTAGATGGCCAGGCGAGAGCACTATTGGCGAGAGAAGGCTGGGTGGGGTCTTGGGCGTTTTGGTCGGCCGAATCTATGATATCCGCCGGAAGACAACCTCGCGATCCAAGGAGAAGACTCCTGTGTCGTCTTCCGATGGAATACCGCAGATAGACGCAGCTCCCGATTCGGAATCCGTGGAGACATCAACGACGCTGGGAGACTCCGAGGTTGTTGGAGCAGAGGACGTGCAAACGGACGATGTGGTCCAGTCAGGCCAGGCCATAGGCCTTCCGGCGGCAACAGGCGTTGCTCTAAGCACCCATGCGGAGAGCAATGGCCAGCCGACGGAGGACGTGCAGTGCGAGAAAGAGAGTGCGGCCGGCGGCAACATTGCCAACAACGCGCCGTCCACGTTGTCGCAAAAGAGACTAGACGGCAAGCTCAAGCTGCGCACGCTCGAGCTGGAGAGGGTCCCCCTGTCAATTCAGGTCTGCTGTCAGGCGATCGACTGGACGGTCTTGACAACACTGACTATCCTCGAATGCGCACAGCACGAGCATCTCTGGAAGGCCCTGCGCAGACAGTTCACGCCTACTCCGGTGGCGAGATTTGGATCTCCTCATCACCACCAGGTCGGTTCTCATAAGCAGCCCATGGAGTATCATCTGAGCCTCAAGAGCATTCACACCGACGTCACTTCGACGCCCCTCATCAGCTTTCTCAGGGACACCCTGGCACCCAACAGCCTGGAAGTCCTCTTCCTGCAAGACCGGAGACGCGCCGCTGGTCCGCCGGCTGTGACTATTGAGCAGATTTTTAAGGGGGTCATCAAGAAGCATCGGTCGAGCTTGCAAAAGGTGCTCCTCGACAGCTCGGACCGGAAGCGCAGCAGCAGCAATACACCGATGGATGCCTCCCGTTGGCGCAACTGGGTGCTGCCGACAGACATGCTGCTTTACATGACGAGCGGACGCATGGCGAACATCAGGGAGCTCGCCATCTCCCTGTATTACAAAGACTGGGTGAGCGACCACCTCGCACTTACTTGATGACGTCGAGCGCTGACTGGTACATAGCACACATTCCTCCAGAGGCTGCCCAGTGTTCCGCAGTTACGATCACTCAACCTGCAGCACATCGCCGACCACGTACTCGGCAACTTTGATTCGAGGGAGTTGGCTCTGCAACTGGTGGACATCATCACTCTGCGCCCGGACATCCAGCTCTGCTATGTCGGTATTTCGACTAAGTGTTTCGAAATCCTCGAGAGCAAGCCGGTGGAGGAAAGCGGCACTTCAACCACAAGCGTCACGGCTGACCACGGCGCCACTGGACAAGATTCAGGAGTCGACGGTGACGACGACGACGACGGTACAGACGACGATACGGCGAGTCAGGTGGACGAGGAGACGTCCGAAGAGGAGGGCGAGGACGATGATACCCCAGCAAGTGCGGTAGAAGTGGAGGACTCCCAGTCGGAGGCGTCCGCCATGGCACATGACTCGGATGACGACGACTCGATACGCGATGTCGACCTTGTTCTATCGCGGCCGCGCCTCCGGCTTCGCGAGATTCTTTTTTATGACGACAAGGTGGCAATCTTCAAGGCTCGACATGGGAGATTGTAAAACTGCAGTATAGGCGAGATAAGGAGAATGATTGCTTTCAACGACAAGCAGGTTAGCTGGTTGGTTACGGAACGAAGAAGAAGAAGAAAAAAAAAGAACAAGCGAGGCATGAAACAAGCGTCATTGGTATGCAGCCGTCAGTTACAGTTGAATGGGTTGAATACTGCGAACGAGGTTATTTTCTGCTTTAGGGGCAGGGTTCTCGAGAACTGGGAACGTTTCTTTTCATCTTTTGGGAACCAGCTTGTCTCTCTCTCTCTCTCTCTCTCGCTTTCTGGTCCTTTCCTAATTGATATCCCCCTCCTTGTTGTCAACCACAAGGAGTGTCGTTTGTTAAGCCAACCACTTTGCTATCTCTCCTGCGCGCCCTTCGTCCACGATTGCGTCATCCTTCCTCTGAGCCAGTTCGATGTCTGATGATGTCCGGTACACGAAACGCGACTCTGCCGTTTGTTTGCTCTTCTACCGAAACGGCCGATACGGGTCCGGGACTCCCCAGTCGATAGACACGTCTCTGCAGACGTATTTGGGGTGGGGGGACGGTCTTGCTTCCTACTTACACGACGCCCGCATACTTCTGCAAGATGTTGCTTATATACCGCATGCATCCAAGACGGAGAAGAGGAAGCCTAGAAGACACAGCCCTGCGGTTGAAGCGCGCCACCGACAAGTGTTGAAGACGGCCACCCCCACCCCTTTCATCCCCGTCCTCGTCCATCTGTCTCCCCCTTCCACACGTATGGGATCTCGAGGAGGAGCTGTGAGGGCATGAGGGTGGCGTGCAGCTTCCGACGGAAAACTTGGAATGGCTGCCACCTACACACCCCGTCCGTTCACTTCCTGTCCCATCCATTCCCCCCGGGCCTTGCGTACCTCTTCCACCTGCAGTGCTTGTAGGGATGCAGGCTGTCTGTAGGGGTCCTGCGTTGCGTTGGTCAGCCATGGTGGGAGACGCAGCGCGGTGATACTGTTCCAGGCGGCTGTTCAGCGAGTCAGGGGGCCCCAAACCACCATGGGACGAGAGACAGAAAGGAGGGGGGGGTGGTTGCCAACGGGGGACGGCTCAGATTGGCATTGCGGCATCATGGGTTCATCTCCTTGGTTGGCAAAGTACGTCCATCACAGTATGCTTATCACTGAACCCAGCCACCCTCCCTCTTGGCTCACGAACTCGTGCTCTGTTTCCGAAAATTGCCACGTACAGCATATCCACTCGCCCAAGGACTTCCCAGGCGAAGGGGGAATATCCCAACCGTGGGTTTATGGAGCCAGGCCAGATAGAGAGAGGGGGGGAGGAGGGAGAGATGAGAGGGGTACAGATTAGTAGACCAGGCCATCACACTCAAATGCTCCCATCCGGGAGGGGCGTCAGAGGCGGTTCCTTTGGGTCCTCTACTGCGGCAAGGGGAGGCAAGGCAGCAGGGAAGGGTAGGCAAGACTAAAAGGAATTTTCTTATTTGTGGCCTGTACCAAGGCGTAGGAGAGGAGTCAAGCGGGAGGATCTCGACCCTTGTCTTCTTCGGAAGGGGGGTTGACAAAGGCCAAGTGTATGAGGGATAGGACAGGACCGGAGGCGGCGGATGAGGATTTTCTTGCCCATCTTCGTCTCCCCCACCGCCCTTTTATGCTGTTCCGGGTGGGATAGCGAGAGGTGATTGGATCTGGATAAGTTCCGGGTGGATAAGACGAGACGGAACAGCATCCGGCTGCCGTGCGAGAGAAGGCCGCGTCGAGATACCCTACGAGCGGAATAGCAGGCACAAACCTCAATATGGGAAGCGACGATTGGCGGAGGATGCTACCCCCTAGGCTCAGATAGTGATGGGTCGGCAGTGCTGCCGATATTGAAGCCAACGGACCAGACCGATACTGGATGGAAGGAAGCAATACACAGTAATATTGGGGGCTGCGCGGGCATCGGCAGAGGTGCCCTCTTGATAACCCTATAATAGGAGATACTAAACCTCCGCCGTGAGGTTCGAACTACGATTTACAAGACCATGGAAAGTAACGAGAAAAGCGATTGGCAAAGCCTCTGGCACCAAGTCGAAGAACTCCTCAACCCCACGCTGTCGACATACCGGAGACGGCGTGACCGTGGCCCAGTGGCATCGAGGAGCCCGTTCGTTGTGAGCCTCGCTGTGCGTGCCACGCCGTCGCTCAACAAGACGAGTGCAGATGATGGGCCCAGACGACGGGAAGCCAGGACAGGACTGGCCAGGCCTGATGACGATCACTTGTAGCAAGAGAGCACCGCTGCCCCAACGCCAGAATGATGACCTTGGTTCCCCCTCCCCCACGACGAAACTCCGCCCTGGAAAGTCTGTTCTGACCTCAGCCACCCATCTCTCACTCCTTTCCTATTCATGCTGAACAAGATGAGTAGACCGTTCGGCCGGGTCCAGGTTCGTCAACCAAGCGCGTTCGGAGGGAAAGGGGAGGGGGGGGCAGTAACGTAATTGTGATCCTCCTAATTATCCGGTACGGCGAAATACCAAGCAATTCTCCGTTATATCTGTACATGTCTGACGTTCCGATGGACCCCGTTCGAACCCTGTCCATGACCTGACACCCTTCTTTGCATGCCATTACAGGGCTCGCTCCGTCTTTCGGTCGATGCGTCGGCCGGCCACCGACGAGGAGGGTGGAGCAAATACCAGAGACAGGAACGTGGGATTACGGCGTGGCATCGAGGTCATACCCGTCCGAAAAAAAAAGGGCTCAATTTGGTAGCCTAGGATCTGCCATTATGCCCCCCTTCAACGTCCGGATGACTCTCGATGGTTGGTCAACAGAGGCCGTAGGATCGGCCTCCCTGTTTGGCCACGCACACCTTTCACTGCTGGATGCCCCAGCCACAGCTTGAAGGATCGCCCATAGGCCGTTCAAGCCACCTCCCCGAGCCTAGAGATAGAGAGCGAGAGAGAGATGGGGTGGGGGGGGGATGGATTGTGTCGAGGTCGGCGGCCAGATCAGACTTAGATGGATGATGTGAGGACGTGAGGCTGACCTGTGTTTGTGATGACCCTCGCAAATACTATCCTTCTACGGCGCCCATTTTCATCACCCATGCATTGGCCCTTGTGGTTCCTCGACTCGGATCTGCCCAAACGTCTGCTCACACTAGATGGCGAGAACGCATCACCGTATGCCGGGCTGCCAATACGAAAGCGTCGAGAGATCGGATCTTCGCCGCTAGCCCTCAAAAGGACTTTCCTCTGAAGTTGAGACATGCCAGTAGTCAACCGTCGTCAGCCATATTGCCTGGATTGATTGGCCTTACAAGCCGTGCGCCGCTGCGTCCTTGCCAATTTCCTAGACAGTCATCTGAAAGTCACCAAACGGTCACGGAAGCCTACAATAAACCGAACGGGACTCTTCGGAATGCATTGTTGTCGCCACGGCCGAGCTGGGTCGACCATAGATTGCACACGGAGCTAACAATGCAACACCCGGCTCGCGAAGTCGTCAAGCGAGCACATCTGGCGGAATGGTGTAAGTCGGCTTGTACGTGAAGCTGATGGTGCACACGGGTTACCTTTGGCTATCTGGACGCAATGTCTACGAGGGCAAGATGCCTCCTCCTCTTCTCCCGTTTCCTTCCCAGACAGTCTCTTGAAATGCTCAAGTCTGCTTATTTTTGTTTTTGTTTCTATTTTGAAAACAGAGAAAGAGCAGTTCAGCTCGGTTGCGTCACCGGTGTCTTGTGCTGGCATGGCAGAAGCCACGGTTGTTGGTGTGTGCGGGTAAACAACGGGTGGGCTTTGAGATGCTGAAAAAGAAGAAGTAAAAGGTGTTCTCTCCCACGCAACTGCGGCGCGTCTGGACGGAAAAGGACAGCTGCAAGGCCGACGAGCCTGCATGGGCCATTTCAACCGTCATCAACACCTTCTTGGCCAATCTCTCCATATCTACCTACTAGGGAGGGGGGGCGTGTCTCTGGCCGTTCTTGGTCGTGGCCGTCTGGGGGGGCGCTTGAGACAAGACGTTGAATCCTCCCGATGAGCCAAATCTCATGCCCCATGGATCCGAATAATGGCGGCGGCGGGATGGATCGCACCGTTACATTCCATGACCGTAGGCACCCACCCGGTGTCGGATATACAACGCTTGGTGCGGTTTGTGCGGGGTTAACTAGAAAGCGCGATTGGTATGCTCGCGTTGTTTCGTCAAAGCCCCCACAGATGGGACGCAAAACCATACGAAGCGGGTTGGTAATCATTCGTCTGACAATAACCGTGAGGGGTCCAAAGGCCGATGGCGGGTGAGATTCAACCTGTCCGTAGGCGGCGCAGCCGCAGCGTCCAGTACCGTAGGGCAACCGGATGGAACATGTGTGGCCACGTCGAGCTTGCAGGTGACGACTCTAGCTCGAGACATTAATTTGGGTCGGTTGCTTCAGCTCGGCCATTTGCAATGGGGGGCTCTCTGTAAGACTGCACCCTTCCGTTGTAGACATGGGCGGGCGACCACCGCACCGTTTTTGAACTTGCTGCTGCATGTCAGACTTTGGGGGCATTCCAAGACGCAGTCGGCGGAGCGGTCGGTCCCTCGTAGGGCTGGAGGAATATCAGGGGTGGCGGCGCAAGGATAGTGAGCGTGTTGACCGGTGAAAGGTGTAGGGATAACAGACGGGCTCACCTACACATGGTGTAAGCGTAGGAAAGGCTGAGTCGAGGGCGTACAGCCATGCCATCAAAAGTTCGCCTGGTTCAGCCACGGCGTAATGAAGCGCACGCACGAGCGAGAAAGCGAGAGAAGAAGAGAGGGGGGGACAGAGAGGTACCAAATAGACGACGGCCTGCGCAACCGACATTATGTTGTAAATGCTCATGCCCATGCCCGTGTCCGTGGGCTACATACAGTGGAAATTGTCCAGGACGAGACCTATGAGATGCAAAACGATGGCTGGTCGTAAAAGCCATCGTATAAGCAGCCTGCAATCCGCAATACGTTGCGTGTGTATGTGTGTGAAGATGACGTTGTAGAATCGAAGTCTGCGCCGTTCTCGCGCATCTCCCACCCGCCAATCGGCAAGGACAACATTCCATGTTTTGGCGTGCGTGCATGTGTGCCACACACGGCGAGTGGACAGAAAGGGCCAGCTCAACCCTCTCCCATATGCACTCTGCCGTCCGGTGTGGCCCAGACGCATCGCCCAAGTCAGCCCTACATTGCTCCTCGCCCTACAGGGCCAGGTGGGTGCGCACCGGTCCTCGCTCGGTGTGTGCAAAATGGCGTGAAGGAATCTCGACCGTTCGTGAAGATGTGACGATTCAGACTGTGCTTGACCCCAATGCGGTGGGATATGGCAGTATGTCGATGCCCCCCCCCAAGTGTCAAATTCTGAACTGCTGACATATTCGGCGACGAACGCCCGCAAGATTGATTAGCATACTGCAAAATGCTTACTCGGGTAGCGGTGCCTGGCTTTCCCATCAGATCCGAAGTAGAAACCCTTTTGTCACCGAGGGACGGGAAGAATCTGCTCGAGTCGCTGTCAAGAGTCGGCGACGCTAGCAACGATGATTGCGTGAAAACAACTCGGAGGGTTGCATTAGCATGCACCACTCTCTGAAAACACAACCCGCCGGGACGGGGCTGTGTTATGGCGTGGGTGCTTAGCGTCGTGCGTCGGCTGCCAAGTAGCGAGCGTCCGGCTCATTGTGAGCAGGGCGAGTCCGGTACCTAGTCGGACTGTGAAGATATGATATCGCACTCGCTTGTCGCAGCATCCGCAGGAGGGGCCGCGACTGTCAGCGTTGGACTGCACAGCAAAGGCCCCGTTGTCGCACATGTATTGCATCCCTGGGGAAAGCGGTCTCAGTGAAACCTCGTCTAGCACCGTCGGTCCTGGAGTTCCTCGAGTTCAAGACTCGGCGGCCCCATTCCGATCTGTTCTGATTGCTGCGATTACGGTCGCCGATCGGACAACCACTGACGAAGCGTCCGTCCGCCAGTCCGTCCGCCAGTCTGTCCGACCGTGTCGTTGGACAAATCCCCATGTCTCGGCCCTCACTCGTCCTCGTCCGTGACCTGGTTCATGGCGGCCCCGGTTGTATGGGTCCCCATGCTAACGGGCAGGCATCAACGTCGCAGCCAGTCTTGTTGGTTACCAGGAGCCTGGAGGTATCTCTGATGAGGATGCTAGCCGGGGTCACGAGCAGCTGTGCCGCTTCTGCCCTTTTCCCAAAGCTCATTCATCCATGAAGAAGGGGGGAGAAGGGAAAGGATGATGTCAGCAGGCCCTCCGTATATGGCAGCTGGCCAACCTTGGCTGCATCGCTATTGTCGATCCGAACCTGCGTGGGGACGAAGAATCGTCCGAAGTCCTGCGGCTTTTCCCCTTCTGGGTAATTCGTATTTCTAGCCAAACAATTGGCCAACACTGCGCCTTCGACCTCTCCCCGCCGAGTGTGTTTCCGCCCTACCGAAATTCAAAAACAAAACTCAAACCCTCGCAAATGCTCCTTTCTGGGCGGGGAGGCAAACAGCCCGGTGGCGGCGCTCGCAAGTCCATGACGGAGCTGAGCCTGCAGCATTCGTTGTGTGAGCCATGGTATGGCATGTCATCGCCTCGGGCGTTGGCGGCCCCCTACATTGACAACGAATATCCGAATATCCGAAGGCTTGATGGCTTGTGTACGAGCATCGACCGCCTGTGGTGCTTGGAAGAGTGCTCACAGCTCAAGGCAGTTCGACGCCCGCGCCTGAACTGACACTGCCGATGTGAACGGGTTGACAAAACACCCATTGGCTTCATTACACGCCCGCTGCTCTGGCCGCCGAGTGTTGCTGACAGACGACAACGCAACTAGACTGCCTACTTGATGGTCGGGGTGTGTGGCCTAGGAATGAGGTACGGTTACGCTGTCGCCATATCGGATTTTGTCCACTTCCAGCTAGGAACCGATCAGACTTGTCGGTGTGGCTTGGGCCCGAACAGCGACACCTTAATTAGTGCAAGACAGGTCTAAGCCTTGTGGACCTTTGGGACCAGTTGACAGGGAGCTTCCTGGCTACCTACTGGGTACGTTGGGCGAGCTCCCCTGCCCTGCACTGCACTGCACTGCACTGCATACGCCTCCAGTCGCCGGTGGTCGGGTCCCAGGGTCTCCCGTCCAAAGTGTCAAGTCGGGACATGTCCGCTCTGAGTGTGACTCCCCTGGCCATGATCCGACGAGGTGTTTTGGCGCCCACGAGCCCGGGCCTCGCTGGGGTCCTAGGCCTCATCCCAAGGTTGACTGAGAGCACTAATCATACCGAGAGTCCCGAGGGCGGCGATGGCGGTGTCGCGTCTAACAAGCACTTGGGCCGAGCTGCTTTACACTAGTCCGTCCGTCTAATTTAGAAACTGCAACACCTTTGAGGACGGCAGCCCACGACTCGAGCTGTCGCCAGAGATCAGATGTAATTCGGCCACGACAGAAGCCGTACTACGAAATAGAGGGGGTCTGTGTAGGTTCGAGAAAGGCCACCGATGAGACTTGAAACAGCGAGAAGCGCGTGGCTTCCTGACTAGGGCGACGGCGCCAACCACGAGGGGCAGAGAGGGTAGTGGGTGGGTGTGGAAAATGAGGCACAGGCAAAGGGTGTGTTCCAACGAGAAAAACAGCGCATGGCAGCCGCAATGGCGGCGGGAGGACTGGGTGCTTCCAAGATTATCTGTGAATCAGAGCCGTCCAAAGAAGAGCGGCAGGTCGTGCCATGCGGTGTGTATTAGTTGGTAGGGAGGGGGTTTCTGATGCATCTGCTATGTCTATTTTATCCAGGCGCATCGTCTGCTGACGGTCGACCTGTTTAGGCGGCGACAATCGAGCGAATAGCAGTGTGTTGCGATCGCCCGCCGGCACTTCCAGCGACGTATGGTCGACACCAGAGGGTGGAAGGAGAGTGGTTGCTTGCCGGCCCCCCGCAAATCCGAGATGATGGCACCAACGGAAGGGGGGGGCACGCACTTTAGTTGGCTGATGAGCGGCAGAAGCACACAGGTAGGCAGCTTGCGACGGCGCATCTCCTGAATGCCCGCAACGACGACGGCTGGAGATTGGTGCCAGCCCCGTCACCAGGGTGAGCCCTATCCGTCCGTTAGTGGGCTTTTACGTCGAGGCGCTCGGAGCCAGCAGCCCGTAGCGCGGCAAAGATGCGGCGCGCCGTGGGTTTTGATGTCCGACCTCCAGCCCTAAAGGGCGTCTAGCTAGGTGCGGGCGATGGCGTCATGTGCAGCTGCTAATGGATCGGGAAGTGACTGAAAGCGTCCAAGCTGAGGGCAGAACCGGCGATAAGGAAAGCCGGCCTTGAACCGCCGATGGGTAGGTAGGTTGAAGAAAATGTAGCAGCAGCAGTAGCGAGCGAAGGACGAGATGATGAGCTGGGCAGACTGACTTGACGAGCGGAAGCGCCAGGGTTGGACGAGGTGCAGGAGGATGAAGCGCGGCCGAAGCGGGGGCAGAAAGAGGCTACCTAGAGGCGATGTGATGCGGGCGAAGTTTAATGGCGATGGGCAGTGAGTGCAGAGGAGTCGGTTGCGATACGGTGCCGACGGACCGGTGTAGGTTCTGCTTTGAACAGTTTTCTTAGATGGAACACGCTGCGCTTGCTTTTAGATGACTGCCTAAGATGCCATACCGTGGATAATTACTTGGTGTCTGGGCAAGTGCTCGGGGCCGAAGCGGCTCGAAAGCAGCGAGCAGCCACCACTGAGGCGCAATTTACAGGAAATGCAAGGAAGACGATACGAAGGGAAAGTGCAAAGTCCGCATTACAGACGTAATTACCTACCTTGGATAGACAAGTACCTAGGTGAACCCAAAGCACGCACTCATTTGACTTACTCAGCAAGTCATAGGCTGTGCTTTCCGTCTTTGTCCTCCGCCTCGAGGATAACGGAGGAGGAGCGGCGGCGGCAGGCGGCGGGCGAGAGGCGGCAGGCGGCGGCAGGCATCTCGGATGACGAGGTACGTCCTTTTGCCGGGAGGCAAGAGACACATGGGATGGCTCTGCCCCCACGTGCAGATGGACAGTGTATGACGGTGACTACCTACCAACCTACCTAATGGAAGGTACCTCTTTGACAGTGTACGGAGATTGTAATACGGAGTCTTAGGCACTTTGTAGTCTGAAGCAACCGAGGTAACCCAAAGGTTCGAGTTGTCAAGCATGGGCCACAACATCACGTCTATGCGAGCGCGACGGCGTGGGTCGGCCGTATTTCCCCAGACTTGACTCGAGGGACAATGACCGTCCGAGAAGGACTTAGTTGTACGTTCCTCCGACGGGTCAGCCTAAACACAGCCACCCGCGTAAAGTGTGCCCCGTAAGACCTAAGAAACTAACACGTATTTGCCTATGATCGTCTAACTTGGTGTCTCTGGAAGCAGCTCAGCCAAGTGCGGGCAAGCCGGGGCGCGTAGTGTAGAGTCCTTCCACCACCCACAAAATCAGGAACATGGGCACTCGGCAACCTGGACAGTGAGAATTTACAGTGTGGCGTCCGAGCTGTTAAAGAAGGAAGGGGTACAATCAACGTTGCTGTTGATAGGGGTTGCTGGGTCTGTGAGCCGTAACGGGGAAGCCACCGACTTTGAGAAATCCTTGTTGACATCTGTTGCCGCAGGTACCTGACTTGTCATGATTTCGAAATAGGTAGCCATGCCAGTTGCAGCCGAACTAAGCGGAAACAAAGCATCCCTCTCGCGGGAGAAATGAACAAGTCATGGAAGAAACCTCTGAGTGAGTGGGTGAGTGAGAGCGAGAGAGAGAGAGAGAGACATGGGGAGGGGTTCACAGACACATCCGTACTCACACACACACACACACACACACACACACACACACATATCCCGCCACCGCACACACAACACGTACACGCGCACTTATGCACGAAAACGCCCGTCACCAGTTGTCGAGACACCCAAGACACCACACCACTCAGCAGCTGCTGGGCGTGGGACTTGGGGCAACTGGGCAATAAAACGCCTAGCGCACGTAGCGCATCCACTGCGGCTACCCTGGCGCAGGCTTCTCACACACGCTCGTCGTCCAACCTTCTAAATCGAGTCGAGATAGGTCTCTTTTGCCGCTGCGATGGATACCTTTCGGGTCAAGCAAAAGCGGCAAGGCAACGGGTATTCATTCGTACTTGCTCATAATGTCTTGGTAATCCTCGTGTGGCCGTCCATGTGTAACTTTAACCCGGAGCTGGCAAGCACCACTACACACATACTACGCAATGGCATGACAGAGTCCACTCGTTCCCCATTGAGCAAGAGGGGCCATGTTCGTGCTCTCTCTCACAACTGGGATCATCCATTGTGGTGATGACGGTGAGAATGTGGATACGGTCATCTGATTGACTCACTGCGATATCTCACTCAACGGTCAGTCCATGTAACGCCGGAGTCCGTGGCCGAACGTACAGAAGATTCCGAGCGTGGTAAAAAAGTAAGGTAGCTAGCTGCCCGTCCCTCCTTGGAATAGGTTGCTCATAATGAAAACCTCGTCGTGTCTTTGCTGCTTGCGGTACTGTGCGTACCTACCTTACTTCGTACTTGTACGCTTCCTGCCTGTTTATAGTGTAGAGGCGCGATACGCTAGCTCCAAGACGAACTAGTGTCCTCGACGCCTGATACGTACACCTGTACTACTGTCTACCTACCTACCTAGGTAGGTAGGTGGTACGTAGTATGTTCTTCCCGACAGCGTAACGCCCGTCTCCACCCCGATTTTGACGACGAACGACAGCTCCATGTCCCTGGTCACTTCTTTGATTATTCCTTTTTTCCTCTTCCCCCATCAGTGGTCTCAGCCATTCTGCTCGCATTTTACTCTACCATACAGGTACCTATAGGTATTCGAGAGGTGGTGCGGGGGCTGGGGGGGACCACCGACGACACAAGCAACGACAGGGATTTGGATCCTTTCTTTCAACTTTGAGAGGGCCTTTCCATGCACTTTTCCTTTACCATCTCCCGCAGCTGTTCCCGCTGTCAATCTGGGTACCCGTGCGTCCCCTCCTGCTCTCCGTTTTGGCGGGTGTGCCCTCTTCGCAGGCAATCTCGTTTGCTCAACGCCGGTTCTGTCGATGGAGACGACTAGGACCTAGGCTGTTGTGTCCCGTCCCCTCTTGTCTCTCCACTCTTGTCTTCACCTCACCTATCCAGGGTGCCGGGCATCTGGTTTTGCTGCAATGTAGCGGCAAGGGCTGGCTTTGGCATCCTTCGCCCCTGATTCGAGGGAACCCGTCGGTCCTGGATCCTACCGCCCGAGCTGCCGTTTCCAGAAGCTGATACTCGTCAGACGGGCTTCGTTTTCCTACCAGCAGGCTGACTTCCCCCCTAATCTTCAATAGGGATATCGTTGCCGATGCTGCCCGGCTCCTGCTACCACTGCCTTGGGCACTGTCAAGCGGACGAACGAACCAAGGAAGCGATAACCATATTGCTGCAGGAGACCACTGTCATGTTCTGCCCTGCCCTGCCCTGCCCTGTCCAGTACCGGGCTAAGTTTGCTACGCAAAACCGCCGTTCCGACCTACTGGCTCCCGGCCCAACAACATTGCTTGCCATGCCGCCATGCCCTTGGGCAATGTCCGCTCGACTAGGCACCACTTACTGCACTGGACAAAACTGAAGGGGCTTACGCACGTAATAGTACACAAGTCAAACCACCGTACGCTCCCATTGCCTCCTCGAGCGATTCAGCTCTTGTCAGTCGTCTCCTTTAGTCGCCTACCACGAACGAAGCCTTTCGCTCACTCTTTGCTTGCTCCCGTCTTCAGTCGTCGGTTTCTCCCAACCACAAGCATGAACGAAGGGCGCTCTCTTCCTAGCACGGTCCCGGTTCCCCGGGCCCTGGTCGAGATCGAATCCGCTGCCCCCCCCGACGGGTAACTCCAGGTTGCCAATGTCCCTGTAGCAGACAGGCCCAGGCCCAAGTGACCCGTCTTAAGCGAGGGGAGCTGGCCAGAGCTCCAGCGATGTCATCCGTCCTTTCTGATTCCACACCTATTTCACATTGCCTTGCCTTACAACGCCCTAGCGTGGATTAGCTATCGCCCTGCAGCCATCCCAAGCAGGGACGTTGAGGGTACCGACTGGGGCGTCTTCAGCACGGCTGCCAATGCTGTTGCAGGAAATGCTGTAGCCTATCGATCCCTTCCCTGTCCCCGCCATAGCCCCATGTCTTTCCTCACTTCCCATCGTCCCCTCTCCCCTCTGGCAACCAGAAGTCTGTCCCTGGGCCATCATAATTGCATTTCCCTCTCACCTTCTCACGCACACGCGCAAAATACGTCCTCTTTGTGCTCTCTCGCCCGCGCTCACCTGCGTTAACAACGCACCCCTCCCCTGTCGCCCCAAATGCCTCTCATCCACGCCTCCCCCTTCTCGCGCCCACACACTCCCCCTCCTCCCTCACACACCCCTTTCCACCCCCCTTAGATACACACCCCCCCTTTCACACAATGGGCGCTGGTACCTTACTCTCTTCCACATCCTGGTCACTCAATCCCATCTTCTCTTCTTCCCCGAACCCCTGCCTGCTGTCTGGACTTGCCTTCATGTGGTGTAGCTTGCCCCCCCCGAACATGCTCGTCTCTCGCCTTTTTTCCCTCTTATGCACCGAGGGAGTAGTGTACTTCGAGGGGTCGGGATCTGGGCTGTTAACTCCACCATGCCATCTTTTTCACTGCCCACCTGCCATTTATAAGACAGTGCCCGCCTGGACCTGTGAGGCTGAGATCTTGAACCTTCTGGTGATATCCAAGTTTAGCATCCGTGATCTCGTTGAACCAGAAGCCTCCACCCGGCAAGCAAGCAATCCTTCCTTCCCCAGGCCTCAAACTCGTTGCCTGATCGGATTGGGTCTCGTTATAAGTCCATTCGGCCTTCAAACTCCGTCGCTGGCTTGATACGCTACATCAACCTGTGGACGACGCTTGGATATACATACAAACTCGCAACAACACATCTCGACTTCCATCTCCTCCGACAAGCTCGCCCGTATGTGCCACCCAGAGTTTCTTTCTAGTCCTTCTTCTTTACCAATGGCTTCCAGCTTTCCTGAGCAGGGTTGCGAGGACTCTTACTCACTTCCGCCCAGATCCAGAGCAGGGAGCCGCGTATCAGCTACTGCTGCTCAGTTCGCCAACATCCAACTAGTCGATTCCCCCAGAACGCTACCGTTAGAGTCCAGCCCCTCGGTCAGGTCTGAGGCTCTCCACTCCTCTGGCTATATCAGTCCCAACCCGCCCAGCTCGGGGACCTTACTCTCCTCCCCCAACCCGCAAGGATACTCGTCCTTCCCTCTGCTGCCACCCGAGATCTTGAATGCAGAGTGGAATGAACACGAGGTACATCAAACCTCGGATTCAACCCTTCTCGTCAGAGTAGACCCTGTCCAGGACTACTCCTCCAACCAATCCTCCCCGCCACTTCTAACCGAAGCAAGCATGAGGTGCGCGCTCCCGGCAGTGTTCCATACTGACCTATAAATGGATTCTATCTAACATTCTCTCCCTCTCTCTCTCTCTTCCAGCGCTATTGCTATGCAATTTGACCCTTCTTTCACTATGGGAAGCCGATCGTCCTTCACCTGGCCAGGTAAATAGACTCCTTTCTGATCCATCTCCCCGTATCCTCAAGGGTTTCCTAACACAACCGACCTGAAGGCCTCGATAACAACGAATCGAGTGGAGCGCTGCTCGGCCACAACCTCTCGTCGCTCGGGCACATACCAGACACCAACCTTACACCTCCCAGCGGCTCCAGATCAGTAACAGCGAGCCCGCCGAGGGGGACTCTGACGCCGGAGCAGCGAGAACTAAAAAAGCAAAGGGACATGGCACGCAGGGATTCGAAAGCATCACAGCGCGTGAGGAGGGCGGGAAGCAACCCCTACGTCCACTCGCCGCCACTCAGCCTGCCAGACGTATCGTCGACGATGGGCGTCCCCATCTACACGACAGCACCGGCGCCAATCTCTTTACTCGCAGAACCAACAACAACAATAGGGTCATCGTCGTACCTGCCGTCCTACAGCCCGCCCTTATCAGACCACGGCTACCAAAGCGGGTACCCCCCCATGGTCTCGGCCTATGGCATGGGTGGCATGGACTACTCGCACCAGTTCCAACAACCAACACATTACGGGTACGTCGGCCGCGAGACGGAGGCGGGTTGGGAGATCTGAAACTGACAAAGGACCAACGCAGAAGCCGACCGCAGATGCCCGTTGGACAAGACCAGAGCATGCTTTACGGCGTGTCGCCCTCGATGGGCGGCGGCTCCGGAAGCCCTGACCAGGGACACGTCAGAGTGGTGCAGAGTCGTCCCAAGCCCCAGTGTTGGGAGCATGGCTGCAACGGGCGTCAGTTTTCGACCTTTAGCAACCTGCTGAGGCACCAGAGGGAGAAGTCGGGCCAAGCCACCAAGGCAACGTGCCCCAACTGCGGAGCCGAGTTTACAAGGACCACGGCGAGGAACGGCCACCTCCTCCACGACAAATGCAAGCAGCAGCAGCAGCAGCAACAGCGCCGGAATACGTAGATGTCGGCTGGGGTTATGACGCCCAACTCGGGAACCAACCATGCAAGCAGCAGACGAGCAACGACTACCAAAGTCCCATATACCCACCGTAGCTGCGTCTTACAAGGGGTTAGCACCCTTGCCCCCCCCCTCTCGACCTGTCATACCGTTTGACACATACATGTTGGGGAAGAAATTGTCATCTTTTTTTTTCCCCCTTCTCCTTTTGGTAGGATGAATCAAGAGAGTGTGTGCGGGATAGGAAGAGGGACCACAAAAACAACGCCGACGCGGCGACGGAGTTACATTTGTAGTATTATTCAACCCGGTCTCGACATTCGGCACATCTCAACGGAGTTTTTGCCGTGATTTGTATTACTTGATTGCTTGTCTTTGCATTTTATTCTCTTTTTCTTGGTTATATATTTTGTTGCTTTGGAATCACGGGGGCGGGCGGCTTTTCTTGATTTTATTTTATCCTTCTTAAGCCCCGGATGGATCCGGTGCTTTTTGGGGTCTCGTCCTCGAGAGCCCAACAACGACTACGACAACAAAAACAACGATGACGACGACGACGACCGGACGGGGGGATGAAAGGGGCAAGGGGGGAGACAATCTCCTCGCAGCCCAATGACTTCTTGGGTTTCGCCATTCCGGAAAATATACCCTCTCACTAGCGTCGCAAAGAAATGCATATATCATTTTTCTTGGCTATATATATACATGGTGTTTGTCACACACACTGCCGGAGCATGGAGCTACAGTCTACTACTGCTACAATGGAACATATCCTGCTGCCTCGAAGCAATAAGATTACAACCTACCTCGTACGTCATGTCTCGTATATCGTATCTAAAAAATAAGTATAAAAAGTAAAAATAAAAAAGGAAACCCCCTCACCCAGTCGATGGTTGGGGGGAAGGGGGCAAGGGGGGTCCTTGTACATGAAAAGCAGTGAATAACATCAAATGACACCTCAGAGAACAAAAAGAAAGAAAAAAGCTCGGGCACCCGACCCCCCGGAAATCTTGAAATTGAATCGCCCCCACCCGGCAGCCCGCAACGCATGCTTCGTATGTCACCCAAGAACCCCCTCTCAAGTCATCCAAGGGCGCGCGGGCGGGATAGCTGCCATCCCAAAACGATGGTAATCCTGAGTACAGGCGGGCAGGGCAAGGGCAGGAGGACAAGGGCAGGAGGGCATCCCGTTCGATGGCGGCCGCCACAACGCCGGGGCCCCCCCCCATGTTCGAAAAGCGGTCGCGGGACACGCACACACTCCCCGCGCCCATTTGATCCTAGGAGGGAACATTAAGCATCGATGGAAAGGGTTACGAGATTTGGACATGGAGGGGCGCGATTATGCGGCGTGGTATAAGTTGCGACGATGCGGTACTCCGTAAATGACGTCCAGCGGAGAGAGAATGGGGAGGGGGGCAACGAAAGCAAACTGCTCACACCACCGTATCGCTGTCCTGCGTCCGATGTCGTTAGGATCTTTTGGTCAGTCGGAAATACGATGGGCTGTTTGGGGGATCGGATGGCGCCACAGTTTGGACGAAAAGGGAGGGGGCCCGGCGTTTCTAGCGAGCTTCCCGAGTATCTTTACGTCTATTGAAGAGGGACGCCTGTTGCATACTATGTAAGCGCCGGCGCCAAGTGAACTATGAGCCGGGGAGGACTCGTAGTGATGTCAAGATCCGTCCGGCGGAGTTTGCAGAGACCAGGCGACTGCCTCATCCAGCAAATGCAAGGGTAACTGGCAAAGAGACTCAAGGGGCGACCCCGGTTCCCAACGATGGAGTACCACGGATCGTGGGTCCATGATGCCAGGAGACTGGCGGCGGGAATAATTTATTATCCACGTGTAAGTGAAGGCATCTGCTGGGTACCTACCCGGCAGAGGGCACGCAGCAAGGGGCGGCGTATGGCTTGCTATAATCCAAGGATCCAAGGCGGCCAATGACACCATGTGATGTTCGAGGTTCACTTCCTTGTTACTTGTGCAGAGGCCCCTTCCCCTCCCCTCTCACCCCGGGTGGTCGCGCTGGTGCCGGACCAAGATGGCGCGGAAACCAGCAAGGAGCTTGGATGTTCTCGCAAACCTCATGAAACCAGGCCTCTCATGACTAGGCAGAAACGTGAGAGACCTCCATCTATGAGTCGCGCGCGCGAGAGTGCGGGCCGGCAGGCAATGTGACGGAAGCAACTTCGTCGTGGGAAAGCTCGCTGCAAAGTTCCTGCCGTGAAACGTCATTGAGTCGAAAGATGGTTTACCGGTAAGACGGCTCGGCCAGTGTGAGATCGGCGCCGTGTAGGGACGAGATGAGAGTCGGACGGGCAGATTGGATGCTGACGATGTGGCATGGGTTCCTTTCTCGCGGCCCTCATCTCGCCCCTTCGCGGCTTTTCTTGCCCTATCGACCGAGGTAGAGGCACTGGATGTTCCATCTATCAAGGTGAACGGCGCAGGAATGAGGGCCATGGAGACACCGCGAGTCTCCTGGTGTGCAGTCCGTTTTGGGCAGGGTGATGGACTCGGTGAAGAAACGGAAGACGAAGCGAATGGCCGGGAGATGAAGGTGTGGCGGGCCACAACGGGGATGGCGGTTTGCAACTTCCCACCTGGAACGGCCCCAAGAGGGGCTAGACGACTCGATCCAACCCTCTTCGGCCTAGTCCCCGCGGGCGTTTGAAGACCCGCCTCTCATGGCAGCCGACCTGGGACTTGGGTACCTGGAACCCGGGCTCGGGGCCCAGGGGCTGGCTCTCTGGGAGCAACGGGTACCAGTAGCGATCGTCGCCGCAGATAATCCAGGCTCGGTTGAGGCAACGCAGATGGGTTGCTGGGGGTCCCGCTGAAGCTAGCCAGCATATCCAAAGTCCCATCGCTAAAAGTAGACAGGGAGGCACAAGCATGGCCCTAGATAGTAAGGGAAGAGCCCTTGCCCCGACGCTCACAACGGAAACTTGTTCGGCGCTGGCCCGCCGTACAATGAAGAAAGAAGGGGGAGAAAAAAAAAAGGACTAGCGGCGGGCAGGGGGACGTGAGATGGGCGGAGGAGAGAAAAGTACCTACCTACTGAGTTACAGGGGTAAGTTTAATGGCCCATACAATGTATATCGCCACACAGTATTCAGAGTACCCAAGCCTTCTACCTATCTCTATCTACCAATATAATACCTAATTTAGTTTATTATCTTTCTTATTAGTATAGCCTTTTAGAAAGAATACTTTATAGTCCCTAGTTAGCTAAGTAGCTAGTAGTAGGAATGATAGGTAATACGTGATAGCTAGATGGTGTTGACAGCTGGCAGGCTAGTGGAGGGCTACCTGGCAGGGGTGTTAAATTCAAGGCCGGTAACCATAGTACCTACAGTACCCACCTAGGTAAGGTACGTATCATAAATAGGCCCTCTCCGGCTGGACACAGCCGCGGTAGAGATGGGAAGCAGCACTGAGGTACGTAGTCCAGGCGGTCCCTCTTAAGGTCGCACAGGTACACAATAATACTCTAACACAGTTGGAAAAACACAGAAAAAGTATCATGCCCAATACTTCAACACGATAATAGAGTTTCTAGATGGGAAGCAGCACAGGGTCTCGAGTCGTAGGGATTCTGGGGCTACAACTGAGTATTGGACATAGTGTAATACTTATACTGTGTTTATCCGACTGTGTTATGTTAGTAATATTGTGTACCTCTGCGACCTACGTACCTCAGTTCTTGGGGTTACACCGCCCGTGATGAGAGCCCAATGCTAGCTCCAGTTCAATGTCTATCAAAGGTTTTGGGACGATGATTGGTTCCCGGGTCGCCGGGGGTCGCGCATGGCGACCGGCATCTACTACTATTTAGGCATCGAAATGAGGTCAAGTCATCACTGCCTCGATTTGCTGCGACTTTGAGATGGGAGCTGGTTCCTTTGTCATTCGGGAGGCTTATACAAGGAATGCCTGGGGCGAAGCGGAATACCTAGCAAGACGTGATGTGATGGCGGCAGCAGCAGCAGCAACAGCGCATGGCGGCTGTCATCGGGCGTCTGTCTTTCGTTCTTGAGATGACTCGTCGCTTGTTTCTCTGCCACGGCTCTGCATCTCTCGTTGGTTCGACGGCGACCACGCGCCTCTCTCTTGATGGGCACCGCCCGCGACAGACCTGCGCATTTGGGTGAGTTGCTGCTGCGTCAAGGGCGTGTCATCCTCGATGCCTCCCTCCGTAGAACAAGATACGTGCACACACGCAACGCAGCCCAGTCCGAGATCAACGTGGGATTGGGGAGCCCGGCTGCAACGTGTGGGTGTCACCCGGCAGGTTTACAGGGCTGGAGACGAGTGGTCAAGATGGGGGCTGTGACGTGATTGGGTAGCCCGGACTAAGAGCAGGTCCTCTTCCGACGGACACGGAAGGGGAGTTACTGGTAGGTAGTTACCTACTTGGAAGCCGAGTCTTGCAAAGTCCAAGTCCACACTGGCGGGGGGTGTGAAACCAAGCGCCGGTTCTGCCGAGTACGAATACACAAGTTCGTTCGTGCTTTCTTGGTGTACCAGATCCATATACAACTAAGTAGTGACTGACTGGCCGACCGACCGACCAGACTGGCAGCCAAGCAACAGCAGATGTGTTTTCTCCGCTGCCTCTTCCAACACATAGCTTACCGCCTGACGTTCCAACATTTGGTCCCGAGCTTGCGTCCGGCTCCCTGCTGGCTTATGGCCCCCATCGATGAACCCAGCAATTCTTCCCCTAACAGGCCTTGTTTGTCGGACTCTCTCCGCACCCAAAAAGCCGCACTGGGTAAAAGGGTGGAGGTGTCAAGTCGCTACCTACCCGAAACTCTCTCTGGCAAGGGCCAAATGCTGGTACCTGTTGCAACATCAGCCCTTACCAAGCGCGTACTGCTTGCTACCTATTGCTTTCGTCAGGTTCGCAGCAACACCACCAAATCGCTCTTTCTCCCCTCCCGAGTCCCGAGCCCCGCCTCGACCCAGTCATGACCGTTTTATGCCCCTTTCCGATACTTGTTGAGGATGCTGCGATTCATGACCCTCCCGATCTACGAGGCGCATGGCTTGCAGGAACGAGGCGAAAAGGCCGAGAGCATCTACACTAGGTAGGTATAACGGTGAGATCCATCGGTAACCCATAAACTCAACGCGTAGGTGACAGTTAGAAGAGGGGAGACGGATAATGGAACCACGAGTCACCGCTCGCAGCTCACCTGCATCGAGAATCAGCCATATGCACGCGCGTACACACCGCAGCATGCCGAATCATTGGCCCAAGAAGCGAAGTCCAACACCATAAGCCGCGCGTGCGAATATTGCGACCCGATTTGTTATGCTGAACATCCGGTCAAATTTCAGTTGCTTACTCCGTATGATGAACCACCCTGTTCGGTCAGCTGCAAGCAAACACACATCGAATCTTCTGCTTTGATTCACTCTTCTTCCCCTAGTCAAAAGAAGAGCATCTTCCCTCCCCCGAGGCCAACATGGATCATCCGAAAGTCCGTCGGGAAATGCACCTTGCTCCTGTGCAGACCCAGCCAGCTAGCCAGCCTTCCCCTGGCTCCCGCCCCAGGTTCGTTGGTCAGAGATCCCTTTCAGCGAGAGAGGCGGAGACTTGACGTTCGGGTCAACGGCCACGAGAAACACACTCACCCGTGCAAATATACTACAGGGGTGTGGTGGAAGAAGCGGGGGTCAGTATCGGTGGAGGGGAAGAGGTGGTCCCCGATGAGGTACCCGGTGAGAAGCAACAAGACAGCGGTGCCAGGTGCCTTGGGTCTAGGTATAAAGCAGACAGAAATGGACGATCGTTCCCCGTTTCCGAGACCCTGTCTCCCATGTTGTTGGGATGGCGATAGTAATGCCCCCCGCCAGGTTTGTCGCCGAGCCCGTTCAGGGTTCAGGCCAAACCCGCAATGGCACGGGTTGTCGGGCCGTCTAGTCTTTGCTGACGATAATTAACATGCTCCCCACACCCCGGTTTTATTAATGTCGTTCGTCGCCAGAAAATGCCAGTCTCGGCGGGCATTTCTATTGACCTCTCCAGCTTCTTCGTACGTGCAGTGGTGCAGTAGTGCAGGGGAGATTGCAGTCAGTCATTAGGGTAGGAGTAGCATCATGCTCCACATGAGCATGTCGATGGACCCCAGTGGGTTGCAGAGAACCCCAAGCTTATGCGTGGCCAATCGACCCTGGTCCCGAGCGGTCGTGTGTCGCCGGGCTCATTGCGCTCCTCGGGCAATGTTCGCGAGCGGGGGGTGACTGAATCGTGAGAACCTCGGGCATGTCGGTGTTCTCGTCCGGCCTTTATCTTGCGCGGCCCTGTCCCTCGTCCGGGACCGTATCCGCACCCGCATGCGCAAGAAATAGCCCGAACCCCTGGCGCAGTCGGGATTCGCGCGCAGCTAGGCGTGCCCCTGAGTACTTATACAACGGCCTCTTTCAAGCCCGATTGCGAAGTGCATACGATTGGGGGTTAGAAACCGCGCTTAGATTAAAACCGTAGCCGTGTTCTCGGTGAATAAGGCTCTCCTGACCGTTCGTCGCAGACCGGGGGCCAAAATTCAATTCCTAGCCATCGCATCAGCTGCCGTTGGCTTCTCTGCACAAAGTACTGTGTACGTACCTGAGTAGGTACGACTCCAGCGACCCGGTACTCCTAGGTTGGGGTTGCAACGGGATGACCCACACTATGTGGGCACGACAGCTGGTCGTACCACAGGAACACCTCTGGGCTGCGGGGTGCTCGTCTTGCTCCCCTCATGCACCATTGGCCAGAATACTCGACATCGTGTTGTGTCTTAATTCCCATTGGTTCTTGTGCGAGCTGCAACCTCATTCCTTCGAGACTTGACATGCACTTGCTATTCGACGGCCGATGCAGTGAAGTAGGCGCAGCAGTGTGAGTGAGACGCTAGAAGACAGAGAGCCTGTCCCAATACCAGAATGTGCACTCCTGAGTCCTGGGTAACGACAACGAGATTTACCGAGGCTGTGCCAAGCCTTCCTCGTGTTGTCTTGTCGTCTAGCCGAACCGCTGTTTGAAAAATCCAGCCGCCTTTGATCGTGCCTGAGGCGGGCCGCCATCTGGTCGCTCACTGTCCGTCGTACACTGTTGACATTAGAGTTGCAACGACCGTTGAACGCTGAGTTTATGTTGAGCAGCCGTCGTCAAATCGATTATATGACCCAGTACTCGAACTCAATGTCCAGTAACTTGTGCGTGCCGATATCAGCGCTTCCCGTGAGAAACGGATTGGTATCCACTGGCTGACCCAAGTCCTGGGCTTATCTCGTAAAGAGGGGCGAGTAATGTAGGTACCAACTGTCTAAGAGGGAAGGGAGTAGCCGCTCACCGGTTCGTGGTTCGCACTCGCTAGCCGTAATGAGGCTGTCGATATTGATGGACCGGGAGGCACTTCAGGCAGCAGGATTCTCTCAGATCCCAGTTGAGTGGTAGAAAATGAACAAGGTTGGTGGCTTGGTGCACTGCCGTGCCGACCGGGTGTATCCTATCCGCCATCCACATCGGCCTGCCTTGCTCTTCCTTCTAGTCTGGCGGCATGACAAACCAGCCCTGTGGATCCTAGAGGGGCCGCGTCCACAGCAGGTAGGTAGCCTGTGCAATATCGCCGTGTATCGTCACGAGGAGCATGGGCGCGCTGTTGACGTTACTTGGAAGGATCATGAAGCAACGGTCCCTGTCAACCACCGGTGATACTTGAGGAACAGGGGCTGCATCATCAAGCGCCGCCAATAGACTTCCGCATGCAAGCCATGAAAAACACTGCGCCTACCTCTAACGTGCATCATCTCGCTCCCCCGATATGATAGGATTTGCGAGCGGGCGTCGGGGGAAACTCGTAGAGCTATGACCCCTAATGTGCGGGCGCACGAAGCGGGAGGATTGCAGCAATGCTTGTCGGTAACTGGACCCATCATTAAAGAAGTCGTTTGTAAACGGCGGCGAAGAAAAGGTCAGGCTGTACAAGGAACATGACGAGCTCCATCCACGTTTCCGAGTCCAGCAGTCGATGGAGTCGAAAGACACAGCTGGTCGACTATATGGTCCTTGAATGGTGGGGACTGCTCTGGCCAAACGAGATTGATGAAGCTGTGTCAATTCCGGCCTAGCCCTCTGAACTTGGCCAGACAGGTCCGCCGATGAGGCTTGATGTCCCGTAAAGCTGTGATCGGCCATCGTAGGAACCCTTGGATCAAGGCGCGGCGATTCGGTGTTTGAACCACTTTTTATCCGATCTCTATAGGCCTCGATTCGCTTCTTGGTCGCAGGTGAAATCTCCCGCCCCCAGACGGCGGGCAGTCGAGCCGAATATGCACGATGTCGGGATGCAGAGACACATGGATGACGCGAAAGTTGCTAGGGTTCGATTGCGTATCGCCGCAGCCGTGGGATTACGCAGCACCGACTACTTGGGATGTCCTTGTCTATTCATGCTGGTTGAAAGACCGAGCCCATCAACCATCAGGTCCGTATGCGGTTTCTCGGATGGTCCTATGATTCCTCAAGGGTTTGCGCACTGGCCTGAAAAACCCCGCCGCTCACTACTAGATACAAAACGTAGTTAGTCGTCCGCAGTTCAATGGATAATGTGAGGTACGCGCATGTGGCGGGAAGCGTGCTGGGGGCTCAACTAGGTCCTACCCAATGATTCGCTGTGATGGGCAGGCAGAAGCGAGATGCTGTGCCTGGACTCCGGACGATCAGGTCTCGAGGGTTCATGGCAATACTGCTTAGGCAATCCTTTCTGCGGTCGTAAAGTGAGGTTAATCTGCCGTGACAGGATGATTCGGTGTCTTTTCCTCAAAATGGTCGACAACTTGCGGGAGACCCGATTTGAGGCCAGGACGTGACACATGCAGGCTCAAAGGTTCGGTCGGGGTGAGCAGGGATGCTGGAGCGGCCCCCACAGACAGGCGAGAAAGAGAGAAGTCCTCAAGGAAAGAGGGGGAAGGGGTGTGTGTAAGAAGAAAACAGACCTGAATGGCGTCTGTTTAGAGACCGGGGTTCATAAAGTACACTGTGTTGGGGGACTGTGCCAAGAACTTCCAAACACATGGCGAAGGAATTCTGCGCCAGCCTCGCTTCGCCTTTTCCGCGCTAGCGACAATTGCTAGCTGCGAGGAAAATAAGCGCGTCGCTGCGATAGGCCCAGGCCTCCCTCCCCCTTCCAATTTTGAAGCATCCAACACACATGTTAAGCGCAGCGCTTAATCGGCCCATCGCCACCATCACAACCAGAGTAAACATAACGACTCGAATCATCAGACGACCCCTGGACGGCCACATTGCAAGACAGACGACGCGGACATCACTATATTGCTCCTGCCGCATTGGAACGTCGCATCATCGTCGCCGCCCTTGAGACTCCGCGATGAGGCTGGCCTCGAATCCTTCTGCTTGAGCACATCCAAATGTGGACATCGCGCAACCATGGCTATCACACTGAACGCGCCTTCCAAGTGGAGCGGCAAACGGCGTAACGTCTTCAAGTCTGTTTTCGACACGGAGATATCGCAGCCCACTCCATATTCGACACCATCTCAGAGGTTCGCCTCACGAGGTGATCCATTGGGCGGTCTACCGCCACCGCCACCACCACACCATCAATCGCCTTTGCGCGCGCACTTCCCCAGCAGTGTCAACGTCTCGGATTTCCAGAGCTCTCCCCCGCCAACTCGTTCGCATCTTCCTTCTTCCGACCAGTCCAGCGACCAAGTTAGGTGGGATCGAGCATGGCACGTGGTGACGACTCGTATCCAGCTGCCGCCATCCGTGACCGCCGAGGACTCATTTGGCACCCTGGCACCCGAGTCTCAGGACTACGATGCCGACTTCTACGACAGTCTTAGTATCGTTCTCCATCCAGAGAAGCACGCCCAGCACGCCACCACCACCGAAGACATCCTCTCCTGGCACACCCAGCAGGTCCGCCACCACTTTTCTCAACACGTTCTCCCCCTGCTGTCTGCATGCAATACCTACGGTGACCAGGCCCAGGTACTCCTTGGAAGTATACATACGCTGGAAGCAGCTCACCGCCAATATCTCTATGGGCTATCCCTCATCGTGCGGGGCCTCGACAACAAGCGTGCAGACGTCGCCGTTGACAAGTTCCGGCGCGATCTACACGCAGTCATTGGCAACTCAATGTCGCAGGCACTCATGGAATCTCTTCGGGGTGTCTTGGGTCGCTTGACGAGGGAGATTTTGGGCATGCAGGCCGGGTCCCCTTCCGGAGCATCTCGGGGAACCGGCTTGCAAGGGCACAACCAGGCAGCAGCACCATTGCCAGCACCGGCAGCGGCAGCGCGGCAGGAGCTCTTGCGGTTGATTGAGACGCTGCACAAAGTAGGCCTTGCCGGAGAGAGATTCCAGATACTGTTCGCCGAGTTGATGGACGCCATGATGGTTGAGCACGTAAAAGCATCCTTCGCCGGCGTCTGGACACAGCCAAAAGCAGACGACGGAAAGGATTCTCCGCGCGCCTCGTCGGTTTCCCGTGCGGCAAAGATTGGCTCGCCTTCACGCTGCATCGCGGCGCTGTGCGATTGGGTCGAGAATCACTACTCGCGGCTAGCGGTCGAGGTTTTTGCTCGCCTCGGCAGCGGGGATATTGCTTGGGCCGATGTCGAAAAGTGGAAGGAGATTGCAGTCGGACGCTTGGCTGTCATGCGCATTCATGAGCTGTTCGACATTGTTCTGCAGTGGCCCGAGAGCAAAGGGGCTCTGGACGACCTCCGCATGGCCATCACCACACCTCAGAGGCGCTTGCAACTGACGGACACGTTTTCGGCGGCACTTCAGAAACGGCTGCTGCACCCAGGGAGGTCGACGCTCGATATACTCCGCGTATACATCTCCATGATTCGAACATTCCATGCTCTAGACCATTCCAAAGTGCTCCTGGGCCGTGTGGTACATTCGCTACAGCTTTACTTGTGCCAGAGAGACGATGCCATCCCCATTGTTGTTACGGGGCTCCTATCCAACCCAGACGACATTCTTACCGAAGCGGGCAAGACAAAGCTGATTGAGCTAGCTGTGTTGCTCAACGATCCCTCACAGCAAAGGCGTTCCGCTACGGACGAAGAAGAGCTGGACTGGGACGATATGGAATGGATTCCTGATCCTGTGGATGCCGGTGTGAACTACAAACGCCCCAAGTCGGAAGACGTCATTGGCACACTGATCAATGCTCTGGGCTCGCAGGATATCTTCATCAAAGAGTTCCAGAACATAATTGCAGAGAGGTTGTTGTCCACCCAGGTCGACTTCACCCAAGAGATCCGGGTGCTCAACCTGCTCAAGAAGCGTTTCGGAGACAACGCTTTGCAGAACTGCGATGTCATGATCAAGGACATCCAAGACTCGAAGAGGGTCGATTCGATCATCTCCAAGACGGTGAGGACAGGCAACGTTGGGGGACCTGTCAGGAAACCCAAGGAGCTTCCATCATACCACACGAAGATTCTTTCTCGGCTCTTCTGGCCAACGATGGACCGGGAGCACTTCATTCTTCCACAACCAGTCGCAGAGGTGCAAGGGCACTACGACGGCGAATTCGAACGTCTGAAGTCTTCTCGCAAGCTAACATGGCTCAATAACCTCGGAAATGCCACAGTCAATCTCGAGCTGGAAGACAGGACCGTGGAAACAGAGTGCAAGACGTACGAAGCCGTCGTCATCTACGCTTTCCAGGAAGACGAAGCCTACAATGGACCGCTCCCCGTCCGCCGCACCGTCGACCAGCTCGAAGAGGTTCTCCAGATGGACGACGATCTCATACGGTCAGCCATCTCCTTCTGGGTCGGTCAGCGTGTCCTTCGTGAGACGGAGCCGGGTACCTTTTCGGTCCTCGAGAAGCTGGATAACGATGCCAATGGCGGGGCCAACCCCGCTGTACCTGATCCGGATGAAGCCCCTGCCATTGAGTCGCGTGGTCTCTCACCCAAGAAGCCCAGCGCGCTCGATGCCAAGGAGCAGGAGCGGCGACAGGTCTACTGGCAGTTCATTGTCGGTATGCTCACGAACTCGAGCCCGGCCATGCCGCTGGGCCAGATTGCCATGATGATGAAGATGCTGATTGCGGACGGGTTCCCGTGGAGCAACGAGGAGCTACAAGAGTTCCTCGCGGAGAAGATGGCAGAGGAGGCGTTGGAGTTGGCTGGCGGCAAATACCGCCTGCCGAAGAAATGAGCGCAAGGGCGTGTGCTGTCCCTCTCCCGTGCGGGTTGGGACCAGAGGACGGGCGGGGTTGATTCAAGGGGCCCAGAGAGGGATAAGGAAAAAAGCATGTCGGACCTTTTAAATAGTCAAAGCCTAGAGCAGACCGCAGCACCCCCGCATGTATTGCGGCGGAGGTTGCCATGCCTAATACAAACTAGATACCCACCGCTTCCCAAGTCTCGCTCGCGTAGTCGTGATGAACCGGACGCGAGGGCCCGAACGCCTCACCAGCTTGAGCGGAGCAAGATCCACCCCCAGTCCTGTTTTCAAACGGCCGAGGGCCGTCCAAACACTGCCGTACTCGAAGATTCCCTCCCCCGGTACCGCATGCACTTCCGGCAGCTCCTGCCCGCCACCAACCTACTTGCTTGGTGACCCTGGAGCCGGAAAAGTGTCCAATGTACCTGTCAGGTCCGACATCGAGCCCGCACCTCTCAGCGTGCCCCGTCTGGACGAAAGATGGCAGAGTCTCTGCATCCTGGCATGCGTTTTTCTTTTTTCTTTTTGGGGGGGGGGAGGGGGGTTGGTGAGAGTGTGTATCAGGTCAACGATTCCGGCCTGCTCGCCGCTCTCCTGCTTCCTCCATCGAGCTTCTCTTGCAGCTACACGCCGCGTCCGCCTGTCCGCTACGTATTCGTCACGAGAAGACAGGTGCAAGGGCACAGGTCACCAGTAGTGGAACGGGATGTAGCAACGGCCACATCTGCCCCTCGTCTCCTGCTCCGGACAAGGACCACCTTACTTTACCTGCGGCATCCGTACCTAGGACGTCCGGCCCCTCCAAGTCCAGGCTTTATTTGAGCATCGAGACTCCCTGACGTGCTGCCGACGACGGACCATACGCCTGTCGAGGTGATCACCTTGACGAAGGATCTTTACCACATACGCCCGAGCAGAGTATCTGGCGTCTCGAGCCTCAGATCCGGCGCGGGCGCCTAGCCTCGAGCTCGGGACCATCGAATGTGATATAGGCGCGACGCGGTGCCGAAGAAGGGAAACCCCCGTCGCGCGGAGCGCTGTTCTGGCTCCTGGACTCAAACCGGGCTCCCAGGCTCGGTCGTGTCCAGCAGGAGGAAGCTCTTCGGACCCAGGTCAGCGCCATCGGAGCTAATCCTGTCGATTTGACAGGTAGCAGGGGCTCGCCGGGCACGGCGTTCGATCTTGTCTTTGGCGGCGATGGCTGGTAGCGAGACCGAGAGAGGGCCCTTCGACCGCTCCTGGCGCCCTTTAAACATGTACACGCTTGGCTCCAACGGCCTGCCGCCCGATTCTCGGTACCACTGTCCCTCCCCCTTGGGCATCCATGAGCGACGTCGCATTCGATTCTCACCGGATTACGACAAAAAGGAGCCCGTGGGTCGCCGCGTGTAAAACGCCTCCGCATTCCGTTTGCGATCGGCAACACGAGATGGGGTCCCGCTATGCCTTTCACGATGTCAACTCCCCGCCTGCTGGTTTTGTTGTCGACCGCGAACCGAGTCTGTAGCCATCTCGATGATTCGAGCTCGCCGACGGCTTGTCTCTTTTTCGCGCCCACTTCGTACCTTCCACATGCAAGATATAACCATGTGATACGAAGCAGCCTTTTGTGAAGGACCCTTGGCAGTTCTTCTCCTTCCTCGTGCTGGACTGCCCCCCACGATGCGTGAGACCGTATAAATCGAAGCAGTTGCCAGAGCCTACATCGTTTCAGCGCTGGGTGAGGCGACCACGAAACGTCAATGATGATAGATGGCGCGAAGTTCCATCACTCCCTGATCTGATCTGCGGTTGAGGCAGTCGGGTCCTTTGGCCCGGAATATCACAAAGTGAAAGCATGCGGTCGTCTTCAAGACGGACGACAAGTGGAACACACACCACATTCACTCGTGGGTATTCAACAAAACGTGCAATACTTACCACAGGTCAGGGTGGTGGGACAAAGGAGCCAGGGTTTCTGGCCGAGGCCGGCTTCGCCATCCTTACTCTTTGGACCGCCACGGGCTAATTCGACATGGTTCCGAGTCAGCCGCCGCCGCCGCCGCCGCCGTCGTCGCCGTCATCGTCGGAGCTGACGTCGGAGCCAAAAGAAGTAACAGTGTCGAGCCCTTATTAGCTGATGGCTTCGGGTACACAACACCCTTAAAGTTTGCCTGTTTGCATCCGTGTGCTGTATCAGCACGCATGGGTGTTTGAGCAGGATGGACCAGTTGCTGTGTCAGGATATCGCAACCAACGATGCGCTTGCGTTTGCTTGCGTTTGTTGGTGCGGGATGTAGATGGCTAGCCCACATGGGGGGGGAGAAGAAGAAAAAGGCAAGGCAAGGCATGAGCAACTTGACCTTACAGCAGGAGTAGGAACCAACAAGGTGCTCGTCCGGCGGTTGGCGAACTGCAATCAAATGCTCGCCCTAGGCAGCTTGTGCAGCGATGCACGTGTATAATCAGAGCATGGTCGGGGGTAATGATGCTCCTTCGTTTGCAGGGTCTTGTCGACTGATGAAACAACGGGCCAATTTGCCACATTTGTCGTGTTAGCCCGTCGTCGATGGGGAGGTGCAATAGTGGGAAACAGACGATCCTCGATATTACACAACGTCAACACATGTCGGAGCCCAGCATTGTCGCAAAGGGGTGGTTGTAAAGTTGCGGGCTGCTGGCCTCGGAGGTTGTGCGAGTGATGTTTGAAGACCACCAAACAGGGGCCGAGGGCCTGAAGACTAAGGCGTTGATGATGCATCTTGTTAGCCATGTTGCGACACCTTCTCTCTTTCCCGGAGAGTGAGCGACAGCCAACACAAGTGCAACGCTAGGTGCCGCCGGCAGGCTTGTGCCATTTTGCTTGCTTGCGGCCAACGGCTCTCCCACCTTGAGGGCGGACTGACTGTATTGGCAGGGAGGGAGCATGCGGGCTGAGTTGGTGCCGGAAACTTTGCGAGCGAGGGTCTTTCTTTTCTCTTTACTCCTCTCCTTCTCCCCCCCTCCCTTCTTCTTTTCTTTTTCCGAGGCTCTCAGATGGCGGTGAAAGTCGGCATGAACCTGAAAGGACAGCTCTACCCGACGACGGACGGTGCATGGACGACGGAAAAGTCGGAGCTGATAAATAGAGGGCGGCGGCTTGATCACTACTTGTACCACACACGGAGTGACTTTACCTTGCGGTTGAAACAGAGAGACTGGAGTTGTTTCAACTGCGTGGCGACAAACCCAGCCCGGCTGGTTTCGAACCGGTCCACCGTAGCTGGAGCCTGACCATACGGTTTCGTGCAGCCAAATATTGGCGATAAGAAAAAGTTTGCTGGTCGCGAGTACCAGAGGGAGACAGTGAGAGAGAGACTTCCGAAGAGGGGTGTGTGTGTGTCTTGCACCAGACCAGAGTGGACAGTAGCGCAGCCAAACAGACAAGGGTTGGCACGTCTGGCGGCCGACGGCGTTCCTGACTCGACTCGATAGTGCTATGATGTGAATGTGATGCATCCCTGGAGACATGGCGGAGCCCTGTAGAGAAGGTGATATGAGACGAACGTCTCGAGCAAGACAACGAGGCTTGCGCAGGACTACGTGGGTAGGAAGGTAGGTACTGTAGGCAAGTAGGTAGGTGGGTAAGCCCGCGTACTGTACAGTTGAGATTGAGAAGAGAAAGGTTCGAATGGTCAGGCGACGAGCCCCCCTCCCCCCCTTCCTTCGAGGAAGAGGCAGAGAGGTGAGTAACCGACAAAGCAGCGGTAGCGTCGAGCTTGCTTGGTCGGGTGTGCACCCTGTCTTGGCGCGAACCAGGGCTCGAGAGATCGTCGCGGGGATCTCGCTGCCAGGCTGGTAAGGAAAGCGAATGGGAGACGGTTTAGGCGACCAAAAAGGCTTCCAGCCAATCGATAACCAACCGTCCTCTCCTCGCAGCTGGGTCGTCTCGAAGCAGGGGACACACGGCCGGGGTCCCTTTTCCAGGTGGAGGCCGCGGGGTCCCTGCCCCTCATGTCTGACAATCTGCTGCTTCTTGGGAGGAGAAGAGGAGGTGAGGGGGGGAGCAGGAGGAGGAGGAGGAGGAGGAGGAGGGCTGGAACCGGCGATGACGTATGATGCCAAAATGCTACATGTACGGAGTTCAAACAGTGAGTGTAGGTAGAGGTAGACTACCTACCCTAGGCTATAACGCAGGCATATAGGGATTGCTCGAGTCTAGCGTACACGGGCGGTGAGAAGGGAGAGGTAGGTCAGGCCAGGCCAGGCCAGGCCAGGCCATGGAGTAGCTGGCTGAATGTGCTGGACTGTACGGTTGAGCCATTTTACGAGGGAAGAGAGGCCCGGGCGAGGAATCCCGGGTGGATAAAATGACATTGCGTTGGGATGCTGATGGTTGGTTGCTGATGGCTGATCTAATGCGGCCGAAGCAGCATGGCCGGAGGCGGGTAGTGCGTCTCCGATGTGGCAGCGGCTGGTTGTCAAAGCGCGAGCCGGCGGGCCTCTAGTTTTGGCGGCCCGGCACAGACGCTGAGATGGACGAACCCCGCGGCCTTGCACCGTTTCCACTCCTTGCATAGGTACGACCTGTTGACCGTCTTCCTCGAAGGGCGGGCGCGTGAAGAGGAGGAGGAGGAGGAGGACGACGACGAAGGACGACCACCAGGAGGAGGGCCCGAGACGGTGGTGCATCGGGCTTGCCAGGCTGAATGGGATTTGGCGATTGCCGTGATGCCGACTCAGGGGTGCGGTCTGTTGAGGACGGATGCCGATGCAGAGTTACCGAGAACGAGGTCGAGTGTTGCTGTCGTTGCCATTGTTACTTGAATCGGTCAGCTGCGAGGAGCATGTCAAGAGGCGCGACAGTTGCATAAGTTCACAAGCACCGAGGCTGATGGGACTGGACTGGGGAAGTGGAGAGAGAGGGAGGACGGCGGCATGAAGGGTCATTTTAAAGACGGCGGGGCTTTGGAGACGGAACCAGCGTGCAATCGAGGCAAGTCGGGAAATGACAGGGTTCCGGACCGGATGGAACCCCAAGGGTCTCTCCCTCTTTTGCTGAGATCAAGACAATTCAATCCATCGGTTGAGAGGCGAGGTGAGGTGGTGAAATGGCACGGGTACAGCACTTTCGGGCAAGGTACATAGGTAGGCAGGTAAGGATAGGGCTAGGCGACGATGGCTGGCCAAGAAGCTCCGATGCAGCCGTGCGTGTGTGTTGTTGGATGCAGCAGGGCTTGCCGTGAAGACGGACAAGGGTAGGTCAGGTAGGTAGGTAGGTAGTTATACATGGAAGTGTCAGGACGCTCGCCATACGTACCAGTCTAACGAAAGCATGCTGATGTTGCGAAGGGCTCGCAGATGTAGCGTGTGCTGGCCGTCACCACCGCCGCCACTACGAGAGAGAGAGAGAGAGAGAGAGAGAGAGGCGCTCGCTCACTCGGTGTGGCGTCACACGGGGTCCCAGACAGAAAACACAGGCTCGCTAGAAGCGATACCGTATCGGGAGCAGCATCCTGTGAGAATCCCCCCGCCCGCCCCGCGCCTGCGCGCCAGCGTCCTTGGCCGTCGAATGGCGTCCCTCTCGAGATGCCGGACGAGAGAGCCCGGCTTGCGTCTGTGGTGCCACGGCCGACCAAAGGAAAAGGCCGGACGCAACAGGTGGATGGATGGATGGATGGATGGATGGGCCGTGGCAGTGGCAGCAGCCCGGAAGCAAGTAGAAGGTGGACTTGAATGACGATAGAAGTGCCTAACCATGAGCTGTGGATGGACCGGGGGGTGAGAGGGGTATGAATGCTGGGCCGTATTTATTGATTTATTTGTTGATGCTGACGACTTATTGCTCCTCGGTCATGTACTGCGTATGCGTAGTGAGTGTACAGGCGGGGGGTACTGGAACGGGGCATGTCTTACTTGGACCGGCCGAGCTCGCGAGGCTCATGTGAACACATCTGAAATGGGCCTGAGCCTGCCTGCTTGCTTGCTTGCTTGCCAGTTTTTCTCGCTCAGCAGTGCATGCAAATAAAGGTAGCCAGCCACCCACCCATGCCATCATCGGAGACTCCGTTTGGTATACGCTGCAGTATCGCGTTGATTGAATGCACCATGGACGTTTGCTGTGCCTCGCCTTGGTTCATCTCCCCCTCGTCCACGTTGTGTTTACCTACCTACATAGTACCTACCTAGGTATTGAATCTCCCCGGCTACCTGCCTGCCTGCGTGACCCTCGACGTCCTTTACCGAGATCGGGAGCTGTCGGATGCTTCTTCGTTCTTGGAGGCCAGTCACGTAATATGAGATTTGCAGGTTCATTGACGGAGACATGGTGAGGGGGCTGCTCTTGTTTGTTTATCCGTCACCAGTTTTTTTAGTTTTTTTTCTTCTCTTGTTTTTTCTTTCCTCTTTCTCTTTCTCCTTTCATTTTTGTCTTGCATTTGGGCGGGCGGCCCTGACACCGGCTGCTTTCGGTCCAGAGCCCAGGAGAGCTATTGGGGCCCGAACGCATCGCTGGGGGTGGCGGCGGTGGTGGTGGTCATGGTGATGCAGACAGCTATATAATATCGTAAGTACGAGTATTGATCGAGGCCGGCGCGATGCAATTGCCCTTCCGCCAGCGCCCGCTTTTCCTGATACATACATGGGCGCATCTCTTCCCCTTCCAGGCCCCCAGCCCGTTCGAAGAGGAACCCCAAGGATGATGAGAAGATTATGACCGCTCTTTTCCATTGATAAACTGCTCGTTCGTCACCCATCTCCTCCCCCCCCCAGCGTTTAGAGTTGCAGCAGAAGAAAACACACACGCGCGCGCGCACACACAATGAAAACTTACCGATCGTCCGTCCAGGTGGCATCCGCATCCGTCACCCACCCCCGGCCGACTGCGGATACCGGACTTACATGGTTGTAGTAATGGTCGGTGGGTGGTCCAAGGGAGAGAGAGTGCAGACCTCTCTGGCTGGTCCCTGGACATGACAGGACAGGACAGGGAAAGGCAGGGCAAGCAGGGCAGGCAAGGCAGGGCAGGGCAGGGCCCCGATACAAGACAACTCATCATCATTATTACTGGTATCATCAATCATCGTAACTAGGACGCCCGCCCACCGCCACCGTCCACCCTCTTTCTCATCCTGCCTGCCCTTGTGACCCCGTCTCGACACAGACTTGGGCGCGTCGCCCGCTGTCTCTTGGCCGGCGGAAAGGTGCCTTTGCCGCCGACTATAATCCGGGCCCCTCCGGCAGATCCGAACAGACTCGATTTCCCCAAACCCACCCGCTGCCTACCCGTGTCCGGTAAGCTCGCACGTCCCTCTCCCACGTCGACTTCCCACCGCAGAACAGGGCATCAGCCAGCCAGAGCACGCTGCAAGTGGTTAGTTACCAGTATCCTCTACCGAGGGCGGGAGGGGGAGGGGGCGACCCCGGCGACTTCCAGACCACAGCACAGCACACTGATGTCTGCCTGCCTCCCTGTCGAGTCGGCAGGCAAGGGCCTGCGCATTTAACCCTCCGCTCAGCACAGTCGGCGTCGCATGGCCTTGCCCCCCCTTCCAAAGAAACGGAGCCACGCACCTGCTGGGGCCGAGCCTGCTTCCAAAGTGGAACGTTGACGTGGGAGACAAAAGAGACCGCTGCGAACACTTTGCACATACATACCGGTACCTAGGGAGGGGGGGGGTTCTCATCGCACAAGGTAGCCAAGGCATTGTGGTGTACGGATACTGTACATTTAATTGCCTGGCCGTATTAATAGACCGGCACCCGCATCCGCGTCGATAGTAATACAAGACACACCTTGCCGGCACCTGCACAGCTGCAACAACAACAAGACAACAGCCACGACGAACAGCTTCGGCTTTGCTCTGTTGTCGTCTGACGGCGCCGGTCTTATCTCTACCGCGTCCGCCCGGCCATGCCAGCCCAGGCCGCGCTTCCCTGCCCTGCGATCCGCTGACGCTGCCTTCACCTTTCCCGGACCACCACCATCCTTACAAAACCAGCCCATGGCCCCCCCCCATGTCAGCCCCCCTCTCCCTCTCGGGGGTACGTTGCTCATCGTTTTGCACGGATACTACATAGACCGGCCACCTGTGTTGCTTGTACTTGGTGTGAGCCTGGGACTTGGCTTGGCTGGTTGCCAGCGGGTCTTGTCCCCTCGGACGAGCGCCATCTGCATTGTAGGTACGGTTGCTGATGGGTGAGCAGGGTCGCATGCAAGCAGCGTATCAAGTGCAAGTGCAGTTCTAAGTGCTGGCTCTCTGACTCTGGCTTTGGGATCGGCCTGATATGATGTGATATGGGGACTGACCCCGGGTGTGTAAGGCCCTGCAAATCTGGTCCGCGCTCGCGCTCATCTCTCAACTCTGACTCTATACGTAGTACTCCCACTGACTCTGACTCTCTCTCATACTACAGGTAATTACACTCCCCCTCCCCCCCCCCCCAAAAGCGTGCGTGTGATGTCCTCTCACAGCAAGGTAATTCGCCGTCTGGGTCCCTGGTCTCTCTCTCTCTCTCTCTCCCTTCCCTCCCATGGCTCCTAGTCCCTCCCATTGGGTCACGTCTGCCGTCTTCCCAGATGGGGGCGACGCATTGCCATGCTACAGCGCCCTGCCCATGCCATGTTGTGTGCTCTGCTGTACTTGGCTTTACGGCACTCTGCCTCGCCATCTTTTTGTTCCCGGATGCTCCAGTCCACTCCAGCCCACTCCAGCCCACTCCACTCCAACCCAGTCCGTTCCTGGGCAAGTAAAGGAAGCACGACTCCGGGCCCGGCCCAGCCCACACGGTTACGGTGCGTACGGACCAGTCATCTTTCTGCCCTGCAACCAACGGACGGCATGGCCATGGCCGTGGTGGCCATTCGATACGGAACATGGTCATGACCTTTTTTTTTTGTCCCTCTCCTCTCCTCTCCTCCCCCCTCTCCCGCAGGAGGGGGCAGTACCAGTGGTATAGTAGCAGTTACCCGTGCCCGCCCCCACTTTAATTGGAACTCGAGGACTCGTCACCCACTAAAGTGGGTGCTGAACACCCATACGTCCATAACACCCATATGTCCAAAAAATCCCTCAAGCTCAACATCAACATCACCACCTTCGATCCAAGCCACCACAATGACCAAATTCAATCAAACTGAAGAGGAGCGTATCCAGGAGGCCATTCTATCGATTCGTGAAAACCCGAACTTAAAGCTTACTGCCGTGGCTGAGAAATACCAGATACCACGTAAGAAGCTGTATCGGAGGCTTTCAGGAACACCATCTCTTAAGGACCGCCCAGTCCACGGTAGAAAGCTTACCTGGGACCAGGAGAAGGCTCTTTGTCACTATATTGATCGAATGGATCATATGAATCTTGCCCTACGGCGAGAGCTTCTTGTGGATGCTGCCAATTACCTCTTGGCTAAGTCCCATGAAGATCATCAGATGCCTCCTCCAACTGTCAACCCTATGTGGGCCAGTCGATTCATCAAGAGGCATGGGTACTTCTACGCCAAAGAGAAGACCCTTGATATGGAACGGAAGAAGTCTGAGGATATAGAGGTTATCAACAGTTGGTTTCTGATGCTCCAAGAGACCATTAAGGTATATGGTATACAACCCTCTGATATCTGGAACATGGACGAGACTGGCTTCCAAATAGGAGTTGGGAAGGATAAGATGGTCATCACCAAACGCAAGAGGGCCCATTACTTCGCCATCCCAACCAACAGAGAGTCAGCAACTGCGATTGAGGCCATATCCGCAGCAGGTGATTATATCCCTGCGTTCTTGATCCTTAGTGGCTCTGTTCATATGAGCAGATGGTATGGCATCAAGGACTTGGAGGCGGATACAGTAATTGGAGTATCGCCAACTGGTTATTCGAATGACCAGATGTCCCTCGATTGGATCAAGCACTTCGATATACACTCAAAGAACCGGACCCAGGGCCACAAGAGGCTCCTTCTGATTGATGGATATGGCTCTCATCACACTGTTGAGTTCCTACAGTATTGTGAGGATCATGAGATCCTTCCTTTTGGCCTCCCTCCTCATTCAACCCATCTCCTTCAGCCACTGGATGTGGTAGTGTTTCAGCCTCTCAAGCACTACCACAGCCTTGCAGTTGACACCATAGTCCGGGAAGGCTGTACCAACATCACCAAGCTGGAGTTCCTCAGTTTTATTCAGTCCATTCGTAAACAAACCTTCAAGCAATCTACCATTATATCAGCTTTTAAGAAGACTGGGATAAACCCATTCAACCCACAAGTGGTGCTGGAGAAGATCGCAATCCGAGATGGCACCCCTCCTACAGTGACCACACCACCCAACACAGGATCGTCGTCCTCCTCCTTCAGTACTCCTACAACCATCAGGAAACTCAGAAGAGTGGCGAATAAGCTCTCTGAGGCATCAGAGATCATCAGCAACCAAATCGAAGAGCTGACTGGAGAGGTCTCGCCATTCAACCACAATCTAGATCGATTCATCAGAGGGGCCCTAACCCAAGGGTCTGAATTGATCCAGGTCAAGAGAGATCTCTCAAGGACCAATTTAGCTGAAAAGGTCCGCAGAGCTCGTCGTCAGGCACGAAATACACAACTACAAACAGGAGGGGTTATCCAAGTCAAAGATGGAAGGAAAATGGTGAGGCAGAGGCAGGAAAACGAGTATGCGAAGGCTGTGAAGGTGATACAGTCCCTTGAGCAAAAGATCCGCCAAACCACGAAAAAGGTGGTTTTTGAGGCCGCAAAAAAGGCTCGGAAGATGAGAATTGACGGGACATTACAGCCATTATATATCATTGATGATGAGGGCTGTGGTCGCTTGCTGAAGAGGGGTTGAGGGTGGGAATAGATTCAATTAATCACTTTTTTGGACATATGGGTGTTATGGACGTATGGGTGTTCAGCACCCACTTTAGTGGGTGACGAGTCCTCGAGTTCCAATTAAAGTGGGGGCGGGCACGGGTAGTCTCAGTCACCTATTGCGTCTCCTTTTATGGTTACCCTTCGGTCCTACTCTCTGCGCTGCACATGGACGCCGCATTTGCCCCCCTAGCCCTCCCGACATGTCAGTCTTGCTCCTCCTGAGGCCCAGGTGAAGGTGAGGAAAGGCCGGTCTGAGGTGGGCTTCTTCTTCTTCTTCTTCTTCTTCTTCTTCCCTTTGGCTTTTTGGCTCTCTCTCTCTCTCCCCCTCCCACTCTCTCTTACACGCACACGCAATGTCAATCTTAGTCTCACTCTCACTCTCGCTCTCACTCATCTAGCTCGTGGTGCTTTTCCTGGCCTCGCCTTGTCGTATTCTCCCCTCCCCCCCCCCTTCCGGGCCCCATCGACGCTCTCTTTCTCTCTCCCTTTTTCCGCACTTCTCGCTCGTGGCCCTGCCTAATTGAATTACCTACCTTGCAATACTTGACCCGGCCTTCCCTTGCCTTCCCTTGCCTCGCCTCGTCTCGCCTCACCTCACCTCACCTTACCTTACCTCACCTCGCTTGGCCTCCGAGTTAGTGGTGCCTGGTGTCTGTCTGGTGTTTGGTGTTCCCCAAGGTTCCTTCCTTCTGGCCTGCGACGAAATACAAAACCAAGACGGCCTGCCCACCCCTCTTTCTTTTGCCGCTGCTCCCCCGTCGTCTCTTCTCCTCCCCATCCCCCCTTCCACCACCACCACCACTCTTCCAACGCGTCGTCTCACCGATACTCCTCCTCGGACCCCATCGACGCCTGTTGAATCTTCTACCGCCTGCTCTACTCTCGACTCGTCTCGCCTCCCCTCGCATCGTGTCACCTTGCCGTCCAGACCCTTACATCCCTTGCTCGGCGACATCGGCCTCCACGACGTATGCGGCCTGGAAATATCCAGACACACCCATCCCCTCTTTCGGTCAAACAGTCCAACGCCTGCCCTCCTCATTTGACCTCACTATCCTCGTCGTCACTCCATAATAGTTAGTCGACAACGCATGCCGCATGCCGCATACATACACCTACGTACTTGGATACCTACACATACATAGGGTATCCCTCGGCCTCGATTCTCCCCCCCCTTACCTTCGACGACTGTCACGCACAATCCTCTTACACGCTCCTCCTTTCATCCCTACTCTTCCATCACCCTGCGACAACATAGCGAATAAGCGGAACAGATACACAGACCGCCCTTTGGCAGCTCGATACGACAGAGTGCTTATCCGTCCTTCATCTGCGTTCCGTGCAGCATTGAGAGTCTACCACTTTTTACCCAGCTCGCATCTTACCCGTTACGGCCAGCCGAGACGCCTGCATCCCGCTCTTTTGCAAAACCCCGACCAACTGCTGAATGCGGCATGATCCAGCGACCCAGCTCTGTGTCTTAGCAGCGCCTCCCCCTCCCCTCCTCACTCCCTGACTCTTACGCCTCGAGTTTGCGTCTCTTGTGCACCGCATTTGGGATTCAAACCCTCTCGGCTTCTTTCCCTCGCGACGACCCCCCTGTGGAGGGTCAGACCTATGCCCCAGGACTTCGATGGGTGAGCGAAACCACAGAGTCTCGAAAGCTTCTTCATATTTGATTACCGCCGACCGGTAAAAGCAACGGCATCTGCACGAACCCCACACCTCCCCCCCTCTGCATTCAACGCCAGCTTCGTCCACGACTGCCCCTTACTGGGTCAATCTACAACAAGGCTGCCAACGAACCACGATCTTTAGTCTGGCTCTCCGCTACTGCGACAACTGACACACCTCAGTACACTGCTCGCCTGTTCGGCACCATCGCTCTTGCCGATCGCACGAACAAACACGCCGGAAGAAAGAAGCAAGTGAGCAACGCTATAAAACTGCATGCATACAAGGGCATCCGGTCTATGAATACAGGACTGGCTTCTGGGTGAAAAGACGGAAAGGCTGTCGTTGTCCGTCACAGGCAACTGCGACTTGAACTTGAAGTTGAGGTTCTGGATGTAGCCCGTCGGTCTTTCTACGAAAATAGCAGTAGTAGCAGCCTTTATCATCATGGACGAAACCATGGACTACGCATATCACCATCAGGAGCAGGCCCAAGGCCAGGCACAGGTCCCCTATACACAACAGCGATCCCGGTGTCCCTACCTCAACCGAAATGAGCATCATCAACAAACCCCCAACCCACCACCACCACAACAGCAGCAGCAGCAGCAGCAGCAGCGCTCAACAATGCACTACGATCCTGTCCACGCTTCTGCAAACTATTGGCATCCCCCAGGACAATTACCTCCGTACCACTGGCAGCCTCACATGATGGGTCACCGGCCGCAGCTGGTGCCCCAGCATCGGTCTTCGAACTCGGCCTCGGAACCTCACTTCTACAACCACGGACCCGCCTCCAGCTTCAGCAACGGGTTGGGTGGCTATTCGGGTGCTCACGCCAACGAGGCCGGAGCCCCTCCGACCATGCACTCATCCTTCTCCCATTCACAACTTCCTCCACCCATAAGATACGGCCATTCAACGCCACTCACACCCACTCAGCCGACCACGACCCAGCCCTTGTTCGCCCCTGAAAGGGCATTCGGGCAGAATACAACATCCCGCGCCAGCACCTTCAACGCGGCTTCACACTCTTTGAACACATCAACACCGCCCCTCACCCAAGACTCTTCAGAGCCCAACGCAGAGCCTCCACGTGCAGGCCAGTCCGCAACCACAGAGTCTACGGGCGCTCTGAACCAAGCGCCGCCCCCCAGTACCAGCATCCAGTTCGGATCTGCCCCGCCTTCGTCTGCACCCCAGCACCACTCGCCCTTTCCCCTTTCGCCCTACAGGGCCCATCGCTCTGCCCCTTCAGGTGAGATGGACGCAGCGGCAGTCAGCGGCCCGTCATCTTCCCATACTTACGCTTACACAGGGCCCTCCCACTCCTCTACAGCCAGCAACTTCGTGCCTCCGAACTTGCGTCGAGCCCCAGGAAACCCTCGTCGTACCATGTCGCGAAGGCAAAGTCCGCCGTCGGATGGTGATATGGACTCGGAAAGAGAGTTGAGGATGATGGAGCAGGCCATCCACGCAAGTGGGAGCGCAGGTCGACTGATGGACGGTGACCACCACGTGGACCCTGTCCGCGCAGCACAGTTCATACGTGGCTCGGTCATCACTAAGTATGTGGCATCGTCATCGGCCATTCAGTCTCTCCAGAGCGTGCCTATTTCCGACCTGCCCGAGAGCGAAAGGAGTAAGTCGGCGGGGTCCCCGATGCGTGACAAGAACTGACATTGCCGGCGAACAGCCTGCGTCATCTGCTATAACGAGTACGGTGTCGAGACACCAGAGGGCGTCAAAGAGGCTCCGTTGCGGCTGCCAAAGTGCAAGCACGTCTTTGGCGACCATTGCATTAAAAAGTGGCTCGAGGACTCGGACAGCTGCCCCTACTGCAGAGACAAGGTGCCCAACGAGCCCCGGATCACGTCAACGAATCCCAACGTCAACAACATGCTCCGAGCCCGCGGTCAAGTGACCATCGGGGGATACGCCGGGTTCATGAGAGAGAGGGATGCCAGCCTGTCACAGGATGACTCTGCCCGGCTATCGGTAGCCACCTCGGGCCATGGCGAGCGTCGCTCGCCCCCGACAGACAGTGGCGAGAGCCGGCGGAGGATTCGGCCCCGGCATGGCGCCTTTCGCGGACCCGGCTCCCCGCCTTTCTCGGGCGGCCCGCGGCCGGGACCGTTCGGTGCTTCCTCGACCGCCAGCCACGAAAACAACCGGAGATCGCATGCAGCCGCCGCCGCGAACCGCGCGTACTTGTCCAACACCACCACGCCAACCCGTACGAGCCACGGCTCTGCCGCACAGGTCCCCTTCCCCGGAGGTAACACGCCCCAGTACCAGGTCCCTAGCTTCGGCTCCATGGAGCCGTCATCGTCGGCGACGCCGTCGATGCCGCCTTACCTTCAACAGGGAATCCTCAATGGCAACTCTCATGGTGCGCACGGCGCCACTTTCCCTAATGCCCTGAACCGAAGCTCCTTGCCGGCGCCCCTCCCCGGTGCTTGGGTTTCCGGACTTCCTCCCACGTCTGATGACTCACACCGGCGTATGATGCCCGTTGAGGGCAGCACTCAGCTTCAGGCTAGCCCTCAATGGGGGCAGCATTAACAGCGCTCTCCGTCAACGGGCAAAGGCCCTGGACCGACGATGCAGTTTTCTCGGTCCTTATGACAGACATGCTTTTTTTCTTCTTCTTTTCTTCGATACGATAATTCTAAGATTTGGTATAGTGGTTTTACGGCGGGTTTGGGCATTCGGAAGTTTACAGATTCCTCGCGGCGTTTTTTTTTACTGGTTGTTCTTCCCTCTCTCCCCCTATGTTCCCCCCCCTTTTTTTTTGCTTTTTCTCTAGGGGTTCACTGGCGTTTCGGAGCACGAGGATAGCAGCATCGCCATCGTCACATGTGGTGGCATGATTGAGAATTTCGACTTTTTACAAGGTCACAGCGTTTTGAGGGCGGGACATGTTTATTTTTGCAAGCTGACGTCACAAAGGACTTGGCCTATTTCCAGATCGTCACCACACATTTTCTTTGGAGGGAGGGGGCAGCAAGCGGACGTCGGGCTCATGAGCCAGAATTCCACACGGGCAAACCTGGCGCCGCGAAGACGGCAGGAAGCGGCACGGTATGCTAGTCCAGATAGTCAGCGGATGAACACATGGAAACATTTTAGTCGCCCACGCGCCACTCTTTAACGGGTGAGACCAAATCCCTCGACAGGGAGCTGCCGCCTCGTCGGAACAAGTGAGTTGAAATGTGTAGTCTCGGAGTCGTGGCAGATCAAGCTCTGCACCAACGGCACTGAGAGTTTGACGGACATATAAGGAGAGACGGGTGGAAGGCCGTCGGGACGGGGTGCGTGGACAGCTTTCAAGTACTTTGGAGGATGGATAGATAGACAGGCAGTCAGCCAGCCCCCGCGGCGACGGCCTAGCCGTCTTCCGGAGACTCTTACTCCTGTTTCCCGTCAGTCCCATGGATTCGGGGTTGTTTCTGCCGTCCCCCCTTTCTACATCCCCAGCTCCCTAATCTAGAGGTGCTCGACGAACCCTTCGACCGTTGTGTAAACGAATGCGAATGCTATGCGGCGGTAGACACCCTCCTGTGAGCCAGCCACGTTGCCCTCAGTTCTGGGGAGACTTATCCGTACTAGCGTCCGGATCTGTAGCGGGAGGATTGGGGTAAGGAGGGAGAGAGAGAGTGGGGGGGAGGAACCACACCAATTGGTGGCCCGCCGGGTGATCTCTGGCGATCCGTGTACGGTAGGTAGTTTGCTGCCTTGTCACGGTCTCAAGGAAGGGAATATACAGGCACATACATGGGTTGTCTCTTTTGTTTTCGAATGCATATATTGATCAGTTGTCGTAGCGCGGCGATGGCGTCTTCACGGTATTTATTTTTTTAATTTATTTATTCTGTCCTTGCCCGTATCTTGCCGCTTTTCCCCAAGAAGCTGCGTTCGGTTGAGCCAGCACCCCCTCCCCGGCAGTAGGCTGGCGTTGCGATTTCTTCTATTCCACTTTCGTCCTGTTTGGACATCTGGACAGCTATTTGATCTTTTTTTGGGGGCTTTGTTGGGACAGAGAAAGACGCACTTTGGTATACGACGGGGCAAGCTTTGTGCGGATGTGTCTATCTTTAGCATCATAGGACGGTGGGAGACACGAGGCGACGAAAGTGGCGCGGCCAAGAGAAATAGAGAGAGAGCAAGAAAGAGAGATAGGTCAAGCTGCGTATAGCTCTGCGGTTGCGGATGGGCGTGGCTTTGTTTGGGACCGGGGTGGCGGAGCCGGTGCCTGTGTGTTTCTAGCCATATTTCCAACATTTGACGTCCCCGCGGGTGTCGTGCTGTGTCGTGTTCGCCTCATCCCATGCTGCCGAGATCATACCGGAAGGGGAAAAAAAGGTGACCGGCCTAAGTGTGCTCCCTCTCGGGGGGAGGGGTTCGTTCCTCCATTTGGATCATTCCATCCCGCCCCCCTGGGATGGATGCGTGCCTCTCACTCAACACAAAAGTCCGAACGGGCTCAGCCCGGCCCATCAACAAGACGTCTCTAGGAACACGGAAAAGGGTTGTTGTCGAAGCAATAAAGGAGAGAGAGTACAGTTCCACGCGGTTGAAAACAAGGGTAGACCTTGCAACCTTGTTAGGGAAGGGGGGGGGAGGAGGCCACATTATGCCCTTTGGGCGGTCATCGTCGAACCCAATCGATGGGATCGTCCAGAAGGAAAGAGGGAATTGGCCCTACCTTTTTTTTTTCTTTTTTTTTATCTTTCTTACAGTCGGCCGCGTGTCGGTGGATTTTCCAAGAACGGTCGGTCATCAAGGATCAGCAAGAGTCGAGGACGATAGTTCCAAAAGGCATCTCGTCCAAACCAAACACCCCGCCGGGCTAACATGTCGTCCCAGAGGTCCGCTCCGCTGAGATGAGGACGTGGAGATGGACCCCCAAAACCCTCCCCGTCCTGGGCCTGGTCAGAGATCGGCGGGAGAGGCTAGTACAGGACGGGTATGTGATTCGAGCCTTCAGCACCGCGTGGCTGTAGGTACTTGTCTCCGTTCCCGCCCCCGTGGGATTCCCAATCACGTCGGGGGATGGACTTTTGTTAGAACCGCCCTCGGTACGCGCGTCGACACAACAGCCATATAAGAAGCCGATGGGATCATGTTTTGCAACCGAGTCAGCAGAAACAAATCCCCAAGTGTCATGACCATTAAGAGGGGCGTCTTCCAGATCGTAGTCATTACGCCACCAACCAACGAAACAATCTGTTCGTTCCTTTGTTCGACCAGGTGGTAGACGAGCATCATACACTGTACTACAGTACATACCCCCTCGTCGTCGAGGTCCGCACCCCTACCCAGCGATATTCCCACTCTAGGTAATTCCCGTCACGTCTCGTCTCATCCCATCTCCGTCCCCATCGTCTCGAATTCTGTCCGACGTCCACCACACCCTGTCCTGTCCACAGAAACACCCGCAACAGAGGGCCGGCCTAAGAACTGAATACCACAGGGCGTGCTCAAAGCGCAGCAGCAGTAGCAGCAGCACGTCGAAAGGGACAGCATATGCTGGCGATGCTTCGGTTCCATGTCTGCGACCCCGTACGCATGAAACCGAATCACCCTAGGACTATCAACGAAACCCCACCCACCCGCACGCGGGATCTACCTCGCCTCGCAGACTCACCCACCGCCCGCACACGTTCCCCCCTCCAATCCCAATTTGAAGCTTAACCACCTCCCCCCCCTCCCCCCCCCGGAGAGCTCTCCTGCGTTACATAACCTGACCCTTACCTTGCCTTGAACCCAAAGACCCCTTTCTGACCGTTATTCGCCGGGTTTAGTGTTACATCGCTGCTCATCGGCTTGCTCATTCTCGCTTGGAGGAGCGTCACAACGAACGACCTCCCAAAGAGAAAAGTAACGCCACCACCCCACGCCCGCCGATAGCCCTCGCCGACGTCACCGCGCTCCAAGGAGACGACTCCGGCCGACCCACCGTAGACTTGGCCCTTTTTGTCTACCATCGCCTCTCTCGCTCTCACTTCGCGGCCCCCTCCCCCGGAAGAGCCGTTCCTTCGAGAAAAGGAAAGCCAAAGCAGGCATTGCACCGCTGGACCAGAGGCCAACAACCACCTGTATCATGGCCGGTCCCCCGTGGCGAGCAGCGCTCATCGGCTCGACGGCCGTCACCGTCTTGCTGGCATTGCGCCAGCCCGTTTTGTCGAGATGCAACCTTCTCTGCGCCTTCGTCGGCGCCTTCATGCTCCAAATCACCTTGTGGGGCCTCTTCATCGTCCTCTTGTTCCCCCAGTACTTCTCCAGTCTCCGCTCGATCCCGGGACCCAAGGACGACCACTGGTTGATGGGGCAGTACATACGGATCATGCGCGAGCCCACTGGCGTGCCCATGATTGACTGGTGAGTTGGTTCTTCAACGCCCCCCTGATTGTCCCTTGATCGAACCCGCAGCCGTCGCGCGTGCGGCCGTTTGTTTCGACGGAAACACAAGCTAAGCGTGCGCCGCAGGATCAACAACATCCCTCACGAGGGAATCATCCGCTACCGCGGTCTGTTCAACCAGGAGCGCCTCCTGATCACGTCGCCCAAGGCACTCGCCGAGGTCCTCGTCACGCGCAACTACGACTTTCGCAAGCCAGGCGCCGTTCGGTCCTCGATCGGCCGCATCCTCGGCATCGGCGTGCTGCTGGCCGAAGGTGAGGAGCACAAGATCCAGCGCAAGAACCTCATGCCCGCCTTCGCCTTCCGCCACGTCAAGGACCTGTACCCCCTCTTTTGGAGCAAGGCCTGCGAGGGCGTCCAGGCCATCACCGAGGCCGTCCACGCCGAGGCCGCTAACGGCCCGCCCGAGGGGCTCACCGACCCCGAGAAGGCCGCCCTGGGCCCCGATACCGCCGTCCTCGAGATCGGCGGCTGGGCCTCGCGCACCACGCTCGACATCATCGGCATGGCCGGCATGGGTCGCGACTTCGGCGCCATCCGCGACCCGTCCAATCCCCTGGCCCAGACGTACAAGCAGGTATTCAAGCCGAGCCGCGAGGCCCAGCTGCTCGCCCTGCTGGGCATGCTCCTCCCCGGCCCCCTCGTCCACCACCTGCCCCTACAGCGCAACGGCGACATTGCCAAGGCCGCCAACACCATCCGCGCCACCTGCCGCGAGCTCATCCGTGAGAAGCAGGAGAAGCGGGACCGCAAGGAGCTCACCGACATTGACATACTCTCCGTCGCCCTCGAGTCGGGCTGCTTCACCGAGGACAACCTCGTCGACCAGATGATGACCTTCCTCGCAGCCGGCCACGAGACCACGGCCGCCTCCATGATGTGGGCCGTCTACTGCCTCTGTCTCCACCCGGACGTCCAGACCCGCCTCCGCCGCGAGGTCCGCGACCGCCTCCCCGTCCCCGGCACCCCCGGCGACATCACCGCCCTCGACATCGACCACATGCCCTACCTCAACGCCGTCTGCAACGAGGTCCTCCGCTACTACTCCCCGGTGCCCATGACCCTGCGCGAGGCCGTCGTCGACACCGTCATCAACGGCAACAAGGTGCCCAAGGGCACCCGCATCATGCTCTGCCCCTGGGCCACCAACAAGGACGCCTCGTTGTGGGGCAGCGACGCCGGCCGCTTCGACCCGGAGCGCTGGCTGGTCCACGACAACGACGACGATGCCGCCGCGTCCGCCGAGAGGAAGCGCTCGGCCGCCAGCGGCGGCGCCACGAGCAACTACGCCTTCATGACGTTCCTGCACGGCCCGCGCAGCTGCATCGGCCAGGGCTTCGCAAAGGCCGAGTTCGCCTGCATCCTGGCCTCCTGGGTCGGCCGCTTCGAGTTCGCCCTGCGCCACAAGGAGGAGTACGACGAGAAAAACCTCGTCATCAAGGGCGGCGTCACGGCCCGCCCGGCGAAGGGGCTGGACGTGTACGTCAAGGTCGTTGACGGGTGGTGATGATGGGCGTGCTGGGGGGGGGCAAAAGGTTCGAGCGAGTGGCGGCTGTATTGTAATTTATCATGTGAGCGTGAACCGGCCGGGCCGGGCTTCGTGGTGTTTGAGCATGGCGCGCATACATGAATATGTTGAGCACAAAAGAAACGAAAAAAAAGGCACACGGGCATCGAGTCAATGCCGACGGCCTGTCTGGAACTCCCGAGCGAGCCCTGGTGGCATTTATTTCCTGGAGTGAATGTCACGTGGGTATATATACACAAGTGCCACATGATTGAGGATCGTTCTCTTCCCTGGACGTTCGCGCAAGATAGAGCAACAACCAGGGGTTTACCTATATCGTTTCTGTGCCTGCAGGCTTGTCTTCCTCGACCCAGCACAAATGGATCATGCATACTGGCAGAGGCGGTGGGTATAATTGGTGAATGCGCAGGGGGAGACAAGAATGATAAAAAAAAAAAAAAAGGATGGGAAAGAGGATGAGAAAGAGAAAATGCAAAGAATACTCTATATGCACGCTACTAGGCCTGAACTAGACTCTCTTGCCCTGCCTCAACAGATCGCCCACCTTGGGCGGCAGCACCAACGCGCTTCTATCGTTGCGTCTGTAAAAGTCCACCACAGCCAGTGCCGTCTTCTCTGGAAGGTCTTCCTGAATGAAGTGGCCCGCCTCGGGGAATACCTGTAGTGCGTACTTGCCTAGGATGAAGTGTCAGTCGCGCCTTTTTCCACCACGCCATAAGGGGTTGCCATCAACTCACCCTGCATCTGACCAATGGTCAGCTCCGTATCCAACCTGTCCGTGCCCGCCAGCAGCAACAGCTTCCCACCCTTGGCCTCGAGAAACTTTTTGCTCAGGCCTACGAACCAGCCTTCCCAGAACGGCTGCGTCGCCGAGAGATCCGTCCTCCACCTCCACGGCCGTGTAGGGTCGACCGAGTCATCGTAGACCAGGAGGGCCGGCACCGAGGTCCGCGCTGAGACCGAGTTGCGAATGGTGCGGGAGCGGATGTGCCAGTCGATTCCCGACTGCAGGCTGGCAAAGCCGGTGGGCCGGGTCGACAGGTAAGTCAGCATGCTCTGCAGGGCATCCATCGCCGAGCCCTCCACCACGTCCAGCACGCCGTAGCCCAGGAGCGAGGTCCCCAGCCTCCCCGACTTGGCCAGGTCGGTAACGACAGCACCGCCCAGTGAGTGGCCGATGAGTACGATGGGGGGGAGCTCCAGCCATGACATCTGAGCCTTGGCGAGCTCAATGACGTTGAACAGGTCTTCCGTCAGGACATCGAGCTTCAGGTTCAGTTCTTTACCGTGCGTAACGACCGTCGAGCCGTGGCCCCGGGCGTCGGGAGACAGTATCCCCGCCGAGGGAAGACGCTTCCTGATTTCCGCTGAGAGGGCGGCGAACGACAGGCCCGACGAGCCGGCACCGTGGTGCATGACGAAGAGGGGGCCCTTGTCGACAGGCGAGTTTAGGTAGGCGTGGTAGGTCACGGCGGAAGAGCCGTCGTCTCCGGCTGTGGTCTTCAAGAACAGCTCCCGCTCGAAGTAAGTGGTCCAGGGGATCTGCTCTAGCGTGCGGCCTCGCGATACACTAGACGCAGATCAGCATTCCGCCAAGTGGTGTTTTATCTCCTCCGTGCAACACCGGAAAGGGGAGGACAGAAAAGCCAGTGAGTGCATCTTACCCTTGCGGCCGAGCGAACAGGTTTTGGCTTGGAGATGGGATGATGGTGCCGGTGGATGAGGCCGATGAGGCCGATGAGGCCGAGGATGAATCCCCGTCGTCCATCTGCTCCGGCAGATCGGGGAGTTGGTCCACCTCCGGTTCCTCATCGAGGTCGTTGAGCGGCTCAGGCAACGGGTGCATAGGGTCAAGCTTCCGCTTGGCCCAGGCCCGTTGTAACTCGCTCATTTCCGGACGGTTGTTCTTCTAATGCAGAGCGTCGGAAGACGGCGTTTTCTCCCTCAACGGCCTGGGAACGAAACGCCGACGAACTGGTTGTGCGCCGCTCGTTCTCGCCGGCCCGCTGGGATGCCAAGCCTAGCGTGGGAGCGCAAACCGCAGGAACGACCAGGGCCGTTTGACAAGGCGGACGCGAACAATTCCTGTTACACGGGAGAAGAGAAGAGAGAGCAGTAATGCTGAGGCTGCCGGCTGCTGGGAAAGGATGGTGAGCAGACTCGGTGGGTGTGATGCGAGACCAAGTTTGAGATGCTGTTGTGGATGACGTTCAGTGGGGTGATGAGGGGCAGCGGGGGGGGGGGGGGGTTGGCACTGTACACACACGCGCTATTCTGACACGGAGCACAGTGCCAACGTCGCACCCAGCTACCGCTCGACATGGCTGCAATAGGACCCTTGAGAACCTCGCTGTAAGGGGAAGGAAACCCCGTTATCCTCGTCCCTCCTCACAACTACACGACAACATACAGAGCCAACACCTCGAGTCAACAGATTGCCTGCCCGCGTTAGACACCGTCAATTTTTTACCTCATGCCTTGTAGTGTATCGATTGTGATCTCGGGGCAAATTCCTCGGGCAGAACCCAGGCGGACTGCCCAATGATAAGCTCCGACCGTGTACAGTTGCTGACTGCGGACAAAGAAAAATCGGCAGGTTGAGTGTTTTGCTTTGGACGAAGAGGCGAGGGACTAGTAGCAAGTCGGCGCCGGGAAGTTGGCCTGTCGAGCTCGATTCGGGGCCGTTGCCTCGTTCCGGCACGTCGCACCGGGGCGGTTTGGGATCGGGTATGGAACGAGCCCTACGCCGGCCCGCGATGATTGCCAACTCCAGATAAAGACCCAGGATGTCTGGCGGGCTGCGTGCCACGCGTTTGGAGGAACAGCATCGAGATATGTCTCCAGGGCGGCGGCCCCCTCTTGGAATCGCACAGATATACATACATACATCGTACAACGATGGACGGTATAGTACTCGTCGAGCAGGCTCAGGAAGTGGGGGGCGGGGGTTGCCCGTCAGGCGAGATCCACGCCATGCAAGGAACGCAAATACATTTACGGACCAGCAAGTAAATCGCAAGGTAACCTCTAGGATCAGGCCAACTCGAGGAGAGAGTGGTGGGGGCTTACTCGGTCTGGCCAAGTCGGCTGCGCGGGTCCCGTCAATTCATCACAGTTGCGCCGATCTTTCTCCCAACCCGGCCGGCGCGCCGTACCCGAACGGGTAAGGTTATGGAGCGGATACCTCGCTCTGTAATTTACTTTGGCTTTTTTTCATCATGATTTCGGTTTCCGCAGCTGTCAAGGAAGCAGTGTTGGACATGGGGAGGGAGGTTTTCCACAAGGGCTGTGTCAAGTGAATGGTGGCTTAGGCAAATTACCTAGCTCAGAGAATATGCTGCGTAGGTAGGTCAGACCAGGCCAAGCGGATGAGTGGAGGCAATCACTAGGTAGAGGGGACGAAAGAAAGCAAGGAAGCAAACACGACTAGAACACGCGCCTGGCCGATCTCGTTGACTTGTCCGAGTTACGACGACCGGGTTCCACAAGCCTCGATGAGAGTCAGCTTAGACTTTTTTCTTGTCTTGTCAATGGCGGCGATCAAATTGGTCATGCCCACTGGCACTGCGGGCCGAACAGGGGAGCTTGGGCCAACGATCAAGGTCTAGACCTTGATACATATGAGAGAGAGTGGGAGTGAGAGTGAGAGTGAGAGTGAGAGAGACAGAACGGTGCTGCTGCGAACAATATCTGTATCCGACTAAGTTGGCTCACTTAACACATCCTCAAAGTCATTGTCATCCTCATCGCCGTCGTCACCGGGCCGTTGGTTCATATTAATTTTCTCGTTCCAATTGCAGGTATATACTGTTCCAGGTCCATTTCGCTGCTATGCGCCTCCCCGCCAACCTTTGAACCATGAAAAAATAATAATAATAGAGCCTTGCGGTCGTACGTTTACATATCCTCGGGATGTACAGTATGTGGTATGTCTATGTAAACAACTACAGTGGCTCTTCTCCTTCTCCCCCCCAATCTCCTACTACTAAGGGAAAACGTGTTTTGAGAGATGGAAAAAGAGAGAGGAAAGTCAGATCAAAGCAGCCGTCGATATCGTGACCGTGTTTTGCAAGAGGTATAATGGTGTTTGTTGTTGACAGAAACTGAGTGGACGCAAGGAAAAAAAACCGAGATTTCTGCTCGAGATATAGAATAAGATATAAGGAAAGAATAAATAGGAGGATATAAAGTGGCTTCTTTCGGAATTTTTGCGAAGGCCAAGAGAAACCCACAGTCATACATTTCCCACACTTCTATGTTCATTGTCATTCAGGGGCCACGCCCGCCCACCACGTCGTGTCGCGTCGTGTCGCCCCCCGAAGCGCCGAGGACAGACGTTCTCCCTCCCGTACTTTTTTTTTGTTATAGTTGATGTTGTAGCCGCTGCATTTTGCGTTCGATGCACTCAGTGGTAAGCACCCCGGTAGCCACCGCCGCCATATCCACCCCCGTTGTAGTCGCCACCCACGCTAGGCAATGTCGGCTTCCTGTCGGCGATGGGTGCGGCGCCGAGAACGAGGTTCTCCTGACTCGAGTTGGCTTGGTTGTATGGCGTGTTGGGCGTCAGGGGGCGGTAGGGGCCGTTGGGACCGGCGCCGAGGTAGTGGTCGGGGGACTCTGAGCGGCTATCCTTCTTCTCGGGGACGCTGGACATGGAAAAGGTGGTGCCATGCTCGGGGTCCTTGCGATCCATGAGGAGGGAGTTGCGGGCGTCTAGGGGGGTGAGGGTGTCCATGTCGCGCTGCATTTTCTCTGGGTAAGGGGTTAGTGATGTGCCAAAGGTGTAGGGTGGTACGAGAACAAACTTACCCATCTCCTTTCTGCGCTTGCGGTGAGGGTTCTCCTTGCAGCAGGCGTTGATGGCGTTCCACAAGATAAGGATAGCAAGGATACCAGTCAGTGCGGACTGGACAGCAATCAAGACGACACCGGTGACGGTTTGGGTGGTCTGGGAGATGCCGAACTCCTCGACAAAGACGAGGATGCAGGCGACAGAGAGCACGCGAACAACCTGGATTGTGATGTTGATGACGTTGCCCGACTTGCGCTCAAAGGGGCGGGCCCACAGGAGGAGGCAAAGCATGATGCCCTCAACGATGAGCTGGGCCGAGGTCTGGGCCATGCCGTGGCCGTCGCCCGCGGCGAGGATACAGCCCTTGGCGAACATGTAGATGATGACCGGGACGAAAATCCACCAGTAGTCCTTCCTGTAGGATTCATAGAACAGGCTGTACTTCATCCAGTTGGTCTTGTCGTCGTAGAGGCCGCTGACGTCACCCTCGGTCTGCTTCAGTTTACGAGCTGTGCTCCAGATCTTGTAAGAAAAGAAGGCGAGGACGCCCGTGAAGATAGCCAGACTGACGCCTGCGAGGACCTTGGCGGCCCACGAGTCTCCGTTGGTGAACTGGAAGACGCAATACAACACCCAGATGCCGTAGAGCAGCATGATGAGCGAGGTGACGGCGCGAGCAATGGATCCCCAGTAGTGTTGACGGAAACCACTAAGGCTCTTGGGGAAGCTGCCGAAGAGGGCCCAGAACTCGAGGATGACCTTGACGAGCAGAATGCCGACGATGATGGCGGCGATGACGATGGCGACGATGAGGAGAACGGTCATGAAGGTGTTAGACTTGGGCACGCTAAGGGTGTTGACGAAGGCCGTGATGCCCTGAACCTTCTGCTTGATGGTGGTGATGGGGTCGTCCGATTCGCTGGACCCGGACGTCGTCGACCCGTTGACGCTGGTCTCAATCTCTCTCAGGACGAGCGAGTGGAAGACCTCGATGGCGCGCTTCGTCTTGAAAAGTGCACTGCCACCGTCGACGGTGGAGCCGTCGGCGAGGATGAGGGTGGTGTTTTTGAGAACCTCGACGCTGTCCTTGCTAAGGTCACCGCCAGTGGATGCACGGAAGTTGTCGATGGCGATTTGCATTTCGGTCCAGGGGACGATGCCGGTCGAGAAGCAAAAGTTCTTGACGAAGCTGCTGTAGACGGGAGGGTAGCTGACGGAGAGCATGCCGTTCATGGCCATGCCCTGAAACCATCCAAAGACCTCGGTGAAACTGGGGCTGATCGTGCCAGCACCGCCGGTGCCGCCGCCGCCAAGGGCAGCACTGCCGCCAGCCAGCGCGGAGCCGGCGGCCGATACACCAGTAGCGACTAGAGCGAGGCCGGCGACGCCAGCGGCGATGTACGAGACGGCAGCAACGTTAGCCGTCTTGCCGTTGGTGACCTGAGACGTGATGCAGGCGACCTCTTCCTTGCTGTCGAGGGCCTTGAGCTGCAGCTTGGCCTGGGCGGCGATGTCGGGAACGGCGAAGGCAATGGCAGGGACCAGGCTGGCGTACTCTTCGGGGATCTTCTGGGTACCGCGGGCAGCGAAGGTACCAGCGGGGACTGCGACACGTTAGTACTGCCGTCTTTACCTCGTTCAGCTGCTGAACTGGCGCTTACCAGGGCAAAGCTGCTCTACGTAGGTTGCCGCCTCGCAAGGGTTGAAGGTGTTGGAGTAGATGGCGTTGCCGTAGGCGGAGACGTCCAGGATGGCCGTGACGTTCTGGGACTTGGCGCTCGTGCCTGCCACGTCGAAAGTGACGGTCTTGTCGTCGTTATTGTACACAATGTCGACCTTTTGGACGGTGATGGCGGTGTCGTTGCCGCATGTGGTGAAGCTGCTCGTCTTTAGAATCGAGTCGGCAAGGGTTCCAGCTGCCAAGGCGGTGGCCAAAGCCAACAGCCTCATGGGACCCCAGGCGGGTGCGGTTCGCGTCATCGTGTTGTTGTGATGGTGTAATAAGAAAATGAGATGAAAAAGTGTGTTGAAAAATTCGTTCGTCGTTCTATCGGGAATCCAAGGTGGTTGGTTTCCCAAGGCCGTGCGTTTGGGGGGTATATCCAAAGTCTATACTTTTGAGCCTCTTCTGGCTTCTTTCTCCAATAGTCCCAACGAGTAATTCCGTCCCTTTCCCAGCTAGAACAGATTGCTGATGCAGCGGTTGATGGGGATGTGGCGAGAGAGGATTGCTATGCTCGTCGGGAATGGGTTTGAATGTTTCCTTGGATTCGGGGCGATGGTGTTCGAGTCGTCGTCGTCGCGTCGGGGGTATATTGCGAGAGTCGTGGACCAAAGGAAACAACTGGTGTATGCTAGAGAAGAAAGATGGGGTTTGAAGAGTTGTAAGAGGCCAACAAGAAGCAAGCACAGCTTTCTACAGAACAGTTACGAAGACGAAAAGGGGAGAGAAACAAAAGAGGCCGAGGATCAACCTGGAAAGAAGGAGAAAAGAGGCCGGCAACGAAGTGCCTTTGCAGAGGCCGGAGGGTGTTGTTGGGATGAGCCCGTATGAGGCCTCTTGTACGCCGAGCAAGATGGTGGCTCTACGGAAGGCAGAGTGTATATGGTGATGGTGAGAGGCGGGCGTCGAGGGTTATGGATAGATTGAGATGGTGAGGAAACAGTGTCTGGGAGTAGAGTGAGAGTCCGGTCAACAAGCCAGAGAGAATCAGTGGCTAAAAAAAAACAAGAGGCTAAAGTCGTCGGGCGGGTATGTGAAACGAGCGGAAGGCGACGAGGTGAGAATGCACGTCGGTCAGGAGGTGTTGGTGGAGTGTGTGTGGTGTGTGAGGAAGGGAGGGAGTAGGGACAAGACAGGACGGACGAGAAGGAAAAGGACGACACGAACGGGCGAGAAGGAGGTGCGATTGGCGATCGATGGTTGGCGGGAGACGGGGAGCCAAGCTTGGAAGCGACCTCAGCGTCGTCTGTTCTCGTCTACGGCCCCCCATGCAGGTAGGGACAAGGACCCTGGGATGGTGTGTGGATGGGGTGGGAACGAACCACGTTCTCTCTCTCTCTCTCTCTCACAGACACACATACACACCCACGCAGGCTCCCTCACTTAATCTCGAAAGAGGGTCTCCTGTCTCGTTCGAAAAGAGAGCCAAATGGCCGGCTGTGAGAGACCGGCCATTACCTCATCTTACCCCCCCACCCATTCTCAACTTACCCATCTCCACAAGGCTAAAAACTCCACTAGAAGTACCTTTCTCTAAGAAAGAAGGATCAAAGTAGGATCATGATAGGATCATGAATTTTAAAAAGACTAAAGATGTAAAAAAAAAAAAAAAATAGGGTTAGAGGATAGGGTAGGTTAGGGTTAGTGGTTAGGGTTAGGGATAGATTTTGGGATAGGTATTAGGGTTAGAGGTATATCTCTATAGGTTAGGAGTTACGGATCTAAAGTTATAGGGCTTATAGGGGGCTTTAGAAGGGTTAGAGAGATTTTAGGGGGATCCTTGTAGGTACTTATAGGGGTCTGACTAAAAAAAAAAACAGAGCTCACCTTACCCCCCTAAAATGGGTTTAGTGCCTGTCTCAATAGGTCTAGTGCTATGGAGAGGGGTAAGTTGAGAGTTGGTGGGGGGGGGGGTAAGATGAGGTGCTAACCGGTGAGAGACCGACGGGCTGCCTTCACATCCCCCGTTGCCTCCACTGGGGCGCAAGTTCGATTGGAACCTCGTCCCTGGCTTGTTCCTTGCCTCGCGAGCAGCGTCAACCAGCCCAAAAGCCGCTCGTACCCTTGCCACGAAGGCGTCTAACTCCACCTCCCCTTGGGCCGGTTCATAAGCCCAGTCAGTGACTCAGTACGCACAGTAATTTAGTGTACCTACTGCGTACGGATATGTAAAGTGCAAAAGCACTATGGTAGGTAGTAGGGAGAGTAACGCATGGCAGATGATAGTTCAAGGATTCGTTCGACCCACGCCACGGCGCTGACGAATCGGGTCCGAACTGGGTTGGTTGTTCTGGAACCCGGCCGCGCCAGTCAGAAGGGGCTCTTGTCTACGCGGAACGCAGTGCTGTAGCTACTCTTACTGTCACGTAACCCGTAGACGAGCGCATGAGATAACGCATGCCACGCTGCGGCTTGCGAATTTTCCTAACCGTCTCACGGCACGATGTGCCTAGGCGTCGGTGGCAAGCGGGCCACTACTGCACGGGAGGGGGTAGAATACGACCGGCGGACGGAGGTACTGTAGGTGTGACGTTGGACTAACTTCCATGGTGTCGAGAGGCGAGAAAGTGAAAACAGGTGGCGCAAGTACTGTCTGTGAGTACCTACCTAGGTAGGTACTTAGGTAGGTAGGTAAGGTAGATAAGGTAGGTAGTGTAGGTAAAATGACAGGCCCCATCATCCATGCCCCCGTCTACCATTCGTCCAGGCCAGCCCACGGCGTCCGTCGTGTGGTCGAGCAGTCCAGAACGGTCCTTGAATCCTCATAGTCCTTGATGGCGCGAGGAAACAAGAGATTGAGGGCCCGGGATGCGAGCAAGGAACATACTACTGTGCCACATGGTGAGTAATGCACGCATCTCTGGTTCCTTCGTTGCCATCAAATTAACCCTTTGGGCAGCGCCGCTTTTTTTTTTTGTTCCTCCTCTCTCTTTTGTCTCGGGTGTAAACGGTCGCGTCTAGGACCGTTTGGTGCATGCAAGCCCATTCCTTGTGGTGGGTGCTGATGCTGATGCAGGCGCTGAAACAGCGCCTAGAGGAAAAGAGGACGAGGCGTCGAACCCGAGACTACGTGGAATCATATACTGCTGTACCCGTCATTGACGGATACAGTCACAGCCTCGAGTGCTTCCAAGACTACACGACAATAGGTACGCTACATCATCAGTAATTGCGGTTACTACTACTCAGGGGGAAACCGGTGGTGCACCAAAGCCTCCCCTCAATCCCACGTAGGGTTGTATACGTACGGATACCTACCAACCACGTACCTTAGATGCTTAGGTACCTAGGTAGGAAGGCACCTACCTAGGTAGTGTATCTACTCATCCTAATTTGTACGTCGGTAGGTACTGTACATGCACCTTGAAACCCCCCCTGCATTGGCATCAGGGGTCCCTGGGAAAAAACGGACTTGGCTGAGAGATCAACAGGGGATTCGGCCTGGCTCGAATACGCAGTGGCTTCGAACCTATTGGCTGTCGCCGTTCGAAAGGAAGAACCATTTGCGCAACTCTACCACCACCACCTACTACTACTACACTACTACATGCGCATAGGAGGTAGGTAGGTAGGTAGGTAGGTAGGTAGGTAGGTGGTAAACTAGGTCCTACTGCCCGTAGTAGAGTACCTAGGGACAAGAATCATACGGTCCAAAGTGAACTAGGTAGGTAGTTATGTATGAATACCTATGTATTGGCGGGTGCTGTCCGCGGCGCCACGGACGCACAAGGACAGCAGGGCCCGTACCCCGGCCTGGTTTGAAACTGCGCCATCACGGAGAAGGAGGGGGGCCGCCTTCATTTGCCAATAGCATTGTCCGTTATACAAGAGTCGACCTGCCATACGTAGAGGTAGTACTACTAGTAGCACAGTAGGTATACTTTGTATACCAGTACGAGGTACGTACTGGGTAGCGTGGTCCACACCACACGGCTGGCAGGACAGCAGTCGAGTCTCTACACTACACCACTTGGGCGCTTCCGCCAGAGACAACGGATGCCAATCGGTGGCATCTCCATCTACCGCTGGGCATCTCTTGCCATAACATCAGGGATGAGTGAATAATACAACACGTGGGAGGGACAGGATAGGAGAGAGTGCTACTTACAAGGGCGACAAAGTGGGCGCCCAGAACGCTACGAGAATCTCCTAACCGTTGCCATCTTCATCTACCCTCAGGATGAGTTCAATCTCAAGAACCACACTTCGTGGGCGGGGGTTAGGCCGATTTTGGATGGTCGTTTGGTCGTCGTTGGACGGCTCGTCGGACGTCGATTGATGTTGCTGACACCCCCAAGAGATTAACAACCCGAATTAAAAATAAACAGGCCTCCCCTCCCCCCCTTCTTCTTTTTCTTCGGTGCCCATCTCCCACCACATCTGCACGTCACTTTGCAGCCTCCAAAAGTACCGTGGATGAAAGTGCACAAGACATGCCGTCTCTACCGTACCTATGTACTACTAGGTAATCCGAATGACAGATGCACCCCATCCGCACAGCCTCCGTCTGTCTGCACTCTTCCGACCATGGCACGCCTGCAATACGGATACCGGACGGCGGCAAGGCAAGCAAGGTCATCCTGATCTCAGGCGGCTCCATGGACCCTCTCCCTTCATGAGGCGTCGAGAGGACTTCAGATCGCCCGCCCGCCCGCTTCATTCCCGCCCCAGCCCCCGTGCCACACAACCCACAGACTGCCCATTCCCGCGCCTGCTGGTACCTGCCTGCCAAGCCGGACAGAGAGTCAAGTCCAAGCTGCGTTGCTGTGGTGGTGCGAATCCAAGAACCCAGGAACCCACCAGCATTCCAGCCTGCCCTACGCATGCGCAATGACGCCTACCTGCCTGTCTTACAACGCGCATCACTCAACAGCGGACACCTACCTAATTAGGTAGTGTACAGATACACTTTCTGCAGAGAAAGCATATCGGTGGCTACACAAACCCGCTCCCACACTGCTGGATCCAACTGCATCTGCCCAACTTCCTGGTCCAGCCTACACTCGTCGGCGGCACTACATAGTGTACTACCCAAGGTAGACACAGACCCCAAGAGGAATACCTAATCCGTCCAACAAGATAGCCCCCATCACCACTCGGGGGTGCAGATCAGTGTGCCATCGTCTTGTCTCATCAGCTCCATCGCCAACGCCCAGTCCGAGTGTTGGGCGCCCGCGTCGCATCCCCCCTCCCCTTCTGTGCCTTCGCCTGTACTGTAATAGTAGTGTCTAGCTCGGATGCCCAGCTCGACGCAACGTCACGCAACAGCTCGCGCATCAGAACCCTCGAGGGGTAACGCAATCAACCCGTCGACGTATCTCCCCATTTGACGGATACACTCTTCTCATCCGTTTCGTCCCCCGCACCGGCACCACAGCCACCGCCCCTTCTTGTCGGAAAACCAAATCTTTGTTCTTAGGCGGCAGTACTCCTCTCCCACCTCTCGTTATCCTGACGCCAAATGCCACAGAAATACGGGTCTAGGCCCGCATCTCCCCATATTTCCCCTACTAACATCTGTGTCTTCCCCCTTCTCACATAGAAAATCATAGAAAATACTTAAAAAAAAACATGTAGTTTTTACATAGTGGTTAGGGTCAGGTTAGGATTAGGGTGTAGGGTTCGCTAGAGTTAGGGATAGAATTCGCGTATGGTATGTGTTGATTTGGTTATGGTTAGATGTTTGTGCATGGCGGCAGGATAACGAGAGGTGGGAGAAGGGTACTGCCGCCCTTTTTCTTTCTTTTTTCCACCTTGTCAAAGAGTCAAAGACAGACGTCTACGTGGTAGGGGTCGCTCCTCAAAAAAAGTCAACCACCCCTAGACGATCTTATCGTCAAACCAGTGTGTTATTTCCGTTTCTCACCCTAAACTCTTCCCTCCCCCTCTCCTTGTCGTCTCGCCATGCGTCATCCTCGTAATCCCTCGGGCGCCGATGCCGTGCGTGCTCATCTTGGCGCCAACCCCATCTCGGCCTCCCACCCTGTGATCGAACCGATTCCTGGAGCGTCACCATCAACCCACTCCGCCTGGCTCCCACGACGCTGGCTGCTGCCGGCTCCCCTCCCCCCGGACGCCTCAACTCTGCTTTGACGCCTCCTGTCCCAGGCTGCCGGGAGCTATCGTGACTCTCATGCTAATCGGCTCGCCCGTAAGATCCGACACACGATTCACCATGTCGCGTCTACCCACCAGAAAACAAACCTGTGACGGCACCCTCCGACCACGTCATCCCCGCCCGTTTTTTTTTTGTGCTAGTATCATGCCTCGCTCTTTATCTGTCCCCTCAACTTCAGATCCGCGTCCTGTGACCTGTCGACCTGTCACCGGTGACGGAGCAATAACAGCCACGATTTATTGACGCTTATGCTCACTCAGGAAATGTCTCCGAGGGCAGCAATGCAATTGATGAGACCTCATCCCGCCAGCTCGGGAAACCTTTGGATCTCCCTCCAACCTAGTTTCCCTGCTCTGCATTCTTACCCTTCGCCAACAACCCTCATCCCCGCATCACTCGTACTGTCTGTGCTCCCCATCAAGACGCCGCTTTGCTCCTCGTAATGCTTCATCTGGGAGCCGTCTTTCCGCTTTCGCTAGGTGTTCCGTACTGACCTCCCTTCCATCGCGGTCCGAACTTCATGGGGGCCACCGAAGAAAACATTCGCAGAACGACTGACTACTTCGTAAAAAAGAAGCCCGAGTACTGACGAACGACATGACTCTTGACAGCCCGGCCACTTTCCGTTGTAGACACTTGAATGAGAACTTTACCAAGAAGCCACACCCAGCTTCCCCCCTCCCCTCTCTTTATTTACCTCGTGCAACAGCTCCATGCGAGATGGGGAAGCGTGTCTGTACTCCATACCGACAATCAGGTACAGATCTAGAAGAATCTCCGTCCGTCCCACGTCCCCGTCAACCCGAACGAACCCCACCCTGAACTCTGTCTCGCCATCGCCGGCAAGCCATCCCTCCCCTTTCCTTCATTCCCCGCCCCCTCACTCCCTCCTCGACCATCCGGACTCGTTCATCCCCCTAAAATCTCGACGGACAGAACCAACGCGCAGAGCGAACAGGGAAGCAGGTAAGTGTCAAAGTAGCCAGAGTATTTAGCAGCAACCAAAGTGTCCTCTAAGCGGGGGTGCCTCCACTTTTATAGGCGCTTTGATAATTAACAGTCTGAGCTACTGGCTGCGTCAGTAAGCGTCTAACGCCTACCCCTACTGTTAAATTCTATAGGCCATGAGTTCGAGTCTCGCCAGATCGAGGGATTAGGTAACTGATGAATCCGCTGAGATCTAGAAAGAGCCAGAAATCCGGAAATCACTGCTCAGATCCGTTGTGACCCAGACTATCCTGAGAGGGTAGATAAGAGCTCATTAGTTGGCAAATCCCCTGGCATAAAATTCAGGCTTAGTGTGACGCATAAGCCTGAGGGGGTGTGTCAAAGTAGCCAGAGTATTTAGCAGCAACCAAAGTGTCCTCTAAGCGGGGGTGTCTCCACTTTTATAGGCGCTTTGACAGTAAGAAACATATTCAAGGACGGCCGACCACCCACACACTGTCGGCACGTCACACATACAGATACACACTTTGGCATAACCTTTGTGACGCCGCCCCCACTATGCTCCGCGGCCCCGCCCGTGACAGTTATCCCGCAACCCAAGTTGTAAACCGTCGGCGCCGTGGATAAAGCCCAACGCTGGGTGCGCTGTCACGGCACGGCAGAAGGGAGGGGGGGAGCGGGTTTAGGAGGAGCAAAAGAAGGGCATTGAGTCTCGTATGAAGCGGGCCCCCTCCATCTCTCCTCCATGTCCCCCCTCCATTGTCCTAATTTCCCTCTCCCGCTATTGTCTAGCCATCGTGCCATCCCAATTCCCTATTCCCAGGGGGGGGAGGAAAAGTGAAGGAGAAAAAAAAACCGCAACTATAACGCTTTGCCTTGGAAGAAGCTGTTAAAGTACATAATTATAGCGATAATCCTTAGTTAATTGCTTGTGTGTATCTATAACTATATGTCTATTTCTCAGGGGATTCCCCGCATATTTCTAGCCATAGTGTTGCCTTAGGATCTAAATACACGTGCTATCAGATTTTAGTTATTTAGGTAGTAAAATCCATCCTAGTAATATAGCTAATATTATACTATAAACCTTACCTTATTTAGCTTAATAGGTAAAGAGGTCTATACTAGTTACTAGTATATTATACCTACTTTAATATACCTTTTTAAATTAAAACTATTACTAGATTTAATCTAACTAATTTATAATAATTACTATTCTTTTATAATTACTTATTATATCTCTATAAACTTATTATATTTATTAATTACTTATTATAAAAAGAGATAATTAATTAATTAATAATAATTAAAACTAAAGTATATATAGTTTAGTAATATTACTCTCTATTAGATAATTATAGTATAAGATAGTAACTTATACTAAAGCTCTAGAGTTTAAACCTAGGTAGAGGTAAATAGATTTAATAATAGTTATATTTATAAAGCTTAGTAACCTCTCTTCTCTATTTAACCTTAATAATATAAATATATAGTAAATAAGGTCTTTTTACTTAGTAAAGCTATATTATACTTATAAATATATACTTATACCTTCTATAAGTTTACTATTATATTTAATATATTTTCTATAGGTTTATATATATAATTATCCTTAAAGTATAGTTATAACTATACTTTTTATCTTTTATTATAACTTTCTAATATAAAATAGTAACCTTTTATAGTTAGCTTTTATATCTATTTATTACTTTAATTAAGATAATTCTGAGGATAAAATTACTAACTAAGAAAGTTATATAGTTATTAAGATATTAGTAGTAAAAGTTTTTATAAGCTATATAGATATCTAGTTATAATATTAAAAATTACTAGTTACATCTTTATAATAATCTACTTTTACTAATTAATATAACTATAATATTTTAACCCTCCTAGTTAGAGCTATACTAACTAACTATTTATTATTAAAGTACTTATTACTTTAACTATATTAGTAATTTATTCTTAACTAGTTTATCTTTATAATTTTTTATTAACTATATAGTTTAGTTACTAATATTTAATTACTAGAAAAATATAAGCTATTTTTACTTTAGTAAAGCTTTTATTAATCTATTTATTATTAGCTTTACTAATAGAATATAAATAACTTTAATATAACTATTAGTAATCTCTTAGTATAGCTAGTAATAATATATATCTATATAGTAAAGGTATATCTATAATTAAATTAACTTCTTAGTTACTAAGCTAATTATCTATTAGTTATTATATTATATTATAACTTTTAGCTATATACTTAAGGTAATATTACTAGCTGTAAGCTTAGTAATTAATTAGCTTATAAATATTAACTCTTTTATAGCTTATAATAGAGCTAGTATATTATAGTAGTAATTAGTAATTAAATAACTTATAACTATATTACCTATTAATAAAGACTCTAAGATAAAGAAGAGAAAAATCTAATAGCTCTACTACTAGTAATTAAGAAGCCTTTATAGTACTAGCCTAGCTCTCTATTATATAACCCTTAGTTGGTTATAGCCTTCTCTAGCTACTAGTTCTAGCTATATCAATACTAACTTATTAGCTTATCAGCTTATAATAATACCCCTCTCTTTACTAGTAATATTATCTATAATATTAATTTAAGGTTTTTTATATATATTTAGTATAAGTAAATTTTTATTTTTATACCTGATTTTATTTATTAGAAAATATTTTTTAAGGTAAAAGTAGGTATAGTAAAGTAATAGCTTAAAGACTAAGAGTAAGCTTATAAGGGTATATAATATTAACGTATTAAAGCTTCTAATACTAATAAGTTATTATTTAAGTATAATAGTATATTAGTATCTAAAGTAGTAGCTTATAACTATAGAAGTAGGTTATAAGGTAGACTAATAGTAGTAGGGTTTCCTTTATAAAAGGCTTATAGTACTACTAGTAAGTAATAAAAGCCTTCTATATTATATTATATAAGGTTCTTATTATATTTTATCTAGTTTATTTAATACTTAAGTTTCTAATAATATATTCTTAACTTTAATACCTTTAATACTTTATACTTTAGTTTATTATTAGTATTAAGTACTAGTAGAGGTAGTTATTACTACTATCCTAAAAGAGAGTTATTAAAAGCCTTTTAAAGCTTACTAAAGTAAAATACAAGATAGGCTTTAATACTAGAGTAGGACTAGGGTTATAGTATTTATAGTTTAAAAGATAATAGTTAGTAATTTCTTTTCTTATTTTTCTTTTAAAGTATTTATAAGTTATAGATACTGACTTAAGTATTTATTAGAAGAGTATATTTAAATAGAGATAGTATACCTTAGATTGGTATATAATTAAGTACTTCTTTATATACTTATTTATTTTTTAAAATTAGATTCTAAACTAAAGCCTTATACCTTTATTAATATAATTTAATATAGTAACTTAGGTAATAAAGAGATCTTTACTATATCTAATCTAAGAATAATATATCTATTTAAACCTTAAAAGCTTTAAATAGGTTATATCTTCTTATATTAGATTAGATATAAAACCTAAGTTACTTAAAGTAATATAATATTATTATATCTTTTTATATACCTTTATTATAACTTAAGTTTTAGACTATATTTTATATACTTTTAATAGTTTTTCTTTTTAAAAAAGAGTTTTAATAGTAAAGATATATTTAAATAGAAAGTATATAGATCACTAATTAAGCCTTTTATAACTTCTCTCTCTCTTTCTCTTTATTAATACCTCTAAAGTATCTATTAAAATAGATATAATAGTAAATAATAAAAGCTTAGAAATAAGAAAAACTTGGATTTAGTAATAATACTAGTAAAATAATACTAGTGAAATAATCTTAGTAATAAATAACCTATAGGTTTTTTAAGTAGTTCTTAGTATATAAAATAAGGATTATATCTTAAAGAAAAGATTACTTAATAAATATAAGTAATATTTAATTAAGTTACCTTAGTTCCATATATTAATTTTAGTAATAAGTAATACTTAAGATACTTATAACTCTTAATAAGCTTTATAATATAAAAGGCTATTGTTACGACCCAACAAGTTACAGGCGATAACAGCCCCACCGACCAGCGGGAAGCGCGGGCGGCACAGCCTTTGTATGGACAAAAGGATAGTCAGACGGATGACTCCCCCGGACACGGAAGAACTATGGTACAGGTCATGTGATGATTACATAAGGTGATCACTCTGCAGGATCCACCGAGCGATCACCAGTATCCACTGATCGATCACTGGAGTATGCAAAGTGATCAGGACCAACAGGATCAAAAGAATCACAACAAGGAGCATCACGACGGACTTGTATATAGGATGGACTTGGACGCACTCAAGGATAGACTCCCATAGCTCTTCAGCAATCAACTTATGACTTAGCCTCGCTAACTTTCACTTTCCCGACACCTGCTTATCTTTGTGAACTCTTGAGCTATACAAGCTACCCCTACCCCATCGACCACCCGACTGATCACCGAGTGATCGACAGACCAGCAAGCCAACGGATCTAGACGACTACTGTTAATTACCCTCGCAGCCTCAGCTATACTTTAGCAGAAAACCCACTGTCAGGAATCTGGCCGTAACAGCTATATAATATTACCTAAAGATAGAAAATTCTATACTAGAAATTAATAATAATCTCTATAAAAAGTTAGATTAGAACTATTTTCTATAAGAAGTCTTTTATTTAGACTATAGAAATTATTTTATTAACTTTAATCTAACCTATAACATAGTCTCTAGCTAGCCTTACTTATAAATACTTAAAATATAATAATTATAGAATTATTATAAGAATTACAAATTCTTTAAAATTACTTAATACTACCTTAATATTAATTATAAGTAATTAATATATATTTTTTAAAATTAAGAGATCTTTTTCTTTACCTTTAGTTAATATTTCTTTTAACAAAGAGATTAATTAATATAAGTTCTTTAGTATTAACTTTATAGTTTATTATAATCTACCTATTACTTCTAACTTAGATAATAATAATAACTTAGTAACTGAAACTAATAATACTAAAAGTATACCTTAGTAAGATACTAAACTTAAAACTTAAGCTTTAGTTACTATTATACCTTAGTAATCTACTTGAATAACTACTTATTTAGCCTCTCCTTTTATAAAAGAATTCTTAGAAGCTATTATAAACTAACTTTTAGCTACCTCTATTACTTAGTTAGCTTTATATACTAATTAAAGTAATATTTATAACTTTTATAGACCTTTCTATATCTAATTAAGATAGAGCTTTTACTTTTAAAAGTAATAATATTATTAAGTTTTCAGAGAAGTTTAAGGACTAATATAAGATTACTAAAGTTTTTTATTACTATATAAATACCTTAGTTACTTATCCTATAGGTAGAGACTATTAAATCTTTATTAAAAATACTATTAAATCTTTCTCTTAGATTAATAAAAAAGCTTATCTTTTTATTAAGTTTAGATAATAAAATACTAATTAATTTCTAGATAAAGAAAAGTAAATTAAGAAAGTAATTAAAAGAGCTATTATCTTTAATTAGGACCTTATTATTACTTAGAATCTTTTTCTTAAGATTAATAATATTATTATATCAGTAAAGTATTAGAATCTTTATATTATAATAGATTAAACTTTAATTAAGATTATATATAAGTAATTTAAATAAGAGACTATTAAAGATATTAAAAGTATATAAAGTATAGTTTAAAACTTAGGTTATAGTAGAGCTATATAAAAGGATATAATAATATTATGCTGCTTTAAGTAACTTAGGTTTTATATTTAATTTAGTATAAAAAGATATAACCTATTTAAAGCTTTTAAGGTTTAAATAGATATATTATTCTTAGATAAGATATAATAAAGGTCTCTTTATTACCTAAGTTACTTTACTAAACTATATAAATAAGGGTATAAGGCTTTAGTTTAAAATATAATTTTAAAAGATAAATAAGTATATAAAGAGGTACTTAATTATATACTAATTTAAGGTACACTATCTTTATTAAAATATACTTTTTTAATAGATACTTAAGTAAGTATTTATAACTTATAAATACTTTAAAAGAAAAATAAGAAAAGAAATTACTAATTGTTATCTTTTAAACTATAAATACTATAACTCTAGCTTTACTTTAATTACCCCCTAGTTTTTTTATAACTTTAATTTATAAAAGAACTATTAAATATTTACTTATTTAAACCTTATACTACTTATATCTATATCTATTAATTATTCTCTTTATCCTTATTATCTTTTATATCTTTATTATTTACCTTATCTTATTTTACTTTTATATTCTATTATTTCTATCTCTCTTATCCTTTAAGCTAAACTAATAGAAACTAAGGTATATATACCTCAATAATGAATACTATTTTAATAATAAAGTTATTAAAATAATTCACTTACTTATAATATCTATAGTTAAGAATATTCTTTTTTTAATTATAAATAATATTACTTTATTACTTTGGAATATTTTTATAGTATTTAATATATTTTATATAGTAATATTCTTAAAGCTTTTAGATATACTATTTAAATATAAAAAAAGAATTCTAAACCTCTATCTAGCCCTTCTATAAACCTAGTATAAGTAGCTTAAGTAAGATATGTTAGAGGCTATGAGGGGTAATGAGGTTAGAGATAAAAGATAAGAGATCAATAAGATATATATTGTTTTAATATAATAGAAGAGCTTTCCGTTCACCTTGCTATCTAGCTAGATATAAGGGATATAAGGGGTTTATTTATACTTATTTTCTGTATATTCTAAGGATTTCTTAGATATTCTAGGTTGTTATCTAAAACATCTCGGTTATATAGTTTATAACTTTATTCTTATACGTTGTTTTCTAAAACATCTCGGTTATATAGTTTATAACTGTATTCTTATTTCCTAGATTTCTCCTTAGATAAATAGTTCTTGCTTAAAGGAACTATTCTTTGTATATAGATATCCTATGTATTTATGATATATAGGCGTTTTCGAAGTAAATATATAGTTATCTAGTATGTACAGTATATACAGTACTATTAATACTGTGTTATATAATTCACTTTATTATTATATATACTATCTTTTTTATATAGATATAAGGTATTTAAACCTTGATATCTAACACCCCCCCTTAAGGTGTATATAATTTATTATATATAGCTTATCTATAAAAACCTTCATAGGAAAAATTAAGACAGCCTTTGTTATTAAGTATATATACTTAAATATATACTCTTTACTATACTCTTTAAAACCTTTATTTATAGGAAAAAAATAAGAGTTAGTATTTATATATTTCTTATTATTATACTATTACTCTTCTTTATAAGTCACATTGTATATATATATATATATGTATATATTTATTATAGTATTGTTTTATTTTTATTTTCTATATATTTATTTTGTTTATTTATGTTTTCTTTCTGTTTATTATATTCAGGTATAGTATCTTTATCTATTATATTTATAGTATTTATTATATTATTAAATAGTATTTTACCTAGAGGTTTAGTTAATATATCAGCTATATTATCTTTAGTATTAATATGATATAGATATATCTGTTTACTTGTTATAGTATCTCTAGTAAAGTGATATTTTATATTTATATGCTTAACTCTTTTGTGAAATTCTGGATTTTCAGCTAACTTCTGAGCTGCTTCATTATCTATTAAAATCTTAGGTTTACTTAATTCTATAAATCCTAGATTTATTCTTATATAGTTATAAGTATTATATAAATATATAGCTTCTTTTATAGCTTCTGTTAAAGCCATATATTCAGCTTCACAGGTACTTAAAGCAACTGTTTTCTGTTTAATAGAATTCCAGCTTATAAGGTTATAATATCCATAAGTAAATATATAACCAGAGGTAGACCTTCTATCATTAAGGTCTCCAGCCCAGTTAGAATCAGTATAGCCTATTATATCAAAATTATCTATATTATTACAATTATAATATATTCCTAAATTGTAGTATTTATTCATATAACCCCATATTCTATTAAGGGCTATAAAGTGTTCTTTAGAAGGATTACTCATAAATCTAGAGCAATTTATAGTAGGGAGAGTTATATCTATTCTTGTTTTTAGTGCTAAATATATCAAAGCACCTATTTCTTGTTGATATTCTAATATTTCTTCCTTAGTAGCTTGCCCTTTATTTTCATATAATTTTATATTATTATCCATAGGCGTATTATAAGGGTATAATTCTCTTTTATTATATTTAGTTAATATCTTATTAGTATATTTTGTTTGATGTATATATATACCTTTATTAGTTTTATCTATATATATTTCATTTCCTAGAAAAATACTAGGTTCTCCTATGGATTTTATTTTTATATATTTTAATAATATGTTATCAAATAGATTATTTATAAATTCTTTATTATTTCCTACTACTAACATATCATCTACATGACATGCTAATATTACTTTATTATTATTTTTATTATATATAAATACAGCCTCATCATAAGGTAGTATTTTAAATTCTAGTTTAAGAAATATATCTTTTAAGTGTTTATACCATAGTCTAGGACTTTGTTTCAGTCCATATAAAGCCTTATTTAGCTTACATATATACTCTTTAGTATTATATAAAGGGTTATTATTATTAAATTCTAATTTATTAGTATTTCTATTATATATATAACCAGTAGGTAATATAGTATATATATCTTTATCAATATATGCGTGGACAAAGGCATTAGTAACATCATATTGCTGCATATACCAGTTATTAGAAACAGCTAAAATTAATATATATCTATAGCTTTCTGGCCTGCAAGTAGTACTAAAGGTTTCTAAATAATCAATACCTAAGTGTTGATTAAACCCTTGAACTACCCACCTAGCCTTATATATATACTCTATATTGTTATTATTTCTTTTTTCTTTTATTTTATATATCCATCTTCCTTTTATAATATTATAGTTATTATTATTTTTTATAATATTCCAGGTATTATTATTTTCTAGTTCTTTAATTTCTTTATTCATACCTTCTATCCAGTTATCTTTATTATTATCTTCTAAAAATTGCTTAAAGGTAGAAGGTTCAGATAAAATATTAGAAGATAATATATAAGAAGCCTTATTTTCACTTCTATTTAAAGGAGCTAGTATATTAATAGAAGGATAGTCTTCTATAGTACTAAAAAGATTATTATCTTCTTTATATTCTTTATATTCTTCTTTATTTATTTTAGGTATTTCTATTATTATATTATTCTTAGTTATATTATTATTGCTATTATTAGTATTATTATTACTTATAAACGTATTTTCTATAACTAGATTATCTTCTAGATTATCTTCCTTATTATTAGTTATAAAATTATTTTCTAGAATAGTAATATCTCTAGACCATATAGGTCTTTTCTGTATTATATCCCATATTTTATATGCATTATTGCCATAGTTTATTATAACGCCTTTATTAGCTCTTATATCTAGTTTTTTAATATTAGGGTCTTTATTTTTATAGTAACAAATACTCCCCCAGACCCTTATATTAGATATATCAGGTTTTATATTATATCTTTTTTCATAAGGCGTTTTATAGTCTATAGATGAATGTGGGGTTCTATTATATATATATATAGCAGCTAGAAAAGCTTCTCCCCATAAATATTTAGGTAAATTAGAGCTATATAATAAAGTTCTTATTTTATTTACTATATTTCTTATTATTCTTTCTATTATTCCATTAGGTTCATGTGTATAGGGAGGTCTTATATTATGTATTATTCCTTCATTTGCATATATAACTTTTATTCTTTTATTATTAAACTCTTTACCTCCATCAGTATTAAATTCTTTTATTCTTTTATTATTATTATTATTATTTACTAGATTTTTAAAGCTTTCAAATACAGTATATATCTCTTCAGCATCTTTAGTTTTTAAGAGATATCCCCAAGAAAATCTAGTATATATATCTATAAATATAATAAACCACCTATATTTATCATAAGTTATAGGGGTTATAGGTCCACATAAATCAGAAGCTATAGCCTCTAGATATTCTTTTATAGGCCTATTATTATTAGCTATTTTATTTACCTTAGTTATAAATTTTCCTTTTAAACAGGATTCACAAGTATTCTCTATTTTAGGTATATTTATATTATCTTTATTACTTAGTATAGTAGACTTATTTAAATAAGGTAATAAAGAATAGGCAGAATGACCTAGTCTATTATGCCATAGTATAGCTATATCTTTATTATTACTATTATTTATAGTAGTATTAAGTATAGTATTATCTTTATTATTATTATAGGGTATATAGAAACTAAAGTAATATAAGCTATTTAATTTCTTTCCTATAGTTAATAGTTTATTTTCTTTTATATTATATAGGATAGAAGTATTTTTATAGAATATAGAAGCTATATTTATTTTATCTAATTTATTTTGACTTAGAAGATTTAAACCTAGTTGTGGGATATAATAAATATCTTTTATAGTATAGATAGTATTATTTATTAAGATATCTATATCTCCTTTATAATTAGCAGTTAAAGATTCTGCTTTTCCCCACTTTATATCTTCTTTTATAGATTTAATATTATATAGATATTTAGTATCACTTATAGTATGTATAGTAGCAGCAGTATCAAGGCAAAAAGTAACAGTTTTATTATTCCTAGATACATTCTGTTTTATTTCCCCTAGTTTTTCCTTGATTAAATCACCTAGGGTTATATTATTAGTATTATTATTATTATTATTATTATAGGTTATACTTACATTTTCAAAAGGAATATCATTATAAGCTAAAGTATTATAAGCAGGAGGAGTATTTCCTCTTTCAGAAGAAGTAAGACTTATATCTAAGTCCATATCTTCAGTATTAGTAGTTATATTAACTACTTTTTCCTCCTTTTTATCCTTATTATTATTCTTATTATTGTCCTTATTTCTCCACCATATAGGAGCTTTTTCTGGGTGAAGAAAAGCACAGTTATTTTCCATATGGTTGGTTTTCTTACAGTTACGGCAGAAAAGGCCTTTCTGTTTTTTCCAAGGTTTTTTATTTACCCTAGAATAGGTATTTGCCTTAGTTAAGGCTATAATAGTAGAACCCTTTTTTCTTTTATACTCATCTAAAAGGCTAGAAAATAGCGTTTCTAGATTATAAGAATCAGGGTCTTTTCGAAGGCTTTGGGTTATATTAGTTATAAAACCCTCATAAGTATCGTCTAGGTTATTTAAAACCCAGGCAATAATAACCTTCTTAGGTAATTCTAGCTTATTATTAGCTAGATTATCTGTTAACTCCTTTACTTTTTAGCAAGATATTCTTCAATAGTATTAAAATCCTCTAAAGAGGTATTAAAGAATTCTTCACAAGTAAGGAATTCATTTGTAAAACCCTTAGGTTCATATAAATCAGCTAGCTTTTTCCAGGCATCTGGGGCTGTTATAGAGTCTTTTATAACTCTTAAGGGCCCATCAGAGCAATATAACTGGATATAAGCTAAAGCTTTATTATTATATTGTTTGTTTTCTTCAGAAAGTGGATTCTGAAGATCAATATTGATATCTTTGGATATAAGAAGGGCTTGGATTCTAACTGCCCAAGTGGTATAGTTAGAAGTCCCCTCAAGGCGTGGAAGGTTTATCTTTGTATCCATTGGTAAAGGTATTGCCTTTAGTAGAAGGCGTATATCTTGGTTGGGTATATTGTTGTGTTGAGAAAAAGGCCTGAAAAGGCAGAGGTTGGGGGTTCAACTCTCGTTAAAGGCGTCTTTTTTATTTAACTTTTCTTAGGTCTTAGAGCTGGGCTCATAACTTGTTAGAGGCTATGAGGGGTAATGAGGTTAGAGATAAAAGATAAGAGATGAATAAGATATATATTGTTTTAATATAATAGAAGAGCTTATCGTTTTTCTTTTTTATCTAGCTAGATATAAGGGATATAAGGGGTTTATTTATACTTACTTTCTGTATATTCTAAGGATTTCTTAGATATTCTAAGTTGTTATCTAAAACACCTCGGTTATATAGTTTAGAACTATATTCTTATACGTTGTTTTCTAAAACATCTCGGTTATATAGTTTATAACTGTATTCTTATTTCCTAGATTTCTCCTTAGATAAATAGTTCTTGCTTAAAGGAACTATTCTTTGTATATAGATATCCTATGTATTTATGATATATAGGCGTTTTCGAAGTAAATATATAGTTATCTAGTATGTACAGTATATACAGTACTATTAATACTGTGTTATATAATTCACTTTATTATTATATATACTATCTTTTTTATATAGATATAAGGTATTTAAACCTTAATATCTAACACTTATAAATAGCTAAAGTATAGTAATAATAGTAGCTATTCTCTTACTATATACTAGATTTAATATAGAGATCTCTAGCTATAAGACTTAGCTAGTATATAATTATATAAGTATATTACTACCTTTAGGATCTCTAGCTATAGTAATACTAATAGCTTTAACTTTAGCTTTATTATATAAGCTTTCTTTTTAATAACTATAGTAATTCTCTTTATATTACTATTTTATACTTATACATTTAATACTAAGGCTTTAAATAGGATTTCTATACTTTTTATAGCCTCTTTTACCTATAAATAGGTAGTTATAATTTTATTATTATATTTAATTACTTATACTTTAGCTAATTTATATACTTTAATTAATTATATAAAGCCTATTATAGCTATTTTAATAGTATTAAAAGTATATTATTATAGATAATAGTCTTATATAAAGTTAGATTTTTAGTTTCTAAGTAATAAGACTAACTTATATCTATTATAGCCTTATTTAAATAAATAAAGTTCTAGTATTATATAATTACCTATATCTATATAATTAATTAACTCTTATAGTTAATATAAGATTTATTATTATATCTTACTTATTATATATACTTTATATAATACTATACATAATTCTAGTATATTACTTTTTATTTATATATTATAAGCTTATACTATTATTTTATATAATATCTAGCTACTTAGGTAGCTAAGGTAGTTTTATTAGTAATTAGCTTTTACTAGCTTATTCTTTTAGTAGTAATTTAATTCTAGAGGTATTATAACTATAGACTTATTTACTACAACTAAAGCTCTTATAGCTATATTTACTACTACTAATACCTTTATATAAGTAATATTATAAATAATACTTATTTAATAACTTACTAACTTATAAATTTATCTATCTTAAAAACTATAGAGTAGTTATTTACTATATATATATAGTTATTAATAAGACTACTATCTTATTACTAGTTATTTCTTATTATTAGTAAGCAAGGTATTAGGTTTCTAGTAATAAATAAGAGGTCTTAATAAGAATTAATTACATATATAAAAGTATAACTATTAAGAGGGCTGCTAGGTCAAGCTAGCGGTAAAAGGGGCTCCCGCGGGTGGGCCCGCAAACAAGCTTGGACTGATCTCATGTGACTAGTGGGATCGGAGTTGGTGGGTAACTCCGATGGATCCTAACAATAGGCTAGCATTGTAACACTGGTAACTCTCTATTTTAGTCAAATAGTAGCTAGCTAGCCTATAGTATAAAAAGCTCAAAAATATAATAAAAGCTTAAATTATAAAGTATTTAACTTCTTACTACTAATATAATATCTATATATCTTATATATAAAACCTATCTATTTATCTATATCTTTATCTACTTAGTACTAATAAGCTTTTCTAGTACTTTATTTAGTAATAACTTTATAAAACTGTTAGCTAGGTTATCTATACTATAGATCTATTATACCTTATAAATCTTATAGTGTTTATATAACTACTAAAGAGCTATAATATTAATTATAAGTTACTTTTTCTTTATAGTACTAAGCTTTATTAAATACTTATATAGTAAGTATGAATTAGTATATATGGTTATAAGGATCTAAGGAACCTTAAGGTAGTTAAAAACTATAGCTAGCGTAGTCCTAATTGCATAAGCTATATTAGCTTTAGTAACTATTATATATATCTTAGAGGTAAGTATATTATAAGTAACTCTTTTGTACTTTATAAAGCTAAAATAGATAATATTACTTATAAGATTAAAAGCAGTATCTCTACTAGTAGATAGGTACTCTTTATTATTACTAGACTTATTAGTAAGTATAATAATAAAGCTAAGTTACAATATTAAATTACTATTATTTATAAAAGAGCTGTTAATAAATATAAAGAGTTTGGTACTAGTAAGATCTAGTGGTTAAAATTGCAGCCTATGGTTAAGGTTATCTATCTACTACTTAACTTACTAGTTAAGGTCCTTGATTTTAGCTAGGCTAGGTAACTGGTGCTAGGCAGCAATTAAATAGTCAAAGCATGCCTTAGGTTAGTAAATAGAGGCGATGTATGTGCCTTGGGCGCGCTACTTAACATACTACTGCTTTGCATTAGGCGCGCTAGGGTTAACTAATTATAGCTTCTTGCCTTGGTCCTTTTGGTGAAGGGTTATCTTACTATCGTTGCTGAGGGTTAATACGCTGCTGTTAAAAGTGATAGGCTTATTAACTTCAAGAAATTGCTTTAGTTTAGCTGTAAAAGTAGCTTCTTTTAGCACGCGGTTTTTGCAGTTAGAGAATGATTTATCTATAAGGCTAATAGTATTATCTATTTATATGACTATTATTATGAAGTTATTGTTTTTGGGTACTGAAATAAGCAGGTAAGAGTTAAAAGTAGATAAATCTATCTAGAGGCTCTTTCTATGGTAGTTGTTATATATAGCTTACTAATAAGTGCCTGCCTTAGGTATGCTATAGAGTAGCTATTTAACCTCTATAATTATACCTATTATATAGAGGTAGTAAATCTTAAGGGGAAGTTAGGTAAGGATAGTGCATACTAATTTAGTTACTAACTAAGTATACGCTTGTGTTATATTGTATAACTAGAGGATGTGACCTTGTTATAAAAGCAATAGTGTGATAGAGAGTATTACTTATTGGGCTATTTATTAGATAGTTAGTAACTAGGTTAAAATTATAGCTTTGCTATTATCTATATAACTTTAGATAACTAGTTGCAATTTTTTATAAGGTTACTTGTTTTTACCTTTAACCTTGTATACTAACTATAACTTAAAGATCTATATACTACTGTGCTTTTTCTTATTATATTTAATAATAAAAAACATACTGCAGTCTATAAGTCCTTAGATTTTACTAGTATCTAACTGTTTAAATAGCTTACTAGGCGTGGTTATCATACCCTTCTTATATAGCTTAATTACTAGTGTGTAGTTAGTATCTTCTTTTGTAGTAAATACATAGTTAATTGCGGGGACTGTAAGCATAACTTCTATAGTAAAAATTTAAGCTAGATTCTTCCTTAGTTAGCCTAGGCCTCTTCTTACTAGTAGCAGTTACGCAGTAACTATGATAGAGTTATATTTAATTAGAGTATTTATAGGTACCTCTGCTGTAGTAGTTACTAGCAGTCTAGGTTATATGGGATTAACAGGGTTCTCTACTTTGAAGGGGTTGTGCTATAGCTTGATAGCGGTAATAGAGAATTAACACAGTCCCTATAGAGTCTTAATAGTACTACTAGTACTATTATTAGTAGTTAATTAGTAGGGTCCTTTTTAGCCTTTACCTTAATAGTATACCTTAATAAGTAATTATAGAGAGAGGGCTACGCTTGTTATAGTATTAGGTTTATTATATACTACAAGTACCTTATTAACCTACCTTTTTACATAGATACTATAAGTCTCTCCTATTACCTTTTATATAGCTTTTACATACTATAGGGTTAAGAGTAATAAAGCTAAGTTATTATTAATATAAGAGTATATACTAAAGACTAATAGTATAGAAATAAGGCTATTAGGGCCTGTAGTATTATTAATTACTTTTATAGTAAGTTATAAGGTAACTTTGGGTTTAGCCTCTGACTCCGCGCGGACTATCTTATATACTTAGCGTAGTGTTGCGTGGTACCATTTAACCTTGCTAATACTATAATAGGCCTTAATAGAGACCTCTTTTACCTTAATAGATAGTATATAGGTAGTATGCTTGAATTTAGCTGCGTGAAAATTTAGCTTAGCGTCTATAATAATCTAGTCTAGAGGGCTGAGATATATATTAATCTAGTATATCTATAATACTTCTTATATATGCTCTATAGTAATAGAGCGCAAAAATTGCGCTACGTTAAAGGAGGTTGCGCTATTAATAATATAGAATACTAGTTTATTACTATCTAAGTATATTATATTAATAAAGACCTTGTAGTTAAAGTTATAGTTATTATAGAGGGTAAACTTAAACCTTCCTAGAGCTTTTGAATTTAGCTAGTAGTACTAGCAAAATTTGTTAATTTCTTTGATGTTTGAGATCGCTATTATGTAGCTAGCTTGCTAGAGCACTTTTTATAGCTAATAGACTAAGAGGTAACTAAATCAGTAATATATTTACTATAGCTCTGTATTAGTAAGATAGTGTTGCGCTATACTACGCTCTAGCTGCTTTAAAAGCATCTATAGGTAGCCCTATTTATATACTGCTAGTACTATGGTTGTACCCTCAATAAGTATATTAGCAAGGTTATTAAATTATATACCATTAGAGTCTATATCCTTTAGGTATAAAAGAAATAGAGTACTAGAGGTTATTATATAGAAAGTAAGCTTGCTAATAGAGATAGGTATAGCAATAGCTTTAAGTAAATTAAATAAATTACTACTACTAAATTTAATACTTACTTTACTAGTGTAGCTTGTATCTAGTAGCAACTCTACTCTAAGGTACTTATAGAGGGCTGTATACTGTTAGTAGCCCGCAGTTGATACTTGGGCTGCCCTGGTATCTGGTATGATACCCTAGAAAGTTATGGTAGAGTATTAATTATTAAGCACAAAGACTTTATCTAACCCTTATTCTTAGCTAGGGTCTTGCGTGAAAGGGTCTTCTTTTGTTAAAGCATGCAAAGTGGCCTGGTTGCGCAGTTGCGTGTGGACCTTCTAGCTATTGATACTCTCTTTGCTAAAAAATACTATAGATATAAAGAAAGTTATATTCTTAAAGAGCTCTTTGCTATTATCTAGCATATACTTATTATTAGTTGTATTACTAAGAGAGTTAGGCTCTTTACCCTTATAGTTAAAAAGGTATTATTTAAATCTTTTAGTAAAGTAGCTTCTTTAGAGTTACTTATAAGAGGCGTCTCTTTTCTCCTTTAAGTGTTTTATTAATTAATATCCTTTCTTATTGTAGATAAAGTACTTTTTTACTTAAAATATACTACTTTATAAGTAGTTATTTTAGAGCCTTAGACTACACCCTTGTTATAGTAAGTAACTGCTGTATTAGCTATTGTAGTAGCGGTTAGTAAAGTACTACTGGTCTAGCTTAGATAGTCCTTCTATAAGGTACTACGCCTTTTGCTTATATATTACTGCTGTATTGCTTATGTTGTTTCTTAACTATATACAAAGTATATTATAAGTTATAAGTAGATTAAGTAAGGCGGCTACGCACTTAGGTATACCTTAGTAATAAGCAAGTAGAGTGTTGCAGTAGTTACTGTTAGTAGGTATACCTTGCCGCATTATAGCTCTAACTAGCTTTATAACTTTCTTAATAAGTAAGTCTAGTACTTTAACTCTTGTTTTACTAAGTAATTTATAGGTAACTTACTTATAGCTAAGCCTTTATAACTCTATATTATATGTATAATAGACTTTATCTTCTTTAAATTGTGATTTAATATTTACTATAAGTATGTTAAAACTAATTAAATAGTTATAGAGGTTACTAGTATAATACTCCTGCACATTACCTATAAGCATAAATAAGATAGTAGACCTATAGTGGTTACTAGAGATACTAACCCTTGCGTAGAGGTTATAAAAAATTAGAAGCTTTAAGTTAAGGGTCTTGTAGTTACTACTACTATATTTTAATGTTAAATTGTCTAAATATAACTTAATAAGGTTAGTTAATTAACAAGCAGTTAGCCTATTAGTTAGGGTAGTAGTTATGCTTGGTGACTGCCTCTTAACTATTGTAGTAGTTATAGGTAAACTTGGCATAAGGGAGGCTTTGTTGGTTTGCCTTTTAAATAGGGGAGGTTTAAATAATAGGTTGCTATATAAGGTACATTATTAATAATCTAACTCATTACATAACTTCTGTGAAAAATCTATATTTTCACAGCTGTTGCGTACCTTGTTAATTGATGGTAGGGGAGTAGCTTATGGTATCTGTCTGATGTTTCTTATAAAGTCTAGATTGTTAAGGTAGTTATAAAAGACCTTGTACTTAGCCTCTATTTTACTTATTATCTTATTATCCTACCTTAAGAAATACTTATTATTAACTAGCTTCTTTAACCTTATACTAATAGTACTTTTAATAGGTTTTTTTATTACCTATATACTATAGCTAATAATAAAGTTATAAAAGGTAGTTATAACTACTCTTAAGGTAGTATTAAAGTCTGTATTAGACTAATCCTTAAATTTATTATAGACTTATTACTATAAATCTCTACTATAGTAGCCTTACTCCTTATAGGTAGTTAAGGAATATAAAATAATTATATCTAATAACTTAATATAGTTAGAGGGTAGGCTACCCTCTAAGATTTAATCTAAGTACTTAATACCCTAAATTAATAGGTTAACATACTTATAGTATCTATTAGGTATGGATTTATAATATCCATGCGCTGCGCTAACTACGCGCTTGCTTGCGGTCTCTTTAGCAGCCTTAGGGGCGCGCTCTGTAGCGGTTACTTCTTCTTATATTATTATAATTACCCTTTATTAGTCTAATAACCTCTTAAACACAGGTATTTCTTTTAGTAGGCTAGAAGGTATATATATATATTAGAGAGATTACTACTAGTAGTATAAGCAACTACTTAGTTAACAGGGTCTTACTTGCTTTCTTTACTAGGGCTTAGTAGTAGTATTGCTTATTAATATAGGCCTTCCTCCTTTGTACTAAACTTGTTACTTATTAAAAAGAGCCTTTTGTATGGTCTTATGACTCTTGTTGCTTATTAAAAAGAGCCTTCCTTGCGCGGTACTTGCTGCTTATTAAAAAGAGCTTTTTTTGTACAGGCTTCTTTAGCGTTAGTTACTTAAGGGTAATTAGAGGTGTGTTTTAAGTAAGGAAAGAGTATAAAAAGAAGGTTAGAAAGAGAGAAGAAGTAAAAAAAAATTATGGAAGTTAGAGAAGGGGAAGGGGGTCTATTATACTTCTATAGGCCTATTAGATTATTTAGTTATTTAATAGCTTAGTAGAGTTACTTTTTAGGTAACTATAGCAATAGTTATAAGTCCAAAGTTAAAGTAATAAAAAGGTAAAGTTAATAAGGTTATATTAAGTTAGTTAATAGTAGATTATTAATAGTTATTTTAGTATGCAAAGTATAAGACTTTATAGTCTTATAGTCTAACAATTTTTAGTAAAGATTATTATCTTATAGGTTATAGCTTCTTATAATGTGACAAAGTTAACTTATATAAATTAAGCTTACACACTTATAGTACTCTTTATAGGGGTGCTATAAGTTTGCTATAATAGTATTCCAAGCTAGTTATCTATATAAGAGAAAGCATAGAACTATCTTACTACTACTATAGGGTTTAGAGTAGTTCTATCTCTTCTTAAAAAACCTTACTAATCTATAGTATCTTTTAGTAAGTAGTTACTATATTTAACTACTAATTAGTATTAATAAGTAAGGTATTAGGTTTCTAGTAATAAATAAGGGGTCTTAATAAGGATTAATTATACGTATAGAAGTGTAACTATTAAGAGAGCTACTAGGTCAAGCTGGCGGTGAAAGGGGCTCCCGCGGGTGGGCCTGCGGACAAGCTCAGACCGATCTCACGTAACCGGTGGGATCGGAGTTAGCGGGTAACTCTGATGGATCCTAACAATGGGCTGGCATCACAACACTTATCTTTAGTATTATATATAATATAAAGTTATATAATAGTAATAAGTAATAAGTAACTCTTTTAAGTATAAACCTTACCTTTTACTTATTCTACTTTATATAGATAAGAATATTACCTTATCCTTTAATTAAAATTATAGTATCTCTAGCTTAGATAAAGTTATTAGGTTTTACTAAGGTTATCTTTAAAAAGTAATAATAAGAGTAAAAGATATAAAGGATTACTCTTAAGTTAAGTATAATAAAATCCGTAAGTAAGTAATTAAATATTATAAATACTATTAACTATATAAATAGAGCTTCTTTACTTTTTAATTACCCTTTATTACTATTACTAAATAACTATTATTTCTTAGAGAATACTTATATTACTATAGTATTACTAGTATTACTAGTAACCTTATTTAAATAGGTATATATAAATACTACTAATACATCTTTCTCTTTTAGCTTATTCTTTACTTTTTATTTTATAAATAATCTTTTAATATAGCTAGAGATATCTAGATTTAATTACTATATAAATCTTAAGTATATTTTACTTATATATTAATATCTTATTAATTTATACTTAAGTATATGATAGAGAGAGTATTTTATAATAGTATAGTTACTATAATACCCCCTTTTTAACAGCTTTTTTATATATAATCTCTTTTTATAGTATTATTAGTAGTAGCTATAGTAATTAAGCTAAATACCTTATAAGTAGTCTTTACTTATAGATAGTCTAGCGCTATAGCTATATAAGCTTTAATATCTAAAAAGACCTTTTAATAAGTAATATTATTACTTAGTATAAGGTCTCTCTTATTACTATTATATCTATCTACTTATATCACTAATAAGGTATATCTTAATACCTCTATAAGAGATAAGTATTATTTATTAAAGTTTATAGTAATAAACTACTAAATATATATATTATAAAATACTATATCTTTTTATTTTAATACTTATTTTTCTACCTCTTTTATATTTAATACCTTATAGTTAGTAGTCTAATATATTACTTTATTATATTTTATAATAATTTTATTATTTATTATCTTATAATTAGATACTTATATAAGCTTTTAATTTTATTATTTATTTACATATAAAGCTAGTAAGCTTATAGTATTATATTATTAATATTAAGTTAATAATTACTTAGATCTAATTAGAGATATTATAAATAGCTTTTATTTATTATTTATATTACTTATTATCTACTTAGTACTTTTTCTTTAGTATCTTATATTACTTAAGGTTATTCTTACTTAAATAGGTAATTTATAATACTCTAGTATTTAAATACTTTACTTATAGAACTTTTTCTTTTTTAACTATATTTTCTTAGATTTACTTAGTAATATTATTCTAACCTATAATAAGGAATTACCTTAATAGTAAGTAAGTAAAAGATTTTAAAAAGCTATTTATAATAATATAATAGATATTATTATTTAATAAGTTAATTACTTTTTATATACTTTAGAAATAAGCCTTTTACTTTAATTATTAATACTAAGCTAGCTAATTTATATAGCTTCTTAGTTAGGTATTTCTAATAAGCTTTTAATTATTTATAATATATAAGAGTATATATATATTATAACCTAAGAATCTATTAGTAGCTAGTATAGCCTAAAGGACCCTAGTTAAGACTACTAGATAGTAAGATACTTAAGGTATAGGAGTGCGGCACAGCTAGCAGAATAGAAGAACTAAGAAAGGTCACGTGACAGATCAACAGGGTCGCTAGCGATCCAAGCTGATCCCCTACCAGGGATTAAAAACATGGGATACTAATTCTATACCAAGGATTAGTAAAGGTAAGTAGTAATCTAAGAGTATATAGTAAGATATAAGGATATTTATTCTACTTAGATAGATTACCTTCTATAGCTCTTTAGTAATTAACTTATAAAATATCTTTAGATAACTTTTAAACTTCTTATACTTACTTATCTTTATAAACTACTTCTTAAGCTATATAAGCTATTACCTATTTATTAACTACCTAACTAATTACTAAGTAATTAATATATTAGTAAGAATACTAGTAAGTATAATACTATTAATTATTATTATAGCCTTAGCTATACTTTAGTAGAAAACCTACTATTAGAAATCTAACTATAATACTTTAATTACTCCTATTAGTAAGTTAATTCTATAATACTAATTAATAGTAAAACTATAATATCTTCTCTTAAGACTAACCTATCCTTAAGTATCTCTAAGACTCCTAGGTCTCTAGACTAAGAGCTTACCTAAGCTATAGATCTTAATAATAAACCTATAATATCTAAAGTTAATTTTAATAAAGATAGTAAGGCTATCCTCACTATAAACTAGTATATAGCTATATATAAGACAGTTAAGAGAAATGCCAGATATAATAAATAGCTAGCTAATATTATTAATAATAACGCAGCCTAGATAGAATAACTTAAGGGAACCAATAACCATGACCTATAATAAATATAGTTTATTATTAACAATACCCTTACTAAGCTAGAAGCTAAAAATAGTAAAGCTATTGTACTTAGATAAGAAGTTAAGATACTTTAAGCTATTACTAATATTATCTTAACCTTAGTTAAAGGATAAGATAAGCTTAAACTTAACTTCTTAGAAACCTATAATAGCAAAAGTAGATAGCTAAAAGGATTCCTAATCTAAGTTTGTACCTATTAGATCTTTTATACTACTAACTTCTATAACAAGACTAAGAGAGTTATCTATACTAATACCTTTCTATATAATAAAGTACTCTTATAGTTTAAGCTATTCTAGGAAGAATTCCTTAGAAATAATAGGGAACTAAGCATATACTCCTATAAGACTTAGTTAATCTTTAGAAGTATAATAGGATTTAAACAAGCCCTAAAGTTACTATTCTAAGACCTTAATAAAAAATAATAAGCTAAGTAAGACCTTATAAACCTCAAGCAAACCAAGGCTGCTTTATACTATGTAGCTAAGTTCTAATAACTTACTACTAGACTTAATATTATAGATAAATCTCTAATCTTTATGTTCTACTAAGGACTTAAGGAAGACATCAAAGACAAACTTACTAAGATTATTAGTACTCTAGAAGACTTCCTTAGATATATTAAACTTACTATTAAGATTAATACCTACCTCTATAAATAGCAAAAAGAGAGGGGTAAGAACTAGTAACTAAACGCTAACATAGGCAAGCGCTATACCTAGGGACCAAGGAACTCTAGCAACCACTAGCAAGGAAGGAATAACAACCAGTAGTAACCACAAAACTAACTAAGCACATCTTATAGACACCACGCAGGACCTATAGATATTAGTATAGCTAGGAAACAAGAGAACTAGCTACTTAAAAATACTAAAACTATTAAATACTATAACTATAAGAAAATAAGATACTATACTAGGGACTACTAATAACTAAAATAACTCTAGAATAAGGTACTAGTAAAAGGTAACTAATAAGTAAATATTACTTAAAAAGAGGTTCTATACCTATAACTCTTATAAACTACTTACTATAATAATAGCTACCTAACTTACTAGGATAGTAAGGAATAAATAAGCTAGTACCCTAAAGAACCTAAAAGTAAGACTATTATAGTAGGTAAGAAGGCTTTATATAGCCCTAAGATACCACAAGCTATTAATATTATATAGTAATTTAAATAGTAAAACTAAAAAAAGATTATATACTTAATCTAAGCCTAAGATATTCTAGAGATACTTAAAGATAAGATACCTTAAGACTAAAAAGTTATTAATATAATTAAAAAACAACTACCTAAGTAAATTTAAGTATAAGGTAACCTTATTTACTAACTTAACTTAGAAAATAAGTTTAACTAAGCCTTATATAAAGATATTATTAGATCTTAAGGGAAACCTTAATAAGTTATTACTAGGACTATTATAGTAGCTAGAAAGGGAAAAAGAACCTCCTTTTCTCCTCCTTGACTTCGTTACTATGAAACTATACCTAAGAGCACTATCAAAGTATAGGGAACTAGCTCTGACTAGGAGAAAAAATCAGAACCCTCTCTAGATGAATTCATACCACCAAGCAAGATGGAATGATGGATAGCTGAGCAGTTGATTGAGATGAGTTATGTAAACCTACCTGTTGCTAAACGGACTGGCATAAACTAGCGTATTTGGAACTGGGTAAATAACATCTTATCCTTATTACTCTTACCTATACTAGACTACTAATATAACTCTAATAAGCTTCTAGTAACCTAGACCTATATAGACTTTTAAAAAGATCTACTTGTTATTAAGATAGAAGAAAAAGCATAGAAAGAAAGATAACTAGAAATTAGTAAACATAGTAATAAATAAGAAGTTTACTTCTATAGAATAGAAGATACTAACCTTAAGTACTACCTAATAACACTAACTAGAGAAGAACCTATATTTAGAGATAATAAATAGCTTAATAAGAAAGACCCCCTATACTATAAGGTATTTTAAGTAGATTATATCTATAATAAATACTTAATGTATTAACTAAAGAAGAGAGAATACTCTTTCTTTTTATAATAATGCAATAATAAACTTATTCCTAAGGTTTATAAGAACCATAAAATCAGTATATAGGAAGTTAAGGAATACTACTAGCTATAGCTTATTCTATAGCTAAGCTTAAAATACCCCATGCTATATATTAACTACCTTATAGGATACTAGTCTAACTACCTATTTAATAAGTACATATAATACTATAAAGGGAAAGTATAAATATAGAGAGAATAAATTAAAGAAGCCCCTAAGGAGTTAAAAAACTCCCTATACTGCTTGTAAGAAAGATACTGATAGCTAAGAATAATATAAAAAACCTTTATATAGTAACTAAGAGAGATAATAGCTATATTATTCTTACTATTTTAATTAATAGCTAGCCTACTAAGGTTATAATTAACAGTAGAGCATAAGCTAACCTTATCTTACCTAGAGTAGTAAATAAATAAAGTATTAAATAGGTATATAAAGAAGACCTATATACTCTATAGATAGTTAAAGGAGTATAAGCTTAGTATAGTAGAAGAACTGTTAATAAGGAGACTATATACCTCCCTTTAGTAATCTATAGCTAATACTAAGAACTTAACTTTAATATTACTAACTTAGGAACTATAGATGTGATTCTAGGAATCCTATAGCTATGAGAACATAACTCTAATATAAACTAGAGAATAGGCTAACTCTGGTAGAGAGATTTAGCTATAAGGTAGCGTTGTACGCTGCAACCCCTAAGTGAACTTATGTAACTAAGGAAGTATGTTGCTTATATCAAAAGGATTGAACCTATGCAAGATCAGAGTTCTATATCTATAAAGATTATAAATATACTAGATAAGTAGGATGAATAAAGCCTAAAAAAAGACTAATTAAGATTAATACCTCTTGAATACTAGTAATATATATAACTGTTTACTAAAGAACTAGAAATAGAACTACTAGAGTATAGACTATATAACTATAAGATCTAACTACTAGAAGAGAAATACCCCAAGCTTAAGCTAATTTATAGACTTAACCTAATAGAATAAGAAGCGCTTAATAAATAGCTAGATAAGAACCTAGTAAAAGGTTATATTAGACTATTAGAATTACTAGTAGGATACCTTATCCTATTTATACCTAAGAAGAATAGAAAACTATGACTATACGTTAACTACTAGAAACTTAACGATATCATAAAAAAGAACAGCTACTTACTGCTACTTATCTCAGAGTTATAAGATCTACTATATAGGGTAAATTAGTTTATAGTATTTAACTTCAAAGGTACTTATAAGCTTATTAGAATTAAGGAAGGAGATAAATAGAAAACAGTATTTTAAATACATAGAGGACTATTTAAGACCCTTGTCATACCTTTTAGACTTATTAATATACCTACCATATTTTAAATAATAATTAACTACATACTTAGGGAGTATCTTAATATCTTTATTATCTATTACCTTAACGATATCCTTATATTCTCTAAGAACCTTAAAGAATATAAGGAGTACGTACATAAGGTACTTAAGAAGCTCCAAGAAGCAAAGTTTTTAGTTAAACTAGAGAAGAGTAAATTCTATACTTAGAAGGTGGACTACCTTAGATTTACTATTATACTAGGAGAAATCTAAATATAAGATAAGAAGGTTGAAGTAGTTAGGGACTAGCTAATACCTACTAATATTAAGGAAATTTAATTGTTCTTAGGATTTGTTAATTTTTATTAATAATTCCTTAAGAACTATGCTACCTATGTTAGAGGATTGTAATAACTTATATATAAGGATATAGAGTTTAAGTAGATAGAAGAATGTAACAAATTCTTTAATAGAGTTAAGAAACTTGTTATATCTGAACTAGTTACTAAGATTCTAGACCTAAACAAACCCTTTGAAGTTAAGACTAATGCCTTAGACTTTGTAATAAGAGGATAACTTAGATAATAAGATAAGGAAGGATGACTACACCTATGTGTATTCTACTTGAAAGTATTTTATGGACCTGAATTGAACTACTAGATCTATGATAAAGAACTTATAGTAATTATTAAAGTATTTTGAGAATAGAAGCCTTATCTAGTAAGAACAAAGCATTAGGTGATTGTATATATAGATTACAAAAACCTTGCATACTTCACAACCTCCAAAGTCCTGAATAAACAATAGATTTAATAGTTAGAATTCCTATTAAAATATAACTTTAAAATTATCTATTGCAAAGGAATAGAGAATAGAAGAGCTAATACTCTTAGCTAATAACTAGACCTTGAAGTCCCAGTACTAGAGGAAACACAAGTTATCCTTAAGTATAACAAGAATAGTGATATTATCCTAGTATAGAAACTCATCATAATCAGCACTTACGTTAATACTAGCATAACTAGAAGAATGACAGATAACTAGATACATGAGATATATAGTACTAGAGTATATAGATACTAAGGAGTAATAAAAACTTTCAAAAGAATTTAATAACACTATAACAAGTAAGTTATATAAGAACAAGTAGCTTTAGTAATTAAGGACTATAAGCTATACAAAAAGAGCAAGAATAGCCCTTATAAGCTATATAGGCATATTTAACCATTGCTAGTACCCCTAGAGGCATAGTACTTGTTAGAGGCTATGAGGGGTAATAAGGTTAGAGATAAAAGATAAGAGATAAATAAGATATATATTGTTTTTAATATAATAGAAGAGCTTTCTGTTCACCTTGCTGTCTAGCTAGATATAAGGGATATAAGGGGTTTATTTATACTTATTTTCTGTATATTCTAAGGATTTCTTAGATATTCTAGGTTGTTATCTAAAACACCTCGGTTATATAGTTTAGAACTATATTCTTATACGTTGTTTTCTAAAACATCTCGGTTATATAGTTTATAACTATATTCTTATACGTTGTTTTCTAAAACATCTCGCTTATATAGTTTATAACTATATTCTTATACGTTGTTTTCTAAAGCATCTCGGTTATATAGTTTATAACTGTATTCTTATTTCTTAGATTTCTCCTTAGATAGATAGTTCTTGCTTAAAGGAACTATTCTTTGTATATAGATATCCTATGTATTTATAATAAATAGGCGTTTTCTAAGTAAATATATAGTTATCTAGTATATACAGTATATACAGTACTATTAATACTGTGTTATATAATTCACTTTATTATTATATATACTATCTTTTTTATATAGATATAAGGTATTTAAACCTTAATATCTAACAGTACTTAATCTCTTTGGACTTTATTGTTAAACTACCTAAGTTAAGAGAACCACTTACAAAGATATAGTATAATAGTATTCTTGTTATCATTAACTAACTTATAAAGTATGCCTACTTTATCCTATACCTTAAAGCTAGCATAGCTAAGGACCTTGTATATACTTTCCTTAAGTATATTATTAGTAATTATAGCTTGTTAAAAGAAATTGTATTAGATAGAGATAAACTGTTTACCTTAAAGTTTTAGAAATCTCTAATTTTATAACTTAGTTTAAATTATAACCTATCTACCTCTTTTTACCTATAGACTGATAGATAAATAGAAAGAATTAATTAGATACTTAAATAGTATCTCTAATATTATGTTAACTATAACTAAGACAATTAGGTACCACTGCTGTCTATAGCCTAATTTGCCTATAACAGTGCTATTAGAGAAAGTACTAGAAACTTATTATTCTACCTAAACTATAGATTTGAACTAACTGCTTATGGAGAACCTTGTGAAGGGCTACAAGCACTAAAAGCTATGGCTGATATCACTAAACTTAGAGAAATTTAAAGTAAAGCAGCCCTGGATTTGGAATTTGTTAGATAATGAATAAAGAAATACGCTGACCCTTTAAGGATCAAGGGACTAACCTTTAAAGAGGGGGATAGCACATACCTTATATACTAAAATATTAAAACCAAATAGCTTAGTAATAAACTTAATTATAAGAAATTAGGACCTTTTAAAATCCTATAGAAAATTTTAGATATTAACTATGAACTTGACTTACTAGATATAATAAAGATCTACCTAGTCTTTTATATCGCACTACTTAAATTAGTATTATAAGGATTAAATACAAATAACTGTATTATTATTAAAACTAATAAACTAGAGTATAAAGTTAAAAGAATTATTAATAGATATTATAAAAATAATAAAGAACAGTACTTTATTAAATAGAAAGGATATAGGTATAAAGATAACTTATAGGAACTAGTTAAGAACCTCTAATGTTGCTAGGTAGAGGTTTAATAGTACTATAAAGGGGACTTAGTAGACCTAGGTTTACAAACTTAGAACCTACCCCTAGTAAGCTCTAATTAACCATATTACCAGTACCCTAGGTAGCTAAGTTATTTTTAACTCTAGCCTCTATCTTAGCTACCTTACAATCCTTAGCCTTTAACTTATCTAAAGATTATATACCCTAATAAATTAACTCTAAACCTCTCTCCTTTAGAAAATGCTTCTGCTTCTGTAGATAGAATAAGTGACCTAGTGTAATAGCAAGCTAAGTCTAGAGAATCTCTATCTCCTCCTTTACTTTCTACTCCTCCTCTTTTACTTTTTACTGCTCTATTATATAATAGTTCACTAGAAAAAAGATTAGTAGTTATAAGGATAATAAAAAAAAAGAAATACTTATAAGTATTTACTATATTATTCTATTATACTAGGTATAACTAGAATAAATATACTTATTATATTATAATAATTCTTTAGCTATTTTATAAACCTTATTTAACTTAAAATAATAAGTATAAGGTATAATATTAACTTTATAGTACTTAATTACTTTAGTAAGGGAATGATATTTATAGGTTTTCTAAGAAATCTTAGAATTTGCTTTTCTTTTACTTATATAATTAGATATAGTATTAGTATTATTAAGAAAGTATAATTAATAACTCCCTAACCTAGGAGGAACTACTTACTTATAGTAACCTTAGAGATAAGGCCTTTTAGAGGGAGACCTGATATTATAACCTAGGAATCTATTAGTAGTTAGTATAGCCTAAAGGACCCTAGTTAAGACCACTAGACAGTAAGATACTTAAGGTACAGGAGTACAGCACAGCTCGTAGAATAGAAGAACTAAGGAAGGTTATGTAATAGATTAACAGGGTCGCTAGCGATCCAAGCTGATCCCCCACTAGGGATTAAAAATATAGGATACTAATCCTATACTAAGGATTAGTAAAGGCAAGTAGTAATCTAAGAGTATGCAATAAGATATAAGGACGTTTATTTTACTTAGATAGATTACCTTCTATAGCTCTTTAGTAATTAACTTATAAAATATCCTTAGATAACTTTTAGACTCCTTATACCTACTTATCTTTATAAACTACTTCTTAAGCTATATAAGCTACTACCTGTTTATTAACTACCTAACTAATTACTAAGTAACTAATATATTAGTAAGAACGCTAGCAAGTATAATATTATTAATTATTATCATAGCCTTAGCTATACTTTAGTAGAAAACCTACTGTTAGGAATCTAACTATAACAATATATTATATATATATTATAAAGTACTTTAAATAGTATTAATTAATACTTATAACTTAGATTCTTAATTATTAAAGTATATAATTATAGTGATAATCCTTAGTTAATTACTTATATATATCTTTAATTATATATCTATTTCTTAGGGGATTCCCTGTATATTTCTAGCTATAGTGCTGCCTTAGGATCCAAATGTATGTGCTATCAGATTTCAGTTATTTAGGTGGTGAAATCCGTCCCAGCGATGCAGCTGACATTTCGCCGTGGACCTTGCCTTATTCGGCCCAATGGGCGGGGAGGTCCGTGCCAGTCGCCGGCATATTGCGCCCACTTTGACAGAAGCTGTGGGCATGGCGTTACATTGTCCTGCCACCACTTGATTTGGTTCGTTACTCATCATCGCCATCCCCAACCGCTAACCCGACGGGCCCGGTACTGAGGTGTCCCAGCAGGGGCCCCACCTGCCGGGGACAACCATAAATCTTCCCAAGTCACCTCGCAAAACACGCACACACACACGCGCCTTCTAATTTCTTGCCAACCCCGTCCGTAGAACCTTCCTTGGCAATGGATACGCAGCCGAAGCGGGTTGCTAAAAATGCTTCTCCGGGGGTCCACCGCGCGCCACCCCTTCCCGAGAGCGTAGCATCGCGCGAGCCTTGTCTGTCCGTCCATGTGTCTGTGGTGCACGTGTACAGCGTCCGTTCGTGCACTGCCGAGCGGGTTGGGATGGCAATTTGATATCAAGGCATTGTCGATGCGAATAAAACTTGGTTTTCATTTGATTCGGCTTTTTGCAATGAACATGACTTTGGTAAACGCGCTAGGCCCAACATTTGCCTTTTGCCTTTTGCTATCGTTGTTGTTGTTGTTGCTGCTGCTGCTGTGCGACCTGCATCCTGCTCTCCTTCTTAAGGATCCCTCTCCAGAGATTACAGGCCAACACGTACGATTCAAAAGATACCCAAATGTGAAGAAGAAAATAGCCGATCTTGATCGGCAAAATTTGTACTCGAGCTCAGATTTGAGATTGCGAAAGTCTATCCGCCAGAGAAGTCCGCTATACCGCTCGGCCTGAATAAGTAGAGAAGAAAAACACACACACATTCACCACTTCGTCACCCTTCGCACTGGTTTCATGGAGACCCTGATAGCCCCGTGACCATTGTCGGCCGTAACATCGATATATCGTCAGGAAATGGAGCTAAACAGCCATCTCTTACTCGGCTAGGAAGAGGGCTGGGACGAAATGCTGTACAAACAAAAGGGGGTATCTAAACACGCCATAGATCGAAGTGAACATTCGGCCCCCCTGAAAGCTCACGCATAGACTGCTGCATGTCTGTTATCGAGCAGGGTAAAAGCCCAACCCGTCTTGGAGAGGAGAGTGCGAGTAGGGCGAGATGGATCCCTGGGAGGTGTAACGGTTCTCGTTGGGGTTGCCTAGCCCCATGAGCCCATCGTAGTCCATTGGTACGCTCATCGTATCCGGCTGGTGCAATCCCAGAGCGTTGTGATCCAGCGAGGGAAAGGGCTCGGTATTCTGCGCCGCCGGTATGTACTGCTGCTGCGTTCCCATGTACGACGGAGCAGACATTGCCATGCCGGCGGCGTTGTGATATTGCTGGTTGAATCCTTGGGCTCCTTGGTTGACGGATGACATGCCCATCATATTCTGAGCCATAGCCTGTCCGTTCGGGAATTGAGAAGAGTACATGTAATCCTGAAACTGCGTGTTCCCCGTAGCACCCGCGAATACAAACTGATTTGCGCCGTGGTATGGTCCGTTGCCGTTCGGCATCATGCTCTGGGGTTGGTAGGACGAGGGCTGCGCAAAGCTGGGAATCCGGGAGTGTTCGCTCTTGATGAATGCTTTGTCCGAGGGCTCGCGTGCGTTAAAGGGAGCCCTCGGTGGGGGGTCCTGCACAGGGCTGATTATGGTGTCTGGCTCCAGCTCTTTGGCAGCAACTAGTCGGAGGATGGGTAAGCTGATATGTTCCATATGTTTGGCCAGGTGCACTGTCAACTTCTTCCATGTAGGGAATTGCTTCCCGCAGAACCGACAAGGCTCTTCCTGTGGCTTTTTGGATGTTTCGCGACGGCATTGCTCGACCTTTTGCCATGTTGGGTCGACTGCGCCAGCTTTCTTGATGGCGGCCTTGGTCTTATTCTTGGGCTCCACAAACTTGTGCTCACGTACGAGATGCTGTAGGAAGTTATCTCGGCGGTAGCACGTGTGCCGGCAGTCCTCAACGTCGCAGGTCCACCACTCAAGGTGGCGGTGGCCTTCGTTCTCGTGACGCACCCAGTCAGCCTTACGCTTGAACATCTTGGGCTCGCGGCACCGATCCCAGGTGCAGGTAAAAGGCTGCACGTCTTCGTGTACGTGCTTCGTCCAGTCGGAGGGCTTCTTGGGCTTCTTCAAATTGAAGCAGAGCTGACACTCAAACTCGGCCGGGAGAGACTGTGTAGGCGGCATGGGGATATCTTGTGGAAAACTTTCTTTGGTGATGGCACCCTCGGTGAGGATCGAGTCGCCATCGCCGGAATCGTGACCTGTGGACAGCGGGTCGAGGTCTCGCAAATCTCCCCTCTGATCGAGCAGGACAGATCGTCCGCCACTCGCCAGACAAAAGGCCCCGCAAGAGCAAGCTGGCCCAAGTCCGAGGTGTTTCACCTTGGCGTTGAGAAGGCTCTTGTATCGCACAACTTGTTGGTGGGCGATGCGGTCAACCAGGTAGTTGTTGGAGGTTGTTAGATCCGGGTTGAGACGGAGCACGTGCTGCTGGAAGCCCGCAAAGGTTGGCAAGACACCTTCAATCAGCTTGCTCGACTCGGCGTTCATATCGCCATCCTCGCCAGGCTCATCCTCATCCTCTTCGTCGTCGTCTACATCGACGTTTGTACAGCTCCCCTTTGCAAGAGCGGCAACGGGTGGACCGCCGGTTTTTCTCCACATGCCGACGAGGTTCGAGTGTGTTTCAGCCGCGCTAGCCTTTGGCAGGTCCGACTTGCTTCTGGGCCTTCGAAGGGTATTCCTGACTTGAAGGCCAGCAAATGGGCTCAACGGGCTCTTGGGTGAGGTAACTGGTGCACCGCCGATCGACCCGTTGCGGGCGTGAGTAGTTCCGATCGAGGCCACGCTGCTACCCATCGACACCAGAGCAGTGTTGATGCTAGGTGTCTGTGTCTTGGGTTTGCCCCAACTTCCTGTCCGGGCACTAGGCAGAAGGTGAGGCAAGCTCTCGCGTTTCGGAGGGGGTGAAGGCTCCGACTTGATGTTATCGTCGCCGTTGGTACTGTTGGACCGTTTGAGCCGCTGGCTACTCGACCTGCTGACTAGACCCCGCAAGTCCTTGAGAATACTTGGCCGACGGCCCCTCTCGCCTTTGCTGATGGACAGCTTCTTCAGCAAATTTCCACTGGTGACGCTCTCCATTTCCATGTCAACGACGCTGGGCAGACTGCGTCTGCGCGTGCCCCAAGTGGCCGCCTTGGAAACAATAGACTGATTGTCGCACATCTGTTTGAACCGAGCCATCGCAGCATTCGAAGTCTCTGGCTGGTATGTCTCTGCGCCTGGTCCACTGATTGGGTGTACGCTGGGAGAGTCGCCCCATACGCGGTTGGAGTGCATGATGTGCAAGTCTGTTGCGGTCATGTTGCCACCGCAGGCAGTGAAATAAGTCTGGCCGGGTTGATAGCGGTTCTCGGTTCGGTCGCCTAGACGAATGTTATCGTCACCAGCTGTAGGTTCAGGACTAGTATGCAGGTTGGCCGCTTGCGAAGGCGGCGGTTCGACCGGAGCATCATTCAAGCTGTGGGATAGCCATTGATCAACCTCCTGGTTCTTCTCCTCGATCTCGCGGCGAGTTACCATTTCGTTGACGCTGGGTATCACTATGGGCGGCCTGTTGTCTGGGTCTAGACCAAGGCGTGTGGCCGACGCACGTCTCTGGGGTGGGCTGATTGCAGCTGGCCCGTGACTAGAATTCAAATCGCCCGAGGAGCTGATGGCACCATGAGCAGTAGATGAGTCCTCGTCATCAGGCGTGTAAGTGCGCTCGATCGACTGTACCGGCTCTGGAGTACCCGTATTCCACATGGACACAGTCACACGCGGGCTCTGAGCAGTCATTATTGCGGGAGATGGCACGGCACTGTCCTCGCTGGAACGGCCGCTCCCGCTCGTGTTTGGTGTCAGCTGCGGTATAGGTTGCATGGCGAAGGTGGAAATTGGGTGTGGCTGGAAAGGCTTTTGGAGCTCCTGGGGTGAGATGGAAGTGGGCATTCGACCCGGCACGGGCTTAGCAGTCGCACTTCCGTCGTGCCCAGGTGAGGTTGTGTGAAGCGAAGCTTGGTCGGGGGTCAAGGGATAGGATTTGGTTTCAAGGGCCTTGCTACGTGGTTGCGAACTGCTGAGAGCCTGGAAGACGGCGGTTTGGCCGAAGCTGTCGGTACGGGCTGAGGGGTTCAGAAAGGAGGGAGTGCCAGCTTCCTCTGCGTTGAAACTGACGCCAAAGAAAGGGTCGAGCCCCTCATCGATATCACTGTAATCGCTCGACTGATGCTGGCTAAAGTTCGAGAGAGACTCGGCCGGGGTTTCGCCAAAGGTGGGCGAAAGCGAGCTGCTATGAAACTGCAACGAGGGCGAGAGATGGCTTGGGTCGAACGAAGCGGTATTCGGTCGTCGTTGACTGCTACTTGTTGGCGGGGAGGAGTTGCTGGGCTCGCTCGCTTGCCCATCGTGGAACGAAGCGGGGGGTACAGCGTAAGTGGAGGCCATGGTGACGACGACGAGGCGTAAACCGACGGCCAAGACTGGGGTTGGGATCTATCGAAAGCGCAGGTCCGTCTTGACGTTAGGCAGGCGATGAGGTGCCAAAGCAAAGATGGATTTTCTCCCAAGGATCAAAAGGCACCAGACTCTGTCATGTTCTGGCTTGCGACGACTTGGGATGGAAGGGACAGGCCGAGCTGGCTGAATGCGGGGGTAGTAGACGCTGAAGCGCGATCAGGCTGCGAGACACAATCTGCCACCAAGTGAAGATCTTAGAACACACGAGACCGTCTGACAGAAGAAGCGACGCAATACCAAATAGCAAGTCCGTTTGTGCAGAGATGTGTCGGCGGCAGGCTAGAGGGAAGCCACAAGAATATTTGATCTAAGTTGTTTGAGGAAAAGCGATTTGGCGGCCTGGGAGGGATGGTTGGGTTGGTCGTGTCTTTTGACCGGCGCTTACTCTGAGCGGGTCCCGTCTCTGTATGCGTGACGCACGAGGGGGATAGCTAGATCAAGCGGCAGGGGGTAGGTAGATAAGGTCGCTTAGGATGCGAGCGCGGTTCAAACTGTTGAAAGAAGCAAGCGGTTTTTTTTTTGCGGTGTCCGGCGATCAGGCGGAGTCGTAGATGTTGGTCGCAGTGAAGGATGGCCGACTGGGGCGCGAACGAGATATGCGACTGGGTATCCGCGATCTCGTCTAGAGAAACTGAGGCTCTCTCGGTGGGTGCCGTGCCAGGGGTAGAGCAGCAAAAGACTAGACTCGGCGGGCTCATGCAGAACCAGAAGAACGAGGCGCAAGAGAGCCTAGGGGATACGGCAACGGTCTGAATGTGGCAGAGTCGCAAAGACCCAATGGTGAGGGAAGAGGGAAGTTGTTTGAGTGAGTGTGAAAGAGAAAGAGGTTCTTGGGATGGAGGGATGAATTAGGCGTGGGCGGCTGGGTGGTGGGTGAGAGTGACAGGACAAGCTGGAGACAGGACGGAAATCAATCCAGGATGGTTCTAGCGTGTGCAAGCACACCGGATACGTACCGCAAGGCAACTCCCTACCTACATGCCCTCCCAGCTGCCTGCTGGTGTTGGTGCTGGTACGAAGTGTTTCGAGGTAAAGGTACTTTCTACCTCGTACGCGAGTGGAATCACCACCTACCTAGCTAGCTAGGTAGGTATCTATATGGGTTTGGCGGTACCTTTGGAATCGAGCAATAGACTCGGAAGCTAATCAGGGCCGGCGATCCACCCGCCCGCTTGTCTCTGTTCCCAGCCAAACAGGCTTGCCTCTCTCTCCCTTCATCGACTTTGCAGCTTGCCAGCCTGATCGAACTGTCTCAGTGAGGAATACATGGGTCGCGATACCTACGTTGGTGTCCCAAGAGACGCGAGGAGAGTCCGTGATGTCAGGATTTCCTTTCTGGCCGGCGTGCGTCTGTCCGCACCGTTAGTTCAGGCCAGTATGTTCGGCCGAAACCTGTGGGGAGCCATCGGGCACCTTATCTCTACTTCCAAATGCCATAGCACCGATTTTGTCAAGTCTACCCGTGTGTTCCTATCGAACGTGTACACTTCCGTCATGCACGAAACAACGACTGGCTACAGCTTGGAACTGTGACCAAACATCAGACAAATGCTTTCTCCCTCGAGTTCGAATGTACCTGCCTGTACGGATACCTGCGCGCACTAGTGCTCCTTCCTCGTTCGACGTTCCGCGGGTCCAATGCACCACCGCTCACTCTGTCCCGCTCTTGTGGGTCCTGCAAAAGGGAAGGGCGTCTGTGAATGGACGACGACGCACCTTCCACAGGCACACTCGCTCGTAGGGCGGAATAAGGACATGGGCGAACCATATTTTCTGAAAAAAGGGACCCGAGACACCAGCCCCGCGCCAACCAGAGACCGAGGTATTGTCTCGATTCTTCGCGAGGCGTTCTCCGTCGTTCCCTCTGGCGTCGTCGTTGGGCGCATTTCCCTCAGCCCCAGCACCACCAGCCCAGCCCAGGGCGCTCTTTCAATCTCAGGTTCTCGACCCGAAAGCACGCATGTTGGCACATTACCAGATCGACCGCACACTGGGCAAAACAACCCTCCCCTTCCCCCCCGTTCACGGCACATCCTCGCGCGGGTTGGAAGCTAAGCTTACCGTGCCTCCATCCTCCCGCCCCACTGCAATCGCCTTTCTGCTCATCGTCCGTGGTTGCTGGCCGCCTTTTCATATCGCGACATCCCAAGCCAAGTTACAGAAGAACCAGATACCGCCGTACCACGAATCTGTGATGGCTATCAGACTTGCAGACACTTGATGTCATCGGGACGGCATCATCATCCGGCTTGGCTTTCGAGTACAGTTGCCCAGATCGCATGCCTCTCGCTAGGTAGGTACTATTAGAAAAGAGAGGGGCAAAATATTTCACCAGGCACCAGTCTGCGCAGCCAGGTGGGTTGTCACAGATACCGATAGTTATTCCCCTTCCGAGACGGTCATCCACGCCCTCCACGCAGCGCGAAACACACAACAATAGCCTTAAACCCGCTCTCGCTTTCACGACGAAATGAGGAAGCCGAATAACTACATCATAGCTCCACGTCGGTCACCGGGGAAGTGGTATACCTCTCGCTGGCGTCTAGCATCATTGTGCACAGCCCTGGGGGGCATGGGCGGAGCAGACAAGCATCTTGAGGTTGACCGGGCGGTGCACCACGCCGACTGGCATAGAGGCTGTGCAGCGCCACAACAGCCCCCAATATTCCCCGTCGCACGTGGGCCGTCACCTTGAACTGCTCTATGACGAGCCGGCAACGTGCTGGTCATGCTGGCCGGCATGCAACTACATAGTACCTATGGCAGGATGACTAGAGGTCCATTTTTTTCCTTTTTCGTATTGCTTCTCAGCCTCTGCATACGGCCGATCATCACTCGATGCGAAGGCTGCCCTGGCGGAACAGAACCATCATGGTTACGACCACCGAGATCCTCGGCGGCTAATATGGCTAGACGGGGAAACATGTTGGCACCACAGGACAGGCGCAGCTGCCAAAACATGGTCGAGCCACAGCACCCAAATTAACAACCAAACGGGCAATTTTTTAGGCGCATTCTCTAAGCATCCAGGGCATCTCACAAATGATCACACAGCCGGACCCAGTCTAGCGTCAAGAGCATCCAAGTGCCGGCGCGCACCAGTTACACTCAATGGCTTGCCGCTGCTTAGTCCAAGCCTGCCGGCGATAAGCCGAGCTTTCTTGGTCAGCGAGGAGGTGTTATCTTAGCTCCAAGGCGCAAGGCCAGAAGACATCAGTTGCGGCGTCATGCAGAAAGTGAAGAGACAACGCTCTGGAGATGGTCCTGCAAGGTCACCTCGCGCCCCAATCGACGGCTTAGCTAATCAGCCGCGCCCAAGCCATCACCTGCCCAGAAACTCTAATATGTAGCCCTCCGCAAAAGCGCAGATCCATCCACCTCTATGGAGACATTCCAGTTACCACGCTTCTCGAAAGCTGCATCTCTCGGAACGCATCCTTGCTTGCTTTGAACCGAGACGTCAGACGGACCCTGCGCTGCAGAGGCTCAGCCGTTGACCATGTTCCAGGTTCGTAGCCCGTCTCGTCCCCGTGTCACCACGTAGGTTCCCGGCCGCAGCCGTCGGCATCACGGCTGACTGGGGACTGCGCGTCGCTGTGGTTCCGGCCGGCCCTCGCCCGTCGTCGGGTCGCCGTGCCCTCTCGGGAGAGTCACATCGCTCACCGACTTTTTCATCGCAGCCAAACCCCCAAGACCACCTACACCTGCGCCTGCACCGGGCACGGTCGGTCGTCCTGACCGCAGAAGAGTAAGCGTGCCCCTTGCTAACCACAAAACATCCGGCAACTCACGTCTTTTCCACTACCCCAGGCTCGTCGAGATCCGCGCCGCCCAGCGCACCTTTGAGGGCGCCTACATGCGCACCGCCCTTTCACAGTTCTCATTCGCCCTCATCATTCTCAAGATTTTCACGTCCGAGTTCTACGCCATCGGCGCCCTGTTTGCCGTCTACGGCGCCGCCGTCATGCTCGTCGCCATCTTCCGCCGTCACGAGGGCAATCGCCAGTTCTTCACGTCCCCGAAGGCGGACGAGCACGGCGCCGTCTCTGTCGTCCGCAAGTTTCGCACCTCGGGCAATAGCGTCGCACTGCTCACGGCGCTGAGCCTCTCCGCGTACATCACGCTGTTGATCCTCACATGGCAGCTGGTCCAGTAAGCGCAGTGACGGGGCCGAAGCCGCGAGGAGAGCTTTCTCGGCAGTGCTTCGTTTACTTACTCATCTATCCCCTTTATGGCTGGTGATCAAGGTGTCACTTTGACTTAGCGGCCTGGGGCACGGGAGTCCCCTGCGGTGTCGTGCTTAAAGGCTTATAGCAGGCTCCCCTCCTTCCCTTCCAGCAAGCGCAGCCAAGACGCACAGTCGCAGGGCATAAGTCTCCCGACCGAGCGTCGTACCAGATACCGTAACGACCGTGGCCCTGCGTCTGAAAGATGGAGTGAGACATGATGCAATGGAAACACGCCTCGTCATCCCGCGGTTATTCTCCAGTCATACCGCGAGGTCGCGCTCGGCACCACATATCAGGGCCACGGAGCGAGGCTCGCGTAATAGGACGGGATGAGGATCGGTAAGGGACTCATCTCGTCGTCGCCTGTACCAGCAGCGTAGTACCAATCAAGAGGCTTTCCCCCCATGGTGTGACGGGCAAGCCCCTCTCACGGCCACCGAAAGAACAAGTAGCACGGGAAGGCGAGGGGTTTGAAGGAAGGGAGAAGAAGAAGAAAAAGAGTCGAGACTGCCGTGGTTCTCGGGCCTTCCCAAAAAAAGATACTGCCAGTGGTTCGTTCCAATGATGAATACAGATGCAACAACCCACGAGAAAACACAATACCAAAGGGGGGTCCGGGGTCGTGGAAGACGACAAGGCTCTTGCCAGCCCTCTACGAGATAATATAACCTACGCGGTTGCCAAAGCAAAGCAAGAGGGAAGGCTGTGTACATTTTTCCATGTATGTATGTGTATATGTACAAAAAAGCCTCGGTGGAAGGGGGAATGTGTAGGTATATAGAGAAGGCAGACAAAGAGGGGGAGAAGCAGTAAAGTGGAGAGAAATTCCAAAAATGAATAATAATAATAATAAAAAGAACAAAAAAGAAACGAAGACTGTGGAAATGACGACAAAACAGCAAACGATGAAATCTTCATAAAGATGAAATTATGGAAACACTCTGGTATATGCTATATGCGTGTACCCACGTGAAATGCCAGATGCCGTAACCCCCTTCTTTTGTTAAATAAGCCCCTCCCCGCTCCCCCTGCCTGTCGCTACCGGGCCACGTCCCGATCCAATAAACCATACACCATGGGACTCCCACTTTCCGGATCTTGGGACCAGCAACCGACCCAGTCACGCACAGAGGCAAACACACAGGCAACACTCCCTTGGCCAAAGCGGGCCTCTCATCCCAACACCCGGGTCGAACGACGCCCTCGACGAGGTTTAAAAACCCGAGACAGGCGCGCCATGGCGAAACCGCCCCCGCTCCGCTTGCCCGGCACCCCGTGGCGCATCCTCCCTTACGGCCCCACTCCTCATCCTTTCCGTCACGGTTACGCACTTAAATCCGACGTCTGTTTCTCTCGGTGCCGATGTCGACTCCACAGACGGCCGGGAGCTGCTGGATATGGTGTGCTGCTGCTGATGGTGTTGCGATGGAGCATGCTTCGGGCCTTTTGCGTGTCCCAATCGCTTCCCAGAGGCCGCCCTTTCTTTGCCGAACAGAATGGCTGTGCCCCGAAGTTTCAGTGCTTGTTCCCCTTCAGACGCGCTCATCCATGGATCGATGGCTTAGCGGGTCGTGGGAACCCCTTGTCGCGGACCCTGGCTTGTCCCGACACGCAATGCTCATGGTCGCGAAAACGGGGTATTTTTTTTTCGTGTTCCCAAATCCTCCAAATTGACGAATCCGTGCTCGCTTTGTTTGTTCTGTCAAGACATCGTCTTGGACTGAAGTCGTTCCCCGCCCCAGCTCCCCATCTGACTTTCTTACGCAGCTGAACGATATTGCTCCCAAGGCGATTCTGGCTTTCTCTTAGCTCGCAATGGTTCTGTGGTCGAGATGCTGTTGCTGTCTACACTCTTCTACCCGTCGGTTATGACGAAGGTGGTCTGTACTACCTGGGCTCGAGGCGGCTTCATGTCGCACGTCTCTAGAGCTGAATAAGTTTGACAAAAAGTAACAAAAAAAAAAAAAGAAGAAAGGCGTGGCAGCCTGGAAAGAAAAGTAAGCTTGAGGAAAAGCCGTGTTCGATGCCGTCCCGTGGTTCATGGCAAAGCCTAATATCCGTTGTCTTCCTCGTAAGTCCAGCCCTGGTATCCCTCGTGTGGTCTCGTGTAGGTGTAGGGCGGCTGTACCCAAGACCCGTATTCCGAAGACGAGACCGCGCCTGCAGAAAGCGAGGCGTTGTTTGTGTTGAAATCTGGAAACTGCGTGGCTATTTGCGTCGGAGAAACATCCTCTGGCATTGTTGACGCCTTTCTTCCAAACTGCTGGCTCTGCTGCGGCGCCATGGAGTACTGAGGCGGTAGCGGCGTGTTCCTCGGATACGTCATGATACTTCCCGGGGCGAAAGAGGAGTACCCCATATTGCCGGGGGCGTTGGGGTCTGTGTTGCTCCACCCTGCAGACGGAGGAGCCTGGGAAGTGTATGGTGAAAAGGATGGGGTTATCGGAGACTGGCCAGTGTAAGATTTCCACGTTTCGTCGTGCTCTTTTGGTTGCGTAGTAGAATTATGACTGACTTCTGGCGACGTCCAAGCGACTGGCTGATTCGGAAAGCTAAAGGCGCGAGATGACGGACACAAGGCCACGCCTGACGACACTAGATTCCGCCCATCAGCAATCCGGCAAGACTCTGACCATGGCCGGGACTTACTTGAAGCCTCGCTTGCGAGGTTCTCGATGATGGGTTGCTGTTTCGGAGGCGGCGGCATACCCTGGGCCGGATGCATCACGCCAGTATGATATTGCTGGTGTTGGGGGACTTCAAGGGACTGTATGGCAGCTATGGCGGGAGAAGACGAGGCAGAAGCAACGTTAGGCCCAGACGAAGCTTGCGACGGCGCTTTAGGGCGCGGGCCGGCCGTTTGCGGCAGCGGCGCCTGGTCTACAGGGAAGAAGCTGCATTCCTTCTTCAGCCTGATGCAGTTGATGCATCTGCTCTCGCCCATCGCGGGCGATGCTATGCACCGGATCTTTCGTCGACGGCAGTGTCCTTGACGATACCTCCATCAGCACCAATGGATCAAGACCCTGGCCGCTCTCCGATGCGACCAGAACGGGGGAAGACAGTTACTTACCACAGGCAACGGAGGTTCGGTGGTAGCCCAGCTTGTTTCTTTTCTTGTCGCCAGCCAGGCCAGGCTGGTTTGCATCGGACGTGCTGGTCTGCCGTGGTCTAATATTAGGCGTGGACACTGACCGTCTCAACTTCAGACTCGCCTGTGAGAAGGATTCTTTGCGCTCCCTGAGCGTCTGATCTTGGGTTCCAGGGTCCATCGGCAACGGGGTCGGGGCCGGCGCGTCGTAGTTGGGCGCGTAGCCGGGATGGGACACGCCCATCCCAGGGCCGGGATAAGGTAAAGGCGGGGGGTACTGGTTCGACATGATCGGTTCCATCAACCGAGACGGGTAGCAACGGGGCGCGCGGTAGCTTCAAGGCACTGAGATTGGTGATGAAAGGTCATCAAGGTCCAGTGCCACGAAGCGGGCGGGCCAGAGATGGGCGCGGCGACAAGACCGCTCCACGAGTCCGAGGTGTTTGGGGAAAGGGGAGTGTGGGGGGAGGGAGATGTGCTCCGGGTTGCTGGTTTCCCCACGCTAACGACTCGTCACGATGGTTGAGGTTGACGTCGCTGCTGGGCTCCGATGGTGTGTGGCTTTAATCTCGGTATATTTCCCGGGGGCGCGGGCGATGAAGACGCAGCGCGTCTCAGGGCCCCGTGAAGAGATGTCGATGGAAGTGTTGACGAGTAAACTTCTAGGAAGCAACAAGCCGTAGCTTGCTTTCGATGTTATGCTGGGCGCAATGGAGAGCGGATACGGTCAATGCGGGCACGGCACAAAGCGAGGCCAGGGGCGGACCAATCGAGGCGAGTTGTGCCGTGCAGCCCAGCTGCGAATGTGGCACCGGTATCCTGAAGCTGGTCGGCTTTTGAGATTGACAGGCGTCAAAATTGGGTCGGCTCCCCCCAAGTTCTTCCTGTTTCCCGTGGGCTGATTACTACCCAACCTTGGGAGATGACAGACAGCGTTTTCCGACGGAGGAAGGCAACTGCAGCCGGAAGATTCTGGAGTGTCCTGCGATGTGATATGCAAACGTGCAGATGCGGCAGCTATAATCGGGGTGTACTGGATTGGCAGACGTCTGCCTGCTACGTAAGATCGGCGTTGTGGTCTTCGTCGGGGCGATGAGGCTGTCGAGCCCAATGCTGAGACCGGTGAGCCATGGACGAGGAAAGCAAATCATAAGTACAGCTTGGGATAAGGCACCAAAAGCCTGGAAGGCCAACCATAAAAGCGATGGGAGTGCATGGGGTGAGAGATGCCGGCCGGGGGGGGTAATGCTCGAGAAAAGAAAAGAAAAGAAAGGCACGTACCTCGAAGCTACGTCTGTGAAAGACAGCGACGTTTTGCCTCTCCAAATTCGTGACTATTCGCCGGCGAAGGTACCAATCATGCGTTGGAGTTTCTCGGGCATCCAAGTATTTGCTCGTATGATCGCTAAGGCATCGACGAGATTAGCCTGGTCTTACGGGTCGATCGTCGAGGCTGCGAGGTTGCGAGCGAATCCGACTGTTCTTTATGTGAAAGTCAGCAAGTGTGCCTGCCGGATCTTATTAGCCTTAGCGTTCGGGTTTGATTACCCTCACCCCTGTTACCGGCTTTCACGTCCTATGAGAGCCGAAGAGCCTGGAGACACTGGATGGTCTTAGCCACTGCCTTTGATTGATTCTCCTGTGGCCGCTCAGGTCGAGGACAAGAGACCTAACCGCCCAAGGAGACCAACGAGCAAGGCGAAGGCATCGAAGAGGTCATAAGGGCCGTGGTGAGAGCAGCCAGCCAACCAGCCAGCCGGCTAAGACGTGAGGAGGGTTGATATGTCACGTACCTTGGCGTCCGACTGCGTTCAGGGACTGAGCAGATAACAGAATATAGCTTTAGGAAGCCGTGATGGATGGTTGCCGGTTGCTTTTCCTGGATATAGAGGCCGGCAAGCTAATGTCTCGGACGATATATATAAACCCGGGTTGATCAGATTGCTCTTTTGCCGCCTCTTGGCTTCTTCGTGCCGTCGGATCTTGGCGTCCGATGTTGCCGTAAAGAAGTTCGGATACGTTGGCGAGTGGGATGGGGGCTTTTGAGGCTATGCGAGAGGAGAAGTTGCTTTAGAGGAGTCGCACGCGCTGGAATCCTCCGAGGTGTCGTTGCGGAGTCGAGTTGGGAAGGTAGTCAGACAGTGAGAGTTTATAGAAAAGGCTCGCAGTGATCTCAGAGGTGGCGAAGGGCTCGCCGAGATCTTCTAGCTACCTATTGGAGGATGCCGAAGTAGGAATTTTGAAAGAGAGCTGTCTGATAGGGGTGTGGAGTGGTCAAATGCAGACGCACTGGGCCTTGGAAACCCGGTCTGAATTTCTGTTGCTTCGCTTCACCCTGGCATCGAGTGTTGCCCGGTCTTTTCTTCTCAGTCTGTCGAGCGAGGGTGGAAAGAACCAGAGCAGTTCAACCAACCTCTCGGAGGAGCACAGCAAACCAAGAAAGGGCAGGGGGGAGGGGTGGGGATGAACTACAAGGTAGGAATACTGAGGAGACGGACAATCAGATGGAGAATGAGGAATCACGACGTGTCAATAACCCCCGAGGTCCAAGCAAGATCGGGGGAAAACCACAGATGGATAGACGGCGTCCCAAGAATAAGCCTGAAACTGCTTGTTGAGAGTTGACGGGCTCAAAGTGGCATCTGATCTCCTCTTCTCGGCCTTTGTGAGGTGATACTTTTGCGCTGGGTTGTGTACCATGGTGATTAATCGCCTTGATAAGCGCCAGGTATCGAGGAAATCATAGTACCGGCAGGCGTCCTACCTGTCGTTCCCCCCCCCTCTTCCCTTAACACTCACTCCCTTGCAATATTCACTGTCTGTGTGCGCACCGGAGAGCCTCCAAGGGCAGACGGTGAACCCTATGGAGGGGACCTTGGCCGGCAGGTGCTGGGTTCCGGGCGTCTCATCTAAGGCAGCGTGGTTTACCATCCATTGGCTGGGTTTTCTCATTCTCCATCTCACCCCATCTCTCAACCCGTGCTCGTCTTAGGAGCTATTGTCTAGGGTACCTGAGAGGACGGGGATACGGAGCACAAGCCGTCAAGTTGCGCCCAAGTGGCCCTATCCTGGCATCCTTGTCCCACCTAGACTGGGATCTAGGAAGTGTGGGAGGGCACAGAGAAAGACTAGAAAACCAGGGTCGGTTGGAGGGGCCGGCAACTAGGTACAGATGACAGAGCGGAAGGCTAGATGTCGGTCAACTGCAGAAACCAGGTACGGGAAGCAGCCGCTTGTCGAATCTCGGGCGCTCGACATTGGTGGGCACCGGTCTTGAGGGAAGCGCCTGCCAGGGGGTGGGGGGCGGGCAGAAATGCTAGGCGGCAAGGCGAGAAGAGGTTGTATACGTCTCTACACTGGCGAATTTGATAATTTGCCATTCAGTACCTGTCAGTCCTGCCTCGGCTAACGGAACCCGAGGGTGGTTCGTAGTCCTGTTCCGTCAGCCTGGGAAAGACAGGACCTGTCGAGGGTCGCGCCGGACCACGTCCGCTGGCATCCCTGCTTGACAGAGCCTGTCAGTCGTGTGGACCCCTGGCGAGAAAGGCGTCCAAGCACTGCTAGACATGGGACGAAGGGAAAGGGTGTGGAAGCTGTCCCATTGGTTCCCCGCTCATGCCATCGTCCACCTACGGACGACCGTCTCTCGACTGTTGCCACCGACTGCCTCGTGCTATTATTTCTTGCTCCGCAAAGCACGCTGTATGGGGGTCTCGTGAAGGCTAGCGCGTCTCGACGAACATCGAGGTTGCTGCGTCGTTGCATCGTACACAGTACTACCTAGGTAGGCTGATGCGAACAGTACCTACCTATGTAAGCGTGGGTCTGTGCTTCTCGAAATATGGGGGTTGCAGGACTCGATTCATCGATTTCGTCGACGCCCAGACCTCGAATCGGCTGCTGCTAGAGAATCGAGCTCGCTTGCACCATTCGGCGGTCAGGTGGTTCTTGACCGCTGCCCCCTTAGGGACTCTGGCGCTGCTTGAGCGAACCCCCCCCCCCCCCAGCAGTTCTGAAGCGTCTGTCATCATCCCCCAGAGATGAAGCGGAATGTATGCGACCGAGTATCGTCCGCTGTTAACTGTCAGATAGGTTTTGCCCAGTCGAAGAAAGATGGGTTGCCGATGGCGGGTTGCAACCTCACCACGTTCGTGGCCCTTGCGTTGCCAAAAAAATCCAGACCTGTGACGTGACCCCCATTCCCTATTGCCAGAGATTTCAGTGGAAAAACCGACCTGTCACTCGTTTTGCCCGTTGGCTCAGGGGCTAATCGCCAAATGTCTTTCGTAGTTGAAAATATCAGAGGTCTGGACCAGTAAGGTCCCAGAAGCGTAGCTGGCCATACGCCTGCCTCATGACTGTTGGATTGAATGACCCTTTCATCTCGCTTTGGGTCTTCATGCACGCTTTGAGTTTGTCCCCTCTGCAGCAGTCAACAGGTTGCAGGGCTAGCAGCCCGCGGTGACGCAGTTGCCGAGCTGTTCCGATCCAGCTGCATGGTAAGTGCCTGAATCATTGCATGCCTCAACCCGCCCACCTGTTGGAGAGATCATCTGATTATGCAACCGGTCACTAATACGACAACAGTGGGCCACGGCGACCGCAGGAAACTGCCACACAGCTCTGGTCGGGTAATTGAGGGGTGCCAAAGTTGGAAGCTGTGCCCCCGGCAGGCCGTAACAACATGTGGTATCATCGTACAACACGGCTTCGAGATCGCAGCGCCGTATACCGAGAAGCAGACTGGCAGCCCTTTCCGTAAGTTGATCTCTAGGCATGAATCTGCGCCGGGAGAGAGTTGTGAACTGCCACCAGTACCATCACCCCTCAACGTGTCTGGGCGTTCGCCAAACCAGTCATATTTTGGCGGATGCGGCATTAACAGAGAGTTGAGGCGAACTGGATCTGATGTCGTGACAGTGATCATAAGAGCGATCCTGCCGAGGCATGTCGTGTCTTGCTTCCCGCCTTCAATTGTGCAGGAATCGATCTGGCATGATGTGCGACTGGGGTAGGGCGTCAAGAACGCTGCGAAAGCCGTTGGTGCTTTGCCTCCAGTGTGTCCTGCACCCCGCATTTCAGTTGTCGTTACCCACCTCCGTCGCCGCAAGTCTTGGAGCATCGTCCCATGAACTTGCTCGTCGATCAAACCAAATCTGAATCATCCCAACGTCTTCGGAACCGACAGGCGTCTGACAACCGAGTGCCCCTGGAGCTCTGAATAGACAGGAAGCAAGAAAGAAAGAAGAAGAAGAAGAAGAAGAAGAAGAAAAACATGTGAGCTTGATGCAATGCTATTTTCCTCGAATCATCCCACATTTCTTTGTGGAGCAAATCCCATGGCATCGGTGTCAGCAGCATCTGCTGCTTCATGCGGCACTTTGACCTGCTCCTTTCTGAACATGTCGAGCGGGCCCCGGGCGTTGTCAATTGGATAGCGACGCATTGATGCTGTCGTTGTCGTGGTCCTTCAGGCTGATCATCTTGGCCGACCTAACCTACCTAGTCAGCTAGATGTCGGCGGGATGCTCGAGCGGGACATCGTCACGTCGTTCGTGGAAGGACTCTTGGATATTGCCGCCAACCCACCACCGGTGTTGTTGGGAAGCCCGGGGCAAATTTTGAACTGTGGTTGTCTCTCGAGATCTCCGGATCGGACGGGCGACAGGGCTTGGGGGTTGTCGGTAGAAGACGCTCAAATTTACCTTGTCAGAGTTGGGGAAAGTCTAGTGACTGCCGAACAAGGGGAAACCCAACGTCGGTGAGTCTTCCGCATGCATAGATAGTCCTGATCCTAGGTAGCTTAAGCGAGCCAGCCGGCCACGATCCCGAGGGCCTAGATGGGAGAAAGGACCGCCGCACTTGGGTCCGTTTACCCGTCGTCCTCATGGTCGAATAGCGATCTGCCGTCTGGTCCTCTGCGCACCACGGACGCACTCAATAAGGCAGAAACGTCAAAGCTGTTGCCGATCTAGCTGCATGGACCACCAGTGGGTGGTGACGCACTACGGGTTCCAAAGGCACCAACCACTTGATAATCAGTCGTCTCTCTTCCCGACAGCCATGGCCATGTGGCGGCAGTTGCCATGCACCACGAGCTTCGAGTTTGCCGTCGCAGACCCTGGCATCCCTACCTGGTTACACTGGGAACATTCGGCAGGGGACAGATGGATTGATTCAGTAACGTACCAACCGTCAGTCCCCACGCCCTCGGATAGCATGGTGTTCCGGAGTATCTGCTACACGATCCAGGCAGGCATGTTCGCCCATTGGATTAAAGGTGCGCCAGCGCCGCTCGAGGGCGTAGTTCCCCTTATTCATGAGCATCTTGACCCCCGCTGCTGACCAAAAACCAACGTTCCTTCCATTGGTAGGCAGAGACCCTGGCCTCATTGCGTTGATGGCCGGAGTGCGGCCCGGTTAGGGTCTAGAGGCCATGAGACTCGCTGTGGACCGTGATCACCCGTGCTAATTAAGTCTCTTGGCGGTGGTCGGATATCTGACGCCGACCGTAATGTGAGGCCAGACTCGGCTCCCGGGATCGCGATGCCTTTTGAATCGTGGTAGAGGTGATGTGGGTCTGCATCTACGCGAGGTAAAACCGGAGGCGGCCGCGTTGGGCGATGGCTCTTGATCTATCTAGGTAGATATGAAGTGGAAACCGAAGGTGCGCGATGCATTGACCATGTTGCATATGGTTCAGGTTTGTCAATGCCGGGCCGCAGGCTTCGTGCCTCTCTAGAGTCTAGACGTGACTTATTTTCCTAATCGAGTCTGTCGAGAAGCAAGAGGCCGATTTGGGCGAGCTTTCAAGCGGGGGGAGGGGCGGGGCGGGCAGCGATCCGCCACGTTTGCCAATCAGAGAGTTCAGTAGACTCGACAAGGCTGCTCTATGTTCGTGCCACAGCTCCAAATTGCGACACCCTCTCCAAACAGCGTTTCGACACGTTGCCAAGATGGCTGGCGCCTGGTGTTGTTCATTGCCCGAGATTGCAAGGTCAAGTAGGGTGTCGATGGCTGTAACACTGGCATATGCAGTGCGGTCCATGCCGCATTGATGTCGGGTAAGCTCCAAGGTTCTCTGGCGAGTATGAAGGAAAAAGAAAGAAGAACCGCGGAAGAAGAAAAAACAAAATGATTGGAGAGAGGACTGGTTGTGGTATAATCTCTTCTTTTCCCTGCTTCACGAACTCCCGCGACAGAAAGAGACTTTCAGTTGGGCCTTTGGGTAAAGTACCTACCTGGTAGGGAGGTAGGTACCTCGATAACCTCTCCCCGTCGGATTTGGATGTGCTTGGTACCTAGGTAGGTAGTCAGCAGGAGCCGGTAAGTTTACCAGATAGGCCAACAACGGAAGGAAGCGCCGGTTAAGTCGGGCAGGCTCCCCGAGCACGGGAAGGGGCTCGTGGTCTGGGCTCCTAGGTTATCAAGGCAAGAGCCACCAGGACTGATGTGTCTCGCAGTCATAATTGGCAGGAACACGTGAGAAAGGAACCATGATATCACTATCCGTATCTACCTACCAAGGTATTAAATTTGGGTACCTACCTATATGCCTACCTAGGGCGTAGGTTAAATTAGGTAAGTACCAGGCTAGAAAGCACGTTCCGGATTCGCCGAAGGCGCGCAGAAGCCGTGCCCTCGAGTCACTTCCCGCCTCTTGCGCTTCCGAAATAAACCCTGGGCGGGATGATCGGTGGGACAGAATACCACGTTCAACCTATTCATTCGGATGCTTATAACTAGCGTTGGGTGTGGTTCATGGAAACCCCATGGAGGCGAGTGTGCCTTCGCCGTCCTCTGGCCTTGTTGCTCGAGGAGCAATCAGTCACAGCGTGGGCCTCACCCACACACCTAGACATCGTAGACTTGACGTAAGTTCTCAGTACTGGTGACGCCTTAGGGGAACTTGCGACTCCTACTGTAGACTGTGTTCTTTGTGTACAGTGGACAGCGTAGCAGCCCCCCCCCCGGCTGTATTCATGGCTAACTACCCAGACTAAATACCCGGAGCAGATACTCTGCTCGCATTAATAACGGAGACCCCGCTTGTCTTGTTCTGGTCTGCCTGTGGGCAGTGTCTGGATGAATACCTAACCGCAGGTTCTTTGGATGGCAAACATGTTGACACGCATAGTGAGACGGCCCAAACAGCCGAGTACGTATCGAGGCCTCGGCGTAAGCCAGTGGGCTGTTTGACGCATCATCCAACGCTGTGGATCTACCGCCTGGACGGAGGTTGCTTTGTGCTAATTCCTCCGTTCCTCGTAACTCTGTACCTGCTTCCAGGTCGGTGAGCCATCCTTAGGGCGAAGTGCACGATACGGGCACTGCCCAGAGGTACTTGCAGCGAGTAGCCTGAATATCCAAAGGTTCCTCGAGGCTTTTGAAAAGACACTTCTTTGAGCTTATCGGATCAGAGATCTGGGATCGGCCAGAGGGAGTAGGAGCCGCCGTCCTTGCAGTTTCGTCTGCCCACATTGGCCCCCACGATAGTTTGAGGTCGAGCTTTGGTGGGCAATGGACACACAGCACACAACTGACTTTTTGGTAGGCCAGACCCCGAAAGGTGGCTACCGCGGCGGATTGCTTCATCGACAGAAGAGGGGGAAAAAAAAGGCTGACAGGAATCTTCCATGCCCACAATTTCACTCACCTGCCACTTTTTCCAGACCGTTGGAACATGTTCCGGAAACCCTATCGAACGGACGATTTGTCTCTCCGGAGAAACGCAACACTCCGAGGCTAAGCAATCGCATCGAGCGGGTTCCTCGTCTTGTAATGACCGGCCGAGTGGCGAGCAGGCGAGCCAGAGACCATGCGCAGGCCGTCCCCTCGAACGCGCCGTGCCACCGACCTGCCGAGTAAATATACTCCCCCCAAATCTACAAAATGAATGAGCGAAAAGAAAAAAACTAAAAAAAAACTCAAAAAAAAAACTCTGGCAACCGCACCCGCCGCCTCTGCGCAGGTGCGCTGGGTGTGCGGGCGTCCGAACCGGGGGGCCGTTGGCCGCGCGCGAAGCTTGGGCGGGGGGTTGACCAGTGGGCATACGGAGCAATTGGCGGTTCAACAGCCACCAAGTTGGCGGAGCCATGGGGATTCACGCCGACAGAACAACGAGGAGAGCCAAGAATTGACGCTGCGAAAGAAAATCCTGCTTTGACTTCGGCATTCGTCAGCGCCTTGAGCGCAGACGCCGTCCTGCCCGGGGAACCCCCGCCCCCCCGCTGGCTCGGCGTCGTTGTTGTTGCTGCCGCCCACAGAGCGGAAATAGAACGACCCGAACCGGGCCACCGGGGTGCCGGCCCCACAAGGCTCTCTCTGTGCGTCGGGAGGGCCCGGACGCTGGACGACACGAACCGTCCAATGGGCGATGCCTCTCTTGAAACCAGAATCCGCAGCGCCCTGAGCACCATACCTTCGCAGCGGTGACGCATGGCGGCCGGGCGTCTTCACCAAGGGTAGAGGGAGACGTGGGGGGAGGGGGGGAGGGGGGGAGGGACATCGGGCGATGTGACTCCAGGGACGCCAACGGCCACCATCCCAACCCCTCCACACACCACAGTCCGCAAACGGCCTTCCCGTCCACTAGGCCGCCTTAGCAGGCGAAGATAAAACCGCCCTCTGAGTCATCCGTATCAACAACTGCTGTCACCATCATCATATATCGGCGGCGGCCGATCGGTAGCAGTAACAGCCGTCGCCCGCGGCTCCGGTGAGCTAGCTCTGAGCACAGATATCGTCGCTGAGTCAGGCGCCATGAGTTTTGGTAGTAGTAAGTGTGTTTTCATGACCGCCTCATGACTGCCTCATGAGAATGAGGATTATACATGGCCCCGCCGGCATGGTGAGTTAGGAGGAACCACTTCCCGATTGCGAACCGACGCCAGACCGCGAACGATCAGGCTTTTTGACGAAAGGACGAAGCAATGGGACCTTTGGAGCCCGTTCACTCTCCATTTCCACACATCTCTCTCTCTCTCTCTCTCTCTCTCTCTCTCTCTCTCTCTCTCTCTCTCTCTCTCTCTCTCTCTCTCTCTCTCCATCTCTCTCTCTCCATCTCTCTCCATCTCTCTCCATCTCTCTCCCCCCTACCCTCCCGTCATCTTTCCACCTTCGTTTCAGCGTTGTCCCGCCCCTGCCAAAGGGCGCACATAGCAAGAAGGTAGCCACTCAAGCAGCCGGTGCGTCGGCGTGGGCACTCGAGGAAGTCATCCACAGCGTGTGTCTGGCAAGCAAGCGGACAGAGAGGGAGGGAGGGAGGGAGGGAGGGAGGGAAGGAAGGCGGTACAGAACACTCGCTTGGCTTTACTTTTACCTTCACATTGCCTACCCCATCGCCTCTGCAACCACGTCACAAGTGATTACCTACATAAAGCATCGTATCGAGTTTCCTCGCTCCCGGTAGGGTTAGACTTTTTGCCCTAATGCAGGGCACCAGTCAACCGAGGAGAGGGCGGGAGATACCAATATCTTGGATCGACGTGCCAGTCGATCAAACACGTCAAGCTCGTCAGCCATGTCCCCCCCCACCATCAAAAGTCAAAGCTTGCTTACGTTCACATACTGGCTCGAACCTTGAGAGCCGAACTTACACTAGAAGCGTTGCCCTATTCGACATTTCACTTTCACGGCTGGGACCGAGCCAACGTCCGAGGACCATTTTGTATCTCTTGGACTGCCCTATGGCGTCCTGGTATCATCTCATACTCTTGATGCAAGGCGGAAGGGTTGAAATATGTACATGTGCATGATAGTCCCGTCTGCCATACTCCTCGCTGAACACAGCTCTCTGCTCGCCGAATGACTCTTGTTGTTCAATCGTCAACTCAAATAACGCCCGTTGCCATGGGTACTAAAAATAAGAAGAAGAAGAAGAAGAGCCTTGTGCTACTCAGAGCACAAAGGCAACGGCGGCGAAGCCCGCGAGCAACAGAGAGATGGATGCGGCGCTCGTAGAAGCCGCACCGGGGAAGGGAGCAAAGGTCGGCGAGGCAGTAGCAATGGGGGCGCCGCCGGTGGGAGCAACAGCCGTGGAGGTGCAGTTGTTGTGCGTGTCGGGCTTGGTGACGAACTGGAAATTGGCGCAGCTGATGCGCGTCTTGTTGGCGAAGTGGAAGACGAAACTGCGGTTGCCGAAGAAGGAGCCGGGCCCCTCGGCGATGGAGAGGTAAGGGTCGACGTAGGTCTTCTCGTAGTCGGCGGTGACGGCGCCGTGCTTGCCGCTCAAGTCACCGACCTGGCACGTCTCGGGCTTGGATGCGTCGCAGGGCGTAGCCTCCCCACGGATGAAGGGATCTAGGTGGGCGAGGGTCTTTGTGCAGTTTCCATCGGCGGGAACAGGGTCGACGTGGATGTGGTAGGCTGGTCAGGATGTTAACATGACGGTCGAGTACACGCCGCTTTGCGTCTAGAGACTTACCGAAAGGGCCGCCCTCTGCGGGGAGGTTGGAAAACCGGACCTTGAACTCAACGCCCTTGCCGTCGGGGGCCGTGACAGCGACGATGGAACCCAAGACGTTGCCTTTCAACGATCCCGCCTTGAAGAAGGGCGTGTCGTGCAAGACGGCCTCGTACACAATACCAGCCGGATTGTACACGACAGTGGCATCACCAAGCTCCTACGTCGAGGCAATTTCAGTAAATAAGAGAGCGTCGGCATGTGAGCGATGACGGCGACATACACCAGTGCTTTGGGCCGCAACACGGCCAACTGCCGCAGCAGCAACGACGGAGATGATGGAAGAGGCCTTCATGTTGCGATGGTGCAATGCCTTCGGGTACTGAGAGACAGGCTTGAGCGATGGATGGAATGTAGCGACGCGGGAGCAGGAAGGCGTCGATCCAGAGAGGGCATAGGAAGCGGACGTCGAGGTGAGAGTCGGACGGGGCTGGGAGGTTCTTAAAAGAGCAAGAATAGACTGTCGGGATCCCGAAATACCAGGCGACGACCGATTCAACTATGAATCGGTGATTAGTGACTGTAAGGTTGAGACGGAAGGCTAATGGTGGTCTGCAATGTGAAATCAAGTAGGAACCGGGTCGCGATCCTTATATGGCCCACACACACACACACACACCACGAGATGTGATGTGGATGGGACCAACGAAAGACCCCAATATCACCCGCAGCTTGGCAAACAGGGGGAGCACACAAGCGCACACATACACACACACCCGGTTTGCGCTAAGCCTGGGTTATCAAAGAAAGGAACGAGAGTTGAGAAGGGGGAGGGGAGTCGCAACATCGGATGCTTTGATCCATCGCGTACATGTGCTACGGACCAGATGGCGATGGCACGTAGCTGACAGCGCCCTACCTGTGGGTACCTGTAGATAGGTACCTACCTTACCTAGGTAACTTTACCTACACATACCTTCCCTAGTTACCCTACCTACTCAGGTAGCCTACCTACCTAGGTAGGGTAGGTAGGTACTAAGATAGAGCAGCAGTGGTACTGTAGTAGCGTGGGCGATGGAAAGAATGTTTCTCGCAAGGTACGTGTCGAACTTTCCATTCCAGGGATGACCTTGTGGGTCCCTGTGCGACCGGGGCAAAGAGATGATGGAGGACGGGAGGGAGCAGGGACGGAGAGGGTGTCAAAGAGACTGGTACCGGTGGAAGAAGCCTCTGGGTGGGTCGTGACAGGCGACCTGAGATTTTCTGAAGTCAATAATCCTCGATAGCCGGCCGACCTTTGCTCTGCGGGTGCCTCGGTTCCGAACGCTCCCCCATCCCCTCTCTGTCTTTCACACATTCTCTCTCTCTCTCTCTTTCTCTATGCCCCCTCCCCCCAACACAAAATCAGAATGCTTTCCGTGGTTGGAGCCTGGCCAAGCACCAACCTCGGGACTTTGGATAATTGCGATGTAAGTGGAAGGTATAAGGGAAAGGAGCCCGCAGTCAAACCCTGGTTGGCTGCCGTCTTACCCGATCTGACAGCATATAGTAAGTACCCACAGTTGGAGTGGGGGAGGGGCTGCGCGTCAAGCGTGAATGGCGCAGGGGAATCTGTTGGCTGTTATCACTGGGCAGACAAGACTAGGATCGGGGTCTGGGCTGCATGACGGCGGTAGCTGACTACATGCTAGCTGCAAAAGAAACAAAATAAAATGTCTGACTGTGTGTGTTTCCCTACGTGTGTGTGTGCCTGCCTATGCACTGCGCCACCTGAGAAACATTTACCAGTACTTTCATTGTACATTACACTACCTACCCAGGTAGTAGTCGTGCCAGGGGGCCTAAACGAGACAGGCTTACCACCAGCCAACACAGGACAGGGACTCGGAGACTTCGTCGAAGGCATGCGGATGTGGATAGATGCGTGCTCCGGAACCGTATCGCAGATGCCCCCCCCTTTTAGAGGCGAGGCAAGCTAAGGCTGACTGACCGACGAGCCGCCGGTGGATGAAGAAAGGAGAGGAAAGACAGAGGCCAACAGGCCGGGGAAGGGCTACCCACACCTACCACACTTCCTCCATGTGAAACCTCCCGGTAAGTAGGTACATAACGGCACCCAGACGACGTCAGTAGCACGGGAGTGCAACCCCGACAACGCCGCTTAGGCACCGCGGTCGCATTGGGACGTGACACGGGGCTGTGATGGGATGCGATGATGATGGGATGGTGTGCTCATCTTCAACAGTACCTACCTACTATGTAGGTAGGTAGCTAGGGAGATCTGCTCATCTAGGTACTCCGTAACCCCATCTACCTACCTGAACCGTATTCTTTGTGGGGGACGTGGAGGTGGAGCCGGATCCCGAGTCGCTTCAGGCCGCTATAACAGAAGCTTGCTTGGGCGGCGAGTAAGGCCAATCCCGCCCCCCATATCTAATATCCGCCAACACGAGATAAAAGCGCCTAGAGTGCTACGAGACCCCACCATCTCGACTCCCCTGAGGCGATGACTGACTGACAGCCAGACGTCTATAGGTACATGACACTTGTCAGCTAGCTAGCTACCCACCCGGGACAGGCGAGCAGCTGTCGCAGCCGTGCCGCTGCATCCAAGCGCGCTGTCTCCTGCGCTCAGATGTGTCCGCCGCCCGTTCCTGCTGCACAGAATTCCTGGGATGGGTTTCCAACGACAACGGCTTCCATGACGGCCCCGTATTCGTCTTGTCTGCCCGGCGTGCAGTTTGCTGTGTTGGCTGTGACCAATGGGCCAGCCGCAGCCCATAATTATGTGCGGGCCCCTTTTTGTTGTCGGTCCGCCTGCACAAAGGGAATTGCAGCTGGCGTGGGCACAAGGCACCCTGCTGCGCATACAAGTGTGTAGTTACACCATGTGTAGGTAGTAGGTAGACGACGAAATGGCTACTAATTGGTGGTGGTCTATACCTAGGTAGTTGCGGAAACCGGCACCTTGTACTCTGTCGGCAAACGGAGGGGTGCCGTTTCTTTCTCATTCCCCCTTGCCATCCTAGTCTTGATAACCCCTTGCGGGGGGTGGGGCCTTTACTTTTGTTTATTTGTTTATTTGGAACAGCTGGAAATCTGCGTCGCCATAAAGTTCTAGGTAGGCGGTATGTGTCTGTGGAACCGAAATACCTACTATGTATTATTGTTGCATTGTCCAATTGTTTCCAGGACTATCGATGCTCTCCACCGGAAAGCAACGTCCTTTGACTGGCTTGCTTGGGACCGCATCAAATCGTCATCATCGTCCCTCCCCCTACTGTGTATGATGGAAACTCCGTTCCAATTGTTCCCGACTCGCGAGCAGCAGAGCCCGCCCCCTTCCCCCAGATGGGAGGGTAATATCCCACAAAGTCGCACTCGTGGGGCACTCTGCGTTGTCGATTGGCTGTCAGCGGATGCTCTGTGCCTGGCCATGGCGTGACAGCGAAAGCCTGGGTTGGCTCTGTCGACGTCCTGTCCTTGTGCAACCACGCTAACAATCGCGTGACGCATGCTAATTAACCATCGACGACTCACTCAAATTGCCATGCGCGGCCGCTTTGGTTGGATGACGAGGTTCGAGTGCCACTCCGAGCCAGGAGGCAGCGTTGCTAGCGCTGACAAACTGGCAATCCTCGGCACCAGTGCCTTGCAGATGCGGGATGTTGTTCCGGCAGCCGAATCGGCATCATGGAAACCACAGATGGCCACGTCCTGGCTCGCGTTTTAACAGCGAACCCGCCTGCTGTGAGCATGATCGACACTAGCTAGCGCACGATTGATGTGCTTGTTCAACGGATAAGATGTTGAGGACACGGCGGGATTCGATCAGCAGGCTCTGAAAAGAATGTCCGGTTCCTGGGAAGCCACTCCTTCGTCCTATCCTGGCGTGTGAGTCTCTAGAGCAGCACCCTTTCGTCATGCAGCATTGGCGGCCATCGTTTGGACGAATAGTTGACACCTCGGTGCCATCATCATCAGAACGTTGAGCTGCCGACATGACGAAAATCGACGTTTCGGGAAATAATCGCGGAGCCAAGAGGATGCGGTTCCTCTTTTGTTTTGGGGGGGGGGGACTCTCGGAGAGGCTTCAAATCGTTTCCACCTGCCTTGCTTCCGCATCAATGCTGTGCACTGTCGGCGTTTCGTCAGGGCACGTCTTGGGCTCGAAGCCAGGAAGGTTCCTCCGTCTGGGAGATGGGCACGATGGGCCACCCGCCCGGGTCAAAGACGCAGTTTCAGCATGTCATGTCACCGCCCAAGCGACGAACTCATCTGCGACCCTGTCCATTTTCTCTCACCAGGCCCGTCCAAGGTATGGGCCAACCGCTGACAGACGTTGCGTTCGGCTTCCTGTCAGGCAAGCTGGCTGCCACACCGAGTGTCAGTGCCACCTCTCGAACGGCCATTTTCTTGGCATTCGATATCTCGGGCTCGAGCTTCCCCTTCGTCAACGACCCGTTTCCTTTGGTGCTTGTAGCCGTCAGACGTTGGGAGAGCCTCCCGTTAATGACATGGCACCGTCCGTCAGTGTCAGGTGACGGTTGGTCCGTCGAGCCCAGACAGGCCTCGGGTTCGACGTTAGCGTACCCGTCGACTTCTTGGATACTTCCCTGCCTGTGGTTCTTCTACGTTCGTATTGCCCAAGGCTATTGCAGAACATGTGTGTTTCAGGCCTCAAGAGTTTTGGGCAGACGAAACTGCTCGCCGACCTTTCCGCATGTCAAAGTGATTATGGGCCGCGCCGGTCGAATACCGTTTGCCTAAACCTGAAGCGGCCAGCAGCCGTAGCTTCTGGAAGCCTTCGTGTTACCCAGCCGTACGATGCACCCGCAGCACGCTGCAGTGAACGAACGTGATTGAGAGCATGCGAGTTTGTCGAGTTTTGCGATTGGGCGGGGACGGGTCCGATGCACCTTGTGACTCTTGGGACTCGCTAGGGCTCATCTCCGTCTGATTCTTCCCCAGCGACTAATCCAGGCGGGTTGGATGCCAAATTTGCCCGCCTTCCACGGGATGCAATCCTGAATCAATCTTAGGCTACTTGTATGCAGGCGCAGCTTGGATGGTAGCTGCATACCTACTTGGTGAAGACTTGGGTGAGAAGGCCATGGTCGGAGCCGGGTTCGGGCGAAAGGTGGGTTCTATCGGGCAATGTTTCCGGGGAAACAATTTCCCGTTACACTTGATACCCAGGCATGTGGCTGAAGCTCCTCTAGCTTGTGGCTTATCCTGCAGCATCCTGGCCTGGCTTTTCAGGCACAATAATTGGACGTCACCGAACTGATGTGGAGCTCGGCGACGGCAACAGCAGCCTGTCTCATCATCGCGAACGTAACTCCACGAAGATTACATATCCATCACGACGAGCCAAACTTGCATCTACAGCACATCGCTTATATCAAACGGAGGGCAAAGCCTTCCTCAGAACAAGTCGCAAACATGAAGCCCATCGTGAGCGCTATGCAAGCATGGCAATGGTACGTCCCTTGGGGAGATCGAAACCCCTTGAGGGTGGGGATACTGCAAACGCTAACTGCTCGTCCGTATCTACAGCACCGTCGTATCCGTTTTCGCCATTGTTATACTGGGAATCCTCGGCATCTTGTTCAACCAGAACCACCCCGAGCTCGTTGGTAGCGAGGATGACCCCAAAGATGGCAGTGCCGTTGCGAGCACCATTTTTGTCTCCGTGCTGATCTACATTGTACGTCCACCCGTGCTTGCTCCGGACGCGTGCATGGGAACCGATTGGGATGATATCCCGCTAACCATGCTTCGTAGGGCTTCTTCGTCTTCTGCGGCCTGCAGGGCCTCCTTCACGTCCGCGAGAATCGGCGAGGCGCGATCGCATTGTAATGGCATAAGAGAAGGGGGGAGGAATGCATGGCATCAAAAGACATAACGGTTTCCTGGCGTTCGGCATCATGTTGGTTTATTTGCGCGGGTCGACTCGAGTCCGTATTTGGTTGAGACGGTCTTCTGCGTCTGAGGAGGAGGAGGGTGTGAGACAGCGTTATCCGAGGGACGCTGGCCGAGGTCGCACTCCGGGCAGGGCATTCTGCATCGTTGGGTGACGGCATCGGCTTCGATGTACGACAGAATTGTGTTTAGAGGCTCGCGAGGAGTCGGTACATAATAGGCAGTCATGAATTCTTGGAAGGGTGCGCACAAGAATCCTTTGCAAGAGGCAGGTCCCCTACCATCGCTGGGTTGAGTTGCATTACCATTCGGTTGAGAACAAATGGATAGAACCGGGTGACTAACATGTTAAACTTCGTTCGAGCTTCATCGCTCCCCCCAGGTACCCAATCTGCAACCCTGATATTAGGGACTTGGGTGGCTTCTATACAAGAGTCCACAGCCTGTCTCTTTCTGTCATGAGATATATAATTAAAGAAGGTACCTTGGAACTAAACGCGATACTCGCCCGCTCGTTCACCTGCATTGCCTTCTCCGGTATAGTATTGCTACCAGAGATAGCACCTGTTGGGTTTATCAAAGACCGTCTTTACGAGCTATTTGGCCATGGGCAACCCTTTCCTGTATCTCCTCTGAAGATCTCTTGCAAGCTGTCGAGCAATCATGACGCCGCTTCGGATTTGTCTTATACTTGTCTCTTGTCCGGCAAACCCCCCAAAGTGGCATGTAGCACTATCAATGTCCATTCCCTTCGGCTCTCTGACCTGGTTTCTTCTCGGTCCAGGGGGGCCTTGCATTCCTGCCTTCTCACTCCAGCGTTACGGACCGATCGGCGGTTCCTTCAAACAGACCGGCGTTAAGACTTGCTGAATATTCCATGGTATAGCTAACGATACATGTGGAATTTCGAGACTCCGTTAAGCGAATCCGGCCCGGTTAGAGGCCGGGATTTTATCTACCATCGCAATGCTCGAGGACACGCAAATATGGGTTGCCGGAGCGTTGTGCCAAACTTTAGCCATTCCAACACTCAAAGCAGATAGCAAGCAGCCTTAGTCGAGGTGTTGCGTCTAGACTGCTTGATGTTTCCCTGTGATTCACAGGCTGAGCCTAGTGAAATACCAGCGGATCAAAACCAGAGAGGACGTACATGGTGGTTACGGCCTGGGCCATTGCGAAGAAGCACGCCAAGTGCCGCAGATATACACGACCAAGAAATGCCGGTGGGAATGGGCAGAACGACGGTGGGCGCCATGCCATCACTCTGGGCCACGAATAACCAAAACAAAACGGGAGAATCGGCAAACTGACAATGCCCGCATCTTACACAGTCACTGCTGAACAGATCCTGATAGCACGACATACCGCAGATGTCCAAGAACGCTGCCGAGACTTCACCAGACGCCTGTAGGCACAGAAAGAGCCCCGAGAGAAGCACGGTTGGTGGGTCGCAATATAGAGATGGCCTCTTATATGGAAAACAAATAAGCATGTCCACCTCCAATAGGATGCCTCATAGCCCGTCTAGTGCGAGATACGTCCGTAGAGCTCCCGCAACAGCCTGTCGCATGAAGTCGCCGGAGATGAAACACCCTAAGGCGGCACCAGATAGCGATCCGATGATTCAGAAGTAGAACTTGGGGGGGTTCCCCGAGGACTTTTATCACGAGCTGCGTAGAGTCGCAGGACTGCGGCCAGCAGCGGTTTGTGGCACGCGTGGGCCATGGCGACCTCATGGTAACCTTTGTGTCACAGCGGAGTGGTCGTATCGCTTTACTTAGTTACACGCACTTTGCTACGATGCTGGAAGCCTGGCCGTACAGAAAATCAAGGAAAACAATCCTTGTTGATGCAATGGAGACTCGGGAGTATCGAGATGCGGGAAAGGTCTTCAAGGGTTTGATTCGGTTTTCAGTACGGGCCACTGTCACTGCGATTAAAAAAAGCCCATTTCACTGGGCTTCTCCTGATGGACGGAAATCACAAGTTGGTTCCCAGTATCTATCTGTCGTTCTCGGATCGTCCATTCATTGAATATCGTGTAGCCCATATCAAAATACCTGGCCAGGCCACGTACGGCCTCCGCTGCCTGAAGACAGCACACTCTCAACAGGTAACGCTCCCCCTGTATAATCTGTACATATGGGAAAGGTAAACGAAAAAGCACACAGCGCACCCGCAAAGAGGGGTTTCAGCTTCGCGACGCCCTGGGGCCAAGGATACCTCTGCGGTCCGACGTCTCCCTTTTCTCGCCCGCCGAACACTCGGTCAGCGGGAGAGAACAGTCTTTGGACTGCGACAAGACGTCGATGGTCGTCCGGACATTGATCACCGGCCTATTGTGCGAAGCGTCAGGCTCCTGCACGTAGTCCCTCTGTCCCAGGTCAGAAGACGATTGCGAGCCCTCGTGCTCGCTGTCCTTATCTCTCGTCTCGTCTCTCGTTTCGTTCGGCACTGTCTTGTTCAATTCAATGTCCGAGGCGGTGCCGGGCAGGGTTAGGTCAATGTCGTAGGACGTCCGTTCCGTGTAGTTGAAGCTCTCCAACTTCCCCTTTCTGGCGCTGGGGATTTCTGGCGCCCTCTTACCATAGGAGCCGTCTGATTTGGCCCAACCTGGACCCGAAGGGCGGGAATCCTTTCCCTTGATGCGCAGTCCAAACCCCCAGTTCTGGAAGAGCGGTCGTAAGCTGGTCACTGAGGCCGCGATAATCCCGAGAGCGGGTTCCATAACACTCCAGATGGCAACGTCGCTATCGGAAAGTCACGATCAGCACAATCGGACGGGGCACGGCGTGCTGGGTCAGAGAGGGCTTACATTGTCTCGTAGAGAAAGTCTGACGAGATGGCCAAGTGTCTTACATAGGGTATGCGGACTATAAGGGCGACACCGGCGCTGGATGAAACATTAGAAAAGATATCCAAAGTGGGTTATGTCAGGCAGATTCGGCTCACATCATGCCCATGCTCAGGAGAACGGCGACCAACGCCTTGGTGCGTCGGTTGAGCTGGACGTCCCACAAAAGGGCGATGGGCAGCAAGCCCATACACCAGTCCGACAGGGCCGAGATGACGCTGTGGGCGATGGTGGCGTCCGGGACGATGTTGTAGTTGATGCATGAGCCCTCATCCCCGTACAACTGTCTCCAGAAGTAGGATGGAGGCATGCACTGGAATGTCATGATGAAGAAGAAGGCAATCGAGATCATCCAGATAACGACCATATTGGCGTAGATGATCCAACGGTGGTATTTGTTGACGGCGAGCCGGAGTAGCAGGAGGGCGATCGAGGTTCGAATCGCCAGCGTTATTGGGGAGTACAGGACTTCGCAGATGTACCAGCCTCTCAGAGATACGGCAGCCTCCTCGGTGGTGAGATTCACGACGTGCTTCCCGGTGGCGCCGTATGCGACTCCATGAATAGCCACGGTCCCGTATCCCGCATAACCAATCTGTATGACAACGTCAGTCGTGAGCCCACGGCTTGGAAGGTTGGACACTGGCTACTTACCATCGCGCCAAAGATGAGCCAGTCATCTAGAGCTATGCTCTTGACGATGAATACTTTGACGTACGCTCTCGCCAGAACAAACAGGCCGGAGACGATAACGAAGACCGTCTGAACGACATACAACTCCATGCCCCGGTCACCGGTGCCTCTGCCATCTCGTGTGTGTAGCGCGCTGTCCATGTTGCAAAGTGGCAATCGAACAATCCAGCTAAGGCGATGAGAATGCTATTCGCAACTCTTCATGAAGGCAGATGGCTGGAACTTATGTACCAGCCAGCGCGCTCCCACAGAGCTGCAACACCATGTCCCGCCCGCCATCTGTCAAGAAAAGAAATATCCCTTGGGTGGGGTGGATTGTGGTGCAAGAATGAAATGAAAAAGAAGTGCATTTTTTTTCTTTTTCTTTTCTATCTACCGGCCTGCTTCTCCACGTTCGAACAAAAGTTCACCGATGTATCTTTTCCCCTGGTACGTCACATCGTTTTTCTTTTCTTTTTCAATTTGAATACATTCGGAGCCGTTGGCCGCGTCCACCATTCCGAGTTTCACTTCCTCGGAGACAGCGTTCTGACTGAAATTTTGCTTGCCAGATCTTGTTCAGGAAACCAGCATCTGGATACCGGTTACCCGCCTCCCATCACGAATGATCTCCACGCCAGGACTACCGTCAGTCTCATGGATAAACCCATTTGACCCGGTTCATTTGCCAGCTCAACGGTTACCATTGGCAGAGGGGGGAGGTCCGCTGCTCGAGATGATCGGGACAGAGGCGGGTCTCGCTGACGAGCAGGGTGCAATGTAGCCCAAAACAGCTGCAAACACATATACCTGGGAGAAGCAGCGGATCGACAAGCGCCTGTCATCTGTCACGGGCTGTCTCTGGTTATCTTATTGGCCCAACTGCACGCCATGCGAGTCTCGGAGACGTGCAAAACAAATGCAGGGAAACCCGTTCGAGTCGACGAGATCAATGATAGCACACAGACGCGCAGTTACCGGAAAAGTCTGATATATGACAAGCTCTGCAGGTGAAGTGAGGGGATTTAGAAGTTGGTGTCAAATCTGCCCCAGCGAGATATGCATTGCATGCCGGGGAAACCGCCGAAACTATCCGAGCCTTCGCATGCAACGCTGCGCCGCGCTGCCCAGAATGGCCGCTTTGCAACCAAGTGGCAGACGTCTCCAGCCGCGCATCAAAGGCGGCAGCCCGAAACACGGCTCGGGCCTGAGTTTACGTGCTGGGCGTGGGGCCTGCCGCTCAAGGACCTGGACATCGATCGTCACTTGCGGTTAAAGGCGGAACAGCACAGGAGGTTCTCTTGACCAGGGTGGATGCGGTAGAGCGAAGGCAGTCTGGGATATATAAGCTGGCGGACACCTAGTGGCGTGAGACCTATAGCTCTCAAACGAACTCTCGAGCATCGTCAGTGCGGATGTATCAGTCGATTGGGTCGACCGTAGAGAAGAGGATGGAGAACAACTTGGCCTCAGTAACAAGCCGCATGCCGATATGAATGGCGCTCTATTCGGCCGTTCGGTCCTCGTTCGTGACGAGAGCTGTAACGTCGGCTCACGGCAGGCGCGATCCCTCGTACCGGGCCCGCATGACTGCGTACCGCAGGCCTGCTTGTCTTGGAGCACCCTTCTGGGCTGTGATTTGACCGTATCCAGAGGGAATACCGGGGCAGCCTGCAACAAACCCTATTGGAACTTGGAAGTTGCACAAGGAGACCATCTGCTAGCGCTCGGATCACGCCCCCTCGGCCGATATCAGCTGGCACGTATCTCGCGCGATCGATTACAGGGCAGGAGGGGAAGCCAATCTGCTGATATAAAACAGTTATATCCGTAGGAGCCACCCGCCACCTGCCGTTGTTCAAACCTTGACCCGGTGGTAGGGGTCTCCAGTTGTCAGACCATGGAAGCGACTGACCAGTCAGTTCTGATATGGAAGCTGGGCTGGAAGGGTCGAATCATGGCCTTGTGATGACCGGGACGTCTTGAGAGTATCCGATGCAGGCATAGATATCAAATTGGCAAGGGCGGGAAAGGAAAAGAAAGTTGAGGTGGGAGTGTAGTGGAGGATGCCCAGAGAAGACGGGGCACTTATGTACCTAGGCACCCGAGTTCCAAAAAAAATGGCCGGTCTCACCTATATCGCCAAAACACTAACAATCCTATTATTTTTTCTTGAATAGTAGACCTTTTGCTTCAAGAAACTTAAAAGCACCTCTAATACAGGGTTTTTAGGCGTATTATTATGTTATAGCATTTTCTCTATTAATAATGGTGTATATAGTGATAGGAAAAGTAGTGTGTTAATAGGTAAGTTGATAGGTAGGTGAAGGAGCGACCGGCCATTTTTTTTGGAACCCGGGTGCTAGGTAGTGTACTAGTGTACCTACCTAGGTAGGCTAGGTAGGGTGGCACAGGCGCAAAGGAGGGGTTGCCAGCAGGGTTCTTACAGGACTTGCCTAGCTCTGGCGAGATGTCAGGCGCTTCACCCCAACCGGGGCACAGCTGTCACAGTCCCGGACTATGCATGTAAATGCCAGACAGATAGGTAGTGCGGTGTACGGTGAACCTGCCTACGTAGTAGTTCCGATCCAACATGTAGTCTCTATCAACATCAACAGCTCACTGACGGGCATGTCTCAAGTGCGAGAGCGGCAGGGGTATACATGCGTACTATGTACCTTTTGAGCAGCACCGAATATCCTGCGTGTCACCTTTTGTGCCGTACCATATGCATGGTGCATGGGCCAGGTGGCGGCGAGATCAATCTGTCAGATCGTCTTGGATCGACGCCCCAGCTGGTGCTCATACAGACCGCGGCTGGGTAGGCAGTCTGGGTCAAGTTTGTGGTACCTACCTACTTATCGTGTTGAAGTATTGGGTATTATACTTTTACTGTGTTTTTCCAACTGTGTTAAGAGTATTATTGTGTACCTGTGCGACCTCGAGAGGGACCGCCTGGACTACGTACCTCAGTGGTACCTACCTACCTAGGTAGCTCATGGATACGTACCTCAGTCGAGCGAAATATAACCTGCCGTGACATCCGGTACGTTTTCTTTTCTTCAAAGTTTTGAGCTCAAGCATAAACAGTTTGACAACTGTTGGATGGAGTCGTTGGGATTGCGCTAGAGGAAGGTGACAAATGACTTGTAAGCAGTTTGTGGCCCGATAAGTGGCCGTTGGCGGCCTTGCTTCGGGCTTCCGCCACTATGGCAACCATCTGTTTTCCAATTGGTGCGGTGTCTTGACGCTATAACATCGGGAGAGGCTTGTCAGACACTCCAAAAACCACCCCAAGCATGGTGAGAGTGTCCGGCGGGTATAACATCCACAGCCACCGTCCCTATAACTGGTTAGGGCCGTTTGGCCTACTGATTAGATTGAATGCTCTTGAAAATGCATACTGAGTATGCAGGCCTTTCGACGGTCGAGCAAGCAATATGACGGCAAAAACCAGTTCCGGCTTTCATGACTGTCCGCGTGTCAGGGAAACAAAATTGGCGGCTTCCAAGATTGGCTTCAAGGAAGAAAAAGAAAAAATCTAGAGAGGGGTATTCAGCTTCTGACGGTGCTCGCGTAATCAGGTATCCGCTGGCTCCTGTGCCTATGAGTGGGGAGGAGTTTTCGTAAAACCGTCAGGGACGGGTCGAAGTGGAGCCGAGAGCGGCATCCCGGATGTAAAGGAAAAGAAACACCGCAAGGGTCACTTCCACGTTGTTGAATATCCGGCCGGGCAGGATCCCGTCGTCATGAGATGTCATGTCGGCACGGGACGCGGGGCTGGGACAGTGGACAGCTGGCGATGGGAGTGGGGTCGATTTGGTACTGTCCGGCATGGCATGCACAGACCATAAGCCGTTGTCTCCGGGCTTGTCGCCGCAGTCACAAGCAAGCCCCCCCTCATTGCTTGTCACCGGAGCGGTGTTTCCGACTCGAGCTGCTTTTTCCACCAGATCATTCTCATCGGGTTTGGCATTCAAATCACAGTCGGTGAGTTTGGGACAGGTAGGTAATACTGTCTGCCTAGTACTGCACGCGCTGTTCCCCGTAGCCAGGTTAGCCAAACACAGGCGGCCGGGCGGTTAGGTCCGGAGTCTCGAATGCAATGAATCGGGCTGTTGAGTTACCATCAGAACATCGAGAGCCGCATAGCTCCTGCATGACTCCTCATCCTGCAGGCTTGACCAATTGTTTGCGTCTTCATGACGGGGGGAGGAAGCAGCGGCTGGGCCCAAGCCTTATGACGCTTTCTACGATGAAGGTCACAATGACGTCGTTGATGAGATAGGCAGGTGGGTAACTCGTCTACCTGCACACTTTCGTTCGCTCGACTTGATGATATATGCTGGTGGCGGCTTCTTTGTTTTTTGTCCTAGCTTCAATCTACATGATCATTAAAACCCTCCTCACACATCCTGAACCGAAGCCTGACCCTTGACTCTCAATCGTTCACCACAATCAAGTGTACCGAACATACCATGACTGACAAAGGGCAATTCGAAGCAGGTATGGTCCCCCCTGCCTCCTAAACGGCCGCACCAATGCCATGGCAAACTGACAGCCATCATACAGGCTACAAGGTGCCGGTGACGGACCAAGACTTCCCAGGCAAGGAGGGGAAGCTACCCGTCACTCCCCTGTTTGACCGAGTCCCGACACCCGATGGCGGCTCCAAGTTGTACCAGGCTGCGGGAAAGCTCGAGGGGCTGAAGTCTGTCATTACCGGCGGCGACTCTGGTATCGGCCGTGCCACAGCAATTTTGTTTGCCATGGAAGGAGCCGACTCGCTGATCGCATACCTCCCCGACGAAGAGAAGGACGCCCAGGAGACCAAGAAGCGTGTCGAGGATTACGGCCGCAAGTGCCACCTTATCGCGACTGACATCACTGATCGCGCCAACTGCCAAAAGATAGTCGACACGGCGCTGGAGAAGCTTGGCGGCATCGATATTCTGTTCAACAACGCTGCATTCCAGATGATGGTTGAGAACATCAAGGATTTGAAGGAGTACGTGTACCACCAGCCTTGACGTCATCGTCGGAGCGAGGTCTTGGATTATTGTCACTAACACCATTGAAGGGAGCAGTGGGTTCATACCTTCAACACCAACATCCACCCAATGTTCTACCTGGCAAAGTACGCTTTGCCTCACATGAAGAAGGGATCAACAATCATCAACAATGCGAGCATCAATGCATACATTGGCCGACCGGACCTTCTGGACTACACTTCAACCAAGGGCGCCATCATCTCCTTCACCAGGGGCTTGAGTAACCAGTTTTGCGACAAGGGCATCCGTGTCAACGCAGTCGCCCCAGGCCCGGTCTGGACGCCCTTGATTCCTGCGACCATGAACGAGGAGGCCCAGAAGCAGTTCACGAGCCCCATCGGACGCCCGTCGCAACCCTCCGAGATTGCGACCTGCGTCGTCTTCCTCGCCTCTACCGACAGCGCAAGCATCACCGGCCAGACCATTCACTGCAACGGAGGTGTTATTGTCAACGGTTAAGCTCGATATCGGAATTTTTGTGGCGGCGAAGGCATGTAACTATAGTAATCAGCTGGTGCGACGAGGGCGATGATGCGTGAGGAATATACTTGCGTATGCTCTCGGGATGCTAGGCCCTGTTGCTCTTAATGATGCCTCATCTAAGCCTAGTCCAACACGTATTGAGCTGTGCGACTGCGTAAAAACTTGAAATTCCAGCCAAATCAACCTGCAAAGGTTAGTGCTTTTGACGGTCTGAATGCCTTCAGCAAGCATCCTACACATGCAGCTGTCAGCAGGACACAGTTACATAAGTAGGTGCATACATAGGTACCTACCTGGGCACAGGATTGAGCTAGCCCAGATGGCAACGCTAACCATAAGTGGTATGGACGCATTGATGAAACAAGGAGGTTGGGACAAGGTGTAGCCAATCACAAACAGCCGACGACCTGCCATAGAGGGGCGGAGCGTGATGTGCATGAACTGCTAATTAATTGCAAGGTGCGTATGTGCTTACATGGTTCTGGTGTGCATTCAACCCCGCTGAGATTGAAGTGAATTTCCACTGGACTGCCATACTGGTACATAAACCGATGAGCACCTACTACCCGTGCCCGCCCCCACTTTAATTGGAACTCGAGGACTCGTCACCCACTAAAGTGGGTGCTGAACACCCATACGTCCATAACACCCATATGTCCAAAAAAGTGATTAATTGAATCTATTCCCACCCTCAACCCCTCTTCAGCAAGCGACCACAGCCCTCATCATCAATGATATATAATGGCTGTAATGTCCCGTCAATTCTCATCTTCCGAGCCTTTTTTGCGGCCTCAAAAACCACCTTTTTCGTGGTTTGGCGGATCTTTTGCTCAAGGGACTGTATCACCTTCACAGCCTTCGCATACTCGTTTTCCTGCCTCTGCCTCACCATTTTCCTTCCATCTTTGACTTGGATAACCCCTCCTGTTTGTAGTTGTGTATTTCGTGCCTGACGACGAGCTCTGCGGACCTTTTCAGCTAAATTGGTCCTTGAGAGATCTCTCTTGACCTGGATCAATTCAGACCCTTGGGTTAGGGCCCCTCTGATGAATCGATCTAGATTGTGGTTGAATGGCGAGACCTCTCCAGTCAGCTCTTCGATTTGGTTGCTGATGATCTCTGATGCCTCAGAGAGCTTATTCGCCACTCTTCTGAGTTTCCTGATGGTTGTAGGAGTACTGAAGGAGGAGGACGACGATCCTGTGTTGGGTGGTGTGGTCACTGTAGGAGGGGTGCCATCTCGGATTGCGATCTTCTCCAGCACCACTTGTGGGTTGAATGGGTTTATCCCAGTCTTCTTAAAAGCTGATATAATAGTAGATTGCTTGAAGGTTTGTTTACGAATGGACTGAATAAAACTGAGGAACTCCAGCTTGGTGATGTTGGTACAGCCTTCCCGGACTATGGTGTCAACTGCAAGGCTGTGGTAGTGCTTGAGAGGCTGAAACACTACCACATCCAGTGGCTGAAGGAGATGGGTTGAATGAGGAGGGAGGCCAAAAGGAAGGATCTCATGATCCTCACAATACTGTAGGAACTCAACAGTGTGATGAGAGCCATATCCATCAATCAGAAGGAGCCTCTTGTGGCCCTGGGTCCGGTTCTTTGAGTGTATATCGAAGTGCTTGATCCAATCGAGGGACATCTGGTCATTCGAATAACCAGTTGGCGATACTCCAATTACTGTATCCGCCTCCAAGTCCTTGATGCCATACCATCTGCTCATATGAACAGAGCCACTAAGGATCAAGAACGCAGGGATATAATCACCTGCTGCGGATATGGCCTCAATCGCAGTTGCTGACTCTCTGTTGGTTGGGATGGCGAAGTAATGGGCCCTCTTGCGTTTGGTGATGACCATCTTATCCTTCCCAACTCCTATTTGGAAGCCAGTCTCGTCCATGTTCCAGATATCAGAGGGTTGTATACCATATACCTTAATGGTCTCTTGGAGCATCAGAAACCAACTGTTGATAACCTCTATATCCTCAGACTTCTTCCGTTCCATATCAAGGGTCTTCTCTTTGGCGTAGAAGTACCCATGCCTCTTGATGAATCGACTGGCCCACATAGGGTTGACAGTTGGAGGAGGCATCTGATGATCTTCATGGGACTTAGCCAAGAGGTAATTGGCAGCATCCACAAGAAGCTCTCGCCGTAGGGCAAGATTCATATGATCCATTCGATCAATATAGTGACAAAGAGCCTTCTCCTGGTCCCAGGTAAGCTTTCTACCGTGGACTGGGCGGTCCTTAAGAGATGGTGTTCCTGAAAGCCTCCGATACAGCTTCTTACGTGGTATCTGGTATTTCTCAGCCACGGCAGTAAGCTTTAAGTTCGGGTTTTCACGAATCGATAGAATGGCCTCCTGGATACGCTCCTCTTCAGTTTGATTGAATTTGGTCATTGTGGTGGCTTGGATCGAAGGTGGTGATGTTGATGTTGAGCTTGAGGGATTTTTTGGACATATGGGTGTTATGGACGTATGGGTGTTCAGCACCCACTTTAGTGGGTGACGAGTCCTCGAGTTCCAATTAAAGTGGGGGCGGGCACGGGTATGTATAGATATTTGCTTGCTGGTCAGAATAGACGAGCGTGAGCCCTCCTAATTAACCCCATTCTTGTCGTCGATACAAGCTATCTGGTGGAAGACACATCTCTCGGCGTGGGAGCAGGTAATTTCCCTGCACTTTTGGCATTTTCCCTGCTGCTAAGCAAACAGCACATTTGGGCAGAAAAGCACGTGCACCTTACCGACAAAGCATATATCTTCTAAGCTAACAAGTGCTATAAGGCGGGTATCAGGAGGTCTAAAATGTATATCAATAGGCTAGGGTCAGGCGTTGGGTTAGTATTCGCGCTAGAAGAGGTGCTAGGGGCTTAGAATATGTTTTTCTAAGCTCAAAAGTACACAAAGAGATAGATCACCTGTAGCCCATGGCGTCGTCGGCCAATGTTTGGGTGGCAGGTCTGACACAATGTTATATTTCCAACCCAAACACGAGAAACTTTGTCGCGTGAATGTATTCTCTATTTCAACGTACCAGAGTTGAACATGTACTAACCATTGTCGACACACAGAGGCATTGCTGATCTGCGAACCATACTCGTGGGGCCTGTTCATAGTAACACTGCCTGCCATGTTGGGGGGTTGGAAGAACTTCAAGAACATCACCGTCACACTGGCTGCCGGACTGGGCAGTCCAAGAGGCAACGGCGGATTGTAGGCCGAAAGCTACGGTGGAGCATACCGAACACTCTACAAATATAAGGGTTTTGCGGTCTAACTACCTAATTGATCAAGTACACGGCTGCTAAGGAACGACGCCAACAGTCGCAATGGGTTGGGATGAGAACCGGTTCATGCCCTGCGACGCCGGGAGATGTTGGCAGGTGCCAGATCCTTTTGTCTTTGGATCAGGTCTTTTGTGTACCTGGAGAGCTAGGCAGCCAATAGCAAGCCAAGCTCAAGTCTGGGGGTACTAGGCCCCCCATGCAAAGTAGTGGGTACGCCAATCCTCCACGCTTTCTCACACGCTCTGTAGATATGCAGAGAGCATTGCAAGTACTCACTACTTGAAGGCTTTAAGGACGTGTCGCGCTTCCCCATTCCCTCCTCCTCCCTGTCGCAGGCCCCATCCCTTCATTTTCCTTCTCCCCCTTCCAGAACAACTCGTGCAGTCCCTTTGTTTTGGGCTGAGCCACCCACATGTTCTCCATGGCTTGTTTTTCTTCTTCTTCTTCTCTTCCTCCTCTGCATCAACCGAACCTCGCCCAGTTGTCCCCGAAACTGTCTCTTTTCTGGCTGCCGAGACTTTCACCTTGACAGCTTGAACACCTCGAGCCGTGCATGTTAGCAGCTGCAAAGGACTCTACCAACCCTGAATAGACAAACGATCAATCCCCCGCCGCCGCGTCTCGTCGCATTCACAAGATACCTTTGGCTACAATGGCCGCCACGTACAAGCAGTTCCTGACTGCTCCCAACTCGTCGTTGCTCGCCCCGAACGCGACCCTTTACTACATCACTACGACCACCACTTACAGTGGCCCTACCGAGATCATCAAGCATCTCAACACCCTGCGCAACCAGGTCAAGAAGAAGAAGGAGGAGGTCCTGGATGTCGTGGAGGGCCGCGATGCCATCGCCGCCGAGGTAGACACCACTTTGGAGTTTGTCACCAGCGGAGGCGCCTACCTGCCCGGCCTGGATGACAACTTCCTTGCCGACCGCACTGTCTACCTTCCTATTGTTCGCACTGCCCCGCTCCCAAGACACCTGCCACCAGACCCAGCTGACACCTTGCAACCCAACAGATGCACGTTGTGAATTTCGATGGCGACGGCAGGATTACACAGATCAGACAGACTTGGGACCAGGGTGCTCTCCTGAAGCAGTGCGACATCATTGGCAAGTCGGGTCGCAACTGGCCCATCCGGGACAGCACTGAGCAAATCAAGCTCATCACCAAGGGCTTGAAGGCCACTGGCAAGGCCGACACAGCTCCCGACACCAATGAGCTGATGAATCGCACACGCGGCACCTCGACCAACGCGCTCCGCGATCCGCACGCCTCACTGTCCTTGTTCGCGCCCAGAGAGCAACAGGCCGAAGAAAGCCCCCGGGCTGTCGTGTCACCTTATGCAGGCACACGTCCGCATCAACGGTCTTTCAACGACATTCTAGGCAATACCGAGCTGGAAGAGCCGGGCTCTCCCAGCGCAGGCCGCGAGCGCGACGAGTCGCCCAGCAAGGTCATCGCTCCCAAGAGCGGCGCCGGCAAGAACTTCCAGCCCAGTCGCTTGTTCGACGCCGACGAGCACGCCGACGTGCCCGATAGCCCTGAGCAGCAAAAGTCCCCTGAGAGGTTCTACAGGCCGAATCCCAAGAAGTTTCAGCACTTTGACTTCGCTGACGGCTCGGACCCACAAGACACCCCCAAGCCTGCCGAGGGCCGTCCCAAGACCACCAAGCATGATAGTAGTTGGTCTTTTGAGGATTTCACAACCCCGCAGAAGGTCAAGCCTGGCAAGACGCAGCGCGCCCAGGATGTTCGCCACTGGGACACCGACATCAACAACTCGGCAGTCAAGCAGACTCCGGTTGCGCGGGTGGCCCAAGTGAAGGGCCGCCGTGACGCCGAGGCCCATTTCGACTTCGAAGATGACGGCCCGGCCGTCACTCCCCGACAGCCAGGACGACCCAAGGGCGCTGCACACAACACCGGCCTCCATCTTTATGAGAACAACCTGTACAGTGAAGACGGCAAGCCTCTTCCTGCCGACCCGGACCGTGCTCTGGGTAATATCACAAACCTGAACCACCGCCAGAAGGACTTTGATCCTCATTTCGCCATGGAGGATAACTCGCCCAACCAGGCCGGTCAACAGGGGCGGGCGGCGGTCAGCGACTCTCGCAAGAAAGCGGTTACCCAGATGAACTCCAACTGGGACGCCTATGACGAGCCTCCCGCGTCGCAGAAGGAGAACAGGCCCGAGGCGCAGAAGGGCCCCGGCGGCGGCATCCATATTGCCGGAGACGGCATGGGCTCGAAGAAGACCAGAGACAACAACGATGCCGAGTCGAAGGGTATCCACATTGCCGGCGACGGCATGGGCGGCAAGAAGGGCACCGATCGAAACTGGCTCTACGGCGACGTCGATGAGCCCACGGAGCCGGTCAGGGCCATTCCGCCCAAGGGTGGGAGCATGACGGCGGCCCAAAAGAGCTTCTGGGACTTTTAGATGCGACTGCTGCAGGCCCGCGCTTTTGTTGAAGTGTGTTGGCACACTCTACACCCCAGCAGTGCCGGGCATTTCCTTGATTGTTACGACTACATGTCTTTGACACGCTGCCCATGAACCACGGGAGCGACTTGTTGCTACAATATTCTTACCTGTTCTATCACCTGTGGAGCCACACTCGAATCACACTGTGCGATTGGAACCGGCTCTGGAAAGACGATTTTCTGGCTTGAGACACCTGGATGTAACAATGCTGCGCCATCGCCTGCGGGCGAGACGGTGAGAAGGAAAGCTGTTATGGATTAGGGGCAAGAGGAGAGGACGCCGAGGAAAGAGCTTAGATTCCTCTGTTATCTCATTGTGTACAAAGCCCATGATATCCAACAGACCAAACACATATTCCTATTTGCTTGGTTCAGTGACGATAGATTGTCCAGTAGACATCCGGTGCTTGCTATTAACAATACGAGCCGCGTGAAACTGAGTGTCGAGTGCTGTTCACAACCATGAAACTGGCCACCGTGTGATTGGCTGTCGGTGCATAAGAGCATTGCGTCGTAGGTCTTGCCGCTCTTTCACAAAAGAGAGGTCCATGGCCGACGACTGATCGAGCAAAGCGTCACAAACCAGGCCAGCCAACGCAACGTTACGGGAATCTTGGTTGTCACCACCCAATATTTACTTACCACACTTCTAGTGTTCTGGATTGTCTAGACGGGCTACGGCCCCCACCTCATCTCCTGTATCTAAGCATATCGTTTCCTCCCATCCGAAGAACTCGTTTATCCCCCACACCTCGTTTCTTCATCGAGACATGCCCGACAAGTATATATAGTCCGTCCCACCCTTCCCCGGAATTCAAAATTGCAAGAAACATATTCGAAACATTCCCAACCGTTTACCCCAAGCGCCATGCTCACTGTCCATAGCTCCATCGTATTACCCAAAAGTAAGGAGGGGAAGAAAAAAACGGAGAAGAAGATGAGAAAAAAAAACGCCATGCCGTAGTTTGTATATTGCCCGAGGTTCCGAGCTTCGCATAAGGAGAGGCCAGCCCGCGCACCCCGTCAGCACAGGAACTTGTACACGCGCTTCCAAGTAGGCCACGACCGCCGCTCCTCCTGCTCCTGGGCGACGAGGATACCGAGGTTGAAGTCGCGGCGGCCGGTGTCGATGTCCATGTCCTTGACGCGGACGATGGTGGTGCGGAAGTAGAACTTGTGAACGGCGTACATGATGATGACGATGGGGAAGGCGGCGTAGCGCAGGAAGAAGTTGCGGGCGACGCTGTGGGCCTCCCATTTCTCCCAGCCGACGGGGAAGGCGCCGACCCAGAACTGGGCGACGAGCACGAGGGCGTTCATGATGAGGCCGCACCAGGAGCCCAAGACGCCGACCTGGGAGCGGAAGGCCAGCTCGTGCAGGCCGTGGCCCTTGCGCGCCCAGGCGCGGCGGAAGCGGATGTGGCAGAGGCATATGGAGGCCCAGGTGAAGATGGACGAAAGGCCGGAGATGGCGAGGAGCCAGTCGAGGACCTCGTCCTGCTCCTTGAGGTCGGCGAGGTAGGCGATGAGGCCAACGCCAGCGGCGAGGCCGATGGCTGTCAGGGGGCGGCCCCCGCGGTCGACATAGGAGAGAAAGCGCGGGGCCAGGTGCTGGTCGGCCAGGGCAGCGAGGGTGCGGGAGGAGCCGAAGACGGCCGAGTTGCCGACGGAGAGCACGGCGATGAGGATGACGGCGTTCATGACGGAGGGGAGGACGTCGATCCTGGCGTTCTCGATGGCGATGACAAAGGGGGACGTGGTGGCGTCGACGGTGGACGAGGCTCCCAGGAGGCGCGGCTCGTTGTAGGGGACCAGCAGGCCGATGAGGGTGAGGGCGACGACGTAGAACAGCGTGATGCGCCAGAAGACCTGCTTGATGGCCGTGGGCAGCGACTTGCGCGGGTTCGCCGTCTCGGCCGCCGCGAGGCCGACCAGCTCTGTGCCCGCGAAGGAGAAGGCGGCCGTGACGAAGACGCTGCAGAGGCCCTTGAAGCCGTTGTGGAACGCCCCGGGGTTCTGCCAGTACTGGCCGCCGATGTAGCCGGAGTCGGGGGTGCCCCCGCAGTTGAGGACGATCCCCAGCAAACTTTCGGGCGGCGTTAGATATGGAGACAATACAAGACAAGACAGGTAGGGAGACACGGGCCGGAGGGGGTTAGATGGAGAGAACTCACATGAAGCCAATCACGGCAATGATTTTGATAATGGAGAAGATGAACTCGGCCTCTCCGTATCCCTTGATGCCAAAGAGGTTTATGGCAACGATGCCGAAGAGGAAGATTGTGACAAAGATGGCCTTGGTGATGTCGGGATTCCAGTACGTTATCGTGATGGAGGCCGCAATGATTTCGAGCGGGAGGACAGTCAACCACTGCAGAGCGTAGCTGCGCAGACAACAGACGTTAGCCGCACACGGAAGAACAGCAGGCGGCGGGTTGCACCACAACTCACTTCCAGCCCATGGCAAAGCCCCACGAGGGGTCCAGGAACCGCGTCGAGTAAGCCGAGAACGAGCCGGCCACGGGGAACGCGACGGCCAGCTCGCCCAGGGCCTGGCAGGTGCAGTACAGCATGGCTCCCACGAGCGAGAAGGCGATGAGCAGCGACGCCGGCCCGCCGATCTCGAGGGCCTGCCCGGACGCCACAAACAGCCCCGTGCCGATGGAGCCGCCGATGGCGATCATCTGCAGATGCCTGCCCTTGAGCTTCCTGCTCAGCAGCGTGTTGGAGGTCTGCAGGTTCGCGAGGCGGATGTCGTAGTAGTGCACGCCGTTGAGGACGCGCTCGTGGCCCGGCTCGAGGTCCATGGACGAGTTGCTCTTGGACCTCCCCCTGTGGTGGCGGCGGTGGTGGCGCGTGTTCTCCGTCATCTGGCCCGGGTCGCGCCTGAAGCTCTCGAGCACGCGGGCGAAGGTGCCCGGCGCGGGGCTCGGGTCGTAGACGGGCTCGCGCCGCATGCTGTAGCTGCTCCCGAGGGTGAGCGAATCCTCCTTGAACTTGATGGCGTTGAGTTCGACGTCTTCGCCGTACGACGCCATGCCGTCTTACAGTTCACGGAAGGCGGTCGGTGTTATTTCTCACCGCTGGTCGCATCCGGGAGGGAGCGGCACGGAGTTTTCGGATCGTATGTCAATTGGGCCGGTTGTCTGACGCCAATCGGTTCGCGACAAGGAGGTTCCGGGAGGGCCGTCTCGCTCGTTCGGTCGGGGAGAACCGCACTTTAGGTATCGGTCGGCTCTGCAAAGGACCGCATGCCTGTCCGTCGAAGGGTATTGAACGCCGCAGGGTAGTTGGATGGTTCGACGGCGATAAACGGGCGGGCATTCAATCAGCTCGAGGGTCGCGTGGATCGGGTTGGGGAAGCGTTGCGTCGTTGGCTATCGTTCGACGATGGAGGTGTTCGCCGACAAAACGAAAGTTTTACCTATTATCCGTACCTCGCTCAGTCGTTTCGGCGGCGAAACGATTACCTTTCTCGCAAAAAGGGGGTTGGCCGACTCGTCGCGGAGGGAGGAGGCCTATCAGGCTGGAACCCCGACCAGAACCAGCAGCAGAGCAGCGCAGCTTGCCGCATTGGCGTGTTCGAAAAAGTGACGGGCGGGATGGGATTGGGCGTACACTCAGACTGTATCTTGCGACAAGGATGTTCCGACCAGCGACACCACTTTCGATCCCTTCAAACATCAGGTCGGCACCAAGCCGAATAAGCCCCCTCCTCGAACAGGCAAAGGTTCGGCTGGGCAGGACAGCGGGCGAATGAGGAGGGCAGGTAGGCAGCTATGGCTGGACCTCGAACCCTGTAAGCCCAAACGAATCCACTTTGCTATCTCTCCCTCTCGCTTGGCCGAGCGATGTCAGCAACCGGCGCAGGCAATGTGCATGTGCTTGTCCGGGGTTCGGCGATGGGGGTGCAACGGGCATGACTTGGGGCGCTTGGGGGAACATGGGGGACCTCCACTTACCTATATTGAGGATGCCCGGCTCAGCACTGTTTGGATGTTCACCTCGTGACGTCTTGCAGAACCGCGTCGTTTCTAGTCTGCTCGACTGCGTGTGCCCTTCGCGGCAACATTGATATATGCCGGATTGACTTTGGAAGAAATGCAATTAGATGGAAGAAACCAAGGCGGTCCCTGTACCGTCTGTGCTCGCTCCCACGTTGCCTTTCTGACAGGTGCACAGCACGGGCTGGGCTCCCACACCAAAGTTGTTCCATATCCTGGGCGCCGACAGTTGGCCGATTATTAATTGCCTGTGTTTGCGCTCATCTCTGGTGCCAGTTCGTATTACCTATGCCGTGTCCTGGATGACATGTGTCAGCGAGAGGCGTTTTATTCACCAGAGCCACGTGGCGGAGCATGTCTATCTATACAAGTCACCATGGAGTCACCATGTCTCTGTATGCGCTTCGCCGGCTACCTAGTCTTCGCATTCGAGTCCGGCTTATCGACGGAGACACACTTGCTATATTTCTTCTCAGAGTTGACCATCATCCTCGCCCATCTTCACCGTCCTTACAACCCACGGAACTCCCCACAAGCCCCCATAAGCCTGCGCCGCCGGCTCCATCCAATCCTGCTATAGCCATTCGTCGTCCGTGGCCGCTATGATGGCGTTTACCACCTGGTCCCACCCGCCCGCCGGCTTGTCCATGAACCCGTACTGCTCCTCCGTGATCCGGTAATTAGGCCTTGCAAAAGTGCACCCCGCACCGTCCACAAAACACCCGCGCCGCATCCGGCACGCACCGTGGTTAAGCCCGATCTGTATCTCCTTGTCCCCGACCATCGGGCGAAACTCCGCTTGCCGCTACCCATCCGGCTTCCCGGCCGACCCCCGAGGCGCCAGTCCTTCTGCGCCTCCTGGGGCGGGAGGAAGAAGGGGACTTTCATATACGTCGAGGGTCTATCCGTGAGCGGCGATACCGATATTTCGTAGCGGTTTCGGAGCCGTTTAGGGGAGACACTGGCCCTTTTGCCCGATAGTCCTGGAGAAATAGTGTACCTGAGTGAGGTGCAAGAGACGGAATTGACTACACACGGTTGTTCTATATGCCGGCCCGTGTCTTGTTCTGGATCCAGTTGACTCCATTTTCTCCTTATCGGCCAATCCCAAGACCAAGTTCTGACGTGAGCCCCAAAGCTGTAGCCATTAAGCTTTGTGGAAATATGATCAATCAGACCCTTGTTGTAACGTGAGCCCCAGGGCGGGCCTTAGAGTGTTAGCTCGGAAATGCAATTCCACCTGCAGACTTTTTGGTATACTTCACAAAGACAAGTAGGAAGCTGCTCCCTTTTCGCCCTTCAGTGCCCTTGTATCATCCAGTCTTGATCTGCTGACAATCAGGTCATTGGAATCTGGTTTTTAGACACCAGTAGCAGAAGGGCACCATGTGCCTCCGGTACTCCTTCCATATACTTTGGAGCGGGTTGCTTTACTCACCCACATAAGATAAGCAGCGATAAATAGAAAGACAGTGAATCAAACCCTGGGGATTCATGCAGTTGCTTTTCTAAGGACCTAAATTACTCCCAACATAACGCCAGGCCGCGGCCATCAGATTTGACAGGCGGACATGCTACTATATAAACGATGCCTCCCTGACGGTCATAACAGGGAGGCACTCCATCAATGATATCATGCTTGCTCGACTATGATCTTTCCGTTGGCGTCTCTCGGCTTCCGCTTCCAACCGGTCTTGAACAGCTTGCCCAGGTCAAAGCGGGGAAACGGATGAGCCTCAGTGTTGAAAACCACCTTATCCAAGGGCAACAAGTCGTTGGGCGAGAACAAAAGGTAAAAGTACTTTAGCGTTTCGGCCTGTGATTCTCACATTAGTCACACACCGTGCTCCGTTGTTATTCCCAGGAGCAACTTACCATCCAGAAGCTCTCCAGGTTGTCACGCATAACAGGAGGGATCGTGTTGGCATTGCTCAAGCTTGTGAACCCGCCGCCGTCCTCAACCGCGGTGTAGTTGACAAAGGACTTGAACATTTCCCACCCCCACTCCCTGTACATTGGGTCGCCGGTGATTCTCCACATGTAGAACAAGCTCTCGACGGACTCGGGCCGCTGCAGATTGTGGACATCGTTCGAGTGAACATTGTAGTCCTCCCGCCACTTGGCGTTGGGATCGGGGTCAAATTCCTTGGGCGGATGATGCGGGGCTGTGGCAGGCGCCGGAGGGCTGTCGATGTTGAAGTAGGTGATCTCCCCAGCAAGCCCGGTCGCCATCCACTTGTACATGCCCCAGCAGGTCTGCATAAGCTCGCGGGCGAGCTTCATGTCCTCGTCCTTCTTCTTGTTCCATGTCGGTAACCGTCTAGCCTCCGACTCGGGGATACCACCAGTGGCCCCTAGCGCAATCGTCCCGGGCATGAAGCATACGAGATGGTCCATCTTCGGTGATAGCTCGTTGTTCAGGCCAGAGGGCCGTTCTCCGAGCACAGTGAACCCGGAGGGCTTGCTGTAGGTGATCAAGTGCTTGCGTACGCCCTCGAGGGTTTCGTCCCACATCTCTTGGTAGACAGGTTCCTGCTTGTTCGTCTGCAGGTACTGTTTGATCAGGTACTCATAGTACGAGTCACCGCGGGAACCGAGGCGAATGTTGTCGCCCCTGAACTCTCCCGTCGTGGCGTAGATGTAGATGGGGACGAGGCCGTCCTGGGCGCCATTGTCGTCGACAACCTGCATGACTCTCTCGACCTTGTCCCAAAAGTCCTTTTCGCCGGTGAGCTTGGCCAGATACTTGAACTCGAGTTGCAGAGTGGTCGTCTCGGCGGTCGAGGAAGCGCCTCCGTCGGCGTGGGAAACGATACCCTTGAACTCGGCCAAATTGACGCTCGCATAGGGAACTCCGGAAGGCGAATCGAAGGCGCTCATCAAGCGATCGGCCAGGTCCTTTGCCTTTTCCAAGTACAAATCCTCGCCCGCCGTACCTGGGTCGTCGTCCTTGATCGGGGCCAATTCGGGAAACTCGGTCGACAGGTAGTGCGCCGAGAGGAGACCGCCGAGCATCCTGATGGTGGTTTCGAACGTGTTGACATCCTGGTTCTGATCCCACGTCAAATCGGTGGTGAGCCATTGCCTCGCGTGGGTCAATCGCGATGTCAGGTTCATCAGCATCATGGTGTCCAGCGCGTCGATGATGATCCAGCCGAGGCCCTTGGGGGCCATCTGTCGTCCGGTTTTCGCGATGGGGTGGTACTCGTCGTAGCCTATCCGCAGATGCGGCTGTTAGTCTTCGGGCATGACCATCATCAAAAAGTTTGGTTGTTTGGCAGAGTCAACGTTACCCCATGCATAGCGTTCGTAAGCGTCCCAGCTAAGCTCAAAGGCCTCCACCACTCTCTCCCGCCTTTTGAGCCAGTCCACATTCTTGCCCGCGGGCTCAGAAGCGCCCAGCCAACCTGTCCATGTCGACGCCGACGCTCGTGCTTTGGAGCCTTCCGAGAAGAAACCGAAGAACCACAGGCTCGAGAAAAGGAGCAGCAGGGCGACCAGGATCGAGCGTTTCCTCCGCCACAGAGGACGAAACCTCCGGCTCGCGTGATGGGCGTAAGGCTTGTCTTTGTACATTGGCAGCTGGCCCCTGGTGCCGAGCAGGTCTTCGACTCGTCCTTGCACGCCGTGGAAGATACCGGAGTTCCCTCCACGGCCGGGTCGGTTGTTTACGGCAGAGGCGCCCCAGTAGCGATCTTCGAGGACTCGTTGCGGGTTGTTAAAGGAGGGGACATTCCTGGGCACATTGAAAGCCATATCGTTCAAGGCAGTAGCTCCGACCTCGACCGCCTTTTCTTTTATGTTCTGGGCAGCTCGCGACGCCGTCACTTTGAAAACGTCGAGGGCTGTGTTCCGGTGTAGGTTGAAAGGGTCGCGAACATTCATGTTACGCTCTCAGCATTGTCGCAGTGTGGGTACCAGCGGTTTCAAGCATACGAGGACGGGACGAACAGGTCGCCAAAAAAACAGCCAATACCGCCTGTGGAGGGGGGGCAAGGTGCGGAGTTCAACAACCGACAGGAAGCAACAGGAATGAAGATTGTTGCAGCGATGCGATGTAGATGGGCAACAGGAAAAAAAAGATTAAAGAATAGAAAACAAAAGGAAAGAGAGACAGCAACGAAGACCAAAACAGTACGGATGGAGCACGCGGAATCAATGATGTGGGCTTTCCACGTTAGCTAGAGCGAGCTGTGCTTTACCCACTAACAATCCGCCAACCCGCTGCCTGCCTTGCACGCGCGTCCACTATCCGGCTCACGCTCAGCTGGCTTGGCCTTGGCTGTCAATGGAACCACCCAACCCACCCCTGGACTCTGAGAAAAGGCCACCTATAAGTTGTGGATTGACGCGACCGGCCTCATTAGTCGTAGCTCTTAGGACATGGCGGAAGCACACTGACACGCTGATAATCCGATGCATACCCGTGCCCGCCCCCACTTTAATTGGAACTCGAGGACTCGTCACCCACTAAAGTGGGTGCTGAACACCCATACGTCCATAACACCCATATGTCCAAAAAAGTGATTAATTGAATCTATTCCCACCCTCAACCCCTCTTCAGCAAGCGACCACAGCCCTCATCATCAATGATATATAATGGCTGTAATGTCCCGTCAATTCTCATCTTCCGAGCCTTTTTTGCGGCCTCAAAAACCACCTTTTTCGTGGTTTGGCGGATCTTTTGCTCAAGGGACTGTATCACCTTCACAGCCTTCGCATACTCGTTTTCCTGCCTCTGCCTCACCATTTTCCTTCCATCTTTGACTTGGATAACCCCTCCTGTTTGTAGTTGTGTATTTCGTGCCTGACGACGAGCTCTGCGGACCTTTTCAGCTAAATTGGTCCTTGAGAGATCTCTCTTGACCTGGATCAATTCAGACCCTTGGGTTAGGGCCCCTCTGATGAATCGATCTAGATTGTGGTTGAATGGCGAGACCTCTCCAGTCAGCTCTTCGATTTGGTTGCTGATGATCTCTGATGCCTCAGAGAGCTTATTCGCCACTCTTCTGAGTTTCCTGATGGTTGTAGGAGTACTGAAGGAGGAGGACGACGATCCTGTGTTGGGTGGTGTGGTCACTGTAGGAGGGGTGCCATCTCGGATTGCGATCTTCTCCAGCACCACTTGTGGGTTGAATGGGTTTATCCCAGTCTTCTTAAAAGCTGATATAATAGTAGATTGCTTGAAGGTTTGTTTACGAATGGACTGAATAAAACTGAGGAACTCCAGCTTGGTGATGTTGGTACAGCCTTCCCGGACTATGGTGTCAACTGCAAGGCTGTGGTAGTGCTTGAGAGGCTGAAACACTACCACATCCAGTGGCTGAAGGAGATGGGTTGAATGAGGAGGGAGGCCAAAAGGAAGGATCTCATGATCCTCACAATACTGTAGGAACTCAACAGTGTGATGAGAGCCATATCCATCAATCAGAAGGAGCCTCTTGTGGCCCTGGGTCCGGTTCTTTGAGTGTATATCGAAGTGCTTGATCCAATCGAGGGACATCTGGTCATTCGAATAACCAGTTGGCGATACTCCAATTACTGTATCCGCCTCCAAGTCCTTGATGCCATACCATCTGCTCATATGAACAGAGCCACTAAGGATCAAGAACGCAGGGATATAATCACCTGCTGCGGATATGGCCTCAATCGCAGTTGCTGACTCTCTGTTGGTTGGGATGGCGAAGTAATGGGCCCTCTTGCGTTTGGTGATGACCATCTTATCCTTCCCAACTCCTATTTGGAAGCCAGTCTCGTCCATGTTCCAGATATCAGAGGGTTGTATACCATATACCTTAATGGTCTCTTGGAGCATCAGAAACCAACTGTTGATAACCTCTATATCCTCAGACTTCTTCCGTTCCATATCAAGGGTCTTCTCTTTGGCGTAGAAGTACCCATGCCTCTTGATGAATCGACTGGCCCACATAGGGTTGACAGTTGGAGGAGGCATCTGATGATCTTCATGGGACTTAGCCAAGAGGTAATTGGCAGCATCCACAAGAAGCTCTCGCCGTAGGGCAAGATTCATATGATCCATTCGATCAATATAGTGACAAAGAGCCTTCTCCTGGTCCCAGGTAAGCTTTCTACCGTGGACTGGGCGGTCCTTAAGAGATGGTGTTCCTGAAAGCCTCCGATACAGCTTCTTACGTGGTATCTGGTATTTCTCAGCCACGGCAGTAAGCTTTAAGTTCGGGTTTTCACGAATCGATAGAATGGCCTCCTGGATACGCTCCTCTTCAGTTTGATTGAATTTGGTCATTGTGGTGGCTTGGATCGAAGGTGGTGATGTTGATGTTGAGCTTGAGGGATTTTTTGGACATATGGGTGTTATGGACGTATGGGTGTTCAGCACCCACTTTAGTGGGTGACGAGTCCTCGAGTTCCAATTAAAGTGGGGGCGGGCACGGGTAGTCTCTTTGAGGTCGGCGCGAAAACACGCCGATCCTCCCGACACGGGTGCCTACCTACCTACCTACCTACCTAGGCACGGTACCTTGGTAGGTACCCATCTATAAACACATGGCGTGGGCACATGCTTAGGTAATCGTCCGTTCAGCTGGCAAGCACTGCTTTAGGCGCTTTGTGACAGTAATCCGGGGCTCGGAAGGGCACAGTCGGCGAGCATCCGATCATTTCCAAAGAGCGAGCACCGCCCCGGATATCTAAGGTTTGCCGCTTCAAGATCTCCGAAGGCGACTCGGTGCAACTCCCGGAACGGCCTTTAGAGCCCGCCGTCGAAAGGCGCATGTTGTCAAAACACCAAATATACATGACAGCGAGCAAACGACTTGATATGAGTCACTCAGGAACTCAGTAAGATCCGCATCTCCACACAGTCATAGGTGGCGTATTCATACATTTGGACGTTGTCTCGAAGACGAAACCACATACAGCGCACTCGCTGAACACGGGCTACAGCCATTCTCAGCACCATGTCATTCAAGAACTTCCCCTTCCTGACCCCTGACGAGTTTTCCGAGGTGTGTCATCACTTCGATAGCCAATATTGCCGTGCTACGCTGGGTCCGTTGCGGCAACGGTTCAAGTTGAGGGTATGCACCGCACTCGACACGTCGTTTGCGTCTGGCGTCGAATACACAACGTACTTGCAAATCGTCCGGCCGCTTGAGGCCACGCTGGATTGTGGGGATCTCTCCTCAGTTCTGGACAAGTTTTCTTTCGTGGAAGGCGGCTCGGGAACAGACGCACTTGGGCTGGGCGATGAAGCTATGATTGATGCCGAGGAATCTGACGAGGTAATGTCCTCGAGCTTGTCTTTTCGTGGCCAGCTGCCTGACCGGGTGACGCCATAGGCTGCTCTCTCTAAAACCCGGGCACCAGACTCCGGATATGTCGTCTATGAAGTGCACCTGCATCCCACGTATCGGATGCCATGCTTGTGGTTCACGTTGCACGGGCTGCCAGCTGACGAGCCCGCCTTCAATCTCGACACCGTCTTTCGACGGCTGGTCCCCGATCAGTTCAAGGATGCTCTGCGCAGGACAAGCGGCATCGGAGGCATCTCCGGCGACGTAAGTGCCCATCAGCTGTGAGCAGGTCAATTACAACTTCTGAAAGAGACCATCTGCAGGTCTGTACTAACACATGAGGCTGCAGCACCACCCCCTCACGGGACTACCCTCGTTTTTCATCCACCCATGCCTTCTCGGGGACGCCATGTCGGGCTTCGACTGTTCCAGAGAACAGTATATGATGCTGTGGCTCGGCCTGGTTGGCGGATGCGTGGGGCTATGGGTCCCTAAAGAGATGGCCATGGAGTCGACCGGCTGAAGCACGCCGCCCTCGGCCTCCCGTCATCTCGCCACTGAATGAACTAGTTTGTAAGACCCTCGAGGGGATCAGTCGTCGTCGCTGTCCTCTTCCATGGCAACGTCACTGTCATCGTCTTCTTCCTCGTCCCTCGTCCGCTTCTGACCCCTTGCATCGGATGTCTGCGCATCACTCATCGGCTGGTCACCGCCGGCCGAGGGCTTTGCCGGGGCGGTGCCAGGAGCAGCGCTCGATGCGGCACCCGGTGCTGGGGCGTTGAAGATGCTCTTCTGGAGGTCCGTCACTTCGGTGCTGGAAGCTCCAGCTGTCGAGTTCGGCATTTTGTATGTGCCGTCCAGCTTGGCGACGAAGTCGGACTTTGACTTGGCGTACTGGATAGTCTGTTCACGCGGTTGGTCAGCAATTATCGTCTGTGGTCCAGCATTCTCCGGGGAGTATACCAAAGGACGGCCAAGGAACTCGAAGCCTTCGAGAGAGCGCATGGCTTGGGTCGCTGTTTGTACATCGCGGAAGGTGATGTGCGCTTGCCCTCGCATCTTCATCGTCTTCATGGCAACGATATCGAGAACGGGCCCGTACGTCGAGAAGAGCAGGTAGAGTTCGGTTCGTAGATCTTGTTTCTGGATCTTGTTGGACGGCAAGTTCGTCACATAGAGTCTATAGACATTAGCAAATGCTCTAGTAACGCGATAATCTCCACTCACGTCTGGTTTGGGGGAACCGTCGTGACCTTGGCGGGTAGTGATGCGTTAGGCGCAAGGCCACGAGGGGGAGCGACGGCCGCCATTGTGCGATGCCGCGTGCGAGAAGCGTGGACGAGAATAAAGACAACGTTGATATATACCGTCGGAATATGCCAAGCTGAATCAGTTTCGTGGTGGTCTAGGATTGGCGCGCTGCGGTTCTATCGTGTTACAATCGTCGCGGTCTAAATTTTTGTATTGAATATCCGGCCACCGCAGTTTAGTTGGCTGAACGTCTTTGAGGGAGCTTCGTCGCTAGCGTGCCGACACTCTACTGAATGGAGAGCACGCCCCAGGGGGGTGGCCTTAATGCCCTGCTGCCCTTTAGAAGCACCATTACCTACTTAGGTACCTAGGTACTATGCACCTACCTATGTATATACCTACCTAGGTACGTGACCCCATCTGCCCCACCACGGGCACCTCTCAGGTGGTACGCAGTAATGTACGCAATGCATGCACCTTTGCGTATGGACTGCCTGGGGTTGGTACCTTGCCTTGCTTGACGAGGTCAGCCAGTACCTCCTAACACTGCCCCAAGAGCCGCAACTTCGTCTTCCGACATACTCTGCACTTCCTTCTCTTCCCTTGCCTAATAGAACCGAACCGAACGAAAAGAGTGATAGTAGAGAGCTATACTCCTATCACGAAACAATCCCTAAACATGGCGGCCCCCCAGGTTCACCACCTCTTCCACGCTCCCATCGCGGACCACTCGTTCTCTGCCGACCGTCAGACGTTGGCCATCGCCCGCGACTCGACCATTGAGCTGTATGGACAAGCCGGCAGCGCCTTCAAGCTCAAGGACGAGCTCAAGGGACACGACAAGACTGTCACGAGCGTAGACATTGCTCCCAAGAGCGGCCGCATTGTATCCTGCTCTCAGGGTATGTCAACGCCCGCAGCCGCTATCTCCACCGGCACCAGTTGAGAATAGTACCTGACTTGTCACGATAGACCGAAACGCCCTCGTCTGGGAGCCCTCTCCGACCGGATACAAACCCACTCTTGTCCTCCTTCGAATTAGTCGCGCCGCGACCTTTGTACGATGGTCTCCGTCGGAAACGAAGTTCGCAGTTGGCTCGGGCGACCGTGTCATTGCCGTCTGCTACTTCGAGGAGGAAAACGACTGGTGGGTGTCGAAGCACTTGAAGAAGCCCATCCGAAGCACCATTACATCCGTCGCATGGCACCCCAACTCGGTCCTTCTTGCTGCCGGATCGACCGACGCCCACGCTCGTGTTCTTTCCAGCTTCATCAAGGGTGTCGATGCCCGCCCGGAGCCGACTGCTTGGGGTGAACGCTTGCCGTTCAATACTGTCTGTGGAGAATACCTCAATAACTCTGCCGGCTGGGTTCACTCCGTTTCGTTCTCACCTAGCGGAAACGCTTTGGCCTTTGCTGCCCACGACAGCAGTATCACCGTCGTGTACCCCAGTGCTCCTGAACAGCCTCCTAGGGCCGTTGTCACCATTACGACCCAGCTCCTTCCCTTCATGAGCCTTCTCTGGAGCTCGGAGGACGAGATCATCGCTGCAGGCTACGACTGTGAGGCTTTCCGATTCAAGGGTGGCGAGGACGGCTGGGTTCTGGCAGGCACCCTCGAGTCCAAGGGCCGCCCTGGCCTCAGCGACACCCGTGAGGAGTCTGCCCTGAACATGTTCCGGCAGATGGATCTCAAGGGTAAGGTAAAGGACGACACCCAGCTCAAGACGGTTCACCAGAACACCATCTCCACCCTTCGTGCCTACGAGTCATCGGGCGACAGTCTTACAAAGTTCTCATGTAAGTCTCCCAGCCTTTGTCATGTTGATCTTCAAAGCTGACCGGAAATGAAGCAAGCGGCGTTGACGGAAGAATCGTCATTTGGAGTACTTAGATTTATCTTTCATAGCGAGCTTTCAGTGCAATATCACAATGTCTCATACCTCTCCTTGGTTCTGAATATGTAATTCGTCAGAGTATAATACACGGGCTTCTGGGCGATTCTTTCTTTGGAGAATTTGGGCGAAAACTTTCGATAATCCAGCATTTACTTATAGGTCGCCCGCGAAACCTCAAGCTCAGATTGCGTGCGGTCCTCACATCAGCCACTGCGTCGCCAAGCTGTGCGTCAATATGGAGCACCCCGATTCTCATCACTCGCCCAGCAGGTTCATCTATGATCTTCCCATTAGACAATCTAGCACTGATACCGATGCCTCTGGCGCCTCGTTGAACGAACCACTGCCCGTTTGGCGACCTTTTCATGTAGAACCGCCTTGTCGTTCGTCGGTGACCTGGCCTGTTGTTGGGAGACGAAGCTCCCATGCCAGCTCGTTTGTGCCGTTCGTTGTGCGAGCTCCCATTTCAGAAGCTTCGGCCATCAAGCAAGAGCTCGCCGCCACGGATAGCAGGGAGACGAGCCCCATGGACACCGAGGCTGCCCCGGAAGCTCGACGATCGGAACGGTCCATGTCAATGATGGCTGCTTTGGTAAGTTTCCCCCGCTTGGTACAAGATATTCCCAGCGTCTGCAGTCACCGACATGACCGCAGCTGCACAATGGTAACTCTAAAGAACTCAGGACGGAGAGGTTGAAAACGCGAGTCCACCGCAAGGTAGGCAAAGCCTGTCATACGAGGCAACGGTCAACCGCGTCCATGAACTCTGTCTCCAGGCAACACGGACATATCTCGAAGAACGAAGGACGAATCTACGGATGCGAGTGGCGCCAACTACGATGTATCACTTCAGCATGCGACGCCAATCCCCGAGGGCTTCGTTCCGCTTTGCTCCATACACCAACTCCCGGCAAAGGTTCAGAGACTTGCCACCTGCAGCCTCGGAGATGACAGCCGGGGTTGCGGAGGCCTCGACCGACTCGCTGCTGGTCAACATTGGTAGAATCTGCGATGGGGTTTGGGCGCAGGCCCAGAGGGACCGACTTCATGTCCCAGGTGCAGAGAAGGCTGCAGTGGTGAACATGAGGCACTTGCTGGACTGGGCCGAGACAGTCACCAACACGCCACAAAGTTGGGCATACATTCGGCAGGTGATTACGCATGGGAAGTGCCTCTGTGCGTGGTTGGGCGACTGTGATGGGATGGCCGAGATCGACCGGCTGGGTTTGTAGAGAGAGAGAGATATGGTTGGGCGTCTGGATACCGGTGAAGATCTCCGAGTGGTGTGCGTGAGCTCTTTTTTCTACGAGCGTGGTTACATCGCTTGTTAGGTGGTATTAGGTAGGTACCTATGTTAGAGAAGGCCGCGAAGAAGGCCTAAGAGGTAGTCAGGGCGTGGATGTTTAGGCGATTGCCCGCCAACCACCATGATTAGCCTGCCCTGAGGGCCAGATTCGTAGCCACAGAATGGATAAACTTTTGGCCAGTTCTGTTACGAGAAAAGGATTGGAGAGGATTTGTGACGGGGTTGCTTGCTCGACCTTTCTTCTGTGTTGTGTTACTACTCTCCTCTTGAGACGCAAATCCAACGTATTGCCACCTGACACGTGAGTATGAGCAATATAGGTCGAACTAGAATCGTCTCAGCCAGTTGAGTTGAGTCAGTCGGTCTTCCTTTCTTTTAAACCGACTGCTTTTCAAGTATCGCTCCGTTGGCCTTACAGCATGGTCAAATCTACAGAGTACCGGGTGGGCATGACATGGCATCATGGCATCATGGCATATGCGATCGATTTATGGCAAGAAGACAGTGACATCTGCTAGCAGAGAAGGCGCACATACCCCCCCTAACTTCTACCCGCTGATCTAACCCACTCATCCGAGCCACCCCACCAACGACACTGTGACATCCACTTCAGCCCGGCACTAGCTACCTACTACGTATGAAGTTCTGCCCCTACAACTCTGTGACGCGTGCTGGCTGGGCTTTTGATCGGTCATTTCCTTCCATCACCAACACCGCAACCACGTAGTCCTGTCGCTTCTTTTGAGCAGAGGACGTTACCGTCATTGTCTGTGAAAACTCACTGGCCCTTTTCTTGTAGGTTATCTTTTGTCACTCCCTTTTCTTTTTTCTCTTTTCTTTGCTTGGCCTCCCTTCTTCTCCACAGTTGGTCCGGTATGGCCCAGGTTACTCACCGCATGTAGACGACCCGCCACCATTTGTCTGGAAAGACCCCGCCGTAGCTCTCTGCGCAAGACACTTCGCTTGCGCGGCGCCGATTACCAACAACCTCCACCATACTTGCTGCCCCTATACACCCCCGCCTTACTTGATTCTCTTGGTCGACCACCTACCGAGACTTTGTCGTAGCGGTACGCGGATAGCCATGATCAAGGCGGCATAATGGAACCTACCATGTCAACCCAAGAGCGCCAGCTCTGCGAGTTCCTCAGAGAACTTCCGGCAAGATGGAACTACGAGTACGACGACCAAGCACACCATGACCTGCTCGAAAGTCTCTTCTGGTCGTTGGCAGGTGGCGAGCGTTACATGCCCCTCTTCTTCCCCTCCGGCCGACCTTCACACAACCACAAGCTCCACGATGCCCAGGGCGCAGTCGAAGGCGCCGAGTATACCGAAGCCGCCCGAGGCAAGCGATGCGGCCACATATTCAAGCCGGGAGAAGCCTCCTACTCCTGCCGAACCTGCAGTACTGACGACACGTGCGTTCTGTGCATGCGATGCTTCGACTCCACCGACCACGCCGGCCACATGGTCCGCATCAGCATCTCAGTCGGCAATAGTGGCTGCTGCGACTGTGGCGATGACGAGGCTTGGCGACTCCCCATGTTCTGTACGATTCACTCTGAGACGAACCCGGAAAAGGGCGAGGGCAAGGGGAAGGAACCGGCCGGTCTCCCCGAAGACCTGGTACAGAACATGCAGATGACGATTGGTCGCGTCTTTGACTACATCTGCGATGTAATATCGTGCTCACCAGAACAGTTGCGACAGGGCAAGACGGCAGACTCGATCCAAGCCGACGAAGAGCTCTCGCGCCTGTCTCCGGATGTCTACGGAGAGGGCCCCTCCGGACATTCCGAATATGCCCTGGTTCTCTGGAACGACGAGAAGCACACGATGGAGGACGTCCAGAATCAGATCGCACGGGCTTGCAGGACAACAGAGGCCCAGGCTTTGCAGCGCGCTACGGAAACAGACCTTATCGGCCGGAGCATCCTAAAGCGCCTCGACGATCTAGACGCCCTGCTTGAGATGGCCACCATGCTGGAGCATATCAAGGTCACTGTTACCATCAGGTCATCGCGCGACACGTTCCGCGAACAAATGTGCGGCGCCATGATTGAGTGGCTAAGCGACATTGCTGGATGCAGCGTCGGGTCAGACCATATCATCTTGCGAAACACTGTCTGCCAGGAGATGATGAAGCCATGGCGGAAGGGCAGCCCCGGAAGCCATGCTATTGTGGGCAAGGACGGTATCTACGACGAGGAGAAATTTCTGGCAAACCTCGAGCGATCTCAGTCCTTCACCCAGCATATCATACTTCAGATGCAGCGCATTGTGACTCAACAGCAAGCACGGGCCGTAGACAGTGACGATGAAGATATCGACATGGGCAGAGGAAATGGCACTCCTGACAGTGACGCGGGAGACGACGGCGACGACGACGACGACGACGACGACGAGATTGATGATGACGATATCATGATGGTTGACGTTCGAGCCGACGGGCCCGGAGATATCGGCCTCGAATGGCGTGGCAACGATCAAGCTCTGGAAGAAGATGAAGCTACGATGGCCGGTTACCCGCCGCCTCCGCCTCCACCTGCAGCTGCTCGGCGGGCCATCAGAGACCGCGACCTGACGCCCTCTGATTCCGACACAGCCGAACCGCTGATTGCACCTGCGATCTATGCCAAGGCCAACCTGGAAATTCCAAAAACGCCCGGACAGGGTGAGAAGGCGCCATCACCGAAGCCCGGCAGGTACTGGCTCGAGACTCCTCCAGGTTACATGAATCGAGAGAACGTTCCTCCGGCCGAGGATGTCTTCCAACGGGTCCGGCTCGATTGGCTCATCCTCTTTGACCTTCGCATGTGGAAGAAGGTCCGCAACGACCTCCGCTCTCTCTACATCTCAACTGTGGTTTCGATACCCGAATTCAAGCGCATCCTAGGTCTTCGGTTTGCCGGATTGTACACGACATTGGCCCAGTTGTACTTGATTGGGGACCGAGAGCCTGACCATTCCATCATCAACTTGTCGCTGCAGATGCTCACGACACCGTCCATCACCGCAGAGATCGTTGAACGGGGCAACTTCATGACGAGCTTGCTCGCCATCTTCTACACATTCCTCACAACGAGGCAAGTGGGTTACCCATGGGATGTCTCGTCAAATGCAGTTCTTGCCTTCGATTCCGGCTCGGTGACGAACCGCCGTATGTACCACTTCTATCTGGATTTGAAGTACCTCTTTGGCTCGCCACAGGTTCAGGAGAAGCTTAGGACTGAGGAACGGTACCTTTTACAATTCCTCGACCTAGTCAAGTTGCACCAAGGCATCGGACCGAATGTCCGCGCTGTCGGAGAACACGTTGAATACGAAACTGACAGCTGGATAACTGCCTCGCTTGTGACGCGCGAAATCAACAGGCTTGCTCGGCAGCTTGCGGACGCTTACAGGAACGTGCCGGATAACGAGGCTCACTTCGTCGCTCAGGCAATCAGACTGACCGCCAAGACTGTCATTCTTCATTCTGTTGGTGCCGAGCGTCATCGCTTCAAGCAGGCCGAGATCAAAGAAGAGATCAAGTTCAAGGCCCTGGGCGATTTCGAGTTCGATAACGAGTCGGCGCGGTACGAAGTCGTCAAGTTTACGGTCGAAGAAGACCCCATTAGCTTCCATCATGCTCTGCACTACACCCTTTCATGGCTGGTTGAGTGCGGGAAGTCTCTCCCTGCTTCAAGCATGAGAGCACTCTTGAGCTTCACTGCGCAAGACTTGAAGCTGCCCCCGCGCTCCATGGGCCGCAAGGTTATGCCACGACGGGACAACTCCCCAGAAGACAACCTCATGGCTGCGTTTGACTATCCCCTGAGGGTCTGCGCCTGGCTGGCTCAAATCAAGGCGAACATGTGGGTGCGAAACGGCATCAGCCTGCGGCACCAGGCGGCGACGTATCGCGGAGTCAGTCAAAGAGATGTCTCCCATCACCGAGACATCTTTCTCCTTCAAACCGCATTGGTCGTCGCTGATCCTAGTCGCGTCCTCGCGTCCATCATTGATCGGTTCGGCATGGAGAAGTGGGTGAAGGGAATATTTGAACAGAAGTCTACCGCACAAGACGACGCGCAGCATTTGGATGTCGTCGAGGACATGATTCACCTCCTGATTGTGCTTCTCAGCGACCGCACCTCGCTGATTGCCCCCGAGGATGAACCCAACGCCAACGTACTCGCCATCCGTCGCGACCTCACCCACATCCTTTGTTTCAAGCCGCTCTCCTTCAACGAAATCAGCAACAAGTTGCCTGAGAAGTGGCAGGAACAGGAAGACTTCCATCGTGTCCTCGACGAAATGGCATCGTTCAAACCCCCCGAGGGTGTCTTGGACGTCGGCACATTTGAGCTGCGGCCTGAATTCGTCGAGCACATTGACCCTTATATCGCCCACTATAACAAAAATCAGCGAGAGGAGTCCGAGTTGGCATATCGGAAGAAGATGGCCATCAAGACTGGCAAGCCATTAGAGGAGATCGTATACGAGCCCAAGCTTCGGCCGATCCCTTCGGGCCTCTTCAAGGATCTGGCTGCGTTCACCAACACCGGCATGTTCGGCCAGATCATCTACTACTCACTGTTGTATCCACTCGTTGCGGCTAGGCTCACGCCAAGCGTGCCCACGACCCGGATCGAAACCTTCCTTCAGGTCGTACTCCACCTCATTCTTATCGCGATCTCTGAGGACAAGGCGGACGAGATTGAGATGACGGAAGAGTCGCTCAATTCGTTCGTGTTTATCGCCCTAACGCGAACCGCTCGGAGCAACTTCATGCAAGAAGCGCCGAACGCGAAGACCATCGTTGCATTGCTCGACATGATGTCTACCAAGGAGGAGTTCAAGGCATGTCACCCCAAGATTGGGCTTATCCTCAAGAGAATGCGGCAAAAGCGGCCGCGCAACTTTGAGAATGCCTACGCGCGACTTGGTGTCTCCGTCGACCGCATTGATACCGCCTCTCCGGCGAACAACTCCGCAGAGGAGGAGCGGGAACGCAAGAAGAAGGCGGCGCTGAGCCGGCAGGCAAAGGTCATGGCTCAGTTTCAGCAGCAGCAGAAGAGTTTCTTGGAGAACCAGGGCAACATTGACTGGGGCTCCGATCTCGAGGACGAAGAAGAGGTGGAGCAGACAGGTGATCGAAAGAACAATTGGAAGTATCCGACCGGCACCTGCATTCTGTGCCAGGAGGATACGGACGACCGTCGTCTTTACGGCACATTTGCTCTCTTCAACGAGAGCCATATCCTTCGACAGACAGACCTGCAGGACCCTGACTTCGTGCGGGAAGCCTTCCACGCGCCCTCGAGCTTGGATCGATCTGCAGAGGACATTCGTCCCTTTGGGGTCGCCCACGAGAACCGGCAAGAAGTCACAAAGGTCAACGCCAAGGGAGAGAAGTTCGTTTCCGAGCGCCAAACGATAGGTAAAGGCTTTCCGTCGAACCTTTCCCGCCCCGGGCCTGTCTCGACCGGCTGTGGCCACATGATGCACTACAGCTGTTTCGAGATGTACTTCGACGCAACCAACCGGCGACACCATCACCAAATCGCAAGGCATCACCCGGAAAACCTTCGAAGGCAGGAGTTCGTCTGCCCGTTGTGCAAGGCTCTTGGCAACGCATTCTTGCCTATCATCTGGAAGGGCCAGGAGGAATGTTTTCCAGGCCCCCTCCAGTCCCAGCGCATTTTCGCGGACTTCCTCGATACTCAGATGAGATCGGGCCACTACATCCTTGGTGCAAACCGCCCACCTGACGAGGTCCAGTCATCGTTTGCGAGCTACACGGCAGGGCAAGTTACCGGCGCCTTAGCAGAGAAGGCGTCCCAACTGTTGGAAGAAGCCTGGACAGCTGACGAGTCTGGTTCTGACTCTGTGGTGGCCAACACGCCTCTGACGTCTCTGTTCCCCATGGCCAGCACGCCAATCACCAACCGTCGGTCTCTACAGAGCGATGGCTCTACCCTCATGGGGGAGTTGACCAGGGTATACCGTCGTCTTCGCGATACTGTGCGGTCGAACGGCTTTAAGACACGCCATGAAAAACGTAGCATGGAACTAAGAGAGAGGAACGAGCTTTGCCACAGTGACGTCCTGTCAAAGCTGGTTGGTTATTCGGTGTCGGCTGTAGAAATCCAGCAGCGCGGCACCGAGGCCCAGTACGGCATGACACTCTTGGAAAAGATACCCGAACAGAGCTTGACGCATCTGCGCATTCTGGCGGAGACTGCGACTGCGTACAGAGCTGTTGGCGGTCTCAAGGCCGGCGGTGACAACTGGATCGACGAAGAGTTCCGGCTGGACAGCGAGCGGCAACACGTCCAGCTCTTCGTTTCGCAATACTTTGGACAAGAGACAGAGCATGTCAGGCGACCCGTCGACGTCTACCCGCCTTTGCTCAGCGAGGATGCTTTCATTTTCCTCACGGAGTGCGTCTTTGGCCTCATTCCCGCACAGAACTTCGACGTTACGCACATCCTGAGACTGTGTTATCTCGCAGAGATTGTCAAGGTCGTTTATCACATGGGGCGCAACATCCCGGTGTCCGCATGGGTCAGTCATCTTCTTAACAGGGAGACCCAGGACCCTGCACTGAAGAACTTTGCCGAGTTCTGCCTCGCCATCACCAAGGTTGGCATGGAGATCAACGTGGCCCACCGCGAAATGCCGGCAGATCTAGGCGACAACCGGGGATTCGGACAACCGGAGCTGGATAACCTAGAGGGCTACTACACTTTCGTGAAAAAGTACGCCTTGACCTTCCTCAGGAAGAGCGTCGTTCTTCTTTATGTCAAATACGGCGTAGACTTCAACAGTCACGTCTCCCCTCAGCCGGACGCGGACGAACTAGATCGCCTTACTGAAGCCCTCCGGGTTCCGACATTTGACGAGATGTGTGCCTCCATCACCGACCATGGACCTACTTGCGGCTGGTCAGCTTCGACCACGAGCCTGGTCAGCGGCTGGATTCGACACCAGATTGTGTGGCCTGGTGACGAAAAGGACAAGCTCCCCCGTTCTGCGCTCCTCAGCCATCCGGGCATTTTCGAGTTGGTTGGGCTGCCAAAGAACTACGACGCACTCATCGAGGAAGCCACCCGACGCAGGTGCCCGACGACAGGCAAGGATGTCTCGGATCCCATGATTTGCCTGCTCTGTGGAGATGTCTTTTGTGGTCAGGCTGTATGCTGTCTCAAGGAGGAGACATCACCTGGCGATCGCGAGCCCCAGAGGATCGGCGGCTCGCAGCAACACATGCGAAAGTAAGTTGGAACAAACACCTACGACCCTCTTCCTCCCCCAACTCGAGAACATGCACATGATGCTGACATTTTCGCGCTTAGATGCCAGGGGAACATTGGCTTGTTCCTCAATATCCGCAAGTGCTGCATCTTTTACCTTTTCCGGCTATCGGGCTCCTTCAGCAGCGCACCTTACATCGACAAGTATGGCGAGACGGACCTGGGTCTGCGTCACGGGCGCCAGCTGTTCCTGAACCAGAAACGCTACGACTCCATGCTGAGAAACACGTTCCTCAGCCACGGCATCTCGAGCTTTATTAGTCGTAAGCTGGAGGCGGAGATCAACAACGGCGGCTGGGAGACGATCTGAGCTTGGCCGACGGAAGGACTGACTGTGTTGGGTTGACGACAAAGGAGGAGGGATGGGTTTCTTCTCGACGTGAGCTGCCTGATTGGTTACCCTTGGAGTGGAATAGATGTTGCATCTGCCTACCATTGCTTGTTCATTGTCAGAACACACTCGTCATCGGTAAGCGGGGAAGGCGGGAGAAGTGAGTTTTCAGCAAGTGGGCAAGAGTATTTTTGGGGTAGCTATAAAGAGGCTTATAATAAAGGTAGAATAAAATCCTGCAAAGACGTTTCTGTAGTCTTATGCTCAGCAAGGCTCCTGCTTTCTTCTTCTCCCCGTCTTCTTCTTTTCTGCGGTCTAAAATTCCCGTCGTTGCCTACGTGCGTGCGTAGTTTGGTATCAAATCTCCAAAATATCAGCTCTCCTCTTTTTTCCCTCTCTCCTCTCTCTCCACGGATAGCTTCGGTTTGTGCCTCTTCCGTTGCCACGTCAAATCCCCTCCCCGAGTGACATGCCACCTATGTTCCGCCCATGTCAACGTCCTCTTCCTGTTTTATCGGCGGCTCCACGTTAGCGACATCGTCCTTGTTTTCTTCCTCCGCCACATCCGTCGCGTGACCGTTCGTCACCCCCGCCGCCGTGGTCTCCGCCGTGGTCTCCGCAGTGGTCTCTGCCGCTGTAGTCACCCCAGCGTCGCCCCCGCCACCGCCACCGCCGTCCCCGGACCCATTCGACACTCTCTTGTATCGCCGAATCGTCCCGTCTTGTCCCGCGCTGACCATGACGTCCCCATGGACGTCGACCCAGAAGCACACGCTGGCACCCCGCTTGCCGCCGTTGGCACGGTCCTTCTTGGCGTGGGCGGGGATCCGCTGGACAACCTCCTTGGTGACGACGTCCCACAGCACGATCTCGCCGTCCTCGCTGGCCGAGGCGACAAAGGCGCCCTCGCCGGGAACAATACCGAAGCAGCCGCCGATTGCGAAGCGGCTGTTGATGTGGCCTTGGTACGTCTTCTTCACGGACCCGGCAACGTAGTCCCACAAGCGAATACTGTTGTCGAGGTTAAAGGCGAGGACGAAGCGACCGTTGGGCGCGAAGCAGACGGACGTCACGGCCGGGTTGTCCTCGTGAACGAGGGTGCGCAGGCACTGGCCCGTGTAGGTGTCCCAGATGCGACTGTTATGAGGAAAGGAGTATCTGGGTCAGCGAATCGTCGTGAGGGAAAAGGAGAAGGTGGGTGACGGGTGTATGCGGGAAAGAAACTCACATCAGGCCGTCGGTCGAGCAGCTCACGACCAGGGTGCCGTCGCCGCAAAAGTCGATACCGCCGACCGGGTCGCTGTGCGCCGGCAGGCTGCGCATCAACCTCCCAGCTCTGACGTCCCACAGGAAGACGGCCTCGTCATAGGACCCGGAGGCGAGGATATTCCCCTTGGGCGAGAAGGCGAGACACATGACATAGTTATGGTGGCCCCGCAACGGCGGCATCGGGCGAGCCGAGGGCGGTGCGGCACCGTTCTTGGCCAGGGCGCTGACCCCTTTGGCCGTCGACTTAGGCCGCCCCGTAACGCGGTCCCAGAGACGAATCGCCTTGTCGTCAGACCCGGACGCCAGCGTGCCACTGTCGGGACTCCAGGCGACGCAGCTCACGCCTGCCATATGGCCCACCAGGGTATCCATGTGTTCACCCGTCGCGGCGTCCCACAGCTTGATGGTCCCGTCGGCCGAGGCGCTTGCAATCCATCGTCCGTCAGGGGATATGCGCACCTGTGATACGGGCTTTCCCGCGTGGCCGCTCATGACCTGCTGCTCTTCAAACCGCGGCCGCACGGGGCCTTTCTTCGTCGGCGCGGGGGTGACAGGCGTCGTCGCCGTAGCGCCCGTGTCCACGCCATCGCCATCGCCGTTCGTGGATGAGAGCCGCAGACGGCGGTCAACGGCGCCGGAGAGGCTGCGCGGGGAGCTGCCTGCTGATGTGGAAGCCGGTGACTGCGATCGCGTGCGGGATTCGCTGCGGGAGCGGGAGCGGGAGGGCGAGGCGGTGGGAGACCTAGGCGTCCGGGTGCGCGAGCGCGAAGGGGACCGGGATCTTGACTTTGAGCGGGTGTGGGAGTGGGAGGAACGGGAGTAGTACGCCTCGTTGAGCTCGTCGTCGCTGGGGCTCCCGCTGGGCGTTATGCTAGGACGGCTGCGGTGGGTAGCCAGGCGGCGGGGTTTGGTTGTGCGTTTCGCCGTCGCCGACTTGGCCCCGCGGGCTGCAGAGACGGCCGTCTTGCCGACTAGAACCACGGCGGGGGAATTGAGCTCGTCGGGGGAGCTGGATCGTGCGGCCGCGGTCGTGCTGTGTTCGAGGACCTTGCGACGTTTGGGAGGCGGTTCGGGGAGGGGCGTCGCGGCTGCGGAGGAATCGAGGTCTGACATTTTGGGCGTTTTCGTTCGGAACAAGGACTAGAATGAGGCTTCGTTACAGCAATTCGCTCCTAAGAGGCCCGTCGGATGCTGAGGAGGTTGTGAGTTGAATATCGGCAAACGAACCCCCCCCCGGACGAAGCTGGACAAAAAGAAAAGATGGGAAAGCCAAAGTCGATCGTCGACTTTGGGTCCCCAGATGATTAGGTACCTAGGTACAGGGGAACGCGACGTCTGGCGCTTTGTCCTTCAGCCTCGTCCTGCCGCACAGACTGTCTTATGGCCCCTGTCCTCCCAGCTGCAAAATTGCGCTAAGATAAGAGGATAACGCTTTGGCGGGTCATTAATCAGACTGCCGATTGGCCAATGGAGATTTACATGGATACGCGCGCCAAACGCACCCCGGCCCCGGCTTGTCGACAGCAGAAGTAAAAAAGCAAGTGGAGGAAGTTAACGTCACCGAGCTCAAGCCGCGCCCCAGTGTGCGCTTTCTCATCTCATCTCACGAGTGCGCACGCGCTCCAACCTCACCGGCTCTATAATGCAGCCTGCTACAAACGCTTGCTCTTGAGGGATAGCCCGTTCGATACCTTGGCCGTCGGATATTACTTGGAGCCTATATCTGCAGTCCTAAGTTCTGCCCGGAAGGTTCGGTGCAAATCTTGAAGAAAGGACTTGTCGCCCCGCTCCGTCCATCTTACACGAACGCTCGGTCTCGACTTGGTATAAGACCGGTCAATCCCCGGGTATCATTGACTGACACCACCAACAAACACCCTTTTTGTATACTAGCTAATTAACACTCACCTCATCAACCTTCTTCCCCTCTTTCTTTCACTTTCAGCACCGTCGTCTCGTAATCTCCGACCTGATAACCCCCGTCTTCCATCCGTCAACAGACAAAAACATGGAGGATCCCCCCCTCCCGGCCGACCTCCGCCTCCTGACCCTCAACTGCTGGGGTCTCAAGTACATCTCCAAGCTCCGCCCTGAGCGCCTCGCGGAGATCGGCCGCCGCATCGCCTCCCAGCCCGATCCGCCCCACGTCGTCGCCCTCCAGGAGTGCTGGGTCACGGCCGACTATGAGGCCATCCGCGCCGAGACCCGCCACGTCCTCCCGCATGGCAAATTTTACTACTCGGGCCCATTTGGTGGCGGCCTCGCCATCCTCTCCCGCTGGCCCCTCGAGGAGAGCTCTATGCTCCGGTACCCCCTCAACGGGCGGCCCACGGCCTTCTGGCGCGGTGACTGGTACGTCGGCAAGGGCGTCGCATGCGCGCGCATCCGCGTCCGCCTCGCTGACCCGTCCTCCTCCCACCCCGGAGCCGTCAGGGAGCACGTTCTCAGCGTCTTCAACACCCACACTCACGCTCCCTACACCGAGAACCAGCCCGGCGATACCTACCTTGCCCACCGCCTCGCCCAGTCCTGGGAGATGGCCAAGCTCCTCCGCGGAGCCGCCGAGCGCGGCCACCTCGCCCTCGCCATGGGCGATTTCAACATGCGACCCCTGAGCCTCCCGCACCGCATCGTCACTGCCCGCGCCCCCGTCCGCGACGCCTGGCGCGCGCTGCACCCGGACTCGTCCCTCGGCGCCGCCGACGACCCCTTGGAGGCGGCCCGTGGCCGGCCCGTCCCGACGGCGGACTTCAACCTTGAGGAGAACGGCGCCACGTCAGACCATGCGTACAACACCTGGCGCTGGCCCAAGGAGCAGCAGAAGAATCTGGGAAAAGGAGAGGGGAGGGTTGTCGTGCCGCCGGACGCGCCGGACAGGAAGGGGAAGCGTCTGGATTACATCTTCTTCAGCAGCGCCCCGTCCCGAGACAACGAGGGCGGGGAATGGCTAGTCCGCAGTGCGCGGGTGGGCATGGTCGATCCGCACCCTACGCTTGGCTGCTCCCTGAGTGACCATTATTCCGTGGAGGCGACACTGTCGTATCGTCGTCCCCGTCGCGCGTCCGACGACGACGGCATCCCCGAGAAGACCTCTTGCCTCCAAGACGCGTCAGACAGGCCTCGGCGAGAGTCTCTCTTGTCCGCAAACTCGGCCGAAAGCACGTCCCTCCCCCTGCCGGTCTACGACGACATTCTCTCCGAGATACGACGCTACGCTCGTCGGGAAGAGAGTCAGCGGAGCTGGCGCGCAATGCACTTCTTCGCCTGGCTCGCCTTGTCGATAGCCTGTCTCGTCGCCGTGTGGTTCAGCCCACACAACGTCGTTGCCTTCATCCTCATACTTCTGAGCAGTCTCGGCTTGGTCGCTGGAGTCGTGGACGGCCTCATGTCACTCCTCTTCTTCAACTCGGAGCTCAGGGCCTTGAAGGAGTTTGAGTGGGAGGTCACCAATGCCAGAGAAATTGCGAGGGGTGCTTTCGGAGAGGCTGAGGGGGCAAAATCCTCTTGAAGTCGACCCGGCCCAAACGTCTTGCTACAACGAAAGGTGTCTGTGGAGACGACTGGTTAGCCGCAGAGCGTCATCTTGATTGCTTTGGTGGTTCCTCACACACGTTAATCGGAAATAACCAAGAGGAACAATAATTATTATCTCTATTCAACGCCATCCATTTCCGTCTCTTAGTCCTGCGTCGTACCATATTCGAGCGCCGCCCAGGCCCCCATCAGAAAGCTACCGCCACGGTTACATCTCCGCCATGTACTATCCCACACCCCTAGCGGCGTCGTTGCATAACGGCGTCTTAGGAAATTGTAGAAAGGTGTTCATGGACGCCCTGGCGGTGCAGTGGGCTTTTGCATCGCCAAGAATATCCCAGGAACGCCGTCTGCTTTCTCAACTGAAGAACCTCGTCCTTTACCCAGGGATCCCTGAGCAACTTGTCTCTCGGGCGTTTGCGTTCCTTTTGACCGGCTCGTCTGGCGTAACATTTCAGATATTCCTTCTCGGTGTCTTCCAATCCCGAGTGGTTGTCAATATCACGGTCAAACCGTTTGAGCTTCGTCGAATCATAGGGCCTGGTGGTAAAATCGTTGACCAGAGCCTGTACATCGGGTTCAAATCCAACTTGCAGAAACCCGAAGTCGAGGTCTGCGGGATCTTCTGGTCCCTCTGCTGTTTCCGAGTTCACCGACTCAGACCAGTCGCTGATCGGCTCGTCTTCTTCAAAATAGTGAGCATCGGCAAAGCTTTTGATATCAGGTATCCACTCTGGCTGGACGAAATGCATCTTCTCCCACGGAACGCCCCGAAACCATGGATGTGCCTTGATCTCATTTGCATCATTGGGGAAAACATAATTCCGTGGGGTTTTTGGATGACCCAGAAGCTGTTGTCGGGCTCGTCTATCGTCCTGTTCACGGTACTTTGGTGATGAAAGGCGGTCTCTCTTGTCCTGAAGCAATTCCCTGATCAAATGACGGCACGTCTTTGAGACCGGGACTCCATCAACGGGGAACACCAGGGTCGTTTGGTAGTTCTGCGTTTAGCGTTAGCATAAGTCTCTTTTCTCTTCGGGTGAACTCACAAGAATGTTTTGTTTGGTGTAGTGCCGGCCCTTGTCTGAGAGGAATGGCGTAAACCCGTACAGACATTCGTACAAGATGACCCCGACGCTCCACTAATCGCATCTGCCGTCATAATTATCGCCCATCACAACCTCGGGAGCCATGTACTGGCTTGTTCCCACAACGGAGCGAGCATACGACCGGCTTGTCGCAGCGTTTCTCCATTGAAGCAGTGTGTTGACCATCGGGGGGTCGTTTTTGGGCAAATCCGGGACTGCCGGTTGACCGTAAAGTACGTTCGACTGAACGATATCAAATGGAGGGGCATGCTTTGAGGATCCTGGCTGAGATGAAGGCCGCCGTGGGTGGCCCCCACCGCGGGCCGCTCTCCGGTCTTCGCGATCTCCGTCAAGCCTGACGCCCATCAGGGAAAGCAGCCATTGCCTATGCCATTTGTAGTAGGAAGTGTCATGAGACCAGTGGTCATTAAAGGCCAGCCCAAAGTCCGATATCTTCAAATGGCCGTCAGCGCCGATGAGGAAGTTGTCTGGTTTGACGTCTCGGTGTATGCAACCAAGCTTGTGTGCTTCTTCGACGCACAAAATCATCTCTGCGATATAAAAACGAGTCCTTGACTCGGTTAGGATGTTCTCGCGGATGAGCAAGCCAAGAAAGTCGCCCCCTGGCATGTAGTCCATCAGAAGGTAGAGGTTGGTAGGATCCTGGAAACTGGATATCAAAGATACGATCCTACCGGGGAGTGTTAGCCAGGGGAAATGATTACACACGAGGACGCCAATGGGGGTATACAAGTACCATTGAGAGTTCTCGGAGGCAGCCAGGAAGTCCCGTTCTGCTCGCAAGTGCCCTTCTTGGCAGCTCCGAATCATGTCCGACTTTCGAATGACCTTCATGGCGTAAACCTGCTGATGGGAACGGTCCCAAACGAGCTTTACAACGCCGAAACTACCTTTTCCGAGTATTTGGAGCGTCTCCAGGTTTTCAAGGTCTGAGCCTCGAGCTGCCCCATGGTCAGAAGTTGTAGACTACGCAACCCTGCAGCTATGGGCTTTGGCGATTCTTTGCTTGCGAAGGTGACCAGTCTCTGTTTTCAGGTACCATTCCCAATACTTTTCCTTCTTCCACTGCTCTAGGTGGTCTATGTCGCGTTGGAACCGGGCCAAGCGCAGTTCGCGCGATGTCGAGCCATCACTGAGTACCTCCTTGTAATACGTTTCTAGGTATATCTTTGCCGCGGCGGCTTTTTCTACCGTTAGGACCCTCTGTTTGTCTGATACATGGCTCCAAATAGGCTGTTCCTCGAGCTGCTTCTTGTCAGGAATACGCTGGGGGTTCAAGTCTTGTGAAGTCACGGGGGATGGTGGATCGAGAGGGTGGTTTATGACCGGCTGGATGACTGGATACCGCAAGCCTCGAGGATGTACTAGTTTGGAAGCTGGCTTTGCCATATCCCTGAACCTGTGGAAGAACTTTTGGGTCGTGGTACCGCCTCTGTTGCTTCCTAAGGACTCTGGTTCTAATGCCGAATCAGCTCGTGCTGGATGGCATCTGACAAGCGTATCCGTACCTGGTTGGCAATGCTTCTTGTTCTTCGACAGAACGTTTGCTTTCGGAGCAGGAGAGCGAATATGAGGGCTCCAAAGACTGTGTTGAGCCTGACCATCGAATCCGGGGCCAAGGTCGGTTAAGAGCGTGTGGGTGGCAGTAATGCTTGGCGCGACAGGAGTTGGATATGAACGTGAGATGTTGCCGCCGCGGGCAGCCTGATGCATCATGGTAACGAAAAGCTCACTACTGGGAGGGAATAAGATAATATTGCTGGTAATTGGATTTGTGAACAGCGCGTAGTCTAAAAGAGGGACGGACTGGTCGTCCAGCTATGATGGCGCTCAGTTTGTTGGGATGTTTCGTGGAAGATGGGAACGTCTGCTTGGAACGCGAGAGAAAGAACAGTTTGGTCGCCGAAGAGCTAATGACCTTGAGGAAGTCACCGGAAGAAAGTGCGTGTGGCCGGCAACACGCTGAATTGCGGCAAGTGGTACTTATCCAGACAGGGGCAGAAGGGGTCGGGGGTTGGGTTGTAGAACACGACCGACCGCGTGTGTAGGACCCATCGGCAGGACGATCAGGCGCAAAATATACGAGCAGACGGCAGGAGCAGCTGTCATGAAAGGGCTGAGAAGTAAGGAGACGATCTTTTCGTTAAAAGAAAACCGGAGCTAAGTACAATCCGACCGGAAGAAACCATTCATGTCCGGTGAGAAAAATTCCTACATCAACAGAAAAACTCTTTGTGGTACGCCAAACCAATGCAGTGTAAGTCCTCGCCTCGTCATCCCATAAAACAGACTCTGCTTCTCGCATCCAGAAAAGTGGTTGCGGATCTTCGCAGATAGCCACAGGTCGGAGACTATCCATTGCGGCACGGCGCAAATCGCGGCACGGCGAGTCCTTTTTCGCCATCACGCATCATTACAAGGGGAATTCGACATCTGGGACGTCAGGGCGGAGCCAGTTCAAGCCATATCTTTCATGGCAGACTCGCTAAGCAAGTGTGTAGAATACAGTGGCGAGTATCCGGAGTCGGCGTTTCGTCGCCGAAGGCGGTGGTGCGGTTCAACAAATCGCCGTTTACTTGATCTCGAGCAGCTTGACGTCGAATGTCAGGGTGCTGTTGGCTGGGATGCCGGGCAGGGCCTTGGAGCCGTAGGCAAGGTGGGCGGGAATGGTGAGGCGACGCTCACCACCAATGGTCATGCCGAGGACACCAATGTCCCAGCCCTTGATGACCTGACCCTTGCCGGCCTTGAAAGAGAAAGGCTTGCCCTTCTTGTTGGCTAGAGTCGAGATGTTAGCAGGGAGAACGAGTAAGAGCCCTAGTGAGGATGGATCATGATAGCTTACCATCGAAAACCTTGCCATCATCAAGCTTGCCGATGTAGCGGACACCGACGGTGTCGCCGTTCTTGACAGCGCGGCCAGAACCAGCCTTGCGGTCGTCAATGGTGACGCCCTGGACGACTCTGACACCGGTGGCGGGCTTGCCAGCTTGCCTGGCCTTCTCGGCGGAGCCGGTAGGGCCCTGCTCAAGGTTCTTGGCGAACTGAACCTTCTTGTCAGATTTGGGAGTGGTCTTCTCCTCAGTCGCGACAGCCTCGCCCTTGTTGTTCTTGAGCTTCTTCTTGTCCTTCTTGGAGAGTTTGGAGTCGTCGGCATCGGCCTTGATGAGGTCATCAAGGCTCTCGGCGGCGCGCTTCTTGCCCTTCTTGCCGGTCTCGACCAGCTTGGGGGCCTCCTCGTCGTCGCTGTCGATCTCCATAACGCGGGGGTCGGCGGTGTCGTCGAGCTCGTCGCTGTCCTCGTCGGACATACCGTCCATGCCGTACTCGAGCTCATCGGGAGACAGGTCGTACTCACCGTCCTCATCTTCGTCATCGTCGGAGCCGTCCTGCTCGTCATCGATAACGTAGTTACCGGTGAGGTGGACGGTGTGAGTTCCAGAGACGACGAAGAAAACCTTCTCACCCTCCTGGACGGTGATGTCAAGGGGCTGCTGGTAGTTCTGCCGAGTCTGTCAGCGGGGACTCTCGACCGCTTGAAAGGCTTTGTGTAACAACTTACGCGCTCGGTGTCGAGGGTGCAGAGGACAAAGTTCTCGAGATCGAGGCCTTCATCGTCCTCGTCTTCGCTGTCCTCCTCCTCGTCGTCGTCGTCATCGGAGGCTTTAGCCTTGCCCTTCTTGCTGGATTTGCCGTTGGGCTTGGCGTCATCCATGTCCTCATCAGACTCTTCGGCGGAGACAGCCTCGATCAGCTTCTTGAGAGACTCGGCCTGCTTCTGCTTCTTGGAAGGGTCGCTAGGGCCACCGTTGGGCTCGTCGTCGTCGTCGGACGACTCATCGTCGCCGCTGGCTGCAAGGAGAGACTTAAGGTAGTCCTCGTCGATCTCATCGTCCTCGTTGGCCTCGAGGTCGTCGCCGAAGCGCTGCTTGACCAAGCGCAGGGTAGAGCGGGGGACGGCGGGGATGTTGCCATCGGCGTCAGCCTCAGGAGCCTCTGTGGGATCGATGGCGGCCATGGTGATACGGAACTAATGATGCAGGGTCAGTAAAGCATCCATGATTGCGAGTCGCGCGCCCGGCGCACGCTGCTGATCCGATCGCAGACCGGACCAAGACACACAGGGATGGAGGAACACGGCATGGATTGCACATACAGTGGCAGGGAAGTCGGGGGAGGCGGGAATGAGGACTTCGCCGGGGGGGATCTCGAGCCCGTAGAGGGCGACAGGCTGCTGGGCCATTTTGTTGGATGTGAAGGGTGTACTTGGAAAGAAGGGTAAAAGGTGGTGCTCTTGCACTTGGTTAGAGGCTTCAAAAAGGTCGAGATAATCAAAGGCCTTTTTCTTGAAGTTCCAATCCGGGTATGAGAGGAATTGAGGAAAGACGATGAGGTGTGGAATAGGGTGTAAGAGGGAGGATGTACAGAAAAGGCGAGGTTCTGGTGTAGAAGAGCTTTTGCCTGAAATTTTTTTTTCCCTCGTCCGTCGAACAGACGGCACTGAACTTTTTTTTTTTTTCCCTTGCTTGGGCGGGTTCGACCCCACCGTCGAATCCGCTAGTGTTCCTTATCCTGTCTTATCGCTCTTATCCGGCCATGGCAACCACTGCGCAACGACAGGGAAGGTTGCGTCTGGGGAAAGAGCTGCATTGGACCCTTGCCCAAACCCGCTGAAAAGTCGGATTCCAAGTCAGAAAGGCTGCGCTTCTTTGAACGGTGAGAGCGCCACCGGGCCACCGAGAAGCATCGATTCGTACACCGCTTTCTGCCTGAGTGCGTCGTCTACCACCCACCCCACGAAGAACAGCATCAAGGTGCAGCTGCTGCCTGTGTCCACCTCCGCTATTGGTTTTTCCTTGAATGTTCACTTTTCCTCGAGTGCCCAGGTGTACTTGACCATGATAGTTACGGCCTTTACATGTTTCCAGCTGCCATGCTGAAGTTAACACAACGATTGACTGATGACAGGTTTTCGGAATACAACGCCGGCCGCCATCTGCCCAATTTCCAAGTTTGAGCTCATGGTCTCCCTGACTTACTCATGAAGTCTTTCACTCTAGTCCTCCTTTCTCTGTATTCCCTTGCTCGGCTTCCCGAACCAAGCCCTGACAATCTGCCACAAAAACCCCGTGAAAAACCTCTTCTGCCCTTGCTCGTACAACTGCGGCCTGTCCCCGACGTCGGCCAACTGGCACCCAATCTCAGCAATTGCCGCGGGGAAGTGCTTCCTGCTGCTTCGCGCGTACGCCGCGACGAGGTCGTTGCCGTTCGTGATGCCGCCTATCGTCAAGTCAGACAGTGTCTCTTCACCCTGACATTTGGGTAAGGTGTTGACTTCGGATCGAACCAAGTTCAGAGAGAGTGGCGGGAGAAGAATAGAAGAAAAAGTAAACAAACATACCGCAACTCCAAAAGTTTCCGTCCTGGAACCACCGATACTTCTCCCCCACGAAATCGGCTCCAGGAAACCTCTTCCGCAACACGTCCTGCAAACCCCTCGGCCCGCAAACCATTCTCCCCTCCAACACCCCCGCGGCGCCGCACAGGAAGACGCCTGTACAGACGCTCAACACATCCGTCGTCTCCCTCTGTTCAGCATGGTCCTTGAGAAAACCGAGCACGTCCTCGTCCCAGTCCGCATCCGGCTCCGGGCCGGGGACGAGAACGATGTTCAGCTTGCCCGGCTGCACGTCCGGGTGCAAGATGTCGTGCGTGGCTAGCATCTTGGCGCCTGCCGTAAGCTTCAAGAGGCCCAGGGGGTGCGGCTCGGTGGTCTCGTCGCTGGCGGTAGCCGGGGCGGTGATGTAGAAGAAGCTTAAGCTGGGTGCCATCATCGCGATGTGCTTCGGCAACATGGGTAGCAAGCCGAGGTACTCCTTGGACATCATCGCGAAGATGTCGACGCAGGCCATGTCGAGGAGCTGGCACTCGGACGGGATCAAGACCCCGACCTTGACTGTGTTGTTGTTCGTCATCTTGAAACTATATGGTCTTCTTGTAAGCTGCGTGTGTGGGTCAAGACCTGCCGACTTGACCAAATACCTTGCGACACGACTGAGTGATGCCCAAAGTTGACTCTGGTCCTTGGAGCCGAGAATATGCTTTGAGATATTGTTGAATGCGACGTCCCATATCCGAGGTAGAATCGAGAGAACGTACGAGCTACCTACCTGCGTACATATATACCACTACACCTCTCGCCACCATCCAGCTTCTCTCGAAGAAAACCAAGCCCAAGGCCGTCTTCCACCCCACCACGGGCCCGAATTAGACCGGTGCCTTGGGCAAAGGTGACCGGAGTTTTCCTCACCAAAAGCCAGAGACACGGACCGCTGATGGCTGATGTCGCACGCTCTGATTGGGCAGGGTCGATATAAGTTCCGAGAGGCTTCGGGGTCTACCAGCTCTGACCCGCGCATCTTACAAGCTGCTTGTATCCGGCCACTGATCCGTTAGACAGGCTGCCGAGGTTTACTGTTCTCCGGTAATCTATGCCCACAACAGTCACTGCCGAGATCTTACCGTACGTGACGTAAACTATCGCTGTGACTGGTCGCAATACCACTGACACACACACACACACACACACACAGCAACTGATATACGGGAGTTCGACTGGGGTTCGCCAATGTCATCCCACAACCTTGCGGCTCGTGTGTAAGTCACAGACATTGGGGCCAGGACAGTTGTAGTGTCATTCACATTTTATTGTCGTGGCAACGTTTTCCTATTGACCACCGTTCCGATCCACGTCTTAGCGTCAGTTGCCGTGATCATGAATCGTTCTATGTACACACAAGATTAGATATTATAGGACTCGTCCATATTAATGGGCTCCGGATGTCTGTTGTGTCGAAGTCCTCCGCCTTGCTGTTGGAACCGACTCTCAGCGATTCCTGCTGGGCTCGGTGTGTCTGCAGCGGGTGCAGTCGCCTTTCGTTACTCGCCCTTCCCCGGCAACCTACTGCCACTGGTGGTTGAGCCTCGTCATGTTGGCGTGGATATGTCCTACCCGGTCCTTCCCTCTCCGTCTTTCGTATAAGCGAATGCACTTGGACGGCTCTCTCGCTCGTCAAGTTCCTGCGTGTTGCTCCCAGAACTCCGGTTCGAGGCCCCATGAACCCCCGAAAATCTCTAGAATGCCGATACCATGCCATGCCATGCATATCAAGAATGCCATCATCTATTTACACATGAGGCTCTCGCGAGCCTCAACTTCTTCAAACACATAATCGAGTTATAAAATAAAAACCGCCGCTTGGTGGGTCTTGCTGGAATCGGGCTGCGAGTCGAATTGAAGGAAATGAAGAGGAGCCGTCGCAGGTAGCGCGTGACGCATGACGGCGACGTCCGTTGAATAGTAGTAGAAGATGAAATGGAAGTGAATAATTGTCGTTACGCAATGTCAGCTGCCGTGAGCGATTTCGCTCTTTGCCGGGTAACCTTCTTGCTAACAGAATAAACCAGGTCAAGTGTCCAGAAATGGCACAGTTGCGCTTGGGCGCAGGGGATAGCACCGTAAATAGGCGCAACCAGAGGGACCATGGCGTAGTCAATGAAGTTCTTCTTGACGGAACGGTAAGAAAAGTTCATGCCGTCAGACAGGCCAGCTTCGGTCATTTCGCGCTGGCGTGACTTGACGCAGATGCGGTGAAAGCTCTCGTACAGGAACAGGTAAAGAGCAATCTCCATGAATCCGAATGTGCGCAGGATGTTGCAGACGTCGAAGACCCAGCTGAGATGCGCCACCTTCTCATTGCCTTCGGTGACCCAGACGTACAAGGTCGAGGAGATGACAAAGATTGTCATTTGCAGAGGCAGGAAATGCGCCTCAAAAAGGCGGTGGAAAAGAGAGACGATGCGCTCCCAGTTGGGTGACTGCAAGGTATCGTGTGTGACGTCGGAAAAGACGCCGCTTTCTCTGGGCTGCTCGGGATCCTGCTGGTTCAGAGGCTCAGGGACATAAACGTCCGAGGCGTCGCCCATGGAGTTGTGCAGAGGACGGAAAGCGCGAGAGGTATGCTTCCTCTCTTGCCAGAGCTCCACGACCTTGCGGAGAGCGTATCCAGAGTCGAGAGCACCCCACATGTGTCTCATTGCCTGCTTGTAACGAGCCTGCATGTCAGAGTAGATACCGCGGAGACCCTTGGAACCGTTGCCGCAGACGTTGCTCTGGCTGACGGGGCTGACCACAGTCCTGACAGTCAGATTGCCGTTGAGCGCGAAGAAGCACTTCAGGTACATGTGCAAGTCTTCTCCAATGGCTTCGTTGTCGCAATCCCAGCCACCGACGCGGTCGACGAGCTCTAGAGGAACCGAGTAGACAGACGTGGGAGGCGCAATGGTCGAGCCAGAGTACAGCCCAGACATACCGCCGGCACCCCAGAGGATGTCGGCAACGCGGACGATGGCAGGGACGCTGTGGGCGTTGCGGTCGAAGATGATGGGAGCAGCGTACAGGGTGGTGTTGGCCGTTTCGGGGTAAGCCAGGTGCATGGTAGTCAGCAATGCGAAAAAGTTGGCAGAGAGATGGCTGTCGGCTGCAGGTACCCCAGTTAGTGTCAGCAATTCATCCTATATCTCCAACTTTTGGAAACGCTGGGTGCGGCAGGATTGCAAAATCCGACATGCGCACGTACCGTCGAGACCTGTGATGATAACATCTTTCCGGGCAGCCATTGGGTATTTCGGACTCAGCTTGCGGGCTGCCCAGGCAACATTGCTTCCCTTGCCAGCGGATTCGCCAGGGATGTCGGACGGGTGGATGGTGTAATCGATGCTGCGGAACTTCTTGACAAATTCCTGAATGAGGGTCATGGCCTTGAGTTCCACGTTGGGCTCCCGCTGTTCCATTCCCAAGTACACCTAATCCAGACGGGTTAGCGATTGTTTTGATGATGGGACAGTGCAGGGAATGTGCCGTCCAACGCCTTGGTGATGATTGCCTTGATCGGTCAAAGCCAACGTTTTCATGCGGCCAACAGACGAAACAGGTAATACTCACGTCGTAACAGCTGCGGGCCTGAGGGTGCGAAGCCAGAACCTCGAGAGTTTCCTTGAGTGTGTCCATCTCCTCCTTGTAGTTGGGAATGATGATGGCGTGGATGACGCGATCGGATTCGCCATCTCCGTCGGTGTAGAGTTCGGGCTCAGTGTCGCCGGCCTCGCTGCTGGACGTTGAGCAACCGTGGGACGACGTCAGCGTCTCCGAGCTCGACAAGGAGGTCGAGGAGCCGCGACGGCGGTGAGAGAACTTGTAATCCCGTAGGGTCTTGTTGCGAGCGATCTTCTTCAGCTGGCGGGTCATGTCGAAGACGGCGTAGCAGCATCGAATAGGGAAGGCGAAGACAAGGACGTGGATAAACAAGCAGTAATAGGCGTAGATGACAGTCCAGTAGCCGGCGCCCTCGGCCGAAGTTGAGACGCTAAGGCTATCTTGATGCAGATGGTTGTAGCCGTGTGCCGCAGCAGCTGATTCTTTTGAGATAACCCAGTAACTCAGGGCCAGCAGGCCCAGCATGGCCAAGCCGCCGACGCGGCGCGAGGCCCAGGCGAAAATGGACATGATGATGACCGAGAATGGTGTTTGTTGAGGCGCAGTGCCAGCGAAATGCTGATTGACTGGAGAGCGGCGGTGACGGTTAGCTGACGACGGAAGGCGACGTTGTCTGTCTGTCGAGGAGAGCCGCCGGGGAGGAGAGGCTTGAGGAAAGAAACCCAAGGTAGGTGGTGCACGAGGGAGAGCGAGACCAACAAGCTGCAGGCAGCGGGATGGGAGAGGGAGAGAGGAATGGAGAGGGAAGTAGGGCGGAGGCGCAAGAAGCAGGAAACCTCGGAGCCGAAATTGCGAATGGCTGCCTGTCGAACTGGAGCCCTACCCAAACAAGTCGATGGTGGTCTCTTGCTCTCTCACTCTGTCTTGGGTGTTGGGCGTGTGGAAGGGGGGAGAGGGGGGAGTGATGGTGACAGACACGAGGTGGAGGGGGGAGAAAAGAGAAAGAGGTAAAAAAGGGAAGGACCGAGAAAAATTAGAGTGCGTCTTGTCGGATGATATTCAGGAGAAGGATGGCGACTAATGGATACGGGCCGGAACACAGGAAGAGAGAGAGAGAGAGAGAGAGAGAGCAGGAGGGAAGAAGTGCAAGGTTGAGAGAGTGGATGATTTCTTGGACGTGGTGGACAGGGTACAGAGAAAGGTACAATCGCGTCAGGCAAAAAGGTGAGGTAAGGTACCCCGTCCGCTAAGGTACGACGGGGAGGTACCGCCCTTTCTGCTCTAGAGTCGGTAGCCCGACAGGGAAAGGGGGCGGCGCACTTTTCCCTCTCTCTCTCTTTCTCTCTCTCGCTCTCTCTTTACCACTCTCACACAGGCTCGTCGCCCACTTTCTAGGATCTCCCAAACGGAACGTACTGCAAGCAAAGTCTTTTCCTTGGTGGTGTGCTGTCTCTTGTGCTGGGTCAGACGGAAGTGGTTCCAGAGGGCCAGAGGGGGAACGTGGAAAGGAAAAGGGTCTCAGGTACCTAGGCCAGCATAGCGGCAACGCCAGAACTGAGCGTGGAAAGGCCGATGCGCGATGCGCGAAGTCCCGTACCCTCCTCTCTTTGTGTGGGGATTGGTGATGGTGAGAAGGCCTCTCTGGCGAGACGACGACCTAGGCGCTTCATCGTACCGGTGATGGCAGCCGTAACAATCCGAGGGGATGCATGCTACTGTGAGGCGGTACCTTGGACCTGGAGGATTGAATCTTCAAGCTCCAGCGAGCGCTGGGCAAAGACGATGAATGGAGGTGAGGGTCGAGATGGTTCCAGTGTGGTACCTATAGGCTGGTCTACCTAGGCTGACCCTGGTTGGTGGACTGGATTAGGATTGGCTCGAGACATCACACAGTCCCGCTCTCTCTCTCTCAGTGGTCCGTTCGTCCGGGAAAGGACTGGGGTGAGTGCCGTGGTGGGACTAGCGCGCTTGGCGTGCTCGCGTCCGGTGGTGGGCTGCCTCTGCCTCTGCCTTCCCACCTGTGTATCTCTCGCGTAGGTACATGGTAAACTTCTCACTCATGCTCTGCCTCAATGGGTGCTCTAGCGCGCGCGGGATGGATGTGGGTTCGCGAAAAGGAGGGAAAGGAAGGGGAGAGGAGGAAAAGAACCAACAACAACAAGGGACCGGAGTGTCACAGACAAGCAGGCAGGCAGGGGTGGGATGCGTTGAGAATTTTCTGCGCTGGCACTGAATCGTCCCGCGGAAATGAGACGTGGGAAATTACCGAGTAAGCGGTCAGTGTGCAGCACTGTGTGTTCCTTGGGCTCCGCTCTGCCTACTAGTAGTATGTATAGGGTAGGTAGGTAGGTAGTATGTTGCTGACTGAGAGGGCGAACAAAGCCGCCTGACCGCATGCTATTATTGCTTGTCTACTTCTTATTGTCTCTTGTCAGTTATGGCTCCTCTTCTTTTTCTTCCCATGAATGACCAATCGACCACAAAAGACACGAGACACGATCACTTTGTCTTTGCCCGATTGCTACTCCGATTTTCGATTGTAGCCGAGACGGGATATCTGCCAATGCCTGCCCCATACTACCCTGACCCAGGCTTGACCTTGGCTGGAGACAATTCAAACTTCCTGGGTTACCTCTCTATTTGTGCGTCTGGTTAGTTCCATGCGACGGAGGTTTTGTATTGTTTACCTGCTATGAGGTAGGCACCCAACAGCGGACTATGCGGGACAATCCTCCGTCTCCGTCCCGGAACCAGACAGTCGCATACGATCTTCCTTCAGGTACATTGCTGACAATCGCGTTGTTGCAGTACCCCCGTAGTTGTAGTGTAGGTAAGGTATCCGTAGTTAGTTCACAAAGGGGATGCATGCATGTGACTGGGTCGTCGGCAGGTGGTAGGCAGTCATGTACTCTCCGTAGGGTGGAGTAGATAACTTACACTAGTACAAATGTTGTCGGTCCGTTCGGGCACAGCACCGCCGCACTTGGCGGGTGGGTGGGTGGCTTGTGAGAGATCGATAAGTCGGTCACCATGATGCAGAGGCCTCTCTTCACTGGGACCCTGCAAATGGTTCCTATTCTGCCCAGTTGCCAGTCTCAATGCCCAGCGTCAGCTCTTGGTTTTGCTTGATAGACCATCGGGTCCGTGTTGCCATGGCAGTCCGCGTTCATCAGTCAGTCGTACTTGAGTACTTGCTGCGTGTACTACGTAGGTACCTACCTACCTAGGTAGGTAGTGTAGTCGACCTTTCGCCGCAGCTGGGACGTAATTTGACAGAGGTCCCACACAGTGCACATGCTCGCATTCGAGAGGTCAAGGACCGCCTGCTGCCTGTGCTCCAACAACGCTAGGGACGCTAGGATGCCGTAGGGTCGCTGCTCCCGCTCTGACGGGCTGGCTCGCCCAAACGGGATATCTGAAGAAAGAAATACCTCCCCGATTAACAAATTTGCAGCGCTCGATCCGGGGCGCCACAGTGCTCCAGTCAAGCAAGTATGCAGTCAGTCCCCACAGCTTGGTGGCCTGCCTGCTCAGGGGCTGAACCCAACTTGAAAACTCTCGCTCCATCCAAGGCCTGCGAAAGGAGGCTCGGGCGTTTGTCAGTCCACTGTTGTATCCAGCTACCCTAACGGCAAGCATCTTGATGACCCTCTTTGGTGGGTGGCGGAGGAATCGGCCGGGAATAATGAATTGAGCCTGTGGATGTTCGAGAAAAGGAGGAGGCGGAGGAGAAGGAGAAGGATTTGAGGCGCTTGCGAGGTTCCAATGCTTAGCCATTTCCACACTACCTAGGTAGGCAGAAACTTGCTTGGGCGACGGGCGGTATCGTAGGGCCAGTCGAACCTTAACCGCGCCTCACCAGTCGGGCCTCATTCGTCCGAGGTCCAGTGTTTCCGGGCCCGATTCTCAAAGGAAGCTTCTTTCGCCTCGTCTTCCTCGGCTTGTGCCATATCGGCTGAGACGAGTGCCATATGTGACGGGAACGCAGGCGTGGGAAGAGAAACAGAAAGCGCATTTCAGGGCCAACCCTCCGTGAGGCAGACATGAAATGTTTTCTGGCCTTTTATCATGGCGTCCTCCGTCTCGAGGTGACCTGGAAACAAACACCTGCCAGGGAAAGATTCAAGTCCTCTGACAACGTTGAACCAACCCCCTTACCTCATCCTTCCTTTCCCCCAAGGTCATCAGCTCAGATTGCCTCTTTTTTTCCGACTGACCGCTCTGGTGGGCTCTCTGCCAAACTACGCCGTCTTATGAGAGCAGACCGAATTGCCAGATCGACGACTAGCAGGACTGTCATGCGCCATGGACCATGAACGCCGCCTCGTGTGCCACGGAACGACGAAACAAAGACAGTTTCCTAGGCTACCCGTCGTGGCTGGACCTCTGCCGTGCGTGCGTGCGTACGTACGAAGACGAACCGAAACACGCGGCGAGCAGATGCTCTCGTCCGTACCGCGCTATCGCAGAAGCTACAGCAGGCAGCGCGATGCTCGAGTTCTGGGATATTCCCTACTCTACATGTAGTTACCCGCCCACATGCACTGCAGATTGGTACATCCCCACGCCAAGCGGAGCACTTAGTACGTAGTTTGTATGTACTTCGTAGCCCGGTTTGGAAGCGTGCGCTTGCTTGTTGGTCTCTTCTACACCAATGTCGACACTCTCTATTGGTCCGTCTATACAACTTGCTTTTGCAGCACTTGTACTCCGTACAGGTTGCTGCAGCTTCAGCCGTTGAGAGGCGTGCTGCCGAGGATGAGGAGGAGGAGGAGGAGGAGGAGGAGGAGGAGGAGGAAGGGGGGGGCTTAGAGCATGGCATGCTGTGGCTGCCGTCGTCATCCACCGCGGCCATAATGCGGCATCGTCGTCATAGGGCAATTTGATACGGCGTAGGACCCTGGAGAAATGAGTGTCAAGGGTGCTAGCAAGACAATGCGTGGGCGGGACACATCCGCGCAGGCGAAATGCATACGACGACGCAGGCGTCGGCAGTGCAAGACAAGTACGCTTACCAGCATGTCATCCCATGGCCATTTTGACATTCAACCTCGCCGGGGCGCGCGGTCGCGCTCACTCGCGTTTTCGGTTTCCGGACCGCATCAATGATCGCATACCCTGCAGCCAAGACTCTACGATGATTATCTTGGCCATCCCACCGTCACCAAACCTTCACCCGGTACCCGTTTTTGGCCAAGTCTGGAACCCTTTCTTCTCCAGTTCAATCCAGTCATTGTGCGTTCCTCCTCGATCGCTTCTGGCTGGGCAGGCTGGTAGATGGGGGAGGCTGAGACCCGTTCCCCGGCTTTTCTTTCTTGTTCCTCTGATCTTTATATCTCTTGTGCATTTGGCAGGGTAGCAGCGCTTGATATATGCCGCAACGTTTCTGTGCCATAACCTGGCCAGAAGAAGAAATCACTATTATATCCGTACTCTGGCCAGACCTCCGCAATGCTACATTGCCTCGGGGCTTGCAACGGTACTAAGGACTGGCAGCCAGGACGGGAGATTTCGACCTGCGTGTGCCGTCGTCTGCTTGGGTGTCCCGGCCACGCCGTCCGGCACAAACATGTGCTTCAAAAGCGCATATTATCCGCTATTGCGACTCTCCAATCTCACAGTATGCTCACGGACTCGGACGGTTCAAAATGGTCAATGCAGGCTCGGCGCGGCATCAGAGGAGCAGCAGGCGCATGGTCGAATGGCGCCATCGGCTTCTAGCGAATTTCGCCAGTCGTGGGTACACCCACCACCACGTCCAGGCTGCCAGGCCAGCTTGGGTATCCGTGCCATGAAGAGCATTCATCTCAACTTGGAAGCCTATCTACTAGTGCCTCCTCTTCGGGCTTGGTCTGAAGCGGCAACGAAGAGGCATGTGAGATCAGACGCTCATCGTGGATTTAGCACATTAGATAAGACAGCAAGGAGTATTCGTATGCGACACAAGGCCACCAGCGACATCCTAACGTTGACCATGCTGAAGAAGAGGCGCTTGCAGGGCTCAAGGGATGGGTAGGAAACGAACGGACGACGCCGAATATCCTTCCAAAGCCTCCAAGTCACGCATTATGCCACATACAGAGATACCCCTGCTCGACGCCGGCGTCGACATGGCGAGGCTCTCTAGCTGTGCGGAACAGCCGCACCCTGCACTTTTGTTGTTCGCAGTCACAAGCGAAGCCATGCTTTCTGCCATACCTAACGATGCGGCATGCCGTCCTTGAAAAGGACTGGACACGGGCTCGGGATACGAATAGGTATCGTGAAGGCGCATCGCATCGTATGCATTCCGGACACAACTTCTGCCGCCGTATCACGCCGCAGCATGCATACCGGACCGGCTGGGCGCTTGCTGGTCAGCCCGAACCCCAACAAAAGCATCTTCAGTTCCGCACGCGGGTGGGGCAAGTGGGGGCCTTGTGAAGGTACTGTAGTAGCCTGTAAGTAGGTACCGCACAGAAAGGGGTATCGGATATCCTGCTCGATGCCGCAGCCTTCAACCTGGGGGCGATCCAATAATGACACAATCAAGTCTGCCAGCTGCCAGCATGTGGAGATAAGGCCCTCGGGAAGTCCAAAAACCTTGGGCGTGAGGGGGGGGGTGAGCAGGACCTTGGCGGGCCGGCGTTTGGGATTGAACGTTTCTGATTCTCCCAATCTGACTGGCCAGCCAAAAGCAAAAAGGATGGATTCCCAGGTTTCCCTGTCAACCACCCAACCACACTCGTCGAAACCGTCCGGCTGCCAACATGTTCTTTTCGTCCACTGTGTACAAATAGTCCGTCATTCTGGGGATCGCCCGTCTCCGTCTTGGTCAGCGGAGCATTTCCTGGAAGAACGAGCACCTCGCCTCGCCGTTGCCGACCCTCTAGACTACGCCGCCCCGCGCTCCAAGCTTGGTATCGCGGCACCCACATTGACTTGACCCGCACCCGCAGATCGACATATCCAGCACCGCGCGTATGGACTGGACGGCGGGCATTCGGGGAGGAGGAGCCCAAGGAGAAAGGAAGAAAAGAGAAAGAAGAAAAAGCCAAGGAATGGGAATGGAGCTCGTCCCTCGAACCTTCTCCCCCTCAGCCATACCACCCACACGCATCGCGTCACGGCCTGCTTGGTCCTTCGCACGTCTTCTTGGCGGGCCCATTGATTTCTGCTATCCTCACAAGTCTTCCTCTTCCCCTGTCGCTGGCGATGCTCACTGCCGGCTCCTCATTGGCTCAGTCTACTCGTGCTTTGCTGCCAGTTGAAATTAAAGTTGAAGAACTTGAGCTTGAGTCAGGAAACCAAGGCTACCACCGCGTGTACTTGGGTTCCCGACGCGTGTGCGGCACACACCACAGCATGTTCGACAACGCCGAGAGCTCGCAGCCCGGGAGTCCGAGGGTCTCGAACTGATTTCTGAGAAATGCCAGCTAACCAGGCCATCCGGTCTTCATCGAGCTTACCGGGCCTTCGATGCCCATGGCCACGATCTTTCGACAAGTCGCATTGTTGATGATCTGCCCACGAGACACAAACTACTGTTCGCATGAACCGATGTGACCCTCAGACTTTGTCTGGCTGCCAGTGGCATGTCTTGACATGTTGTGCGATTCGAAAGTTACCCATGACATCTCCGAGAGCGCCGGCTCGCAGAGAGACGACCATCGGACCCCAGTCATGTCGGCCGACAGAGTCCTAACTGTGCTCCAAGGCGGGAAACAACTATGAAACAGGCCCTGCGAAGACCGCCCGAGATGGGCAAACCTTCTTGGTACATGATGCGAGGCGGGACCATCGCACCCCTGAGTAGCGTTGGCGTCAGGATGAAATAAGGGACCTTTTGGAGCCTCAGTGGAGGGGAGGTCCGACTCCGATAGATTTTCATGACGGTGGCCCGGCCGGGCCGGGCCACCTGTCCATTGACACACGAACGGCGCTTTCCTTTCTTCCGTCTCCCACCCAAAACTGCACGCGGCCGGACAGCCGGCGTCAGTGCCTCGACGACAGATGACCGGGCCTCTGGCACGTCGTCTCATGGATTCAACGGACGTTGGGGGGGAGGGGGTGATACCTTGGCCGTGGCCGCTGAAACGGGGTGCCCAGACTCCCCCTCGACCCGATACGCCATTGCTTCTGCCGGTCCGATCTGTCGTCGCCTCGGGCTTCGTTTCGGCTCGGGGAACACTTGGCAGCCGTCTGGCCGACTTCGCCGCGAGCGACGTACCCCGCCGGCATCGCCCGCGGCCGAAGATAGTCAGTCACTGAAGCATGGGATCTGGTTGATATGCGTTTGCTGGTTCTGTGTATTCATGTATCTGCGAGGGAAACGACACCCTGCGGTCCTTGGCGATAGCGGCCATCTCTGAAGCTATGAGGGTGTAAGATTGGGTCTCCATCGCGAATATTGGACCGCACCATAGTCTTCATTATTGTCCATTTCAAAAGTGATGAAGCCCTCTTGCCGCATCGGGAACTCGGCGCGGATGAGTGAGCGTCTGCCATCAGCCCCATCGGCCACAGAGGCTTGTGGTGTCTACGAAGGCAAGATGCCGAAATATCTTCGGCCCGTTACGCCCTACTTCTTCGCCGGCCTCAGCCCGGAGATAAACCGGTAAGATTGCGTGCGTGCTTCATCGAACGATCCAAGCTTTGACCTGTCCAGTCTCCTCGACACCCCCAGGAGGGCAATTCTACCTACCTGTGAAGCGTGTCGGGGGTGGTGTGTTTGTCCATCGCTAGGTATTGTAAACCAAGTTTTCGCAGCCTTGGAGTACACCGTCGCGATATGCCGCGAGCTGAAGAGGTATGCCTTCTACCGGCCACGATCTGCAAGCCGGGCGCGCCAAGTGTGTATCCAGTGATGGGACACCAGAGCAGTGTTCTCCCGAACAGCTCAGACAACCTTCTCGAAGAGTTCTTGTATGGGTTTCGCAGCCTGTATCAACGGGTCAGCAACACACCTCCTGCGGAATAGTGGGAGGGGAGGGCAAACATCAATAAACTTCTCGAGGTCCTTGTCGAGGTTGGCCAGGTCGTCTTTGCGCTTCTTGTTGTCCGCGATGAGCTTCTGCTTCCTCCCGACGAGCTCGAGCCTCTGCTGCTCGAGGGCCTCGCGCTCCGCCCTCTCGTGGCCGATCCTCGCAATCATCATGGCGTTCTCATCATCGCCGGCGTGCTCGGGATGCAACGCAACAAAGTCGTCGACGGAGATGAGAGGGAGCTTCTGGTAGGTATGGCTAATGGCACCCGACTGTCAGCACGCACGTATTTTCTTCTCGACCTTCGCAATCCAGTCCACGCGCGGGTAGACGCAACATACTCGTATGACTCGCACGCCTCGATCTCGCCCTCGAGGTGCCTCTGCTCGTAATACAGGTTCTGCAGCTGGAGGTGCAGGCGGTCGACCTCGTGGCGGGCCTCGGCCGTCTGGGCCTTGGTGTCCCTGGCGTCGAAGTTGGCGGAGCGGTGCAGGCCGCGCAGGTGGGATATGTTTGTGAGCAGCAGCTTCTGCTCCTTGGAGAGCGTCGCCTGCAGCTGCTCGACATCGCCGCTGGCGCCCCCGGCCCGGGCGATGTCGGAGAGGAGCTGCAGGAGCTTGATGGCTTGGTCCTGGGCGTAACCGGAGGTCTGCAAGACCGCGCCCAGCTTCTTATCCGATACCAGGTCGTTTACAGCCATGGCTGCGGATCGTGGGGAGGTCGTCGCTAAGGGTGACGCCGGCACGGGTTCGTTAGTTGCGGGCGGGTCGCTTGACTCTGAAAGGCAGATACAGTCCGTCGGGCAAGGGAAAGCTTGTGATGGCTGGCGATTAGAACGCGAGGTTCGTCGGGCACGTGTCGGAATATGGGTTTCGCACATACGCGCAATGGCTAGACGGTGGGCGGGGCCGGATCGGTGTAAGCAAGACGGGCGGGTGGTGCAAGGGATGGCCCGGGCGTCCAGGCGGTCGTTTTTTTCACCTCCTCTTAGGTACTTCTCCTCCTCGAGGTCACAGTTGCAGCATCGCTTCGTCGGGGCCCCAATGGCGGGCGGTGGAAAATCAATGCAGCCGCGAGGGGCCGTGCTTCGCTTCTGTACTCCAGCGCCAGAGGCGACGGCGTCCCATCCCACCTCCATTTGGTATCCATCAACGACTGGAGACTGTCTCCATCCAGTACGAAGTGAGTAGATTAATGAGTAGGCAGGTACGTAGACCACCCAGGTGTTGTTGACACTGGGTATTCACAAATCACCACACGGCGCCGGCAAATGCTACACTTTTGGCCGTCAAATCAGCCCCCCTCAATGCTTACTATGTAGGTCGAGCCTGGGTACCTAGGCCAGCAAGAGTGGACAAGACACGGACGGCCCATATCAGCAGGAACGCACCGCAACTATGCCGGAGCATTCATCGCAGCTCGAGGGTATGCATGGGCATGAGCATGAGCATGAGACTGAACAGGATGCCCATCGAGGCCACTAGTTTCCCTATCCCACTAGCCGAAAAGCGTTGTTGCATGGCGCTGCGGCGCTGCTGAGAAGTCTCGGTTCGCCATCACAAGGCACGCTAGGGCAGGACGGGTCGCGGCCTTCCTTGGCTTGCTTGGCTCAGCGTCGTCGAGCGTCATTCTCTAAGCTCTGACGTTGCCGGACTGCGTCGGCTAGGATTATGTAGGGCTTTGAGCATGAGCATCAACGTGACGAGCCTTTGGAGAGGGTGTCATCCAGAAGGTGATGTCTCAAGAGACAGCGGATGGAGACGAAGAGGGATAGAGATTGAAAGCGAGAGCATGTTCCGTGGGTGGGCTTGTACTATGGCATGGCACATGACGGCGGCTTGCCCACTTGTCTTGTTCCAAGCTCCCTCATGCAGTGTGCTGTTCGCCAGGGATCTTTGAGGGTTCGGGCGGTGTACTCTGGCTCAAAGGAACGCTCAAGTTGGAAGCCAACCCGAGACCGTTGACAGGTCTCCCGGCCCAACTATGGATAGGTAGGTAGATAGCATTGCGGCAGTCACAAGGCATTGACGGCCGCTGTGGGCCAAGTCCCACCTATTCTCTGCCCAGCAACACGTCTGCAACATTGCCGATATTGTCACTGATGGTCGTCATACCAAGCCTTTTTTACTCATGTCTATTCGTACAGACGTGTTGCCAGTCTTGCCAGACAAGGCCAGCAACCGCCTACGAGTTTGGACATTTGGGGGATCTTGCAACATCTCTAACAGCGTGCTCAGAGGCTCGGGTCCACCGACCAATGGTGGCGACTTTTCGTGGCGGTGGGGGACGTGGCCATCGTCTGCTCTGGGCGCGCGCCTTGGGGGGGGGCCGAACTTTACCGGCGCACATGCAACAACGCATTACCCGCCCGGAGCGGCATATGCGAGGTGCGAGTCAAACAAAACACAAAAAGAAATAATTATACAGACTCTGGTTGAGATGGGCTGCTTGTCACTTGTAAGACACAATGCGCGGGGGTTGAGAGACATGATGGGGGGCAAGAAGAAGGGGAAGAAGTCCTGGACTGCCACTTCTCGGGCCAGTGATATTTACTGTGTACCCCATTCGTGAGGAGGTTTCTCATGTGTAATTTCAACCTGCTCGACGTTAGCAAAGCGTTTCCCAGCTTCCCCATTCCTCCTAGTGTTGGATTTTGCCTCCACAGTCTCTCCTCCTACTTTCTCCCGGAGGGGCGGATCTCAGGTCCCCTGTAACCTAGGTACCTGTAGACAAGGTATTTTTTTTTCTCTCACTCTTCTTTCTTTTTCGGCAATGGCTTGGGTGCTACTTCACTTAGGTATTCGAGGTCCGTTCTTCGACTCCCTTTCTCTTTCTCTGCTCCCCTCTTCTTTGTACCTACGTGTAGACCTCCCATATACTGCAATACTGTCTCCTGGAACAAAGCATTCTCTCGTTTCAAGAAATTTGCCCCTCCGCTCTGTCCATCTTTAATCTCCCAAGCTCTCTTGTTATTTTTCTTCTCTCCCTTTGACAACGACCGAGACTACAGAAAGACCCAAAACACAACTCCAAACGCACGTGCAAAGAACCCGCAGCTCCCTGGCCCTTTTTGTTTTCCTGAGCAGCTTTCCGCATAAGCAACCAAGAGCTGGTCGCCGTCGCATCAGGATTCGCCATCCCTCCTCTCAGGGTCCAGGTGTTCCGTCAATCCGCACCCTACCGTTTGGCCCGGCCAATTCAGTTCCCACATTGTTGAGATCCCGCCGCCCGCTGCACAAGGCCCTCAACAGACTAGGACGTTTTCTTCCCCCCCCCCCCCGTGGAGGTGTCTTTACCCGTCTCTGACGGTCCGGTTGTTCCTGACTGCGCATTTGCTCTCTAGCCTCCTCCACTATAATCTGTCCGCTCATCCTGCCCCCCCTTCCCTTTCCCTTTGGTGTATAAGCCAATTGTTTCCCTCGCCTCCCTCCCGTGGGCTTATCTGTAAACATCAACTCGTCTTTAATTACAACCACAACACTCTCTTTCGCCTCTAAACACGGGAGCCGCTGCATATACTCGGTGTAACCCACCCAAAACCACAACTACGGGACCATATCCGCACGTGTAAACGGTACAATCGGGAACGACACATACGATAACCAAACTCGACCCGACTGCGGTCCCTTTACCCGCTGAGCCCGAGCAATTGCCGTTCGGAGCCAACTACGTTTCTCGTTGATTTAAAACGGGTGGTCGAGTTATGGAACCTCTCGCCAACATGGCTTCTCTCAAGTCACCCTGCAGCGGCGCTGCCATTCAAGACGACGAAGACTACACGACAGCTACGACGTCGGCCACCCAGGCCGAAGGCACCGACCTCGCTCGGAAAAGACGGCACTCCTTCATTCCCAGGCGCAAGTCTATTGTCAACCACATCATGGACGGGGAAGAGCATTTGCTACTCAAGGTAAGCTCACAAGTTTTGGTCGATCGAGCCGGTCCCGGTGTTGTTCGGGCTCACTTTCCTGTGCTTCCTACACCGGCGACTTCGGACCAAGATGAGATTACACCCAAGAAAGTAAACAACGGACGGCTGACATGTGCTCGTGTCACACCAAACAGGTCGACCTTTTCCTGACTGAACTTGAGCGCCGCCTCGAATACCTCGAAAACTATGGCGAGCTCACCTTCGACTCAAGCATTTCCCGCGCCTTTTCCACCCTCCAGACCGTTCGCGCACGATGCTCCCACGCCTCGGAGGAGGTCCTCGGTGCCGGCCGCAGGCGTCTGCACATCATGGTGGAGACTCTCGAGACCCGCTACCAGGGCGCTCTGGCCTCGGCCGAGTCCCTCAACGAGAAGGCCCGCGTCGGCATCGAGCTGCTCGACGACATGCTCTCCGACTTTGAGAACCGTGCCTACAAACTACGCGAGCAGGGTTTCGCCAATGCCGCCGACGCTGCGGGCGCCTTTATGAGCGAGGGTCGCCGCGTCGTTGACGGCGGTATCGAGCTGGCGAGGGAGGTCGTCGACGAGGGTATCGAGAGAGCGATGCGCGCTGCCGAGAGTCTCGAGGAGAAGATTGCTCTAGCTGTTGCGCGGGCCCGGGAGACGAAGCTCATCGCCTATGACGACCTCCCCATGCCGTGGCGCATCAACCCGCACATCCGTGAAGGGTACCGCTTCACCGAGTCCAAGCTCGAGTGCATCTGGTCGGCCTTTGGCCTCTCCAACGAGCTCGTCAACATCTGGTCCCATGCCATCGGCCTCTTCATCGTGCTCGCCGTCGCCCTCTACTTGTATCCGCGCAACGCCAACTTCCAGTTCAGCACGAAGACGGACATCTTCATCGCTGCCGTCTTCTTCTTCACCGCCTGCCTGACGCTCGTCTGCTCCACCATCTGGCACACGATGAACGCCGTCGCCGACGTTGACGCCATCTCCATCTTCGCCTGCGTCGACTACACGGGTATATCGTTGCTCATCGCTGCCTCCATTGTCACGACCGAGTACACGGCCTTTTACTGCGACCCCGTGAGCCGCTGGCTCTACATGAGCACCACGGCCTTTCTTGGCATCGGCGGCGTCATCCTCCCCTGGCACCCGTCTTTTAATGGAGCGGACATGGCGTGGGCGCGCGTCGCCTTCTTTTGCGGTCTCGGCGCCACCGGCTTCCTGCCAATCCTGCAGCTCTACTTCTCCCACGGTCCCGAGTTCGTGTGGGAGTTTTACACCCCGATCGCCAAGAGCATCTTTGTCTACCTCCTCGGTGCGTTCGTCTACGCGAGCAAGATTCCCGAGCGGTGGTGCCCCGGCATGTTTGACTACATCGGCGGCAGCCACAACCTGTGGCATCTGGCGGTCCTGGGCGGTATCTTGTTCCACTACACGGCCATGCAGTCTTTTTTCGCCAACGCCTTCAGACAGGCTCAAGGAGAGTGCTCCATATTCTGAGATTGAGCGTAAACGTGCTGTAGCTTGGTTCGCCTGGCAGGGCCTCGACCTCCTACATGGTTCCACAGGAATGTCACGGAGTACCTGGACCCGCTTCTTTTGGGGAGAGAATAACCCCAAGGCCAAACCCAGATAGCCACGATGGCTTGAAATACGCAAGAGCAGCGCCGCGAACATCATACCTAATACGCGCCAGCTTTTGTAGCCCCGTCGTTGCCGACCGGGAGCCACTCAAGATCGTCGACACCCTGTCGGCTTCAATCGCGGCCTCGGCGCCTCGCTGTCCACACTTCGATGCCTATAGGGCAGCTTCGGAGCCGGCACAGTTCCGTTCGTCGGCATGTGCCTGGTCGAGCTCTCGGAATAGCTTCATCGAACTCGCTTCGGCGGCCTGGAAAATCGAGACTTGCACGTGAACAAAGACAACCACTCTGGCTTGCCAAGGCCGCCCTTTGACTAACGTCAAATCTGATGCCTACGAGGGTTTGATAGCACACGGGCCTGGTCGATCTGTTATCATGCGAGCTGTTGGCCGATGATGGCTGTTGTTCAAAACATTGATGTGACTCCCCAGATGGTCCCGCGTTGTGGCTATTAGATAGACCCCGCCTACATTAACCCATACCAATGCCTTGACTCGTTCTAAAATAGATGATAGATTAGATCGTGGTCCTGGGTAGTATAATAATTAGAAGCGGTCTGGGGGGGGAATCCTCAGATAGAATCGATACCCATCTGCTCGAGATCCTTATCGCCAGTCGATGCTTGGTTGAGTTGTGAGCCCATGGACCATCGCCCAATTGTACTTGATGTCCGGTGAGACGCCGCTGCCGCCTTTCAGTGTCCCTTGGTTGCAGATGACCGAGAGCTCCTGCGCCAGCTTTTGTATTCCCCTCGCCATGCCTTGCTGTGTTCTGTACCTGTTTTTGAACCTCACCTTGTTAATCGCCACATATAGTTTTGGTGGAGGCGGTGGTAAGCCGGCTCAGAGCCCAATAGGCGACGGAGACTCATAATGATGTCCCGGATGCGAATCTCCATGAAGACTGCCCGGGGACACGTGTATTCTTTAAATCCACTTGCCTGAAATGTACGACAAGCACTAGAGCCTCCTATTACCAGCTCATGGTCAAGGACTCTGTAAAAAAGACATGAGACTTGTTGAACCTTCCCTTTTCTATACTTCAACATTTCAATGACTTTCCGGTAGGAGGGAGCGGGAGTGATGTGGCATAAAATACATGCATTTTCCTTTTCTGGTACGGTACATTTACATCGGTACTTGGGTGCACACGCTTGGCTGTGGCGAGAGCCTGTCACCTGCCCGTACACGTTGACTTCCAGGTCGGTTTCATGTGGGCTCTCAATGAAATTCACCTCCGGGGGCCCTTCCTCAAGCACTGCCGCTCCCTCTCTCCTCACTATCCCCCGAACCCCCCGGTGACAAGCCTTCGAGGGTGGATCTATGAATAGGCGTACGACAAGCTTAGGTCAAGTGAGTGTGAGGTCCCCAGTCGAAGCAGATGAAACTTTTCTGTCAGTCAAATTCCAGGATGCCCGCCTCGGTCAAGGACAGGACCAGACCGAGCTCGGCTCGCGAGAGGACGGCTCCAGATGGGATCAGCCTATCCAGGCCAGGGAACGAACAAGGGAAAGGATGGGACTGTTGAGCAGAAGATCAATTGTGGGATGCAAATCAGATCCCCTGTAACGCAACTCACAACAAAGGCCGTTCAAGCTCCCCCTGAGGCCACAATCACCTGGGCTAGCGTCTCCTCTGCTCTCGAGGTTGGATGCCGCCTAGGCCCTATTGGGTGTCCGCTGATGTCTTCCTCACGAATCCGTTCACCGGGCCGGGTATCGACCGCAACGGCCTCTATTACGTTGTTGCATCTAGAATGGAATGGTACTTGAACCTGGTGGATTTCCACCTCGACGAAAATGGTACCGGGCCTGCTGCCAAAGAGCTGCGGAGATGACTCGAGAAGCACATTGTCCAACTATACCAGAAACTATTCCTCTACCAGATGAAGAGTGCCTTCTTCTACTGACGAAGACTGGTTGCCGTTCCTCCAACATATGTCATAAGGCCGAAAGACTGAGCTAGCCAGCCTGTCGACATCAAGACCACCGAGGCCTCTGTACGCAGCGACTCGGGGCAGTATAGCTCCCAGTGGGAGCTTGATCACTCCCGGGACGACAGGAAATGCTTGAACGACGGATTGCAGACGGATCATCGCCGCAACAAGGGACGCACCCAGGGTCCCAAGGGTCGCCTCCTTCGAGACTCCTACCACTGAATCATGGACCACGCCAACTTCCGGCTGTGGCTTGCCGACGTGTGAAGCCGCCTCCTCTATACCAGGTGCGATCCGAGCAAGGACAAGACGATTTCATAGTGCGGTAGCATTGACAGTTCTAACGGAGCTCTCCCCTGGAAGACCTTGGTCCGTCAAGAGCTTGCGGTTCACAGGTCCCGGAGGAGGCGTCCGCTCAACGTCCCGGAGAGATTCCCAATAGACCTTGAGGCTCTGTACGGGCGGATGACAGATCACGTCTCTCATTTGAGGGATGCAGACCTATGCAAAGAGACACTGGCCGTCGTCTCGGCTATCTAACGCCCCGTCACCTTACAAGAGCCCATGTGCATTATTGCATCACCGGCAAGGTTTGGTGATGGCCTTGAGTTACTATAAGATATCGTCAGATCGTGCGCCTCTTTCCCGGCTTTGCGAGGAGGCATCATCTACTTCGTGCACTAGTCACCCAAGGATTTTCTGCTGGATGGCAAAGGGAATTCAGGGAAGAAAACAAGTAGTCTGTGCTGGTTGTAGGTGCTCAGTCTCCTGCGCAGCATGTCGTGAGCAGAGTCTTGTCGGTGCAGAAACTTGGACGTTGGCTGTAAGTTCAGTCATGTGTCTTCCTGCTAGAACATCAGTCAACATCTCCGCAGGCAAGCGCAAGAACTCGAGAGCTCGCAGAACTGACTCGATCCATATTTTCACAACGGTCACTCGCAGAGGCTTCTACACTCCAAACATACCTGTAGATTCTGCGTGTCTAATTCCCACCAGTAGCTTGACGCAACAACACTTTCAAGCACAGGCATCAGACTGAATCACCGTATTGCCGGACATGGGGACAACCCGGGCATGTTTCTTGACGGATGAGCTGGGCGCGTAGACCAGTTCTCGGTCATTTAACCAAGAAGGTTGGGTGCTATATGGGGCAAGCTATCTCTCCCTCTCTCTGTCTCTCTCTGTCTCTCTCTGTCTCTCTCTGTCTCTCTCTGCGTTCGCTGCTCAATCCTCATCCACTACTCACAGGCTGACTGGTACGAGGTCACGAAGGAGACGTTTAGAATACAAGGGCGTACCGTCTTTCTTCCTCGCTACAGAATCTCTCTATTACTGTTTGTGATTCATCCCACTCCCCGTGCCCACCATCGAAGGGAAATGGAGCTGGGCCGGTGGCACCTCACAATATAACCGGGGCTGTGAAAGGCCCTCCTGTCCAAAGGACCCGGCGTCTCTCCAACGGAAAGTGCGTACACCATCCCTCGCGAGCCGCTCCTCAAATCCCAAGTGACAGGAAACGGCATGACAATCTGCCAAACACACAGTAGGGACGCAACGGTATGAAAAAACTTAGAGATCCCCCCCGTGAGACATCGACACATCGCCACCGAGATCCACCTTGCGGTCCGTGGTCAGAGAACCTCACAGAAAACATCATTTACAAGTGTGTTCTTCCCAACCATGGCCATTGGCGACCGTCAAAGTCGGAAGAATTTGATTTAGCGCTTCCCTCCTGGAAACAGCCCTGGGAGAGTATACATCTATCTACTCTTGAGCGAAAAAGAAACAGCACATTTACAGTCGATACAGAAAAATAATAAAAAACAGCCTATCGTCGCAAATTTCCCCCTTATCCTCTCACAAGGGCCTGCCATCATACACGACCCCGTACGGCACCGTTTTAATGTCCCCGTGGCACGCTCTGTCGTAGTCCGCCAGCCTGGGCATATCCTGCTGCACCTGCAGGAACGTCTCGAACTCGCACCAACCGTCCTTCCTCTCAGCGTCACACTCAGGAAAGCTCGCCCCCAGCGGCACCGTCCGTTGGTTGAGGACGAAGTGGACGTATTTTGTCTCCCCGCCGGCCTCGTCGTAGCCTGACCGGTCGGCCCTGAACGGCTTCGGCGTCCTGATGATCTCGATGTCGAGGCGCGCGCCGAACGGCGTCAGGTGCGAGACGGTGAAGTTGTGCGGGCCCGGGTACTCGGTCGGCTGAAGCAGTTGCGCAAACTGCTTGAGCCCGAACGCCGTGAGGATGGAGGCAATGTTGGTGTCGTGGGAGAAGTCAAAGTAAAGGCTCTGATTGAGCGGGAAGGTGACGGTATTGTTGTCGAGCGTGACGTTGATCTGCGAGCCCGAGTAGCCCAGGGTGTGGTTCTGCAGGCGGGCGATGACTTCTTGTTGGTATCCGATACCCACGGCGCGCTACAGCGAGTCAATACCGTTGCCTCGTCCCATAGACGCCGGAGAGGAAACTTACACCTGCCGGGTTCTGGAAGGCACTGTTGCCGGCGAAGGCGAGGTCAACAGAATAGGAGAAGCCAACCCACTCATCGTAGGTGAACAGGTCGCAGAATAGACTGAAGCCATAGGCAACCTGATGCGGAGCTGGTCAGTTCGATCCCGCTCATACTCCCCGTAACAATGCTTACCGTCTCATAGGGGCACATGGTTTGAGCAGCGTATGTGTCGTCAATGGTCCAGTCGTATCCATCCACCATATCCCGCAGGCGGGCAGTGGCTGAAGAACGTCAGCAAACTCCATGTCAGCGGCAATGCAGCGTACTGACCATTGGCTAAATAATTCGAGATCCAGATCTTGGAGGCATCGTCGCCTCCATTCTGCTTGCGGGCGTTGGGGCAGTTCAAGTACCCGGCAAGAGAATTGTTGGCCCTATCTTGCTCGATGATGACCTCGATGGTGGCGTTGTTGGTCCTAAGACGAAGTCAGCCATCGGCTTCTCCAATTCTTATCTGATTGAAAAATTCCGTACCATTCAAGACCAAAGAAACCAGCCAGCCAGTACTCGGCCGACTTCAGCATGCGGTCCTGTGTCTATATGGGCGTAAGTTGCGAAGCAGCATGGGCGTGCACAATATATGGGTTCGACTCACAGTGGTCCGAACGATGATCTTGCTGTTGGGGTTGTACAACGAAGAGTACATGTAAGAGTGCAAAATGCCTACAACCCAGTCAGCATCAAGAGGTGCCGGGGCCAGATTGAGATATTCTCACCAGAGTCGAACAGTTCCTGACGTCCTGCGACCCTCGTTAGCACCGTCACACGGACTGAAAGCCCACGGGACGCTTACCCTTGGGAACCAAGATCTCGTACCCAAGCTGATACTTCCAGTCGTTCAAGAAACTCAGGGCACCCTTTGCCTTAAGCTTGCCACTAGCTTTCGCAATACGCTCTCCTAAAGTAGCAACATTGGACCCCAGGGTTGGGTATCTGGAGCCGTGTCGGGAAAGCATCTGAGAACAAAAGCATCCATTAGTCCATCGCGTTCAAGCCAATGGCGGTCCGTCAGACAGGGTGGGTGCTCTACGGAGGCATACCTGGACCTGGACAATCTCGGCCCCGGCTGGCAGGGCGTACTCATCCACTCCGAACCCAGGGCTCGGCTGGTACGGCGTGAGATACCTGCGCGGCAACGTCAGCAGTGTTCTCCCGGCTGTGTTTGGCCGAGTAGCTCACCCCATCATATTGAAAATGCTCTCGTTGTTGCCCCCCATGCCCTCGATCGGTATGTCCGTCTGCAGCGGCTGGTTCGGCACAAAGGTGCCCGTCGGCAGGACCCTCGTCTGGGCCATGAAGGCGGGCCTCCCCGTCGCCGTCGGGCCGGCCCACAGCTCCGGGCTCGTCTGGAAGTACTGCGGCACGTTGTCGTCCGCCAGGCACGGGCAGTCGCCCGGGTTCTTCAGGCCGTCCAGAGCGCCGGGGCCCCTCAGCACGCCACCATTGTCCCAGGCGAGGCCGAGGATGACAAAGGCCAGCATACACCCAACGGCGGCGAGGGCCAGGGCTATGACGATGGCGGCACGGCGACGGCTCCCGGGCGTGCTGGCGATGCTGCCGTCGAGGTTGAGGTCGACGTCGACGAAGCCTGCCGTGTGGGTAGGGGTCGACCCTGGCAGGGCCGGAAGCGGCTTCTCGCTCGGCAAGGGCTTCTTTCTCCGGCCGGCGGATCCGGAACGGCTGCGATGGGGCTGTTGCTGGCGGGGAAAGTCCTCTTCCTGTCCGGGGACGAGGAGGTAGCCTCCCTGACGAGGCGCCATGGTCGCCGTCGGGAGCTAAATAAAGACGCGGCACCTGATATTCTGGGGCGGAGCTAGTGATACACACCGCGAGCGGACGCGGGGAAGAGATTCCGGGATCGACGGTCCGTTTGAAGCTGTCGTGCAACCAGAAGAAAGGCTGGCCGTGTTGCTCGGTACTCCACACACATACGCACGTACACACACGCACACACTCAAGCAGCCAGACACATGCACATACGCCAGCGCACAACCACACTGGCAAGCCTCTGCGTGGGAACCGTTATGCAGACCGTGACCCCACGAGAAAGTGAAGGTTCAGCTCGAGTACGTCAGGTGAGAGGCAAGTTTCACATCCAGGGGTGTCGTTGCATCGGACGAGGCTGTATCCGTAGGTTGCATGCAACTCCCAGCGGGTAGGGGGGGCCAAGCAAGCAGAGAGAGCGCACGCGCCAGGGGTGCGCGACTTGCAGATAGGCTAGGTGGGTGAAGAAATGGACAGATAGAGAATGGACCGCTGTAGGTCGTATTGTGATACAACAGAAACGGGAGAGAATCTTCTTTGGAAGCTCCGACTCAGATCTTGTTGTTTGGATTGGGGGCGTGATTGACGTGCCTGTCGTTCCAATTGGCGGAGACTACTGCAGGGCGGAAGGCGCGGCAAGAGCCGGAAACGAAAAGAAAAAGAAACACAGACGGGGCAGGACGAGCAGCAAACGGCGGTCAAGAGTTTGCTAAGCGCAAGACAGGGAGAAGCCTTTAGCTGGCCGGATGAGATTGATGAAGTTGTGACGGACGTGCCCGTCGTTCGATAGGGTGGCTTCGGAGAGGCCCAGTGAGTGTGTGAGGTAAGGAGACAAACCTGACAGACGTTTGACGGCGACGCTCCCATTCGACCAAGCTAGCCGTCCTAACCCCTCTGCCCCTCCCCCCTTAAAACGGGACGATAGATCCGGTTCCCGAAAGTGCAGGCAAGGAAGGCTAGCCTGCCAGCCAATTGCCAGCTGGTGTTGCCGTCCGACGACCTCGACTGGGGAGAGCAGCGTCCAATACTGCAAATGGCCAACCCAGCCAGCGTCGATTGTAGCGTCTCATCCAGGCCGTTCCTCCCCTCGAGGCGGTAAGGCTTCATCCAACCACCTCTCGTCGGCGACAGCCTGGCACTTTCAGCTGCCGTTCCAGACTTCGGCCACTTACTGCGTACTAAGTTTTGCCTTAACTTTCACCAAGACGGGGTAGCATCCCGAGCGGTTGCGAAGCGATCTATAGAAGAAAAAAAAAAGAAAAAAAAGGAAAGAAAAAAAAAGGAAAGAAAAAGGAAAGAGAAAAAAACAACAACAACAACGACCACTACCCGCTATGCAAGATACAGTTACCCCAAGCGCCCTCTCGTCGCAGTTCCGACAACGATGCGGCCACCAGATCGTACTACTAGTCTAATCGCGAAACCTGGCAGACCACCTGCTTCGCAGAATGACCGCAACGAAAATGCTGATTACTGATTCCTCTGATGCTTGCAACATTTTGGTCGTCCTCCTCCCTACCTGCACTTCCCATCATGATTGCTTTTTCTCTACTGCCTTTGGGATGATGGTTTCTCTCTCTCTCTCTCTTTCTTTCCCTTTCCCTTTCCCAGTGTCCTGCTTGCTCAACTCTTGGCGTGTGAGATGTACCTGTTGGGAAATGGCGCAGTGGCACGCGCACCCCATGTGTAGTTCCAACACCGCTGCCAAGCCGAATGTCTCTTGCATCCAGAGGGAACGAACCCGAGGCGTCGCATATTGCTCCGCTTTTAACCTTCCGATCGATCTTCCGCGCTAAAAGCCGATGACAACTCCCTGCCTTAGCACCTTAGTACATGAAGTAGGTATAGTACCTAGGTATGGGTTCTCCTTGGGAAGAAGACAGACATAATCCCAGCTTGCAATAAATAATAAGCAATACATGCCTGCTCAGAGCGGAACCATGTGCTAACTGGTAGCACCTCCGCCAAGATGTCACTCTACCATGCCGATTTCGGACCACTGTCGTCTTCCCATCATCCTACTGTAGAGCACCGTTCCCGTATGCGGGCTAAAGAAACAAGCGCACCGGCACGAGCTCCCCGTGACAGTCGACCAGGTAGTCGTCTTCCACACCTCTCTGCATGGCGTTCGTGTCATCGTCCAAGCCCCATTCCTGCAGGCTGCCAGGCGTGCCCTTGTCCGCCCTCCCCCAGTCAGCATGGATCTCACCCCTCCCCACTCCTCCCCACTCGAGACCCTTTGGGATTGAAGAGAAAGAAAGACATGGGAATACGACAACCCGTTGTAATTGTATGGTTCTTGAGACCGATCCGGTACTCGTACAAAAGTTTTCGACGAATACCAACCCCCTCGCACATGCCGTGTACCGACCCTCCCTTGCAGGGCAGTGATACGGTAGGTAATCAATCACCCTGGGCCCGTCAAAGAGTCCGACTTGATGCTGACCCTGATTGGATGCTAGCTAGGGAGGCGCTTGATTGCTGCCCGCGATCCGGCAAGCCCATGCACTCAACGATTGGGCGCATTCCCCACCGGCAGCAATACCAGTCTGACAGCCGTCTTGTGGCGCAGATGCCAAACGCAACTTGACCTGTACACACAAGTACTCGACAACCACGCTAACAACCACCATACGTACGAGCATAGTGTACATACGTAGGTACGCGCCTATCGGATCCATCCGTCAGCTCTCCCACCGGCCGGAGTCCACACCCGTCTCATGAATCATAAACCCGTCTACCATTGAAGACCCTTGGCACCAATAATTTCTTTTCTTTTCTTTCATTTTTGTTCTTCTTTCTCTAGGATCTGGAGCACCGGCACCCTAACTAGACCGGTGGCCACCTGGTAACCTTGCAACCTGGGTACCGGGGCCTCAAGCCGCGGAAACCTAGGTACGGCGCAGAGAGATCATATGAGGACGGAGAGCAGCCATACTCAAGCTTGCAGTCTCCTCTGGATAAGCTTGATCAGACGGTAGCCACTACTACTGCTACTATCATGGGCGGTGCCACTTTGCAGGCCTACCTGAAAAAGACATGGTCCTTCTGACAGCCTGGCTTCCGAGTATGTAGCAGAATACGTCTACGGAACATAGAAGAGCGACCTCTTCTTCTATTTGCAGACTGGGGTTTCTTCTTTGCTCCGGGAACCTAATGCACGAAGATGCATGTGTGACGACGGACCCCAATCCGCATTGCAGACGATATTACGATACACATGCTCGGGTTTGACGGAAAAGCAACGACTGAGGGAGGCGAAGGATGTCTTGAGCATCTTTCGCGGCATGACTACCACACACCGATGTCTTGAAGACCGTCCAATCATATGCTTCATTGCCTGACCGGTTCGCCATGCTAGCAGATTTCCAGCGCCATGGTCGCGTGATCTCGAAATGTCTCTAGCTCAAGCCACGCCATTGGCCAATCGGCTATGATCTCAAGGTGTCTCGGATTCAGCTTTTGCAATATCGGTTCATTCGCCATCTGGTTATGTCGAGACCGCTCTTTCAATACTCAGTACCAGCTCACCAAAACTCCAGTCGTACGATAACATAGCATAAAACAATGATTTGCAAATGCCGTGTCAGTACTGGGTCGATGTTCCCACCAATCAAAATGCATACAGACTTTTCCCTGCCGGTTTCTACTGCCCGAACTCCCATAGACTCCGTGCTTTTCTGACTCCTACAAAACAGGGCCAACAAACTCTTGCTGCAACAGGGGTAACGGAATGCGGAGAGGAGAAGGGAAAAATAAGAAAACATGCAGTAGTCGGCGCCGTGCCGGAAGTCCAGACCCCCAGGATGAAGCAATGCAACCCATGACGCCCCCAACTCCCGTTTTGCATGGCTTTTCGCCAGAGCAGCGAAGAAAGAACACGCCCATAGTCAGTTGGGATATTTCCTCAGAGGAAAGAAAGCGTCGGGCATTGGCTCCAGGTGCCAAACGCGGTCGGCAGGCTTCTCGAATGCGTCGAACCACTCGCGTTGTAGTTCACCGGGGATGGACCAGCCGAGCCTATCGTTGCGCACGCGCATCCGAACGAGATGACGCTTCTCGGTGGGACCCTGGCCGTTGATAAATGACTCGCGACGGTGAAGGATGGCCAAGTTGTTGATGAAGTGAATGTCGCCCGCTCGAGTCTGGATCTCCATTTGTGTTGCCTTGGCAATGGTCTCGATGGCGTCAAGGGCCTCAATTTGGCGGGGCGTCAATGACGGGAAATGAGAAGGCCGGGGGTGGGCCGAGTTTCCCATCAATGGAGTACGTCCAAAGTTTACAATAATCTTCCCATCATGGTGGAAGAGAATTGGGCGACATTGGAACTTGGGTCTGGGCCGCGGTCAGCAACTCCATCTTCTTCTGCCACGCACATGGTCTCTCTCGAGGGCAGGGTGATGGATATACGTACAGGGCAAAGGGCCAGTCTGGGCGGGACAGGGTGCGGATGATATCTGGTCGAGTGGCTGCAAGCACGTTGTAGACGGTATGGGCAGAGGCAATTATGCATTTGCCACCAGCCGCAGCAGTATTCCGGGTCAACCAGCTGACCACGTCGCCTGATTCTTCATTGTGGAAGGTCTTAAGTCAATTCAGTCAGTGTTGTGGTTCGGGACGACGGACAAGGTCTTCTTACAATAGCTGAAGTAGAATGGCGATGGTGATCAGCCCTGGCTTGGCTAGTGCTGTCGGCAACGATGTGGACTGCGATCGGGGTCAGCAAGTCCGCTCAGGCACAAGCTATCAATCTCAATCACGTACCAAGCATGTTGCCCTTCTTGTCCTGACGGCCACGCTGGTTTGCAATGTATCCTTGGATGCCGAGATACAGTACCGTTAGATCCTCAACCGAATGCTTCTGCGGATCAATGCCGCGCACCACGGCGAAGCCCTTGCCGTGATGAACATCGTTGGCAATGCGATCTAGAGAGGCACCAAGAGTAGGCAGAGGGAAGTTGTCCTTGTCGACAAGATCACCATCAAGGCCCAGTGCTGGATGAGTACCCAGTGTCAGATGTTATTGTTGTTGTTGTTGTTGTTGTTGTTGTTATTGAGTAGATCTGAGACCAAACATACCTTTGAAGTACTTGAGGGCAACCTCAAGCTCCTTGTGGTCCGCATTGGTGAGGTTGTAGGTGTATTGCGAGTCCTTGGTGAATTGCGGGCCGGTCCAGGCTGATTCGTCAACCACTGTCTCGGGAAAGCCGGTGGGGAGGCCAGGGGCGTCCGCGACTGGAGCGTGGTATTCAATATGAGGGATGTGGTGGGCAGCAAGTGCCGTGGCAGCACCCACGACCGGACCAACAGCACTAGGCGCCATCTTGCTGATGTGAGAACTGAAATCAGACATGTCAGAGGACAAGCAGGGCCAATGTGAGCAGGCTTGAACAGGGGCAGACGAACCGGTAGGTGTTGGTTGAAGATTCGGCTGTCTGGCGTGCGGCGTCAGATGTAGGGGAAGGTAGCGTGTCGGTATAGAAAGGCTTGGGTCAGGTCGAGGCTTATAACGACGTCCTGGAAGAAGCCACTGCGTAACCGGGTAGCTATATGCTTGCGGGCGGGCGGAGACGAGACGGTTATGGGCAACGCTGTGCGTGGGCGGAAGAGATGGACCTCTGCAAGGACTTGTTGAAGAAAAGACAAGAGAGCAATGACAAGAGAGAAGAGGTCATAGATGGGAGAAGACACGGTTGGGGAAGGGGTCTCGAGACTCTATCATGATCAGGCAGATGCCTAATATATCCGTCGACTACGAGAGGTGGCAGTCGGTGAAGGAAGTAACACGGTGGCAAGGAATGGAAGGGACGCCGCAGCAGACAGGAAACGAGTTGGCGGGACGTTGCTGGTGGGAAGAAGTAGGTAGCTACCCGTTATGTACCTGCTTGCGTAGGGGCTCGGTACGAGGAAACAGCAGGCGAGGCGCGGCGCGGTTCCGTGCGATGGCAGAGAACCCAGCGGCAGGAAGGCAGTTTGCGGGAGAGCGGCAAGGGCAACAACAGTTGGCAGGCGAGCCAGGCCGTTATGATGCGACTGGGGGGGTGAGAAGGAGATAGAGTGACGTGCAGGGTTACCGTCGAGACAGCTTTAAGTCATGGGGACAGTCGCGAGAAGGAGAAGAAGAAACGGCTGATTTGGAGGAGAACAAGACATGGAAGGGGGATTGAGATGGAGCTACCCGACCTCAGGTAAGGCATGTGGAAGAGAAAGGGAAAGGAAAAAAAAAAGTTCAATAGGAAAAAAAAATTATGGGAAATGTAGAGGGACCTTGAAAGCGCGCCGCATGAGTGAAAGACGACGCAAGAAGAGAGGTCCAATGTAGCGCGGCAGCAGGGAAGAAGGTACACGCCGCCGCCTTCCCCTCCTACATTGTGCTATCCTCGCCTTACTACTACACATGAAGTGCTGCACGCGATGCCATGGGTGTTTCCAAAACCTATGCGAGGATGGGGAAACGAAGAAGAAAGGAAATATGGGGATTGGCAAACTGCATCCGACTCCATATACCCACTCTGCCAGCTCCTTGCAACACGTTGCGTTGTAGTGGTCAGTCTGAAGCGCGGCAGCTGTACTCATTCATAGACAACGGCCGATGGGAGGAGTGCCATGTCGAGGTGGCCATCCAAATGACCTGGTGCGATGGTGGGATGACAAGCCCTTAGGATTTCGCCGGGTACCTGCGGTGAAGAAGAAACTATAGGAAAGGAGATATGGGAGGGTCTGGGCTGAGCTGAGCCGTCGCTGAGATGGACCACCACCTGAACGCGGTGCGGCTGACTGGCCCTACCTACCCGTCTTAGGGCCATATAGCCTTCACTTTTGCTATAGCCTACGACTGTTTCCTCGCCTTGACTGCTTCTTGTTGTAAACGGGAGGGGGACAATACCAATGAGGATTGGCTTGGTGGATCATCGCTGCAAAAACCAAGGGGGTTGGTTGTTGGCTCACCTACTCCTCCTGTGCGGCGGCGGGGACACTCGTATGGTCATCATGGAGAAATGGGATAGAGGAGGTGTGCCCAAGTGAGGAGGGGGTAGATAACAACCATCCATTTCGTTTGCGCTGCCATGAGGGAGGGTAGTCTTGGCGACCTTTAACTTGTGGCGAGGGACGGATAGTAATGGCAAGGGACGCAGGAAACCGTCGAAAAGGTGATATGCAGCACATGTTTGCAAAGTTTGCAGTTCTCACAGAGCAGAGCAGATTAGTGCAGACATATTTCAGATCCGACCAACCACCTAGTCCAATTCATGCCGCCACCGATATCTGTCTGCATATGCATGTATGTGGTGCGTGTACCTTATGCGACCATACTACACTACGCGCGTAAAGGGCCTATTGGTAGGCTCCGAGCGCGGCAGCCACCCATAGAGTCGACCAAGATGCATAGGTAAAATGGAACCGACCATAATTCGGGGTTTCCCAACTGTTTCAATGTCGCTCGCAGGGCAGACAACTCGTTGCGGGACGCGTGGTGCCTGGTGGTAATCGGCCGCTGAGGCTGTGATGGGACATTGACGGGATCGGAAACAGGTGGTGCGTGGCACTGTAGAATGAGTGTGTGTGTGTGTGTGTGGGTGGGTGGGTGGGTGGGTGGGCAACCAGACACTTCCATGCAGATATGAGCTCGGATGGTGGATAGGGCGAGGGATTGGAGTTGTAGCAAACGAGTCTTAACACTGGATGAACCTGAATCAACCAACGCTCAGCCACGGGAGGGAGTGGTAGGGTGCCGGTGGGGAAAAAGGGTGTGTGCGGTCAGAGACAGTATCGATGACGCCGCGGGAGTAGAACCACGTTTTGTGGCAACCGCCTCCAGTACTTGGGCGATCGGCAGATGAGCATATGAGGTAGGGAATTAGCGAAATCAGAATCGCAAATGTGTGGAAGGAGGAATACCAAGGTCAACGTCAAGAAGGGGAAAGTGACGTGGTTCGCCGTTACCCACCCCCGGAGCTTTTGTGGCTCCTCGTGTAACGAAAGTTACAACGACGCACTCGGCGGCGGGTGCTCGGGAGCACTAGCTAGGAAACGGCAAAAGCAGCCCGGCTGACAGCGTCCGTCATTTGTAGGCTGTAGACCAGGCATTGCAGTCCATGTGTACGCCTCGAGAACATGATCGGGAACGAAGGCCGATCTGATCTGTGCTGTGCTTCGTGTTGCCCTTTGGGGTGGGTGGCGTACGGCTATCTGAAGCTGAGGCCCGTCTTGCTTCGCAGACAGGGATCAAGCCAATTGGTTCTGCTGCTGTTGGTCGCGCCGCTTGTCAACTTACTAGTATGTCCGATCCCGAGAGACCGAAGGTGACGACGGGCATCTGACGTGAACAAGGGCGGATCGTAAATGGGTGTGGGGAACTCGCATGGTCTGTAGGGATTTGGGATGAAAGAATGACAAGTGGGCAGAATGAGGACAAACTCAATGATGGAATTGTCCATGGCTAATGACTCGGACGGTTCTAAGTGGGCTGACTACCCAGTTGACTTGCTGGCCAGGCCAAAAGAAAGTGTTTGCCTATGTCTAGGCTAACCCATGCACGAAACGTGGAGTTGGCAGCATGGGCAACGTACTTAGTGTCCGGAAAGAAAAGCAATAAAGATATATTCCCAGGATCGCACATCTCGTCCTGTCGGACGGCTGTACACTGTACGCAGTGGGACGGTACCGGTGTCTGCTGTCTGCATCAAATTGCGAAGGGAAAAGGAAAAAAGAAAAAAAATCGAAGAAAACATTTCGGCTCAACAGGGGGAATGAAGAACGGGCCAATAAAGAGGGGGGGGGGGGGGGTTGAGGGGAAGGAAGGAGAGGATCAATCCGCATCACCACCCCCTGGCCTTCGAACCCTCGATGAGGATCGGGCAAAGTGAGGTGGAAGGTCTGTTGTGGCTTGCGTACCTACCTACCTAATGCAAGCATATTACTGCGTATACTTTGCATGGTCTATGCGCCAGGCCTTTATTACCTGGGTACGATATTTCCCACCATCTTTGCACTTTAACCCAAGTAAAATATGCAGGTAGCCGAGGAGCAGGCGAACGGGACAGGCGAGCCGTGACCCCTGTCACCGGTGATGGGGCCACCTGCAGTCAATCCGTTCCGGCCGCGGCTACCTACCAAACTAGGTAGGTATCTGATGAGGTACCGGTACCTTCCTACGTTCATGTGGGTCCCGAGAAAGGGAGGGAAACTGGACCCACCCGGGTACGTATCGCCCAGCTTCCGCCCGGGGCCCCACCACTACCCAACTTCACCTCATGCTGCCCGCGACTAACTGCGACGACGACCAAGGACTACGACCTGCGACGCGCGACCTTGCCGATGCGATGCAACACGATGTAAGTCCAGGTCTGTGCAAATATCCGGGTGTTCATCCGTACCGGTGAGCCAAATTACTCCCTCAGCCAGGACTCGGACGGCTGAGTTGGACGAACAGTAGACCCCGGATTGGTGTAATTCTCTTTCAAGCTGGTACTTCCTTTTTGGGCACTCTACTTCCTTGTAACCTATCCTGCTCGAAAAGTTAGGATTACCGTTCAAGGCGCTGGCGGCCATTGAGTGCAGTCAGGGTTTGTTTTGAACCCACCAATTAACAAACATGTCCAGACCGGATATCCTCCGCGCTCCGACCAGTAGTACACACTACCTAGGCAGTGTACTCTGTACGTACGTATCTACCTACTTGGGTTGTTTGTATGTCCCAGTGGAAAATTCGGACGGACCGCTGCATACCATACCTAGCTCCCCATTCCCCAATCCTCTCATTTTCTCAAATCCATAAAATCAGATATAAAAAACCATTTGAAAAAAAAAGAAAAAAAAGAAAAACTCTTTTCTCACATTCCGATGGTCGATCGGCTGTCTCAGATTGCCATTCGGCCAAAACACTTTGCCATGTCTGGCACAACCATTGACACATGCACAACGAATGCCCACAGGTATGTCCCTGTGGGCCGTCTAGCTTCTGGTCCTGTCTGGGATGGAAATTGACTTTTCTTTGACAGCACTGGCCCGGGCCGCAGACCAGAGCTGCAGATGACATATGATTGAAAGTCTGGGCTGCATTTGCCGGTGAAGGTTCTCTACAAATAGCACTGCGCTGACCCCACACCTCTGACCGAACACACCCACAGGGACATCTGTGGGACCCTGTCAAACGGTGCACATGGTTGCTGATCGACAGATCCCGGCCCAAGACAATGTTTTCTTACTTTGGGAGTGGAATGCCGGCCTGTGGTCGACAATTCTCGAGCTTTTCTACTATCCAAGACACGCGTCGACCTTAGGCCTGGGGGGTAGAAGGATCAACAAAATGGGTTCTGATGTGGATATGACCGACCTAGCAGACGACCCGACCTTGGTTTCATTCAGTCTTCCGATATGCCCCTTCCCTCCCCCTTTGAGATCGGATGTATAAATGTATACCGTGGTCACCCCGATATTCGGCTTCGTACTTCCGATTCGAGCTGTGCCTCCGAGGGGCTGTGACAACCCGACTGGCTGGATATGCAGACCGCACACATACGTCTCGGCGACTACGATGCGAGCGAGCATACCGGACACATTGACTATACAAACAATACTTGGATACGACGGCTACATCATCAAAACTTTTCCGCCCATGCTCATTCTCACCGCTCCGTCATGATCGTCGACTTGGTGGCCGCCTCGGCCTCGGCCTCATCAGTAGCCTTCAGTCGTGCTCTTCGAAAGAAAAGAAAACAAGTTACCGGAATGTGTCCTCCCGTCCATCAGTGAAACAAGCAGGCCCTGGTAAGCCTACAGCGTGAAAGTCTTGGTCGACATAAGAGAATACGCAGAAAACGAAACGACCTACTTGATAAAAAGGAGGAAGAAGAAAGGGGAGGGGAAAAAAACCCCCCCCGAAAAGACTCCGATTTCCATGCCAAACCTCCAAAGCCAATAACTTGTCTTTTTGTGGCCCGCTCGCATTGCGCCTCTGCACGTCGCTAATTGTGCATCCTTGCACTCCCAAAACAATGATCCAAATGGAAAGCATCGCCTTCCCCCTCTTCACGTCTCGACTCAGTTGCTCCGCCAGCTAACATTTCGACTAATATGCCCACATTTGGGGCTGCCAATCCCGCTGGAAGAGCTGGCTGACAAAAAAGTATGGTTGCTCGTACTGATTGGCCTGCTGGACTTCTTCCCACTCATGTTCTATTGTCGACGCATTAGCCATTAATCCCATCGGGTGATTGGTCCGTCACAGCCAACCAAAGGGAGACTGCCTGCACCATCCATCCTCCTCCCTGCACGCCAAAGGACTCCAATGGGTGGACGGGGCAGCTTCATCTTGGCCGCAAGGGGAACGAGTCTTGTTACTTACTGTGAGCCATGGCCTGAGACCGTGTCCAGTGGATGAACTGTACTGCGTCTTCATCCAGCTGCGCCAGCGTCCGCAGATCTTGGTCTCTGCACTCTTCGGAAAATGGGTAGATTCCTTTATTGCAATAGTGGAAATACGCCAGGAGAATAGTGCCTCCTGTCCGTCAATCTTTTGTCAGCATGTCTTACCCAACAGAATGGAAAACAAACGGAAAGGGGCTACCGCGGCAGATAAAGCACCGCTCTAGCCCGCTATCCCCCTTACCCAGATGATATTCTTGAACGTCCGACTCCCGAGCAAATTTTTTCTACACCAGGTGCAACATCTAGGGTTAGCAATGTCTTCCGGGCCTGGCGGGTGCCCCGCAGGAGCTCTGGATAGGTTCACTTACACCCATGCCATGCTTCTGTGCGTAGGAGGCATCGTGATCGGTAACGAGCGCGATGTTGTGCAGCAGCATGAAAGTAACCAGGTACGTGGTTAGCCACGTCTTCTGCTTATTCTGGAGCGTCATCTTCTGCAGTTTCTCCAGCATTTCTCGCCGAAGTCTGGCCTGTATGTGTTGGATGAGAACCAAATCCAATTGAGCTCCCATCACGGGCGGAAGAGGGATGCGTCCATGTTGAGGGCTGCTGCTGTCGAGTATGTCGCGGCTCATGCCAAGCGTCTCTTCGCCTACAATCTCAACTGACTTGGTTGTTAAGCGTACCGCCATCCAGAGCTCCAGTGTTTGAAGTAAAAGGTCTCGTTCGTCCGTCGGCGTGTTGACGCTCTGCGACAATTCCCAGGCTTTGAGATAAGTATTGTAGATCAGCTGGTCCCGGACACCCATATGTACGCCCATCACACTCTCAATGACTGACTTGAAGCAGTTGACGACGCCCCTCTTTATGTAGTCTTCGTAGGCTGCCTGTGCCTCGTCGAGGTTCGTGATGGCGTATGTCGGAATCGCGACAGACTTCTTCACGCCTTTAGCGACCCAAGTTCGCTCCAGCTTGTCACCGGGTTGCGGGACGAACTTCCGCACGTGCAGTTGCACGCACATGTCGGCCGGCGTGTATCCTTCCCACAGGCGGACCGTCTTCACCTCACTCGACGCCCAATTATTGATGTTGTCTACGATGCCATTGCCCCAGCGGCGTGTCCACTCATACCCAGGCGCCTGGCCTCGCTTGAAGAAGTTGCATTCTGTGATCTTGCGACGCACACACGGCTGTCGGAAGAGTTGCTTGTGGTGATTGCTGGTCGTTTTGGGCTTGCATCCAACACATGGACCCTTGGGGTCGTCTGGGTCAGTTTTACACTAATCCCGTCAGTAACTGCATGCAGGTGCGTCCGATCGATCCCATAGGAAACTCCACGCCGCTTACATACCCTTACTCGTTGCATTTTGCAGCGGATGCAAGACCCGTTTTTCCTCGTCGCAGCCGTCTCCTCCCGCGCCTTTTGGTCTTTAAAAGGGCCGCGTTTAGAAGCTGGCGGTCGCTGGTGAGGGAACACGACATCGAGGCCATTGCTATGGGCAGGCATGTCCGCGTCCTCGGTTTTGACACAAGGCATTGCATAGGTGGGGGCTAACGCAAAGCTGCCCGCACTCGCGGGGATGGACGAGGTTGGAGGAATCGCAGAAGACACAGCCATGCTCATCATGTTGTCGTCGTATGGGCCTGGCATGCCTTCCCTCTCGGAAAGGTGATGATCCGTGTTTCCGAGGTTGGGGAAATTGATGGGATCACCACATGGGACACCTGATGTGTTGGGATAGTATACGGACGTCGATACGTCGACCGGGTAGACGACGGAGTCATGTCCGGAGTTCTGGGGCGCCATGGTATGACTGGGACTCTCTTGTAGGGGTTGATACTGTGGCGCGTACGCGCTCACTATCCCAGTATCTGTTACGGAGAAAGGGTTTGGTGCACTGGAGGCGATTGCAGGAGGGACATAGGCTTCTGGCTGAGAGACCTGCGCCGAGGGTGGTTTCTCAACCTCATACGGTCTATTGAGGCTGGTCCCGTAGTTGTAGACGTTGGCCTCGGTCCCCGAGAGCGGCTCGTAAACTACAAGACACATCAATCGAACGACTCGCGAGTGGCTTAACCATCCATAGTAATACATACCACCATTGGAAACGCCGCAAGGGTTCCAGCAGCTCCGGCACATGACCAGCGCCATCGTCTGCAGTCCTTCAGTCAATCCGTCGAGACCCGGACCTTGGAAGCCTGGGGGTAACTGCTGCGAACCAACACCGTCGAAGACATGGTGACTGTGGTGTCCAACAGGTCGAGACTTGTCTTCGAACTCCGGAGAAAGGGAGCCGTCTTGGTAGTGAGGCGACATGGAGTAAGATTGCATGAGCCGTTGTCTTTTGAGATTGTATTGGCTTTGCAGTAGGTTATGTGAGAGTAGTTGATGAAGCTGGGCACCCGGGAGATCATAAAGGGTCGCAACTTGTGAGATGAGGAATTGGGTTTCGGGCGAAAGATTGGAGAAGTCAGGGTCGAGAAAGAGAGAAAATGACGGGTTCTGCTGGGATGCCAGCACTGTGATAGAATCGTCTTTGGGGCAAGTAGCCCGGCGCTTCCTGGGGTTGTTATTCTAAGACGAAATCAATTCACCGCACATTCAGGACGGGTGAATAGGGCAGATGGGGGAGGGGGCTGATCGGCAGATATGAACAAGCCGGGGCCAACAAAGATATGAGGGGGACGACGTATGTGTAATGGTGCGGGTGGTGGACGGCAGCTGGGCGCGAGAGATAATGGGGAAGATCGGTGATATATCCCCATGCACGCTGCCGCCAGCCGGGGAGCAGGGACATCTCTTACCATGATTGATGCAATAAGAGAGGGTGTGTTGGACAAAGCCTAATAGCAAGACCAAGTACCACAATCTGTGGCATGTATGAGGTATGCGGCAGAAACAAGCAGTAAAGCAGGAGTGAGCGAGCAGGTACAGCGAAGCACAAGGGGAGCGTTGAAAATTGCGCCTCGCCGGGAGGGGGTGGGGAAGCTACGGTCTCACGAGAGCCATTGCCACATAATGGCACCCCTTATGCGCGAGTGGAGTACGGGAGAGAGGGTAAGGTAGGGGAAACGAGAGGAGGGTTGATGACTCGGCCAGGACCGAAAGGCGGAGTGAAGAACAAGCCGGTGTAGGTAGGAAACAGAGGAGTGGAAATGAAAGTAGGGAGTCAGGCTAGAATGGGGTCGTGAAGGAGAGACAGAGAGGCCCTGCTTGACAGCAGACACTCGGCCGAAAGGGGGCAAAGGAAGACACGGCAACACCACTTGCGTCTGCGGGATTGGATATGTCGCTCTGTTTTTTTTTTCCGGGAGCGGAGTGTTGCTCCTGCTGTTGTTGCTGCTGCTTCTCTTTCTAGCTTCCTAGAACTTTGCGTCGGTTCTCTTAGTGTTTTGCTGAGTCGCAGACAGTCTCGCTGCTGCCCGTGGTCTGGTGTTGCTCGTCTCGATGGTGGGTTTTCCCGCTCTGCGCGAGTTTGAGACGCTGTCGCTCTTGTTTCTGGCTTGTGCAATGTCTCTCTCAGTGGAGCACAGCGTTGCGCGCGCGTTGACAGGCTAGCATCAGAGAGCGTGCCGATAGAGACTCTATTGCTGGCGATTGGCGTAGCCTGTGCTGGTCGGTCAGTCTGTCGAAGGAGTCGAGGCTGGAGTGAGAAGACTCGGTGAGAGGAAGTTGAGGAAGGGGGCTGCACCCGTGCTGAATTGTATTTGACCGGTCTGAGGGGTACTCGTGAGAGAACAGGGATTCTTGAGACCACGCCACGCGAGAAGAGGAGCCGAGCATCTTCCCGCCCCTGCCGAGTGGATGGATTTCCAGGCTGCCCGTCCGATGGGAACAGACCGACAGGGGTAGTGGAAGAGGTGCCTTGGACAATAGTACCCGGACGTCGTGAGCTCTGCTAATCCTTCTTCTGGTCCTCTCTGCCCCGTCTTACCTTGTGTAACAAACAGCTGCTGTATACTTCGGTCTGCAGGGCAAAGGAGCGAAAACCGAAACCTTGTCCTCACGAGCTGTCATGATGCTTGATCCACTGACGCTCTCTGCCTGTTTGTTCCTAAAGACGGTTCACAGCTGTGTTGTTTCTGGCCAATGTGCAGAAACCGTCAGAGCTTCGCGCACTGTCAGCGGAAAGCTGCTCAAGGCTATCTTTGGATGTGTATACTCATTGGTGAAGCGTCATCATTGATCCCATGCAGGAGACAACGTGACCGAAGACTGGGAATCATCATACCTAATCCCGCCCCGCTTGCGACGTGTGCTGTGCTACCAATACGCCGAGGTAGCCAACCACCTCACGGCTCCCTCGGGTATTTGGCTCACTCACTTTCCTGCTTGCCTGCCTGGCAGTCTGACCCCCAAGCTTCTCGACGTTCCATCGGAAACCGCCACAGTCCCGAGGGTCTGACACCGTCTGCCAGCTTGCTTACTCACTTATGGTACCTATGTTGCCTGCCTGGCCAAGACGAAATAGGGGTGCGTGAGGAAACTCGGAACAGCCGCGTTGCTCATTTCTTTTGGGGAGGTACATCCGTCTTCATCCAGAGACCGTCACCGCCCATCCGTAAGGCTACACCCAAGGGATTCTGTTTATGTGTTAGTTTGGATCCGATGCGCTCTCATACCAGGCTACGTGTTGGTACATCCAAGGTGGATACGGTGAAGATTCCCAAAAGGGAAACGCAGGGGCTTGGAAAAGACTTCTCCTTCTTTCAAAACCAGGGCCGGTCTGCTGGTTCTCGCTCGTCTGTTGATTGGCTCAAAACAGTCGTCATCTGTCGGTCCATCAACCAGTCGACAGTGCTTTGGCCCACACATGATTAGGGAGAATTTAGCATCTTCGACCCTTGACAACAACCGTAGCCGCTCAGCTCCAGGAACCGGGTGAATATCCACCGCCACCAACACCCTGACACAAATGCCTAATACGACAAGGCCTGTCAGCAACGCTAGGGCATCTTTTGGGGTGTGCCGTCAAATGGGTCTGTATGTCTGCCGGTCATGCGAAAGTGAAGCTTGTAGAATGTGTCCCAGCCGCCCCATGTTTGCCTACAGGCCCTTGACCGCCCTTGAGGTCTCCACACGGCCGGCCACACCCACACTCCCACCCCCTACCCGGTCTTTTGGTGTATGATTACCCCGTGGCGGAGGGTCGCTGGCGGCTGGACCGCAAGAGAGTGATTAGACTCCATTGGGGAAAGGTGATCCAAGTAGTTGGAGAAGAAATTATGGCATTGTGGCCGGCACACCCGTAGCCAGGGAATACTGCATTGCTTGCTTGTCAAGGAGGGCACAGCCGTTCCCAAGAAATCGCATGTGCCATCCTAGCGACAGTTGAGGGGGGATGCAGGCTGCAGTGTTGTACGAATCAGTAGGTAGCCCAGCAGAGTGCAAACCTTTTGTCCTCCCCCTCCTCTCTCATCTTGGAAAAATATGCCGGTCAACGTATTCGGCCATGTTTCTGACAAGGATACGCAAGGGCGTCTGTCAAACGCATACCCTGCCGGACGACCGCCGCCGCCAATAACGACCACCTCAGTAGAAGCAGCTGATGAGGTCAGGGAGTCATCCACTGACGGCCTCTTACCAAATCATCGTACAACGTTTCTCTGCAGCTACCCATGTTGAGCAAGTGAGGCGATGCGAAGGGCTTGTTAGGCAGTGACCGTCGAACGAGATCCCTGAATCAGGCCTCGTTGATTTTCGGATGCACAGGTTCGTCTCAATGACGGATACGGTTGTGACTCGTAGGCAGGCTTCCAGGAGAGACCCAGGAAGGCCGATGATATGGTGGGACACGGAGAAGGTAGCTGACTTAAGCTCAAATAGGCGACCGGTGAGCTGGGAGCCTTTTCATGTGTGGATAGCTACTCGACGGGCCCAAAGCCGTCGGAGCCTGCGCAAAAGCTGAATAACGGTGACGGTATCTGCTCATGTACAGTGCCCGCTGTGCTGCGCCAATTGATGATGCGCGGCCCACTTCCGTCAGCATGTGTCCCGACCGCCAAGCGCCAAGGAAGAAGTGCACGCAGTATGAGGAAAGTCGCTTGCCAGGAGGAATCATCAGTTGGCTGAGGGCGAGCGAGCAGCAGCTGACAATATTCGAATTGACGAATCTTTGGCGATACGCACCCTCATCCATGTGTCATCAATTACAATTGGCCGCCCGACAACTCTGCTTGCAGCTCGGATTGATACCAGGGCGGCCACCATGCGCCAGCCTGGACGGACGGCCCCCAAAGCATGATGGACGAGGAAATGGTGCCAGCGGTGCGCACACCGGTTTGTTGTTCCGGGGTTCTAGGCACTGACTTTGGCCCAAGTAGGTCGCAATCCGCAGACCAGCGGTCGTATTTGGCACTGTGCAAACAGGCATCGACAGAGCCTGTGGGTAGGAAGAATAGGTATGGGACCTGAGGCTTTCAGACAAGAAATCTTGATCGGGTGTCTCTGCTTGTGTCAATTTAACGTACCAGTATCAGTCCGATGTCTCGTTCATGACTCCAGGTGCATGTATGTACTTCGTACACCTGCATAGACCGGTGGTTACGGAAAGAGTTCCGTTGCTCTAGTCTTGGCAGAACAAGGACATCCTTGCACGTCAGTTGAGCCAAAGTGGCCGGGCGGATGGGAAAGCCGGGTATCAGCATCGACTTTGGAGTGGATGTATCCATCCGGTGAGGGTGAGGGTCCGAGACTGCTGCTAGGCTCGAGCCGCCAGCTTGCGTAAGAGTGGAGGGGAGACAGTCGTTGTCGTCGTTTGGTAAAGGTCGTGGCAAATCACCATTTGTCTACTTGGACTTGGCGAAAGCAGGAAAGCCGAAGCCTGCACCACGGCCAGCTGCACAGGCTCCAGCGAGCAGCAGTTTGTTGCCGAGATGCAGAGCGTCCTCGGCGAGTGGACTTGTTCTGGCGAATTGACGAGGGGGGTGTGTGTGCAAGGGTTGTGACTACGCCGTCGACCAGACGTGGGCGGCGGGAACTCATCAAGTCACCGGCGTCTTCAGTGCTTGGATGCAGTAGCGGTACAAGGTATTTCCAAGCTGGCAGGCCTCTACAACAAGAAGAGGTAATGTAGGGCAATGCATGTAGCGGGATGTTCGAGATACAACCCCTTTCTCGGGTCCTTCGATATGACCCCCAACGATTGTGCTGCCGGCACTGGCTAGAGGAATTAGAAGAGGTGTACCCCCACGGAATCTGCGAGTCAACACGAAAAGGTCGACGAGCGGTTTGTTGGGCAGGCGCCATGCAGCGAGGAAACAGCACCTGAGTAATCTTGAGTCGCCAGATTTGACAGAGGAAAAATCCGAGGTCCTGAGCTGCCCATGTACACTAGCAGACATTCCGATTGCCCACATGGTGGTAAGATGTGAAGGGCGATTGCCTGGGTAGGTAGGTACCTAGGTTCGCAAAAACCGGCGGCAGCAAAAACGAGAAGGCAGAGAGAGGCAAGGAAGGATCAGGCCCGAAGACCAGGTTCAGGAATGAAGTGAAAGTCACCTCCCTCTTTCGTGGCAAAGCGCCTTCCTTACCATTCCGTCCCGGTTCCGTCACGTGGAGTGCATCCCCGGTACCGGATCCTGTGGCCAGGATGCAGCGTCAAAGCTTCCAAGTGCGTCGTTAGCGCGCGGGTAGGTATAACAACGTGGTTGGTAGGTAGGTAGGTGGTAGGCAAAAGTGGTGCAGGCACTTGAATGAACCTGACGACGCCCCCTTTTTAGCTAGCACCAAGACACAACTAGGTATGGCTTGGAAAGCTGCAAACCCGGGGGGCGGGAAGATGTGGATGCGCTGGAGGATGTATACCTTCCCCTTCCCGCAAGCTCAAAAGTGTCGAAGGTCGGCTCAGTTATGATACTACAGTATGTGCGGCTGTAACATGTCGGGAAGATCTCAAGGTACCTGGGTGGGTAGTGAATGATATGCGACTGGTCAGGATCACACCAAGTACCTAGGTAGGCGGGTAGGTGGCAGGCGAGCTAGCAGGTAGGTACCTAGTTAAGACAGGTACGTTCCTTCTTGATGAGACGTTGCGGCATTGCCTACATAGGTAGTATACCTACTACTAGGTACCTTCCTAGTTACCTAGGTAGGTACACCATCCAAGTGGATAAGTGGAGGCAATGGGAGAGGAGATGGCTCGTGCCGTCCCTCTTGTTTACCTACCCGCCTAGGTATCTACGGATACTTCCCCTCGTTTTTAGGACGCCGTCTACAATGTATGTCTCACCGATGAGAAGACCAGCAAGCATGATTGGCTATGCACAGATGCTTTGCCTTTCCCCTATGGAGTTGAGCAACCGAGATGTACGCCATGACTGATTCCCGGTTAGACACATATGGCACGGCTTATTTGGTGGTAGCAGGTAAGCTGACCATCGGGGGGGGGGGGGGGTTACCTGACCAAAGCCCCACAAAAAAATTCAGAAGTGGGGTAGGTAGGAGGTTATATAACTATAGTTAGGTAACCTCATAGTTATCTAAACTTTCCCTTCTATATATCTACATAGGAGTAATTTAGAATTAGTTCTAAACTTATTTTAAATAGATAATAATAATATATTCCCTCCTCTTAAGAAAGGGATACTACTTTTTTACTAAGTATAACTAAATAGTACTATAAGAGATACTTTATATACCTTTAATCTTATCTAAGCTTTCTAAGCTTCTTAACTAATAAGTTACTCTAGAGAAAGTAATCTAAACTAATTAAAAATATATTTAGAACTAACTTAGTACTAAAATAAACCTTATTTAAAGCCTATACTAAGTCTAATATTAGTATTAATAAAAGTATTATAAAATAGGTATTATAGCTTTTATAATATATATACTCTTATCTAAAAAATAATTTATATATCTTATATTATTAAGTATTTTAAAATAAGTAAAGAAGGTATTTTATATATTATAGATACTTAAATAATTAAGAAAGATAATATTAAAGCTCTTTAGAATATAGTAAAAAACTAAGTTTAGATTAATTTAAAAGAGATTTTAAACTAATTTAAAATCAATATTTAATAGGTTTAATATAACTATATATATACTTTTTTAATTAAGTATACTATATTAGCTTTTTTTAAAAATACTATTTATTTATATTTAATATATAACTATACTAGAGAAAAAGCTTACTCTTATTTTAATTAAAATCTACTTTTTAAAAGTATTAAAAAGTTACTTTTAAAATACTTTAGAATATTATAGAGTTTTAAAAAAAGATATATAAGCTTAACCTTAAAAAGAAAATAGTAATATAAGTAGTTTTAAATCTATTATTAATAAATTTAAAATAAGTACTCTTACTAATTCTATCTTTAAAATAAATAAGAGTATAATAACAGTAATTTAAAAAATAAACTACCTATATACCTTTTTACTTTAATTATTCTTTTTAGGTACTTAAGTTAGACTATAGAGTAAGTAAATAGAACTATAATAAGATAGATTTAAAATAAGTTTAGAATTAATCTTAAACTAATTCTTAATAGTTTATTACTAAAACTTTCTAGCTTATAGCCTTATATAAGTACTAAGGTAAATCTAGCTTTAAGAATAAGACCTATTATATAGAATTTCCTCCTATTAAGTTTTAATCTTATTTAACTCTTATAGAGACTGTTCTCTAAAGAGTGAATATATTAAGGATATATTATAAGAAGTACTATCTCTTTATATGTAACTACTAGAAGCTAAAGTAATATAGTATAAGAACTAATTCTAAACTAATTCTAAATACCTATTAAATTAGTTCTTTATAAATATAAATTATATTATTTTTAAATTAATTCTCTAGATATCTTACTTAGTTAAATTTAACTTTTAAATCTTACTTAACTTTTCTTTAACTTTAGTTATTTTATTAATATTATATAAAGTTTATTATTATTTACTACTCTCTCTAATAAAGCTACTAATAAGTATTATATATAGGCTTTAAAGTATAATTTAAAAGATTAACTAGCTTAAGACTAGCTTAAGTAAGGAATCCTTTTATACTACTTCTAAACTAATTTAAAACTAATTTTAAATTAATTCTAAATACTTTTCTCTAGTCTCTAGAGCTTTAGGAATTCTATAATACCTATAGTAAGAAAAGTATTATTAATATCTATATAAGTCTCTTAAACATAAACTTTCTTAAAGCTTTTATTTAGAAATAAGAAGCTATAAGCTTTTCTATTAGTTATAATTAGCTAGTAGTTTAGTATAAGTATTAATATACCTAAAGTAGGTATTAAATCTAAGTAAGAATATATTAAGAATTAGTTTCTAACTAGTTTAAAAGGCTTTTATATAAGATTTTAAACTAATTATTTTTGGTATATCTAATACTTTAAGGATAATAGAAGTAACTATATATATATTACCTTTTATAAAAAGTAAGCTAAGTAAGAGAAAAAAGTAGCCTTTAAGACCTTTTAGTTATATACTAACTTTAAGTATTTTATTAGCTAGTATAAGGTTAAAGTAATTTAAAGCTTTTATAATACCTTTTTTTAAAAAAGTGTATTGAGAATTACTTCTAAATTAATTCTAAATAGGCTTTATATTAATTCTAAACTAGATCTTAGTAATTCTACTTATATAAGTATATATAAACTATAAGAGTATAGATATATATAAACTAATATACATTATTATATTTTAAGTTCTTAAGAAGTAATATAGATATATAGTTTACTAGAAGTACTTCTATAATAAGAACTTAGTAAGTATTACTATTAACTAAGATTATAAGAATTTAATTAGTAAGTAGTTTTAAACTACTTCTAGACTAGTTCTAAACTAATTCTAAAAGGTTTTAACTAATGCCTCTTAAAAGAATATAGTCTTAAATACTAGCTATAAAACTAGTAAGTTAAGTACTATATATACTTCTATATAGTTTACTTTATTTATAGTATTAAGTAATATTACTTAGAAGATTAGAATTTAAACTTATTATTTAACTAGATATAAAGCTTCTTACTTTACTAGTTAGAGAAAGACTATTAGTTACTTTATAGTCTCCTAACTAGTAAGTAGTTTTAAAAGTATTCTAAGTTTATTCTAAATTAATTAGAAATCAATTTAAGGCTAATATCTTCTTAAGGTAAATCTAGAGTAACTATATAAGCTTAGTATAAGGCTTAAGTAATAATTACTACTAGTCTAAATTAAAAGTATTCTAAAATAACTTTAGATAATTAAAATAAACTTATACCTTATATAAATACTATTAAGATATTATATAAGGCTTTATATATATAGAGTAGTTAATATATTTCTCTTCTTATCTATATTTACTAGTATATTAAAATCTATTTAAAACTAATTCTAAACTACTTAAGAATCTATTTCTAATTACTTTAAATATACTAAATATAATTAATATATTATAAAATAAGATATAGTCTTTATAATACTTAAGATATTTCTTATATAGTAGGATACCTCTTTAATTAGGTATTATAATACTACTACTAGTTACTTTAATAAGAAATCTAAAGTTTATTTTAATTAGTTTTAAACTAATTTAGAGTTAATTAGAAGTAAAATATATATACTAATAGAAGTACTAATAATAATAGAATAATAAATATATTAAATGTATACTTTTAAAATACTAAACCTAATAGTAATTAAATAAAGGGTTTATTATAAAGTTAAGAGAATTAGTTTAAACTCTCTCTTAAATCTCTTCTAAGTTATTTTTACTATTATAAAATATATCCTAAAGGCTATCCTAAAGTATATTAAGAAGTTAATCTTATATTACTTTTAAAGCTATTAGAAACCTATTATAAAGGTATTTAAAATATATTTAAAATTAATCCCTAAGTCTAAGTTAAGCTACTTCCTCTAGAGTTATTAGAAATACTTGGAGTAATAATCTATAAAGGGCTTTGGTAGTTAATTAGTAAAATAAAGTATAGAGAAATAAAGAAAAAAGCTTAGTATAAGAGAGAGAGTTACTTAAATTAGAGAAAAAAAGGCTAGAGTTAGAGGAAAAGAAGCTTGTATTAGAGGAAAAGAGGTTAGAAATTAAAGAATAGTAATAAAGGTTATAAGAGAATTAGTTTTAAAGTAGTTCTAAGTTAGTTTTAAATTAGATTAGGTTAAATTTAAAAGGAATTATTACTTAATGAAAGGTTTCTATAAATACTTCTTAATAATATAATAAGTTATTTACTTTTCTTTCTTTTTACTTTTTTTTATTTTTATACAAATATTTCTTTATAGTTATATAAATATATAATCTATATTAATTAAAAGTTATATTATCTTTTCTTTTTAAATTATTAAAAAGAATCTAAAAATACCTAAATAAAAAATAATTTTTACTTTTAAAGCTTTTTAAGTAATAATATAATTAAGATATAAAATATAAGATTATAATATTTATAATTTTAATAAAACTAGCTTTGTAATAGAAATATTATTATATATAAAGGTTATTATAACTTCTAATTATAAGAGAAAGCTTTTTATAAAGTAACTTAGTAATTATAAATAGGTTTTTATTATTTAAGATATATATATAAATAATTAAATATTACTTTTATATAGTTATTATTATAAAATATAAATATTACCTTTTCTCTTAGTATATTAATAACTAATTTCTAACTAGTTATATAATATATTTATTTATATAAAAATAAATAAATAGTAAATAATATTAGTTTAAATTAGTTAGTTAAAGTATTTTAACTAATATATATATTTATATAAAAGATTTTTATTATCTTTTAATTCTTAATAATTATAATACTTATAAATTAACTAACTTTAATAAATATTATAAAACATTAAATATTATTACTTTTTATATATTATTTATTTATTATATAAATCTTAACTTTCTAATATTAAATAATATATATATATAGTAAGTAGGCTAATATAGTAAGTAAGCTACTTTCTTATTATACCTTAAAGACTACTTTTTGTAGCTATTTTTTAAGAATTAAAATTAAGCCTAAAGAAAGTCTAGTTTTCTATATTAAGCTTTAATAAGAGTTATATTATAAGAAATAATATTATAGAAAATACTTACTTACCCTAACCCTTATATACCTAGCTAACTACTTATCTAGAGGTTTAGATAAGAGATATAAGAGTTAGGGTAAGTAGGTATTTTCTATAGTATTATTTCTTATAATATAACCCTTATCAAAGCCTAATATAGAAAACTAGACCTTTTTTAAGCTTAATTTTGATTTTTAAAAAATAGCTAAAAAAGTAGCCTTTAAGATATAATAAGGAAGTAGCCTACTTACTATATTAGCTTACTTATTATATTAGCCTACTTACTATATATATATATATATATATATTAGTTTAGTTTATTAAAATACTTATATAATAATATTACAGCTTATATAATAAATGAAAAAAATATAAAAAGTAATAATATTTTATTTTTAAAATAATATTCTTTATATTAATAAGTAAAAATAATATATAAACTAGTTTTAAATAAATAAACCTTATACTTTTTAATTTTAAAGTTATTATTTTTTATTTAGATTTTCAATTAAAAATACTAATATTATTAAGCTTATATTTAAGTAGCTAAAGCTTTTGAAATCTAAAGATACTATTTATAATAAAAATAGTATATAAAATACTAATTCTATTAAAAAGAGAATCTAAATATTTAAAAAATATGATATTAATAATAATATATAACCTTATTAACTTTAAAACTAAAGAACTTCATAAGTTATTATATAAGGTTACTATTTTTAAGACTAAGACTTATAAGCTTTATATAGAAATATAGATATTAAATAAGTATTAAAAAGTAAAAAAATCTAATTATATTTTAAAAGGCTACTTAATATTACTAAAATAAAAATACTATAAATAAGAAAAATTAATATTAAGAACTACTAAGAAAAGAAATAACTTTTAAAAAAAAGTTATATAGAAAGTATTAAATTATAACTATAAATGATAATATAATAAATTAATTATAAAAATATTAAATATAATATATAAATTTATAAAATAATTTAAAATAATAATAAAAAAAAGTAATAAGTAATTTTAATTAATTTAATATATTATAATTAAATTAACTTATATAAAAGATAAAAAGATAGAAAAAGATGGATAACTTATTATAATAAGTAACTTATTATATAAGTATATTATATTAAGTTTAGTTATATTTATATATATTATTTAATCATTAATACTTATAAAATATATTATATTATTTTAAACTATGAGAAATAAATTTATATTACTTAATAATAAGAAAGAACTTTTAAAAAACTAATTCTAAATTAATTCTAAGAACTTAGGAACTAACTACTACTAAACTAATTCTAAAGTAATTCTAGATTAGAAGATTCCCTTTTTAACTTTATTAAATACCCTAGGTATTACTGTTGCGATGCCAGCCCATCATCAGGATCCATCGGAGTTACCCGCTAACTCTGATCCCACCGGTTACGTGAGACCGGTCCAAGCTTATCTACAGGCCCACCTGCAAGAGCCCCTTTTACCACTAGCTTAACCTAGCAGCCCTCTTAATAGTTATACTTCTATATATATAATTAATCCTTTTTAAGACCTCTTATTTATTGCTAGAAACCTAATACCTTACTTACTAATACTAATTAGTAGTTAAATATAGTAACTACTTACTAAAAAATACTATAGATTAGTAAGGCTTTTTAAGAAGAGATAGAACTACTTTAAACCCTATAGTAATAGTAGGATAGTTTTATACTTTCTCCTATATAGATAACTAACTTAGAATACTATTATAGTAGACTTATAGTATCTCTATAAAAGGTACTATAAGTATATAAGCTTAATATATATAAGTTAACTTTATTATATTATAAGAAGCTATAACCTATAAGATAATAACTTTTACTAAAAATTATTAAACTATAAGACTATAAAGTCCTATACTTTATATACTAAAATAACTATTAATAACCTACTATTAACTAACTTAATATAACCTTATTAACTTTACCTTTTTATTACTTTAACTTTAGACTTATAACTATTATCACAGTTACCTAAAAAGTAACTCTACTAAGCTATTAAATAACTAGATAGTCTAATAAGCCTATAGGAGTATAATAGACCTCCTTTCTCTCCTCTAACTTCTATAATTCTTTTTACTCCTTCTCTCTTTCTAACCTTCTTTTATACTTTTTTCTTACTTAAAATATACCTCTAATTGCCCTTAAGCAATTAATGCTAAGGAAGCCCGCGCAAAGAAAGCTCTTTTTAATAAGCAGCAAGTGCCACGCAAGGAAGGCTCTTTTTAACAAGTAACAAGAGTTATAAGACTGTGTAAAAGGCTCTTTTTAATAAGCAACAAGTTTAGCACAAAGGAGAAAGGCTTATATTAATAGGTAATACTGTTACTAAGCCCTTAGCAAAGAAAGTAAGTAAGACTTTATTAACTAAGAAGTTACCTATACTACTAGTAGTAATCCCTTTAATATATATATATATATACCTTCTAGCTTACTAGAGGAAATGCCTATATTTAAGAGGTTATTAAGCTAATAGAGGGTAACTATAATAATATAAGAAGAAGTAACTACTATAGAGTATACCCCTAAGGCTACTAAAGAGACCACAAGTAAGTACACAGTTAGTATAGTACATAGATATCACAAATCTATACCTAATAGATACCATAAGTATATTAACCTATTAATTTAAAGTATTAAGTACTTAGATTAAATCTTAGAGAGTAGCCTATCTTCTAACTATATTAAGTTATTAGATATAATTATCCTATATTACTTAAATACCTATAAGGAGTAAGGCTACTATAGTAGAGATTTATAGTAATAAGTCTATAATAAATTTAAGGATTGGTCTAACACAGACTTTAATACTACCTTAAGGGCAGTTATAACTACCTTTTATAACTTTATTATTAGCTATAGTATATAGGTAATAAAAGAACCTATTAAAAGCACTATTAGCATAAGGTTAAAGAAGCTAGTTAATAATAAGTATTTCTTAAGGTAGAATAATAAGATAATAAGTAAAATAGAGGCTAAGTACAAGGTCTTTTACAACTAGCTTAACAACCCAGACTTTATAAGAAACATTAAATAAATACTATAGGCCACTCCCCTACTATTAATTAATAAGGTATATAACAGCCACAAAAGTACAGATTTTTTACAGAAGTCATGTAATAAGTTAGATTATTAATAACGTACCTCATATAGCAACCTATTATTTAAACCTCCCCTATTTAAAAGGCAAACCAACAAAGCCTCCCTCATGCTAAGTTTACCTATAACTACTACAATAGTTAAGAGGTAGTTACTAAGCACAACTACTCCCCTAACTAATAGGCTAACTACTTATTAATTAACTAACCTCATCAAGTTATATTTAAATAATTCAATATTAAAGTACAGTAGCAGTAACTATAAGACCCTTAACTTAAAGCTTCTAATTTTTTATAACCTCTATATAAGGGTTAGTATCTCTAGTAACTACTATAAGTCTACTATCTTATTTATACTTATAGGTAACGCATAGGAGTATTATACTAGCAACCTCTATAACTATTTAATTAGTTTTAACATACTTATAGTAAATATTAAATCATAGTTTAAAGGAAATAAAGTCTACTGCGCGCGCAATATAGAGTTATAAAGGCTTAGCTATAAGTAAGTTACCTATAAATTACCTAATAAAATAAGAGTTAAAGTACTAGACTTACTTATTAAGAAAGTCATAAAGCTAGTTAGGGCTATAACATAGTAAGGTATACTTACTAATAGTAACTACTATAATACTTTACTTACTTATTACTAAGGCATACCTAAGTATATAGCCGCCCTACTTAATCTACCCACAACTTATAACATACTTTATATATAGTTAAGAAATAGCATAAGCAATGTAATAGTAATATATAAGTAAAAGGTATAGTACCTTATAGAAGGACCGCTTAAGCTAGACTAGCAGTACTTTACTAACCGCTACTATAATAGCTAACATAGCAGTCACCTACTATAACAAGGATATAGTCCAAGGCCCTAAAACAACCGCCCGCAAAGCAGCATATTTCAAGCAAAAAAGTGCTTTATCTGTAATAAGGAAGGATGTTAGTTAATAACGCACTCAAAGGAGGAAAGAGATACCTCTCACAAGCAGCTCTAAAGGAGCTACTTCACTAAAAGATTTAAATAATACCTTCTTAACTACAAGAGCAAAAAGCCTAACTCTCTTATTAATATAACTAATAATAAGTATATACTAGATAATAGTAAAGAGCTCTTTAAGAATATAACTTTCTTTATACCTATAGTATTTTTTAGTAAAGAGAGTATTAATAGCTAGAAGGTTTATATATAACTTCGTAACTAAGCTACTTTACACGCTTTAATAAAAGAAGACCCTTTTACATAAGACCTTAGCTAAGAATAAAGGTTAGATAAAGTCTTTATACTTAATAATTAATACTCTACTATAACTTTTTAGGGTATTATACTAGATACTAGGGCAGCTTAAGTATTAACTATAAGCTACTAATAGTATATAGCCCTCCATAAGTACCTTAGAGTAGAGTTACTACTAGATACAAGCCACACTAGTAAAGCAAGTATCAAATTTAGCAGTAGCGATTTATTTAATTTACTTAGAGCTATTGCTATACCTACCCCTATTAGTAAGCTTACTTTCTATATAATAACCTCTAGCACTCTATTTCTTTTATACCTAAAAGATATAGACTCTAATAGTATATAATTTAACAACCTCACTAACATACTTATTAAGAGCATAACTATAGTACTAGTAGTATATAAATAGGGCTACCTATAGATACTTTTAGAGTAGCTAGAGCATAGCGTAGCGCAACACTATTTTACTAATACAGAGCTATAGCAAATATATTACTAATTTAGTTACCCCTTAGTTTATTAGTTATATAAAGTACTCTAGTAAACTAGCTATACAATAGCAATCTTAAATATTAAAGAAATTAACAAATTTTACTAGTACTACTAGTTAAATTTAAAAGCTCTAGAAAGGTTTAAGTTTACCCTCTATAATAACTATAACTTTAATTATAAGGTCTTTATTAATATAATATACTTAGATAGTAATAAACTAGTACTTTATATTATTAATAGTATAACCTCCTTTAATACAGTGTAATTTTTACGCTCTATTACTGCAGAGTATATATAGGAAGTACTATAGATATACTAGATTGATATATATCTTAGCTCTCTAGACTAGATTATTATAGATACTAGGCTAAATTTTTACGCAGCTGAATTCAAGCGCGCTGCCTATATACTATCTATTAAGGTAAAAGAGGTCCCTATTAAGGCCTATTATAGTATTAGTAAGGTTAAACAGTACTATATAATACTATATTAAGTATATAAAATAGTCTATATAGAGTTAGAGGCTAAACTTAAAGTTACCCTATAACTTATTATAAAAGTAATTAACAATACTACAGGCCCTGATAGCCTTATCCCTATACTATTAGTCTTTAGTGCATACCCTTATATTAATAATAACTCAGCTCTATTACCCTTAACCCTATAGTATATAGAAGCTATATAAAAGGCAATAGAGGAGATTTATAGTATCTACATAAAAAGGCAGGTTAATAAGGTACTTATAGCATACAACAAACCTAATACTATAATAAGTATAGCCCTCCCTTTATAATTACTTATTAGGGTATACTATTAGAGTAAAGGCTAGAAAGAACCCTACTAATTAACTACTAATAATAGTACTAGTAATACTATTAAGACCCTGCAGGGATTGCGTTAATTCCTTATTACTGCTATTAAGCTATAGTATAACCTCTCTAGAGTAGAGGACCCTATTAATCCCATACAACCTAGACCACTAGTAACCACTATAGTAGAGGTACCTATAAATACTCTAATCAAATGTAACTCTATTATAGTTACTATATAACCGCCACTAGTAAGAAGAGGCCTAGGCTAACTAAGGAAGAATCCAGCTTAAATTTTTACCACAGAAGTCATACCTGCAGTCCCCACAATTAACTACATTTTTACTACTAAAGAGAATACTAACTATATACTAGTAATTAAGCTATATAAGAAGAGTATAATAACTATACCTAGTAAGCTATTTAAATAGTTAGATACTAGCAAAATCTAAGGACTTATAGACTATAGTATATTTTTTATTATTAAATATAATAAGAAAAAGCATAGTAGTATATAGATTTTTAAGTTATAGTTAGTATACAAGGTTAAGGGTAAAAATAAGCAACCCTATTAAAAATCACAACTAGTTATCTAAGGTTATATAGATAATAGCAAAGCTACAATTTTAACCTAGTTACTAACTATTTAATAAATAGCCTAACAAGTAATACTCTCTATTATACTATTACTTTTATAATAAGGTTATATCCTTTAGTTATATAATATAATATAAGCATATACTTAGTCAGCAACTAAATTAGCACATACTATCCTTACCTAACTTCCCCTTAAAATTTACTATCTCTATATAATAGATATAATTATAGAGGTTAAATAGCTACTCTATAGTATACTTAAGGCAGACACTTATTAATAGGCTATATATAATAACCACTACAAAAAAAACCTCTAGATAGATTTATCTACTTTTAACCCTTGCCTAATTATTTTAGTATTTAAAAATAACAATTTTGCAATAATAGGTATATAAATAGATAATACTATTAGCCTTATAGATAAATCATTCTCTAACTATTAAAACCGCGTGCTAAAAGAAGCTACTTTTACAGCTAAACTGAAGCAATTTTTTAAAGTTAACAAGCCTATTACTTTTAATAGTAGTGTGTTAACCCTTAGTAACAATAGTAAGATAACCCTTTACTAAAAGGACCAAGGTAAGAAGCTACAATTAGTTAACCCTAGTGTACCTAATGCAAAGTAGCAGTATATCAAGTAGCATACCTAAGACACATATATTGCCTCTATTTACTAACTTAAGGTATATATTAACTATTTAATTACTACTTAGCACTAGTTACCTAGCCTAGCTAAAATCAAGGACCTTAACTAGTAGGTTAAGTAGTAGATAGATAACCTTAACTATAGGCTATGATTTTAACTACTAGATCTTACTAGTACTAAACTCTTTATATTTATTAATAGCTCTTTTACAAACAACAGTAATTTAATATTATAAGTTAGCTTTATTATTATTGTTAGTAAGCAAGGCAAAAGAGGTCTAGTGATAACCAGCGGGCAATAAATAAGGGGTCTTAAAAAGGGTCAATTATACGTAAAGAAGTATAACTATCAAGAGAGCCGCCAGGTTAAGCTAGCGGTAAAAGTAACTGCCGCGGGTGGGCCCGCGGACAAGCTCAGACCAGTCTCACGTGACTAGTAGGATTGGAGTTAGCAGGTAACTCCAATAGATCCTAACGATGGGCTAGCATCATAACACTAGCAACTCTTTATTATAGCCAAATAGTCACTAGCTAGCCCTTAGTCCAAAAAGCTCAAAAACGCAATAAAAATCCAAATTACAAAGTATTTAACTTCTTACTACTAATATAATATCTATATATCACATATACAAAACCTATCTATTTATCTATATCTTTATCTACCTAGTACTAACAAGCTCCTCTAGTGCCTTGTTTAGTAATAACTTCGTAAAGCCATTAGCTGGGTTATCCATGCTGTGGATCCATTGTACCTCGTGAATCTCACGGCGTTTATATAACTGTTAAAGAGCTATAATATCTATCATAAGTTACTTTTTCTTTGTAGTACTGAGTTTTACCAAACACTCATATAGCAAGTATAAATTGGTATATATGGTTATAGGGATCTAAGGAACCTTGAGGTAGTTAGAGACCATTACTAGCGTAGTCCTGATTACGTAGGCTACGTTAGCTCTGGCAACCATTGTATATATCTTAGAGGTAAGTACGCTGCAGGTAACTCTTTTATACTTTATAGAGCTAAAATAGATAATGTTACCTATGAGGTTAAAAGCAGTATCTCTACTAGTAGATAGGCGCTCTTTGTTGTTACTAGACTTATTAGTAAGTATAATAATAAAGCTAAGTTACAATATTAAATTACTATTATTTACAAAAGAGCTATTAACAAATATAAAGAGTTTAGTACTAGTAAGATCTAGCGGTTAAAATTGTAGCCTGTAGTTAAGGTTATCTATCTACTACTTAACCTATTAGTTAAGGTCCTTGATTTTAGCTGGGCTTGGTAACTGGTGCTAGGTAGCAATTAAATAGTTAAAGGCCGCTTTTAGTTAGTAAATAGAGGTAATATATACGCCTTAAGCGCACTACTTAACATACTACTGCTTTATATTAAACACGCTAAGGTTAACTAATCATAGCTTCTTACCTTAGTCCTTTTAGTAAAGGGTTACCTTACTATTGTTACTAAGGGTTAATACACTACTATTAAAAGTAATAGGCTTATTAACTTTAAGAAGTTACTTAGGTTTAGCTATAAAAGTAGCTTCTTTTAGCACGCAGTTTTTACAGTTAGAGAACGATTTATCTATAAGGCTAATAGTATTATCTATTTATATACCTATTATTACAAAGTTATTATTTTTAAGCGCTAAAATAAGTAAGCAAGGGTTAAAAGTAGATAAATCTATCTAGAGGCTCTTTCTATAGTAGTTATTATATATAGCTTACTGATAAGTACCTACCTCTGGTATACTATAGAGTAGCTATTTAACCTCTATAATTATATCTATTATATAGAGATAGCGAATTTTAAGGGGAAGTTAGGCGAGGATAGTATATACTAATTTAGTTACTAACTAGGTATACGCTTACATTATATTACATAACTAGAGAATATAACCCTATTATAAAAGTAATGGTATAATAGAGAGTATTACTTACTAAGCTATTTATTAGATAGTTAGTAACTGGGTTAAAATTATAGCTTTACTATTATCTGTATAACCTTAGATAACTAGTTACAATTTCTTATAGGGCTGCTTGTTTTTACCCTTAACCTTGCGTACTAATTGCAACTTAAAAATCCATATCCCGCTGTGCTTTTGCTTATTGTATTTAACAATGAAAAACATACCGCAGTCTATAAGTCTTTGGATTTCACTAGTATCTAACTATTTAAATAGCTTACTAGGTATAGTTATTACACCCTTCTTGCGTAGCTTAATTGCTAGTGTGTAGTTGGTATCCTCTTTTGCAGTAAAAACGCAGTCAATTATGGGGACTGCGGGCGTGACTTCTGTAGCAAAAATTTGAGCTAGATTCTTCCTCAGTTAGCCTAGGCCTCTTCTTGCCGGTGGCGGCTACGCAGCAACCACAATAGAGTCGCGTTTAATTAGAGCATTTACAGGTACCTCTGCTGCGGTGGTTACTAGCAGTCTGGGTTATGCGTGGTTAATGGGGTTCTCTGCCTTAGATAGGTTATACCACAGCTTAATAGCAGTGATAGGGAATTGGCATAGTCCCTGTAGGGTCTTAATAGTACTACTAGTGCTGTTGTTAGCGGTTAATTAGTAGGGTTCTCTTTAACCTTTACCTTAGTAGTATACCCTAATAAGTAATTATAGAGAGAGGGCCACGCTTATCATAGTATTAGATCTGTTGCGCGTTACAAGTGCCTTGTTAACCTGCCTTTTCACATAGATATTACAAATCTCCTCTATTGCCTTTTATATAGCTTCTGTGCGCTACAGGGTTAAGGGCAATAGAGCTAAGTTATTATTAATATAAGAGTATATACTAAAGACTAACAGCATAGGGATAAGGCTATCAGGGCCTGCGGTATTATTAATCACTTTTATAGTAAGTTATAGGGTAACTTTAGGTTTAGCCTCTGACTCCGCGCGGACTATCTTATATACTTAGCATAGTGTTGTGTGGTACTGTTTAACCTTACTGATACTATAATAGGCCTTAATAGGGACCTCTTTTACCTTAATAGATAGTACGTAAGCAGTATACTTAAATTCAGCCGCGTGAAAATTCAGCCTAGTATCTGTAATAATCTAGTCTAGAGAGCTAAGATATACATTAATCTAGCACATACATAGTACTTCCTACATATACTCTGTAGTAATAGAGTATAAAAATCGCGCTGCGTTAAGGGAGGTTATACTATTGATAATATAGAGTACTAGTTTATTACTATCTAAGTATATTATATTAATAAAGACCTTATAGTCAAAGTTATAGTTATTATAGAGGGTAAACTTAAACCTTCTAGAAGCCTTTAAATTTAGCTAGTAATACCAGTAAAATTTATTAATCTCTTTAATATTTAAGATTGCTATTGTATAGCTAGCTTACTAGAGTACTTTGTGTAGTTAATAGACTAAGAGGTAACTGAATTAGCAATGTATTTGCTATAGCTCTACATTAGTAAGATGGTATTGCACTATGCTGCACTCTAGCTACTCTAAAAGCATCTATAGGTAGCCCTATTTATATACCACTAGCACTACAGTTGTACCCTTAATAAGTATATTAGCAAGGTTATTAAATTGTATACTATTAAAGTCTATATCTTTAAGGTATAAAAGAAATAGGGTGCTAGAGGTTATTATGTGGAAAGTGAGCTCGCTAATGGGGGTAGGTATAGCAACAGCTCCAAGAGAGTCAAATAAATCGCCGCTACTAAATTTAATACTTACTTTGCTAGTGTGGCTTGTATCTAGCAGTAATTCTATACTAAGGTACTTGTAAAGGGCTATATATTATTAGTAGCTTGTGGTTAATACTTAGGCTACTTTAGTATCTAGTATAATACCCTAAAAGGTTATAGCAGAGTATTAGTTATCAAGTATAAAGACTTCGCCTAACTCTTACTCTTAGCTAGGGTCTTATACAAAAGAGTCTTCTTTTATTAAAGCGTGTAAAGTAGCCTAGTTATGTAGTTGTATATAGACCTTCTAGCTGTTAATGCTTTCTTTACTAAAAAATACTATAGATGTAAAGAAAGTTATATCCTTAAAGAGCTCTTTACTATTATCTAGTATATACTTGTTATTAGTTATATTACTAAGAGAGTTAGGCTCTTTACCCTTATAGTTAAGAAGGTATTATTTAAATCTTTTAGCAAAGTAGCTCCTTTAGAGCTACTTATAAGAGGTGTCTCTTTTCTCTTTTAAGTGTGTTGTTAACTAATACCCTTTCTTATTATAAATAAAGCACTTTTTTGCTTAAAATGCGCTACTTTATAGGCAGTTGCTTTAGGGCCTTGGACTGTACTCTTGTTATAGTAGGTAACTACTACGTTAGCTGTTGTAGTAGCGGTTGGTAAAGTACTGCTAGTCTAGCTTAGGCAATCCTTCTATAAGGTACTATGCCTTTTACTTATGTATGGCTGCTGTGTTGCTCACGCCGTTTCTTAACTATATATAAAGTGCGTTGTAAGTTGCAAGTAGATTAAGTAGGGTAGCCGCGTACTTAGGTATGCCCTAGTAATAAGTGAGTAGAGTGTTATAATAGTTGCTGTTAGTAGGCATGCCTTGCTGTGTTGTGGCTCTGACTAGCTTTGTAACTTTCTTAATAAGTAAGTCTAGTACTTTAACTCTTGTTTTACTAGGTGATTTATAGGTAACTTGCTTATAACTAAGCCTTTATAACTCTATGTTGTGTGTATAGTAGATTTTATCCCCTTTAAACCATAATTTGATATTTACTATAAGTATATTAAAACTAATAGTATGGTTATAGAGGTTATTAGTGTAATACTCCTGTGCGCTGCCTATAAGCATGAACAAGATAGTGGACCTGTAGTAGTTACTAGAGATACTAACCCTTGTATAGAGGTTATAAAAAATCAGAAGCTTTAAGTTAAGGGTCTCATAGTTACTACTGCTGTATTTTAACGTTAAATTATCTAAATATAGCTTAATAAGGTTAGTTAATTAATAAGTAGTTAGCCTGTTGGTTAGGGGAGCAGTTGTGCTTGGTAACTGCCTCTTGACTATGGTAGTAGTTATAGGTAAACTTAGTATAAGGGAGGTTTTATTAGTTTGCCTTTTAAACAAGGGAGGTTTAAATAAGGGGTTGCTATATAAGGTACGTTATTAATAATCTAACTTATTACATGACTTATGCAAAAAGTCTATACTTTTATAGCTGTTGCATACCTTGTTAATTAATAGTAAGAGAGTAGCTTGTGGGATTTATTTGATATTTTATATAAAGTCTAAGTTGTTAAGGTAGTTACAAAAGACCTTATACTTAGCCTCTATTTTGCATATTATCTTATTATCTTACCTTAGGAAGTACTTATTATTAACTAGCTTCTGTAACCTTATACTAATAATGCTTTTAATAGGCTCTTTTGTAACCTATATACTAAAGCTAATAATAAAGTTATAGAAGGTAGTTGTAACTACCCTTAAAGCAGTATTGAAATCTGCATTAAACTAATCTTTAAATTTATTATAGACTTATTATTATAAGTCTCTATTATAATAGCCTTGCTCTTTATACTTAGTTAAGTAGTATAGGATAATTATATCTAGTAATTTAATACAGTTAGAGGGTAGGCTACCCTCTAAGATTTTATCTAAGTACTTAATGCTTAAATTAATAGGTTAATAAACTTATGGTATCTCTTAGGTATGGGTTTATAATACCTGTGCGCTGCGCTGGTTGCGCGCTCGCTCGCGTGCTCTTCAGCAGCCTTGGAGGCGCGCTCTGCAGCGGTTGCTTCTTCTTGTGTTATTATAGTTGCTCTCTGTTAGCTTAATAACCTCTTGAACACAGGCGTTTCTTCTAGTAGACCAGAAGGTATATATATATGTTAGAGGGATTACTACTAGTAGTATAGGTAACTACTTAGTTAACAGGGTCTTACTTGCTTTCTTTACTAATAACTCAGTAGTGGTATTGCCTGTTGATATAAGCCTTCCTCCTTTGCGCTAAACTTACTGCTTGTTAAAAAGAGCCTTTTGTGCGGTCTTGTTGTGACTCTTGTTGCTTGTTAAAAAGAGCCTTCCTTGCACAGCACTCGCTGCTTGTTGAAAAGAGCCTTCTTCACGCAGGCTTTCTTGGCGTCAGTCGCTTGAGGGTAATTAGAGGTGTATTTTAAGTAAGAAAAAGAGTATAAAAAGGAGAGTTAGAAAGAGAGAAGGAGTAAAAAAAATTATAGAAGTTAGAGAAGGGGAAGGGGGGTCTATTATACTCCCGTAGGCCTATTAGACTATTAGGTTATTTAATAGCCTAGTAAAGTCACTTTTTAGGTAATTACAATAATAGTTATAAGTCTAAAGTTAAAGTAATAAAAAGGTAAAGTTAATAAGGTTATATTAAGGTAGTTAATAGTAGGTTATTAATAGTTATTTAGTATACAAAGTATAGGACTTTATAGTCTTGTAATCTAACAATTTTTCAGCAAAAATCAGTATCTTATAGGTTACAGCTTCTTGTAACACAACAAAGTTAACTTACACAAATCAAGCTTACGCACTTATAGTGCCCCTTTTGGGGGTGCTATAAGTCTACTATAATAGTATTCTAAGCTAGTTATCTATATAGAAGAAAGCATAGAACTATCCTACTGCTACTATAGGGTTTAGAGTAGTTCTACCTCTTCTTGACTAGCCTTACTAATCTGTAGTATTTATAATAGTAATTTAACTACTAATTAGTATTAGTAAGCAAGGTGAAAGGGGTTTAGTAATAACTAGCAGGCGATAAATAAGAAGTCTTAAAAAGGGTTAATTATGTATAAAGAAGTGTAACTATTAAGAGGGCCGCCAGGTTAAGCTAGCAGTAAAAGTAGCTGCTGCAGGTAGGCCTGCGGACAAGCTTAGACCGGTCTCACGTGACCGGTGGGATTGGAGTTAGTAGGTAACTCTAATAGATCCTAACAATAGGCTAGTATCGCAACAATTATACTTACTAATAAGTCTAGTAATAATAAAGAGTACCTATCTACTAATAGAGATACTACTTTTAACCTTATAAGTAATATTATCTATTTTAGCTCTATAAAGTATAAAAGAGTTACCTATAGTATACTTACCTCTAAGATATATACAATAGTTACTAGAGCTAATATAGCTTATATAATTAGAACTATACTAACAATAGTCTCTAACTACCTTAAGGTTTCTTAAATCCCTATAACTATATATACTAATTTATACTTACTATATAAGTATTTAGTAAAGCTTAGTACTATAAAGGAAAAGTAACTTATAATTAATATTATAGCTCTTTAGTAGTTATATAAATACTATAAGATTTATAAGGTATAATAGATCTATAGTATAAATAACCTAGCTAATAGTTTTATAAAGTTATTACTAAACAAGGTACTAGAAGAGCTTATTAGTACTAGGTAGATAAAGATATAGATAAATAGATAGGTTTTATATATAGGATATATAGATATTATATTAGTAATAAGAAGTTAAATACTTTATGATTTAAGCTTTTATTATATTTTTAAGTGTTTTAGACTATAGGCTAGCTAGCTGCTATTTAGCTAAAATAGAGAGTTACTAGTATTGTAATACTAGCCTATTATCAGGATCTATCAGAGTTACCTGCTAACTTTAATCCTACTAGTTACATAAGACCGGTCTAAGCTTGTCCGCAAGCCTACTTATAGAAGCTCCTTTTACTACTAGCTTAACCTAGTAGCTCTCTTAATAGTTATACTTCTATATATATAATTAATCTTTTTTAAGATTCCTTATTTATTACTAGAAACCTAATACCTTACTTACTAATAATTACCTTACTAAAGTAATTCTAAATATATACTTAACTAATTTATAAGTAACTTCTACTAAATTTAGATCTTATTCTTATACTTAAAGTAAGTCTAGACCTTATAATTAGGGTTATACTTAGTAATAGGGTAAGACTTTAAATTAATTTAAAATTAATAATAAATTAGCTATAAATTAATTAGAAACTTATTTTTCTTAGTAGTAATATAATAAGTATACTTATTAATAAAGCTAGTATCCTTATATATCTAAGCTATATTAGGCTAGAATTAATTTAGAATTAGGTATAAATTAGTATTAAATTAGTTATAGATTACTTATTAAAGAGATTTTACTATACTTATATATAGAGATATATAGAAGGGAGGGTAGAGTCTAAGCCTTATACTTCTTAAAGGGGGTTAGGATATCTCTTTTATTAAGGGTATTAGTAATAAAACTAATAATATAATTATAGAATTCTAAAGAGAATTAGTTTTAAATTACTTATAAATTACTTCTAAATTACTTACTTATAGCTTTATTATTATTCTTAATAGAATTAGTACTAAACTTATAACTCTTAACTATAACTAGTATACTATTTAATTTATACTTCTTAATATAATTCTTAAGGTTAAACTTAGAGCTAAAGTAAATATTCTATAGAATTAGGTTAGAATTAATTATAAATTACTTATAAATTAGTTAGATATACCTTAATATAAGTAATAAAGCTAGACTTATTACTAAAGTAATAATAGATCTCTTTTAAAATAAGTATAATTTTATTATTTTAAATTAATTAGAAACTAGTTTAAAAGTAAAAAAGAATTAATTATAAATTACTTACCTTATTAAACTTAAAGAGTAAAAAGTTAGTTAGATACTTATTAAGGTAGCTATTAACCTTATTAATAAAGTACTATTAATACTTAAGCTAAATTAATTTAAAAGGGGTTCTAAATTAATAGAAAAAGAGATAGAACTTATAGTATCCTTATAGAAAGGTATAGTAGAAGAATTTATTAAACTAATTTTAAATTAGTTAGGAAAAGAAAGGGAATAAGGGTAAAAAGGGGAGGGGGATAGAGGCCTTACTGTTATTATTAAAAGAATTAAAAAAGAGAAGAGAAAGAGTTATAAATAAGTTATACCCTTATATAGAATAGGGTCTAAAGAGATTATAAGCATAATTAATAACTAGTACTAACCTAATCAGGTAACTTTCTTTTTTAGCTAATTATAAAAATAGGGCAGTAGGTCACCTAACTATGGTCAGGTTATCTCTTGGGCGGACCCACCTAGCACTCTTTTGTGGGGCTTTGGTCAGGTAACCCCCCCCCCCCCCCCAAATAGTCAGCTTACCTACATCATCCTTATTTGGCGACAAGATGCCAGCCAACCTGCCCAGACCTAGAGGGAGGCTGGAGGCAAGGTAACCAACCTAACCCACCTAGCCCAACAAGGGATGGAGCTGCCTTCACTTTACCGTTCTTGATAGTGCCTGCCTAATGTACACGATCTTCTTGTCCTCGCGGCCTGCATCGAAGTCAGATTTTCGCTAGTACGGGGCATTCCGCATTTTATCGTATGGTCCTGATCCGAATGTTGTTTGTGGTTGCATTTTGTGGTTGCAGCGGCGACACCCGTCTCGAGCTTCTGACGGATGCCGACCCCGGGCTATTCAGTCGCGCGGCGCAGCCGTAATGGAGACCATCATCATACATCACCTACCTAACTAACACCTACCACCTCGCCTCATGCCTGCCGCACTTTGGACACAAATATTTTGGTGAACGAATGGGATGCATGAGACGAACTGACTTCCTAAGCGAGAGCCGGTGCAGCTGTTGATTTCGCACTGTGCTCCGTTTCGATTCGCTCCTCCAGCAAAGGATCTTACGCCGTCATTCGGATACGTACCTGAAGTTGGTTTACCCTAAAGAGAACGAAAGAAGAAACGACGAAAAGAAGAAAGGAGGGGGGGAAGCAGCCAGTGGCATACATGGACTCCAGGGGCCAAGAATTTGACCTCGAAAAAGAAACTTGTGAGGAGGCATCTGGGTGCTGCTGACACAGGTAGGCAGGCACCTGGTGCGGAAAAAAAAAGCTAGCACACCTTACCTAGGTAGGTAATCTACTATTAGGTACCTACCCATACACTCAGGTGACAAAAAAGACCGCCGGTTTTCCTATGACCACCACTACCATCACTACTACTCTCACAGCTGCTACAATAGGCGATACAGCGTTTAATACATTAAACAAGTGACATTTGCTAGGCACCCATTAATTCCTTGATTCTGAATGTATTAAATGTATGAAAAAAGATTGTTTTGCCTGTTTTCAGGTATCTGAAAAGTAGAGCTATGAGGTTCCTGAGAACCGGCGGTCTTTTTTGTCACCCGAGCGCCATACTACTAAGGAAAATTCAATAGCGTCTAACGTTGTTATTCATACTTCTCAAGTCTACCTAGTTAGTATTGAATATAGAGAAGATAAGAGGTGATGGTTAGTAATAAAAAATAAAAAAAGGTTGCCAGTTAGGATACTTGGTATTAAGTAGAGTGTGCTAGTCTTTTCTTCTTTTCTCTTTGCACCAGGTGGTAGTTACTCTACTTAATACTAACTACCCTTCCTTTTTTCTTTCTTTCTTTCTTTTTACATTCAGACTTTGAGTCCGGTTCGTCTCCAGGATATTCTACATTCTAGTTCTTCACCAAAGATAACAACAAATCAGCAGATGGGGAAGTGCGGCTCAGAGGGCGGCAGCTGCCTCTCGGCTGCACAACACACCATTCTCTCAGTAAGGTATAGGTAGGTAGGTTATGACACAACATCCGGGCTGATGCCTTTTTTATCACATCTCTGCTTTTCTTCCCACAAACAGCCCTGTTGGAGCCAACCAACATCCTTCTTTTCTCCCCTTCTCAACCCCGGCAACACTGCCAACCCTTCTCCTCTACCAATCGCGCGGCATTGTTCCCAACCAGGCGCATCTCGTCTCCAGCTGCGGCTCTCTGCACTACATGCAGGGCAAGAGCGCAACACACAAATTGGAACCCGGCATTGTTGTGCAAGCCCCCCACCGCCCCGCCGCGTCCACGATTACATCCCGAGTCAATTACCCAGCTCAGCCCCTCCCCAGAGACCTTGTCAATACGGATAGCATCGACAACTTTGAACGCATAACCCCCTGGATGGATGGATCCTTGAGCGTCTTGTGCAACATCGCCCCGCTGTCGGTCAAGCACCTGCTTGTCGGTTACCACTGACACGCGGATCTCTTTGCCCATAGGACGGAAGAGCTCGTATTGTTTTACTGCCACGGGGTCCCGCTCACGTCCTACTGAATTACACACGACGCCCGCCAGCTTCCATCCTTTCCCGCTGTGTTAGCTGACCATTTCGTCCTCCCGACGCGCCACCCGTCGCTTTCTCTGACATACCTGGTCTTCCACTAGGCTCCTTCAATGCTGTGGAACACCTTCACTACGTGACGCTGGGCGCCATTGGACAACCTAACCTCCTACGCCGCCAACCTCTACTCACTGTTCTCGAAAAGGGGAAAGCAAAAATGGAGTTGGGTTCGGACATAATACACGGTATCGTTCATCCCACGGCTGCCTTTTCTGAATCCATTCAGGTTCGTATGAGCCATAACGATGGCGGCGGTTCGTTCCAGTTGCCGCCAGCGGGTTGGGAGGCTTCCCAGCTGAATCCCAAGAACCGCGTAGACAGCCTCGACCCTCTTCCGGATCCTCAGTGGCGTATCGATGGCTGCACAGGACTGGGAACCCAATTTTACATTCTCCCGCTGTTTCTTCGCCGCGTGCCGCCGATGCGCATCGATGCCTTCATTCCGGAGCAGTCAAGTCAGCCGTATGAGATTCGACAGCTGCTCGATTTGGATGTGGCCTTCCACACCAAGGACCGAGCTCGGGTCCAGAATCTCAACATATCCAAGCACCTGCTCCGCGCTTTGCAACTTTGGACAAAAGCTCTACCGGAACCTGAAGCACTCTTCACCTCCGTACCATTCGGATCTCGTATCGTGTTCAAAACTCTATCTCTGGATATCCGAGCCATGGAAATTTACGTTGCGCCAACTTACTACCTGGAACGACAATTGCTCTCGGCGTCTGTCTTGGCTGGCATGTGGGGTAATGCAATCCAACTGCCAGAATGTATCGGCATTTCCGAGGTTCATGTCGTCGAGCAGATCCATGACAGCGTGTGTCTCGTCCGGATTCGCGGCCGCCTATGGATTCTGAAGACTTTGACGAGTTACACCAAGTACTTGTACCACGAACTCAAGCTTTTGTTGTCCGCGAAGCCACATCCAAACGTCATTTCACGGCCAGCTCACCTCATCACAAAACGATGCAGCTTTGGTGGTAAGATAGCCGTTGTCGGTTTCACGCTCGAGTATCATCGTTACGGTACCATGAGAGACATTGTCCCGCTTCAGAGAATTCACAATACGTTTTCCCCCACCGAGCAGTTCAAATGGTCCATGCAAATTACCTCGGGCGTTTTGCATCATCGCATAACCTCTGGCACGTTTTACCCGGATCTTCGTCTCGACAATGTCGTCATGTCGAAAGAGAGAGATGCCATCATGGTCGACTTTGAGCAGCGAGGGGTATGGTGCGAGTTTGCTTCCCCCGAGATCAATGCCATTGAGTACATCCGCTTATTGGCCATTGACGAGAACATTCCGGAAGACGTCAAGGATCGGTACGCTGAAATACTGAGGCGCATGTGCCCTGATTTCGAGGCCCTTCAGAACAGAGAGGAGTACACGAACCCCGCCGACGGCTACAATATTTGCTGGGTATGCCTCAGTCCGGAAGAGCAGGAGGCTTCCGAGGTGTACATGCTCGGAAGGGTATTGTGGTGTATCTTTGAGGGTGCTAGTGCTCCACAGCAAGCTGCTGTTTGGCAGTCTTACCGATGGGAGGCCGAAGTCGACTTTCCAGCCTACCTAAGGACGCCGCCAAAGTTGAGGACGCTCATCGATCGCTGCACCAGAGGCCGTCGAGCCACGTTGGGGAACCAAATTAGCAGAGAGAGCAACAAACTTATCTTTAAGGATTGCGAAAAGTTTGCTGATCCGAGAGACATCCGCACGGCTGCTGCGTCGTGGTGGAGGAGAGAGATAACCTGGGCAGAAGCGTTTCTGGCCATGAGAGAAAATTCAAAATCAATAGGAGAGTGGAACGAGAATCACTTTGGCAGACCAAGTCTACAGGAGGTACTAGATGAACTCAACAAGCTGCGCAATGACGTTTGAGCGTCTATACTAGGCGGGCGGCGGAAGGGAGGCAACCTTAATCACGCACTACCAGGTTAAAACAGCGTAATCTGTCCAAGATGAGAAATGGTATTGTTCTGCAGACCGAACGAACCGAAAGCGCCGAAGCCGTGACTCACCCAGCCAGGCGGATATTGCAAGGCTTTCGCGTCAAGGAGAAGAATCTACAGATGGGGGCGGATAGTCTAAGAGAGTACAGAATGAGGAGGAAATATGTGGAGTTCAAGAGAACAAAAGACAAGGAAATCAAAAGCTTTGGGAAAAGGGGTGTCACAGACATCCAGAGGAAGAAGTCAAAACCTGGTGAGAAAGCCTGTCCTCGCCACGCCCAAAATATTGTCCCGGACCGTATCTCTCACCGCCTCCAGGAGGAAGGGGCCTTTATTGGCGACTGCTGAACGGGCCGCCTGCGTCACTTCATCCTCTTGGATCCCCTGCCATACCCGTGACTCTGACCTTGACGCTTTGAGCCCGCGCCCATTGAGGAGGGGGCGCCGTCGGCGCCGCCACGGCCCCCGTCACCAGCTCTCTTCAGACGGGAAATGAGAGAGCGAAACTTTTCGACGTACGACGCCGGCGCACCGTTGACGCCCAGCCGGTCCAGAATGTCCTCGAGGCTATGCAGGAACTGAGCGGCGGCGTTGGGCGGCAGTAGGTTCAGGACGCCGAGGACGAAGTCCTCGTCGCGATCGCCCACGAGACGGAGGTAGAGGTTCCGGTCCCGGCGGGATGCCGCGGCGGCCGTTGTAGTCGCCCGGGGGCCAAAGAAGTCGCGGTTGCGCTCGACGACGGTGGCGAGGATGTGAACGAGAGCGCGGGCGGCGCTAGTACGCTCTCGGGGCTCCAGGGGCCGGTCGCGCCTGAAGATTGCGGTGCGGATAAGGCCCACGACGCCGGTGATGTGGCGGGCGGCCCAAGCCACATCGGGGGGCCCTTCCACCGACGCTCCCGCGGCCGGAAGCGACGGTGAGGAAGACGAGGCGGAGGAGGAGGCCCAGGTGTCAAGCTCGCGCAGGACACGGTCGACACGTCGTACGAGTTTGCGGAAGGGGTCGTTCACGGGATCGGTGGAACGCGTCTGGGATAGGAAGTAGTGGAAGAAGTCGTTGTTGTCGAGGAGCATGCGAAAGATTGTACCCTCGAGGTCGCGGCGCTTCACGCGCTTCTTGCCCGTGTGAGGCGGGTCGGAGAAGAGATCTGGGCGGTGGCCTTCCGGGGAGCAGGCGGCAACAGCAGAAAGAAGGTCGCGGGCCTCTTGGACACGGAGTGGATTTGGGCGCTCCTCTGTATCGCTGTCAGAGTCAGAGTCAAAGCCAGAGTCGTCTGAGCCCTCCTCCCCCAAGTCCGGGGTGACGACGTCGCAACGGAGGCTGTCGGCCAGGACGTCCAAGTGGAAGTCCGAGATGGTCGAGAAGGGATCGCCGATCTCCTCCGGATAGCCTTTCGTGGTCATGGTCAGTGGAGAGGTTGGGTCATTGTCGTACAAGGTCTGCTTGACGAGCTGGTCCAGGAGCCAAAAGAGGTGTTTGCAGGGGGCGCCGTTCTTCTGTTGCTGCTCACGGCAAGAGCAACGGGGCGTCGCGAAGGGGCTGCCGGGGGACCCTATGCGGATGGAGCGGGGCACTAGCTCCGTCATCTGGAAGGCATAGACGTCGTCCCGGAGACGACAATACTGCAGGGAGAGACGTGGCGGGTCTCTAAATGCCTCGCGGACGCGCAGGCGGGAGCCGGCGGAGAGCTTGTCGATCCTGTAGGTCAGTCGTGAGGGAGATCGAACGACGAAGGGGTTATCGTCTTCGACAAGGGAGGACTCCGAATCCGTCTCGGGCTCGGAGCTGGAGCCGTCGTCGTCGCGGTCGGAGGAGGTGACGTCGCCGAGGGCCTGCTGATGGGCCTGGGCTCTAGTTGTAGTAGGCATTCTTTTCCCGAGAGAAAGCTCTCTGAATCTTGATACAGGATTGGGAGGTGGTGAGGAAGACATTGATCAGGCGAAGGGCCAATATAGTTCTATATGTTTCAGGAAGGCTGCGAGTGAAGAAGGGGTCTCCATGGTGATATGACATATGGTTACTTATAGAGGGCAAGTTCAGATGGCAAGGGGGGGTTGATATGGGGGCGGAGTGAGGCCAACGATGACCAGACCCTAGAGGCCCAGAGATCCATGGCGAGTTGGCGAGGTTGAATGTGGTTGGGAAACAGGGGTGGGAGTGAAGGGCGAAGAGGATGAAGCTGAGCAGGACTCAACCAAGTTCTCGTTTGTTACTGGCGGGCACCCAAGGCCCAGAGGGCTCTTTGGAGCTTGGAAAGGGGGGGTTGGCAAGCAGGACAACTACTGGCCGGTCTGGCATCCACAGACTGGTGATGGTTGGTCAGATCATCTTCTAGAACCAATTCGACTTTCCATTGTCAATTGAGCCTGAATCCTGGTCCAGGGACCGCCATCTCGGTACCGTGCGAAAAACACCTAGGATGGGATGCGGGAGGTCGCCCAGGCAAGTGCGGGCGGGCTTAATCTGACGGGGGGACATAGGCAAACGGCGTCGTCTTGCGGCGGCGGAAGCTGGCTAAAGTTGGGAGGAGAGTTTGAGATTATGAAACTCCACATCGGCCAATTGCAATGGTGAAAGCTTCAAGGCTTGCGCAACGAGGTCTTTGTGCATGGGGCAAGGGTCTGGTCTTGCCCGGAGGGGGGTGGGCAAAAAGCTTCGATGCCTCAACACTAAGGGCGATGATGACGGGAGAGCTCTTCAGGTATATCTCTGGATGGGCACGCACAGTTATTTGCATAGGGCAGCGTACGGCGGAGTAGGAAAGAAGGATGTCGGCTGTCAATGAAAACGGGTCTTGCGGTTCGTCAGAGTGCGACGGACGACATGGAGCGAAGTCGAAGTTGGGTACCTAGGTAGGCACCTCAGAGTGGTGGTCGGTTGGTGGACTACAGCAACGAAGAACTTAATGTGGCGTTATTTCAAAGACCAGACACCCCCCACTTCCCGCACGGCCGGACGCCGAAGGGGAGATGCTCCCCGAACCCCCTACCCTCTCTATCTTCCATGGTTCGGTACTCATTTCAGCCTTTTTTTTTTCTTCTTCTTTCTTTCTTTACTTTACCGGTTTGCCCACGAAGGGAAGTATTAGCCGCCGCTCGCGGCCTCAGTGTGCCTCTCATTCATTGGCAGAAAACCGCAATGACGGTTCAGGATTTGGGCGCCCGCCATCAGGGGCCAACTGCCCCCTCCCTTTCCCGTGACTACCTAACTAGGTACCTAAGTAGGTATTTCCTTTGGGCCGCGCAAACGGGCCGCGTACCCCACCGGAACTACACCGCAAAGGGGAACCACAGCCCCCGAATTGGCCGCCGAACGGGCCGGCCGGTTCTGCGACCGCGTCGCGGGTGGCTCCACTTTTTAGGATGACTTGGAAAGAATCAGAACCTCCTCTGAAGCTTCACAGCCTTCCTCGGGCCGCATCGTGGGCCGCATCAAAAATGCGGCCTCTTTCGCTACCTATTGTTAGTACCGGCATGCTTCCTTCGGCCGTCATAACCACCTCACAAGGCTTTCTTCTCTCTGTAGGTCCAACCTGTTGGCTATACCGCCCAGTGTGCCTTGCTGCTGGATCCCAAATGACGGTCTAAAGAGGCCTCTACGGGTCTGGTCGAGATCTTCGAGCTAGTTCGCTGCACCCAAATTTGGCCCGACGGCTTCGGTCGACATCATCGACCCAAACTTTCTCTTCGGGGGTTCGCCGCCATCCCCCAACCAAGCTGGCCGGCGTCGACAGACCCGGGCCACTGAACTTGCGTCCATCCTCTGCGGCTGATGACTGCAAGGACATTGACGGACCAACCAGCTACGCTTGACGGGGCCGGCCTTCAACGGTTTCTCGGGGCAGACGACAAGGGCAAAAGGGGGCTGTCCCGGATTATTGGCCAGAGGCTCTGCGCGTGTGATGGAAGGGCTATTCATAGTCTCATTCCGAGTACTCTCGGGATGCCCGAGAACGCCGAGCCATCGACAGGGCATGCGGCTATTGCGCATGTGTCGGCCTGCTCTCGAGGCTCAGCAACCTCTGGGCCAGGGTACGAGCGTAACGCGCCTCACCAATGATATCATTCGCGTCTGCACGAGGTTGCCTGTTGTTTAAACAGGTGGCATGATTAAATCTCATATGACCGGCTTCCGATGTCGGCTGTCGACGTCTTGGGCGTTTTCGAGAAACGGATCGAGGCCTTGCCCTAGTTGTTCTACTTTGCACGGCCAGAGGGGGGGGGGATGGCTTCACCTCTCACACAGGATGACCCTTGCAGAATCATTTCTCAACAAAGGTCCTGGTAAAACCCGCAACTAGTTCTCTGGCTCGAGCAGCATGTATCACATGATTGGAAAACTAGCTAGACCAGGCAGGAGTTGACCCCTTCTAATTAGAACCCTCTTTCTGGTCCTGCCAATCGTATGTGGGTTTGCTCCTCAGACGAGGCTAGGCAAAGGCCAAAGACAAAAAGAGACACAGCCGCGTTCAATGGAATGAGAGTATAGATTCAAACGGGAACGCCGTAGAAGGATGTGGCGCCGTGGCTGCTTCGGCTTTTCCACTGGTCACATATCGGTGGTAGTCGGTGTCTGCAAAGCAACTTCCATCATCACCTTTCCTCCACCACCCTAGAACGTGCGACCATCCTAACTGGGAAACTCGGAGGATACTTCTCTCGACCAGTCCAGTGAGAAAAAAGGTTCGCTCATGGAAACCGCGAGGCTGCTAACTGGATATAAGCGAAGCTGATATGGCGGAGACTTTCTTCACTGAAAGAGTACGAAAGGAGCTCGATGTGTTTCTTGAAAATTCGTGACATTACATCGAAGATTGCGAGCTGTGCTCTGCGCTCTATATACAGGCAAAATCGTTAAGAAACAGCTCTGTGTGTGCCTGATCATGACTGCACCACGTTTCTTTTGTTCCCACGTCATGCCAGCGTAACAAAATTTCCCACCTAGGGTATAAATCGCTAATCATATATCGCAGTACCTCCATTTAATCACTCGAGCTACTCGGGCTCTTGGGCCCGGCCTCGTCGTCAACACGACCTCTACCCTCGCTATTCGCTATAGCACTCTGCAATGCGCTTGTCAGGTCGACGTGGAACAGCGGCCTATTGAGACCGTGAACAACAACTCCCCTCCGCCTTGGGCCAGTATCCTTCCTGGAGCCCGAGGAGACGGTGTCGATGTGATCGTTTGCGCCGCCGCCCTTGCCCGATTCTTCGTCTGCGGTTCTGGATGACTTGCCGTGGGACGACACGTCATTCTCGTTGGCCTGCTTCTCTGCCACAGCAGCGGCAGAGTCCGAACCGCCTATCTCGGCGACGCTGAAGATGGACTTCCAATGCTGCTGTAGACCCTCGCTACGGTCAACGGGGTAGCCGAAACCAGCGGCGACAAGCGCTCTCTTAGTCCACCTGTTGTTGATGCAGGCAATGTGCCAGTTCACTTTGTCCGGGGCGGCGTAGCGATCGAACTGGTTGCGGACGTCAATGAGCTGCTGGATCGAAGTCAAGTCAACGTGATTGACGGAGCTGAAGTCTAGGATGATCGCCTTGAGGGTCGGCCTGTTCTCCTCCTCGCGTATCTGAGCCTGCGCCTTCTTTGCATTGCGTGATGGGCCGGGATCGTTCCAAGGGCGATCACCAAGGCGCCCATAAGCCTCCATGTTCGTCCGGCGAGTCCGTGCAAAGACGTAATCTGCAAGGTATTCGAGGGAGTGGCTGGCATTGGGATAGTTGAAGCCCTCAGAAAAGCGGTAGATGAAGATTCCAGGGTAAGGGCTGTCGAGCGTGACTTGGGGGTTGGATCCGTCGCCATGATCAATAGGTAAGAATACGTTGCGCGCCGCATTGTCGCTGACGCTGAAGGTTCCGTACTCGCCAATGACTTGCTTGTGGTCCTCGCCGATGACATGGTCGCCGACGACGGAGTGGATTTTGACCTTGCCGAGGAAGCGTCCCTTGCCCCTCAAGATACGCCAGAGGAGCATCACAGCGGAGATGCAGATGGTAGCATATATGCCATTCTCAATGGACGAAAAAATGGTGACAAAGACACCGACGAAGAAGATGACGACCTCGAGAGGAGAGACACGCCAGAACTGGTAGACGGTGTTGGGTGGCGTGACCAGGTCTCCGACCGCGTGGATAATGACTGCAGCAAGGGAAGCGCTGGGAATGAAAAAGAACACTGCCGTCAGGGCGTAAATGGCGAGCAGGACAACGAGACCAGTGATGATACCGGCGAAAGGCGTCCTGACGCCGGCTTTGGACTTGATGGCTGTACGACTGAAGGAGCCCGTAGATGGATAGCCGCCAAGGAAGGGAGCGATGACATTCGTGACACCGATGGCAACAAACTCCTGGGAGGGGTTGATGGTGTAGTTGTTAACACGGCCGAAGGACTTCGAAATGGCGACGTGCTCGATTACCAAGACGATGACACTGGCCGGCAAGAAGGGTAGGAAGGAACTAATAAGGTCGGTGTCGATCTTTGGAGTGCCAACATCCTGGAAACCTGGGTAACTAGTTAGTCGGTGATCTATGAGCTTGATTCGTCCCGAAATCTACCTCTAGGGATGTCTCCGAGTATCTTAAACATAGGGTTTGACCGCCTGTTCATGTTGACCAACCAGCTGATCATGGTGTAGAGGAGGATCACGAAAACCGTTCGCAGAGTCGAAAGGAAGAAGAAGAGCTTCGACTTCTGGGGGTGTCGCTTCGCGAGCGTCGTGAAGACGAATCGAAGAAGGTAAAGCATGGCAAGTGCGGTAACGCCCATGGCAGCATCCATCTTCGCCTTGGGTAGGCTTTTAAGAGTGTTGATGAAGACAAGATAGGTGGCTTCTCGAGTGTTTACGCCCTTGATGCCCATCAATGTGACTAATTGGCCGACGACGATGCTAATGGCGGAACCGGTCATGAATGCCGACAACGAGGTCAATGAAATCAGGTCAACGACCCAGCCCATGCGGATCAGACCGATGAAGAGGATGATGGCACCGGCAATGATAGCCAAAGCTGATGCAATCTGGTGACCTTGATACTGTGGAAAGTCTTGTTGGACATCCGTAACAAGGTTACCCACGACAGTTGACATGACGGCCACGGGCTGCATGGTGTTAGCAGAACATACGACCCTTGTGGTCTGGAGGACTTGTTGAACGTACGCCGATGGTGATATCCTTAGACGTAGCAAAGAACCAATAGATGATGACGCCCATGAAAGATGAGTAGAGGCCGTATTGAGGTTCAAGCTTTGCGAGCAGAGCATAGGCCATACCCTGGGGCACGACTACGGCGCCGACGGTGACACCGGCAACCAGATCGCCAAAGAACCACTGCACGTTGTAGTGCCCAATCCAGTTAAGGAAAGGAAACAAAGAGCGGAGGTAATCGAGGACTTGCTGACCGTCGGGTAGAAGCTCAAGAAACCATTCAGCGGTTGTAGGCTCCTCCTCAACGAACGTGTCAGATGATTGGACCGAAAGGACGGATTCGCCGCGGAGTATTTCCTCATTCTCTGGCTTCTCGAGCTTGATGCCCAAGACTTTGGCCAGGCCATGGCCAATCTGGGTGCTTGTGCTCGGCATTGTGGTTGAATAGGCCAAAGAGCGCTTGAAAAGGCAAGAAGAAGAGGTGTTTTCCCCCCTTTCTTCTCGAGCGCGCGGCCACAATCGCAAGCCGGGATCGAAAGCGGGCTCTCTTCCCTGGGCGTAGGTATGCAAAGGATATATATGAGTCGCCGGGCTAATTACCGTGCCACGGAGCCGGATCCGCACGGGTAATCGTAGGACTAGGTGCTCGCCGGTGGGCGAAAGTAACGAGATCCGGGGGGGGCAATAATGCCAAAGCTGATGACACTGCAAGAAAAGAAAAAAGAAGAAGAAGAAGAAGAAATAAGCTCTTGCGAGATCGCGCAATCGAGCGAAGGGACACTGATCGGCCCAAGGCTGACTCAATGACAAGCTCGCCGGGATTTTGGGGTCCGGGTTGTTGCAAGAGGTGGGTGAGTTGTGCGACTGGAACAGAAGCTCTCCAGGACTTTTGGAAGCTTTCCCAAGCTCTTTAAGGCTCTTAGAAGCTCTTAAACACAAGCTAAGAGAGGCCGGCAGACAAGCTTTTAACCGACCACAGAGAATTCGGCAGTGGAGTGCCAAGAGAAGCTCTTTGGCACTCCCGCTGGACAAGACGATGGAACTCGTGGGCCAAGGGATGTGGCCTCGGGATGACGGCGGCAACCAAGAAATGAGCGTTGCAGAAAGGCCGAGGAGACGAACGACGACGGTGACAAGGAGGAAATCCTGACAGGGTGTGGTTCAGTCCATAAAAGCCAGACTTCCAACAACGCGGATTCGGCAGACGGCAATGCTGGTGTCAGTAAAGGGATATTGGTGGTATCCGCACTCCTCCCGTAATGGTCCATTATTAGTGCAGTGTATCCGTACACACATAGAAACCGGGGCGATGTCGCCATCGAGTCTTTGCCTTTCAAAGCTTAGTGGGTCGGTCGATTGGGGGGTCCGATGTCTTATGCACACACAAGCAGGGACCTGCACGTTTGGGCTTATCTGATAATAGGTATGAGAATGACTTTCGGACGGGATGACCGTGAAAGCTTTCCGAAAGCGCCATGAGGCGAAGCATGCCGCGCGGGGGAGCGGACCATGTAAGTGACTTTGGGGTCTCGAGGAGGTAGTCGCGTGGCCTCCTTGCGCTCTCGCCCTGCGCTCGACTCAACTCGCGACCAGAAGACGACGAAGCAGAGGGAGGGGAAAGCTCGGGCTTCGCCTTGCGCAGAACATGCAAATGGGAGAATGCCAATAGGTGTATGTCGTCAGCCATGGGGACGGGCCAAAAAGCTGTCTTGTTTTCAGTCACGGCATTATTATGGAGATGCTGAAAAATCAAAACTCGGGAAGCTGTCGGTCAGACGAGGTACGTACACTACCTACCCAAGGTACAGTACACCACTACGCGGCTGTTCGCAGTTGTGCCAAAAGAACTACCTCTTTGAGCCCAGCACCTACTAGTCTGACCAGTAATCTGTAGCTTCGGCAACCTGGCGATGGTGCAATAGCATCCTGGTTTGAGGTGATGAAGCAGTGGGGTAGGAGTGGCACGACACCCGCATAACAAAAACGACGGGACACCGTAAGTACTTTCCTACACCACATCTACCCCAAGACTACCTATTGAGAAGTGTTTTTTTTTTCAATACTAATAAGACCATGGGCGCAATTGAGATATCGGGAAACATATTTAATAGTAAGTAGGATAGGTTGATATTGATTTTAAATCATTTTGTATAGGTATATATATTCACTTGGTGTTATATTGTAATTTGTGATAGTATGGGTGGTACCAGAGTGCGTAATCTTTTTACCAGTGACTGCTGATCCGTTTTCCCTACGAAGATTGCCATTTGATATAGACCAGATTCGTAGATGACCAAACTCTGCGAAGCGCAGTTTGTTGCAGGGAGCAAGCAAATAGGACTGGTCGGATTTCAGTTGCAATGGGGAAAGGATATGTAGAAGACGCTACATTGCTAACGGGTGTTGTGCGTGCGACCTCCAGAGGGAACGCCTGGACTACCTACCTAGGTAGGTACGTTACGTGCCTTAGTACACTAGGTAGGTATATAAATGGGTCAACCCTACACGTCAAACGTCATACTGCGTAAAAGTAGGTACCTACCCAAACACATCCACCTCAGGCTTGGCTTGTTGAAGCTAGGTAATATACAGCAGTCATCACAAAGTCACAATGCCCCTAAGTGGGGGTGCCTCCAGTTTTGTGCTGTACTTCGACATCACCAGCTTACTACTATTAGTAAGTCACATAGTATAAAGACGCAGCTGTGACGATAAGGTTGCGACATGCGCTGACGTAATATCATCCGCGGATTTTCCCCATGCAAAACATGTGGGTGGTCCAGAGTTCGGAGTCTAAACGCCCGGTCTTACCAGGTTCGTGTGGCTTGAGTCTTGGCTTGCGGCTGAAAGCCTGCTCCAAACCGTATGGCGCAGCAAGTGAACGAATTGCCCGTCTCCCATGTTGTCTGGACAAGGTCCGATCCCGAGTTGTTAGGTACTCCGTAATTCCTCTAGGCTGCGTGTTCTTGCTTATTATGCCGAAAAAGAATAGGAAAGGAAAGTGTTGATAATGTTGTCAGTTCTTATCAACCTGATTGGTTCAGTCTGAGTTCACATCATCGCTACGAACAAGGTGTTGTTGCTAGGAGCTCTTCTCTTAGCATTTAGCCAGCAACACCCAATTGGGGTCTCTCACCGTTCTTAGCTTGACGAACGCCGGATGAATGCAAACTAAAGTTGACAAATTGAGCGTGTTGGCCCAGTCGGCGGTGGAAGTGCACCGGGTGGCCAGGAGGGCAACGCTGGAACGCGAGAAGGAAAAAAAAAGAGAAAAAAAGATGGTTGGCGGTCGCGAGTGCTCCCCGGACAACAAGTGCAGGTGCGCCTTAGTCAGAAAGCAACACGCCGTCAACACCTGCAATGCCTGCCAACGACACCACCAAGACCGCAATCACCAACCTCCCCTTCCCCCGCCCTGGGCCAAGAATAGTAGCACACGAGGTGTTCGACACCTCGCTACGCCTATAGTCGCCCCTTTTATCTCTCCCGCTTCTTCTAGTTTTCTTTTGACCCCTTGCATTGCCCTGTCGTTCTTTGGTTTTACTGACTATTTTCGTATGATCGATCGTAATCCTCACTCTCGTGCCTCGACAAAGTGAACGTAACCGTCGTCCACGCCCTTCTCAATCTCCGAGATGCCGTCGAGTCCAACAACGGATCCATTCGCCGCTCCGGCGCATACCTTTATGCAATCACAAGCCATGACGACCGAATTGCTCCCGCCGCCCTCGCCGCGAACACATCGTCTGCGTAAACTGCAGTCGGCACACGACCTGGGTTCCAAGGCCGCCCTCCAGCTGCAGCCCCAACATCAACCCTCATTGATTGCGCAGCAGCGCTTGACACAACGGAATATTTCTCCGACGCGCCGAGATCCGAGTGCTTCTTCCACAATGGTTCGTCACACTCGAGGGCGATCCAACAGCGATGCGCCGGCTCCAGTGGCCCATCACATGACTGCCATGGCCTCCAGCAAGCGCAGCATGATGGGTATCAATCCCAAGTATGCCACCATGTCTCTTCAGCAACTTATAAAAGAAGGGCCTCCCGACGGAGATACTGTTGAAGCTCTGGGCATGGCTCGCCGTAAGGTTCTAAGTGAGGGCATCAAGAGCGACAGCGACGGCATGGTAGACCACCCCTCCCCTTCCTCCATTCTTCCCTCCTTTTCGCGCCGTTTTCATGTGCCAGACTAACGCGGGCTCGGCTAGTCAACTTTGCGCATTTATGTCTGGCTGATCCTGCTGGACACTCCCATTCTTCCAACCGATGACTACCTTGGTCTCATCCATCGCGGTGCCTCCCCGGCCTACTCCAAGATTCGCAACGACACATTCCGCACCCTCACGACCGATCCTCTCTTCCGACGACGCGTCAGCGAAGCCAGTTTGATTCGCCTTCTCAATGCTGTGGCATGGCGTCTACATGATTCGCGGGAGGAGCAACGGAGGGAACGGCCGAGCACCGGCAGAAGTTCTATGTCGCAAGACAGCTCGACATCGACAGCAACCGCACACTCGCAGAACCCGGCCTCGTCGCCGAGCGCCAGGAACCGAGCAAGAGCTCTGACATTGACGACAGAAGGCTCCGAAACAAGCCATGCCGCGGAGCCGGGGACATACGTCCAAGGGATGAACGTCCTCGCCGCGCCATTCCTATACGCGGCAAGGAGCGAGTCTGAGGCCTTCATTGCCTTCTACACCCTCCTGACACGTGAGTGTCCCGGCTACATACGCGGCGCCATGGACGGTGTACACAAGGGTTTGGCTTTAGTCGACAAGGTTCTCGCAACTGTCGACTCAAAGCTTAGCGGGTACCTCCACTCCAAGGGCCTGACGGCCGAGATCTACGCCTTCCCATCGGTCCTGACCTTGTGTGCTTGCACCCCGCCGTTGCCCGAAGTGCTTCGCTTGTGGGACTTCCTTTTTGCCTACGGGCCTCACCTGAACATTCTTTGTATTGTGGCCCAGCTGATGGGCATGCGAGATCAGTTGATGAGCTCCCCAAGGCAAGGATCCCCATCAGAAGTTTTGACGTCGGTTGTGCTATACTGACCATGCGATAGCCCTAACAAGCTGCTCCGTTCATTCCCTTCACTGCAGGCCGATAAGGTCATTGAGCGCACCCTCTGGATTATAGAGAGAATACCGGATGACACTTACGCTGCCATTGTTGCGCATGCGCACTGATGAAACGCGGCGATAATGAGGTGGTACTGTTCACCACAGACAGCTGGATCTATTGTACGAGACCTCGGTCATTGCCCCGGACAACTATGTCTCCAAGCTCGTGGCCTGAATATACCGACACGAAACTACGAATGATGCAAAACGCCGACAAGCCGGTGCCGCTTCAAAAAGGAGGCGGATCCTTTACGAAGGGAAGAAGCTTGAGAAATATGGAATGCATTGTCCTTGTACGATACTGGGATTTACGACTTGATGATTGAAAGCATACCAAAACGGGAAACGAAACGAAAGCTTGGTATCAGCGAGCACCAGACATGAAATGGACGAAACAAAACGATGGCATGGTTTCTGGACAAGCATAGGAATAGAGTACAGCAATATGCGTTTGCCGCCTCGTATTGAGCAACCGACCTAAAGTCATGCACGCTTTTGATATTTGGCGGACGAGGAGCACTGACCCGTGACTTTGTTGTCTTTGCTGCCGTGGACGCGCAATGCTGGGCCGAGAACGGCCCGAGGGGTGCTCAGAGTTAATTTCTTCTCAAAAACATTAGATCTCTGTGGGCGAGGCGGCTTTCCCTCCTGCTCGGCCAACACATCTAATTCACTGTCTCTCATCAGCCTGCTCATCGCCGATTGCACTTGACCGGCCGGGTAGCGTCGACAACGTGGCCCAGTCTTCTCGGCATCAGACCAGAAGTCATAGGGTGCCACAGGGGCCGGGTTCACACATTGAATACCTTGACGTGGGTCTTGAAAAGGCAATCCTGGCAGGCCGCAACTCAAGAAATCTACGCCAAGGAACCCCTTGGCCAAGGAGCGGCCTACTGTTGGTAATCTGGGGCGGGTTTCGTTGGTCTCTTTTCTGGTGTTTATCCATCCCACCGCTGTCCACTCTGAAGGGGGAACAGTGGTTGCTCAGAGAACCAGGGGTTCTTGGACGGGCATTCGGCAGCGCCTCTCCAGGGCCGCAAGCGCAGCTCGTGGCGGTCTGCTCCGTCAAACGAGTTTCTGCTTCTCGGGCTCTTTCGGACCAGTGATCGTCGTCGGTGTGATCTGTTATCTCATCGTTCAAGGACCCATTCTCAGAGGTTTTGACGTCTTCGTCGTTTTCGTTCTCTGCGTCGTACAGAGATGGCGACAGGCTGTCGGGTTTCAACAGGTCGGTGTTGTAGTCCCGTCAAATCGTCCAATGCGCCAGTCGGAGGATGAGGCGGTCGCCTAGGAGTCCAGAACTCATCCACCCAGCAGTCGAATCCTGGGAATAGGGGGTGCCAGAGGTTCTGGCTGTATCGTCTGTCTAGTGAATCGAGCCTTTTCCTGGTTCGGTGATGGTGTATGTTCCAGGATTGGGCGGCGTACTGGAGAACGACCTTGGTACCCTTGCTTGCTTCGCCCGGTTGCGAAGTCTTTGACTATCTGGCCAGACTGTACGAAAAGGCAACGCAGACGCCGAGGATAAGAGCGTGGGCCTCGACAAGAGAGAAAGTATGCTGAAGGCAATCTCTGGCATTCCCAGAAAAGGATGAGAGTGGCGAGAGCAGGCGATCTTATTCGGTAACGTCGCGAGGGCCCTTGGACCCGAGATGAGACTCTCTGGCTGTCTCGTGCACGAGATACACCCTATCCTTGGTGATGAGTATAAAGTGCCTACAGATGTGTTCCAAGTGGTGTTTGAACGGGTACACTACTATATGTTGCACAATATCAAAAGTCGACTTTCACAGTCTTTTGGCCTTCCGTGACACTCACTTCTTTGTTGCAGGTTGCTCCATTCATCCAAGGACACTACAGTAAGGTCTGTGCTGACCTCCTTCGCAACCAAGGGCTTAACCGCAGCTGTAATCAGATTGGGCACCTTCCACGCCTTCGGCAAGTTAGGCCTCGGGGCGAGCACCTCCGCATAGATGTTGTGTAGATATTGCAGGTTAATGAAGCCGAGGACGAGCGACACCCAGAGGAACGTCCGGTCAGCACGTTATATCAGCTTGAGCTGGGGGCTATTCAGCAGAGCGATAGAAAAGACCCGATCTATGAGGTTGTTGATCCTCGCTTTGATTACCTTGGACACGCCGTGACTAATCGCGTCCGTCTCATCTTCGCCTCTCAGTCTGATCGTATCGTATGGCTCCAAAGGGGGCCCCGATGCCTGCGAGCTACTGGGCCTAGGCCACTCATCTAGCAACACATTGATCTGGTTCCGCGGCTGGCTTTTTATCACTATTTTCCAGTTTAGAGAGTTTCTATGCTCCTGATAACCTAGCATGTCTTGGGAGGCGAAATTGCCAGAGGTGCAACGTAGCAGAATGCCACGCGGGCCGGGCTCGCGTCCGTCGATGCCGTTTAGAACGGAAAATGTTGGCCTGGCCTCGGCGCGCTGAACCGATGCCGAAGACGCCGCCTACAGCTTATCGAAGTTCTCGAGAATGCTACCCAGGAGTTCTGGTCCGCCAAAAGAAACTGTCCACTTTATGCTGAGTATATGGTTGATGTAAGACACTGCGAGCCCCATTCAAGACGTCTGACTGTTTGGCGTTGTCGGACTTTAGGAAAAGTAAGAGACCTTCGTCCCCTCATATTTCGGAGACTTCATGACTACCACACCCAGAGTCGGCTGGTATCCGCAGAATCAGAAAGTTCAGCTTCTAGGCGTCGTATTAAGAAACCACCTACACCTACGTCAAAAGGATTCCGACTAAGTCCATCATCCTTGAGTCCAGCTACAAGCCCTTGAAGGGCCTTATAATAGCATCGGTCCTCGATACGGCTGTTCCAAGAAGTCGGGCCATCATGATATCCCATTATGGGAGCGACGAGCCGTTGAGAGGCGTGCCGAGGGAGAACACGCTGTTCATGTTTTGTCCGAGCAGCATGTAATTAATCATCGAATGCTTGGAGGAATGCCCGGGCAGAAACCCGAGCATCATATGTGTCTCCCCCCTTGTCTGATGGTTTACCAGCTTGAATACAAAGACCGCTCAGGGAATGACAGTTGAACATGAACGGGTTGTTCCCCCGGTGATGCTCACTTCTCAGGGAGAAATAGGTCTGACGTCGATTCACAGAAAAGGAGTTGAGCTGTACCAAAAGGACATGACTCTCGATGCGAGCATGATTCGGGGTATGAACCCCGCGAGCACAGCTTATGTAGGTCTCTTCATCTTTCCACATGCTCGGGTCGTGGCCCGTTCGCTCATGAATGTCGACGAGATCGATGCATTCTGCCGCCTCTGGAGCTTTGTTGACAACCGTGTGCAGTTTCATGACAGTTTTCTGCGATGCAGCCCCTCAATGACTTATTGATCTGGTCCTTGTCGTACCTTGACAGAAACCTTCAGTCGATTCTTCAACAGTAACCACGGAATAGCGGCCACAGTATATAATGGGCGATACAATCACAAGATGCAGCATACCAGATAGTTGCAAACACTTGCAGGGTCGTCATCACATGAGATTCCGGCCCAGAAAGAGACATAATCGGATGCAGATGGAACAATCGCCTGCCATGACCTCGTAACACTTGGCTAGTACTGCAACCGGACGCAGGTCATGTCGCGTAGAGCAGGAAAGCATCTTTTCGATGTGTGTTCTTATGCTAGGGACACCACAGTAGAAAGCAGCACTAGTCGTGAGTATATTGTTGCCAGGCTGTCCTCCAAATAGTGGGCAAGGATGCAAGGTTTGGATATATGACCTTACTGTTGAACGTCTTGAAACCAAGATTGAGCAACAGCTTTCCATTTCCAATCATCTGACGGCTGGCCCAGAGGTCTCTGTTATTCCAATGGGAAGTACAAGGGTTCATCCAAATATGCCGTCTTGTTTGATACGGACGCATAAGCGCGAGTACACCAGCTTGTGGAACATGATGTATCTCAAGTGGCTGACTGACCGATAATGAAGATGTCATATCAACTTCGTCATGCTCTCTGCACCATGAAGAAACAAACAAACATCGTGCACTGCCATGTAGTCAGTCACTTCAGGCAAGTCTCCAGACTGCACTTGATAGGTGCAGTCAAAAACGAGACTAGTTAAGTCCGGCAAGGCTCGACAAGGCTTGCTCGGCAGACGATTAATTTGTCGTCATTGGATGGTACGATTGTGATAGGGGCACTCCAGAGCCACCGTCATCAGCCAGGATACCTCTGACGAGGACGTTGCTAACTGCACGGGTTTGTCGCCAGGCTCGGTAGAGAAGCACAGCCAGAAGAATGATGAATGACGTCGAGCGGCCATTCGCGATAACATTGGCCACTCAGCAGGATCAAGGCCAGTGCAGGGCATAGCAGGCGGTGCATCGAGGCGCGCATCCTCTTCGCTCGTTGTTCGCCGCTACGAGGCCTGCGCGCCATTCGAGCCAGATGATTGGCAAATGACGATGAGAGAAAGAGGGACACGGGCTTGGAAAATTTCAGGTGAGCATAGAAGACCGGCGTGAAGTAGGTAGAGAAGGACGGGCGGCCGGCCAATGGATGCTGACAGGCAGGGGAGATGAATGAGCTGTGGCTACCTTGGATCAGCTGACGCACTGCCTTGGGGGGGGCTGTCATGTCAGTTGTTACGGCATCTCTTTCTTGTTTTCCGTCAGGCTGAAGAGGGAAGGGAAAAGCGACGGCGGAAAGCCGCGAATCAGGCTCGAGGCAGACAGGTTACTTTGCGCCGAGGTGTGGAGGAGCATGATCTCATGGGCCGGGAACGATCGTGGGATCGGTCTACGGGACTCTGCAAGCCGCAGCGAAGTCTCCGCGCGTCCCAATCGTTGTGTTTGTCGTTCCTGTGCCCTTTTCCCTTTTCTTTTCTGGATGGTTCAGCCACGTCTGAGTAGCACCGTGGCGCGGCGGCCAGTGAACGAATGGAGTGTCACACGAAGGGTCCCAATTCAGGCGACTCGCCATCCCAGGGGCTATGAAATGGCCACTAGCACAGGAGGCTAGCGAATGGATGGCCGGATGGGACGGACCTGGTTCCGTGTTGATTCGTTGCTGGGTGAGAACTGGGGAAGGAAAAAAAAAAGGCCGAAGTGTGAGGCACCCAAGACCGAGACCATTCCAATCTTCCACTGACTGGCTCAAGCAGTCCTCCCCGGCGAGTCTGTTTGTCCCTCGGGCCCCGGGCGAGCGAATGGTTGTTTAGGGGACAGAGAGCCATAGTATTGTAGCAGCAGTCGTGGAAATGTTCAAATCCAGTGTCTTTTTAGACGTCATTGAAGGCCGAAAGACGAAACAACAATGCTCGCCTCACCCTTGATAGTGGACGTGCGGTTGTCGCGGGACGGATGCTATTAAAGATTGGGCGTCGAATTGGCAGAGTGCCATTGGCCCTTGCATGAACATGCACCCCCCCATACCTATGGAGAAGTTGCCTGATGGAGCTCGAAAACGCGAACTCGGAAGAATGGTAAAGACTGCCTGCCCTGCGTACAAACGGCCCAATAACAATGTTGGTCAAGTCATCCGTGGGTAGGTACCGAGGCTGGGAATGTGACGGCTCGCGTTGTTAGGAGAACGTCCAAGATCCGGCAGTCGGGGATGCTACGCCGGACAAAGAAAGATGGGTCGTATCCGTCTATCATCAGTTGTTTCACTTGTCACTTGCCCACACTGTAGTGCATCGCTTGCTCACAGGATAGCAGGTTGAAAACACAACCGAGGCAGTTATTCGTTCTCATCACCTGCCAGCCGGCTTGCTTCGATACATATGGTGATGGGCTGGAGATATGATGAAATAAACGTCAACGCCGAATCAGGCCATGAGTGGTTCGACTGGGAACATGGACCAGCCCCGAGTGATATATAGTTACAATTAGCGTCATGGCCCAGCGAAGCGACGTGCTGATGCAAGTAACCGCGAGGGACGGCAGAGAGACCAAGTGAGTGTAGGTACAAGCCTTACTTGCTTACAGGGGCAAGGAGATCGACCGTCTTCCACTTTCATAATCATATAAAAAAAACGGTGTGAACAGTGTGCAGTCAACAAGCTCCCGATAAAGTTCGTAGAAGGGCTTTTGGCTTCCTTGGCTGGTTCCTAGCCACGCTGCCACGGTATTCCGTCCGGCCGAGGTGCGTTGCTGCGTTGCCGCGGAGGGAATAACATGTTACACAGCACACTGCTCGGTATACAGTACCTGCCTACCTGCAACAAGGTACCACGCATGGCGGTCGTGGCCCGAAGAAAAGCAAGTAGTGGGTACCTACTACCTACTTTACATGTCAGTACCGGTAGCGGGATGCAAAGCCACGTCGGGGTTACGAGGTGCAAATGGAACTCTAGCGGATGTGCCCTGCTTGGGACTGTCCTGGTGGGTTCTGGTGGAGACGCGAATCGAGAGTTCTGCCAATCGTGTGCCACTGTAGTACTTGTACTGTAGGTACCTAGGTGAGTACGTAAAGTTGCAGACTAGAGGCTGGGGTGATGCTCTTGCCCACAGTGCTCTCAGCACAGCCACCGCGGGGGGCTGAAAGGGCCCCTGGCTTCTTCGGAAAACCAGGCTCCATTCCCTCAGGTCTCCTTCCCTTCCATTTCCCTCAACCCCTCGACCCTCGTCCGGGTCCCAGGTCATCGTCATATTCCACTATTGGCAATCATTGGTTCTTCCATCTCGTCCTCGGCAGCCTTCGTTGACATCATGAGCCACACGGAAACGCACATCTCGCCTCAAGTGTGGCGGCCTTGCTCCGCTTCCGCCTCTGCCTCTGCTTCTGCTTCACTGTCTGATTGCACGACTCTCGAGGCCGACCCGATCCCGGGGGGTAATTGCTGTTGAATTGAAGGAGCTGGAAGTGTCGGGATAACTCAAAACATGCAACTACAGAGCGTGGCGCAACCCGAGAATGCTGGGGCCGAGACGGAGTGCGGCGACCGTGCCTGCGCGCGCCTGTGTATGGGCGTGCGGCTCTAGGTACCTCTTTGCGCAACGCTCGGCGCACCGGATACATCTGCTTGTCCAGTTTCCCCCCCTCCTTTGGGGCTGATGGGAAGCCACTGTTGGGTAAGAGTCGAGATCGAGATGGATGGGCGGTGTATCTTTCGAGTACGTACAGCCACTCACACATGGCCACAAACACCAATCACTCCTCGTACTCCCATCGGTTATGTCAGGTACCTACCGCCAGGTAGCAAAAGCAAGATGCTCATCTTGGGGAATAGGGCACCTGGCTAGGTACTCAGCTTCTAACGGGATTCCTTCTGCGCGAATGCTGTTTGTGAACTCTCTCTAGGCAGTCCTATCTTCCTTATTTCAAAAGACCTGTGGCTGATGCAGCAACCAGCAACGGCAACTGCAGCAGCAGTAGGCGTGCGTGCATGGTTCCACTTGTGGATGGGAAGGTAGGTACCTACCTTAGTAGTGTACAGTACCTAGGTAGTTACCTACTGGGTTCCCGTCCCTTGCGTCCTGTGTCCCGGTGTCTACTATGTATCCGTGGCAGTTGCGGCGTCTTACCTAAGAAACACAGATGCCTACACTGCACTGAGGTAGGGAACTACTGCCCAGGTAGGTAGGTAGGTAGGTAGGTAAGTTAGGTTACTTCCCTAGGCTGGCAGGCAAAAGGTACGCGGGTACCTCGTGCCTCTTAGCGTGCCGCCGCCCCAGTGTGCGTCCGTACCTCCCGTCCGCCGCCGCCGCCTGTTGTGGCAGAGACCGCAAGCCCCAACACACCCTCACGCCGTCGCACCTTTCACTCACTTTCTGACCATTTTGCCTTGCCTTACTCTTTCTTGCCAGCACCCGCCCTCCACCCTTCCCTTTTCCTTCCAGCTTCTGCCACACTTCGAATTCACTTCTCTTTCCTCTCTTCCTCGACGTCAACATACCCAGGCAGGTCTAGTCTCGCCACGGCTTTTGCGCACGTTTCCAATCCTCCTGCGCAGTCGCTATCGAACCTGCTTGCGTCGGCCATATTTCAATTCAACTGTCGTTGCTCCCGCCACATTCCACCGCGACTCGTCCGCTCGTCCCGTCAATTCGGGGTCCTGAGTCCGTCCACCAAAAGAACCGCCACCTGTGGCTGAACGACTCGAAGCTCCCCATGAACCGTCGTTGATCATCAACAACAACGACGCGGTCGCATTGGAGCTTCCATTCCCATAATATAACAGAAGCACAATTATCACGTTTGATGCTCTCGCTTGCCCATGGCCTCGGATAACGGTCCTATCGCGACCGAAGCCCCTCTTCTGGCAGCGACGACGCCTGTCGCATCAGACGTTTTCGCGCTTGGAGGAGATTCCGCTCCTACCAAGTCGCTCAAGAGGGCGCGCGAATCAACCCCGACATCGCCAACGTCCGTCATTGACCCCCCTGTCGACGGCGCTGTCTCAGCCGCTGTCCCCTCTGCCACCTATCCCTCCCCCACGAAATCCGCTCGATTTGCCTTGGCCTCGTCGCGCCGCTCGCCGACGCCCTTGACAGCTGCGGCCGCCCTCGAAGCTCTCGAAGAGGAGCGCAAGCGCCAACAGCGCCTGAATCTGCCTGCGTCAAGCGACAACCCCGGCCATTCTGTTCTTTCAGTCCTCGCCGGCAGTGTTGCTGCCATGAGTCGAGCCGACGACGCGCCACAAGCTCCCACGGCTTCCATGGAAGCCTCTTCAAAGGCGCCCGATGCTGTGATATTACCACAGGCTAGCAGTGCGCCGGCGGAGGCTTCGGAGACCAGCCCCCAGGGCGCGACGAATTCGGCCAGCATGCCAAGCGCCCTCATGACGACTAGCCCGGGCCCAATGGACCTCGATTCCAAGAACAACGTGCAACATCAGCAACAGCAGCAGCAGCAACAGCCCCAGGCTCCGCTACAGCATCAACCCGAGAGCCAAGCCGAGCACCAGCCAGAGCTCCAGCATGACCATCAAGTTGAGCTTCAGTCAGACCATCACTCTCAACACCAGCCGCCGCACCCGGCTCCGGTTCATGAGGATAAGAGCACGCCAGGATCGCTATCATACCCAGGATCGCTTCAGGCCGCTGCCATGATGCCCGCACCTCCAGCACGCGGCATGAGCTTCCCTATGCCATCCCCAGGGCACGATTCCCCTACACAGCCGGGCAAGAAGCACAAATGCCCGTTCTGCGAGACCGAGTTCACGCGTCATCACAATCTCAAGAGCCATCTGCTCACGCATAGCCAGGAGAAACCATACATATGCCAAGAGTGCAACATGCGATTCCGGCGCCTTCACGACTTGAAGCGTCACAGCAAGCTTCACACCGGTGAAAAGCCTCATGTGTGTCCCAAGTGCGATCGCAAGTTTGCTCGGGGCGACGCGCTGGCCCGACACAGCAAAGGTGCCGGTGGTTGTGCTGGCCGCCGGTCTAGCATGGGTAGCTTTGCCGAGACGGATGATATGGATGGTACGAGCATGCACGACGGCGATGACTCGATGGCTGGCATAGTTTATGGGAACGAGGAAGACATGACGGAAGAGGAGAGACGTCTGAGCCTGCCGAGCATCAAGGCTCAGCATGTCGCGGGAGGACAAGGCAGCATCGACGGATACAATTCCCATTCCAGGACGTATCCGCCCGCAGGCCCTAGACCTGGGACAGGCGGGCTCTACCCACCAAACGTGGATCGCGGCGTAGCGAGTTCGACCACATCTCCGAGCATGCCCAACAGCATTGCCGGAGCTCACACGCCCAACACAAGCGTGTCTTCGGTCCCCGTGAGCGGCGCTTCTGTCTACTCGCAGAGTGGTATGACGGAAAGTCCGAAGCCCCTGAGTCCTGGACACGACACAAACAATATTGCGAGACAACGCTCTCCAAGCCTCACCCAGCAGTTCCAGCAGCAACACTATGGCCGCAGGCCTTCAGACAGACACACCCCGCCAGGTTGGTTATTCCACTCCAGCAGATCGATTGCTACTATTTTTTTTCTTTGAATACATGCTGATATCGATTTGCAGCTTTTGCTGCTCCCACAACACAAGCTGGGGCAGCTCCGGCCGCCGCCGCCGCTCACAACCGTGGCTCGAGCGGAACGCAGCCCGTGAGTGGGGCCGAAAATGGCGGCAATATGTTTGCCACTGACCCCGGCGTTTGGGCGTACATCCAGAGCCTCGAAGACAAGGTCAAGCAGCTATCTGATAAGGTCACGGCGTTCGAAAAAGCAGAGAGCGCGAAGCAGGCACAAATCGGGTTGCTCACGAGTGAGGTCACTGGGCTCAAGAAACAGCTAGAGGCCCGCGACGCCGAAGCGACAGCGGTCAAAGCATGAAGCAGTACACGCAGGTACAGATGACGGCACTTCCCAGCCATCTGCGCAACCTATCACCTATGTAACAACGACGAAATGTTTCTGGTGGGGAGCAAGGCGGAAAGAGAAACTTTATGCTGCGGCAGGAGGACGAGTTGGCGTTTTCACTCATTGCCGGCGTCTTGATTTTCCATCTTTTGATCTCACCGATACTTCCTGCCTCTTTTACCCATTGCTTGCAGGACATCCGTCCCGGGGGAGGCGTTTTAAGGGGGCACTGGTAGATGTGCGACGGTGGACCTTGACACGGAAAAAAGTTTCTGACTGGAGAGTCGTACATGGCCTCATCCGTACGTAGTGGGAACTCGAGGCCTCTGTCACAAAGCGGGGCACCTTCGAAGGTCGATACGACGGACATTTCTCTTCCGGCAGTTTCTGGACGACCCCTTTACCGGGTCATTTCCCTCTTATTGTATTATAGCGATCGTTGCAGAAATTACTGCCCCATGGCTGTTGGTACTCCTAGATAGGAGGTAAGAATAGTGGAATTTCACCTGGCTTTATAGACCAGCTGGAGGAGACGTTGATATCGGTACTTGTTGATTCGTGCCTTTTTCTACATGTTGACTTGTGAGGGCTCCCCACTCTACGCACCGCGGCTAATCTTGACATCACTTGCTCCCTCTAGAGACAAGTCCGCCCATAACCGGCAGTCGGGCGAGCTGGTTCGAGGGATAGCTGAGGGCTGCACAACATGCCTCAACCTGGCATGAAGAGTTTATCTCGTAGCTAGTTAGGTAGACCTGGGCAGATGCTTCGAATGCGCCAGATACACGCACTTCCCCCCGGTAGAACCTGTATCCAGGGATGGGACGTTCCGCCGAAAGGTCAAAGGGAGATTTCACCTCCCCCCGGGGAATCGCGATCGTAACGTTTCCCCCCTTATACAGCGAGGGGAAGTCGGTCATACGATACCACACGCTATCCCGGCGGCCAAGAAAGACATAACTCCTTTTGATGGCGTGGACGAGCGATTGTCCCTAGTCAGCGATTGCTACATCCACAACCAAGCCAACGGCTCGTCCAGTATGAGTATATATATATGTTCGGCTCAACCACAACCCGCATCGACCACCAGCTGTTGTATCTAGATAGCATTGGAAAACCTCTGAGATAGTGCTGTCCACAGTTGGGGGCTGTACCTGAGAGAGCTTGCAAATGGATAGACTCCATCCACGGTAGGATGGATGGGAGGGAGTTCCTGACGTTGGGTACCATTTGGTGTGGGACCCAATATTGGAAGCCCAATAGGTAGGTGGCTCAGCGCTCGCGAAGGATGGTCGTGAGATGGAGACAATGGGAGACACCTTGGGAACTGGCATGCAACAAATACCGTTACGGCCATCCCTTGTCCGAAAGACAGCCTCCTGTTTCTGCGTAATGTCTCTGGTTGAAACAATGGCGGTCCTATCCCGCGAGGCTCTAGAAGCCTGTGGCCGAGAGGGCTCGCGCAGGGTGAGGCTAAGATGGGCAAGAGACAAGCAGTCAGGGACAATGGAATGCGATGGTCGATTGCGTGTTCACGAAGCGTGGGCCGGTCTGTTATATTTATTCTGGCTCAGGCGGCCAAGCGCGTAATACGTCGTCCCGCTGGTATGGGCCTGGTGCGTCGCAGGAATGCTCACGACTCGGGGAAAAGGGGCGATACGCCGGCTACCTTGAGTTTGGTGGCATGCTTCACGACGTAAACACCAACTATCTAGTCGTTGAGCGATCAACTTTGACCGCGAAGTGTGGAGGACGGGTTGCGTGGGGAGAGAGAGAGAGAGAGAGAGAGAGAGAGAGAGAGATAGCACTGTGGCCGTGGTCGATATCTCTCACGCAAGTCTGGATGCAAGCTCGGTGAGCGCTCTTGTTCCGCAGGGCTCGCTCGGGACATGAGTCACAGGCCTCTGGAAGGCCTCTATTGTTGCCGTGCCTGTCGAGAACACAATAGCCGTGCAGGCCTGGACCCTCGGAAGAACTGTCGATGTTTCAACGTTTCAGGTGGAAAGGCAGTGGCTGAGGCCATTGCTTTTCGCCTTAGCGCAGATCGATCGTATCGTCCGATATTGGAGTGTGGAGTGAATTTACGGACGTCATGGCCGAAATGAGATGAGGGAAAATGGCACGGCCGGGAAACGTAAGGTAGGTAGCATCCAATTAACGGCGAAAAGGGTTCTGCATCCCAGATGGGGGTTGGTAGGTGCTGTATCCGGGAGGAGTGCTGTGGCCATGATCGAAGCTTGGTCGGGTACCCATGCTTAATTGTTTCTTTCACCTTGCGACCATGATGGGTCAGGACGCCGTTGCGGCCATTCCTCCAGATGGATGCCGGATGACGGGCAGTGTGAACAAGCCCGTTGGCTTTGTTGTCAAGCACTGATGTTGATGTTTGGGTATTGTGTGGCTTGCTAGTCTGTGCTGTGAGCCGCAGCGCTTTGAGAAACGACGTTCTGGGTGTTCTGGCTGTCTGGGTACTCTCTCAATCTCTCTAGGCGAAATGAGCCAAAAAGCCCGGTGAACAAGCCGAAATCTCTCCATTTCCCCCACCCCTTTGTTTCTGTGGAAGGTTAGGGGGACGGTGACACTCACTGACTGACGCCCTCGCAATTATGATTACCACTTACCGAATCATGGACGAAGCTGGACCCGGAGCCGAGGCCAAGGAGACGAGGCAACAGCCCGTGGGGTTATTGACATCTTTCGTAACCAGCGATCACCAAGGTTTTGCCGCGGTGACGCGGAAGCGCCACGACCATGAGACTGCAGATCCGTTGCCTGCTAGCTGCCCCAGCATCGAATCACGTCAGGATTCTCCGGACCAGACGACGTTTGGTATGTACGTGCACGGAATAAAGGTTCATCGCGAATCTACACCCCTGGTCGACAGCGCTCGCGTTCTCGAATGGCTCTCCTGAGGGTGGGCAATGGGGTACCTACTATGTATGCGTGGTGTGTGTGACTGGGGTTCACAATGATAGGTGAGTACCTATCTACTTAGGTAGGTAGATAGATAGGTAAGTAAGGTATGAGTCGTTGGGGGGAAAGGGTATTAAATCAAAAGGAACCATGGTTGATCGTACAGGGGGCTGGCCGTTGGAGGCGCTATCGGGTATTGCTTCTCTTTAACGAACCGAGATGCGTGAGGTGACCACAACAGCGTCTGGCGACAAAACGGTTGTCAACCAAGCACCGAGGAGATGATGAATCTGGGCTCGGGGGAATTGGACTCGTAGACTCGTGGGCTTCATTGGACAACAGCGCCGGACAGAAGATCGTCACGGTGAGGAGCTTGGAAATTGAGCAAGTCTGCCAGCCAGCAAGCCCATGGTTCACACAAACAGAGATTGATTTCCCTATGCAGGGTTCTCTAATTGTGCCAAGGGAGGCTGGCTAGTTGGACTGCGGATGGTCGATGAGGGGGGGCCGGGGCGTGGATATGACCTCGACGGAATATAGAGAGAGCCTCCGTCAATGGATAGGGAGGTAGGTAGGCTGGGCTGAATTGTATGGAGGCAGGGGCTATGAGGAATCCAGTTGGCAGTCGGATTCAATTCAATGGCAATGCATGGTGATCGTCATTTGGCCGACCGCGCTTATCTACATGTGCCTCCTCACCGTTGAACGGCACGTCCGCCAATTGTTGCCGTGCAACCACCGTTCTATATCCAATCCATACACAAAATGTGCGGTGGCTACTTAGTAGAGGCAGGGAACGAAACATGCATAGGTACGTAGGTAGTGGGGTCAGGTAAAAGGGGGTTGATAATGCTATAGTACCTACCTTAGGTGGGAAACAGAACATGATGCGAGTTACAAGACTTGGTCATCTTCAGTCACCATTGCCACTGCCACTGCAACGCAACGCGGCGCAACTCAGCGAAACACGCTGCAGTGCTGCCACGCTTTATTTAGTCTGTTCTCTCCGAACTGGAAGAGCTACCACCCCTGATCTTGGCTGCAGGCTCCCAGTTATCCCTGTACGACCGACCCGCGCAGTACCAGAACATACCTCGAACAACGAGAGGGGGGGGGAGGAGAGGGAGGATTTACCTGTACTCTGTCCCGACCCCCCCGCCCTCCCCTGACTGCTCTCCCCTGCTACATCGTACGTAGGTGGTCCTGACTCCTGACTCCCAACCCAGGCTTCACCTTACGTGCGTGCACCTCGAGTGGCCCCGGGATCCCATGGGCAACAACACAGACGTGAGAGATTACGAGTACCACGGTATCCGTACGAGCCCTACGTATCTAGCATGTGGGTAGTGGGTAGTAGGTAGTAGGTACCTATTCGTAGGTAGGCCAGCGCTGCCAACTACCTACCTTACCTACCTAGGTAGGTAGGTACGCAGTAGTAGTGTAGTGTAGTGTAGTAGGTATGTACTGGTAGGCTGCATGGGCCAGACAGGACCCATCCTCGTTGCCCTGCGCGTGCATGTCAACGCAAATAATTGGAGCCAGAAATCACCAATTTTAATAACGCGCTAGTCCATCTTTGGAGGATTAACCCCTTTCCTTCCACTTCTGGGGAAGCGCGCCTACTACTATGTAGGTAGTTAGGTAGTGTACGATGTACCTACCTCCTGCACAGCGACGGCGCACTAGGCAGTGCCCTTGCGACTGTTGCAGGCCCTGACCGCCGTACCTGCAGCGGATCGCCTCAAGGTACTACCTACCTACCTAGGTAGGTGTGGTAGGTCGGTAGGTAGGTAGCGCCTGGGGGAACGGCGTATCGTCTTGGGCTTTGGGGCCCCCGGGTGGCTGATTTGGCTTGTCGACCCTGGCCTTCCCTGGCACCTAATTTCCCGGGGTGTCCCACGACATGGCTTCTTTACCCTGTTTTCCTCCACCTCTTCACTCTCTCCCTCTCCCTCTTTTCACCCACTCTCTCTCCTGGTCGTCGAGTTCTTCACTTCTCGTTCATCGTGTTGATTCTTCCAACTAGAGAGTTCGCTCTCACTTACACTCTTTTGAATCCGAGTCAACATACATTCGTTATCCTACAGCAATCTACCCATACCCGTTTCGATCCCTCTCTCAACGACAAGCCTAACCGAATACCTCGAACGACTCTCGACTTCAATTTGATCCCTCGCGAGAATCAAGGGTGAGTTGCGCAAGAAGGCCCCTCTCCCAACCGAGCGCACGGCGCAACCCGTGGGACATGGTTTTCTTCAGTGGAAAGATGCAACAACACGCAGCGCCCAAACAACACCAACTCTCTCAACTCGATTCATGTACTAATGGGCATGGCGCCCTTGGCTTGTTGTCATCGCACGGAACTTGCTCTGTTCTCACACGTCATTGTTACTACCTGCGATCAAGTGCGCTGACATGCTTTCAGAACATATATATCAGACAAGATGAGACCCATCATCAGCATCGCAATCGCGGCTTCCCTTACCGCCGGTGTCGTCGCTCAACCTCACAACCACCGTCACCGCCACGTCAAGAAGGATTCCGCTTCCCCTTTGAACGAGCGAGACGTCGTCGTCGTGTACGAGAACGGCCCGACCGTGACCACCTACGAGCTTGGGGGAATGGCCATCAGTGAAGAGGAGGCGAAGAAGGGCATCGAAGACGGCCTGTATGTCGTCGTGGGCGAGACCACGCCTAGCTCGACCCCTCTCCCTCCTGCTTCAACCTCCAAGGCCCCCCAGCCTACCCCCTCGAAGGATGCTCAGTTCTTCGAGGCAAAGGTTGAGAAGCCCACCACCTCGTCGACCCCGTCCCCGACTCCGACCCCGACCCCGTCGCCCTCTTCGTCAAGCCAGGCGGCCCCTTCTCCCAAGCCCTCGAGCGGAGGCTCCAGCGGCAGCGGTGTCAACTCCCCGTTCCCCAGTGGCGAGATTCCCTGCTCCCATTTCCCCTCGGAATGGGGTCCGATAGCCGTTAACTATCTCGGCACCGGCGGCTGGACTGGCATCCAGAGAACCCCCAACTACAACCTCGGTGATGCGGCCATCTCTTTCATCGAGACCGCCGTCTCGGGCGACGCTGGATGCGTCAAGAAGTCGTTCTGCTCGTACTCTTGCGCCGTTGGCTACCAGAAGACCCAGTGGCCTTCTGCCCAGGGTGCGACTAAGCAGTCCATCGGTGGACTCTACTGCAACAGCGACGGGTTCCTGGAGCTCACCCGGCCTGAGAAGCAGACACTCTGCCAACCGGGCGCTGGCGGTGTCACTGTCCAGAACGACCTTGACCAGCAGGTCAGCGTTTGCCGTACCGACTACCCCGGTAACGAGGCCATGGTCATCGCCACCGTTCCTCAGCCTGGTCAGTCTCTGGTTCTGACCAACCCGCTCTCTTCCGACTACTACGTCTGGAACAACAGCCCTACCACCGCCCAGTACTATGTGAACAAGGCCGGCTACGGCCCCGAGGACTCTTGTGTCTGGAAGAGCTCTAAGGACCCTCTTGGCGCTGGCAACTGGGCGCCCATCAACGTCGGTACTGGCAAGAGCTCCGACGGCAACACGTACATCTCCATCTTCGACAACGCGCCCACCACGACCGCCAAGCTCGATTTCAACATTGAAATCATTGGCGACGTTAACAGCAAGTGCGCGTACGTTAACGGCCAGTACACCGGAGGTGGCACTGGCTGCACTGTAAGTTGACGCTCCTGTATCATGTGCACTTGAGCGCTGTACTGATATCCATGCCACAGACGGCCGTTTCCGGCAACGGAAAGGCCATCGTTCGATTCTTCAAGTAGAACCCACTACCAGACGACGCTTGGTGTGGATTTTTGGCTTTTGTTTCTCGTGAATACCTCTAGAATTTCGACGGATTGTCATGACACGGCTGCCATCGGCCAACTCATTGACTTCCGCTCACGATCTGCGATGGCCTTTTTCTAATTTGTGTGCATACTATTCAAGCCGTAGAGACGTTTGGAGAGGAAAAGTTGGAGCGATGGATGGAAAATGGGGTCAACAGCCGAAGGCTACATCAGCCCGAGAGCTGCAACCGGAACTACCTTGGCCTCGTAACGAGCCGGGACAGACATCTCTCTTTTATCGGCGACACTCGGCCCTTGTTAGCTCGAGCCACGATCTGCGACGACCGCCTTACGATTATGAGGCGTTTTCTTGCGCGTGGAGGCACCGACTTGACGCTGGGTGAAAGCAGCAAACCTGATAAGATGTTAGAGAGACGATGAATACTCGACTCGGGTAGTTTGCACAAGAATGGACGGGAGATTGGGGAAGGCCAGAGTTTGAACGGCAGCCCTTGCCGGCACATTGTCACCTTGACGCATCGTTTACTTTGTTCATCGCTGTTTGCCTGCCATCATGCTTGCACTGTTTTTGCGGGTGGGTCTCAAGATAGTTGAGCGAAGCCCGCGGGCGTTGGGGGTACCCTTATAGCCGCTTCGTGTATTGCAGACACAACGTTAGTTTCTTTAATTCATTGCTCACGATCAACCTACTCAGTCAGCATAGCATCTTACCCAGATGTCAAATGTGGAGCGGACAAGGTGCTCGCTAACGCAAGCTCGAAGCCGAGCCTCCTGGGGGGGGTGACAAGGCAGACCCCGCCGATCAAGTAGCCGTTGCAAAGCGCAACCCGCCGACGCCGATCGGGCCGGAGGCCAGCATGCATTACCAGTGCTTCCCAGCATGCGGGTCTGGCGCTGATACATGCGCGAAGACCCGAACCGGTGTCAATGCTGAGAAATGTCCCATGTATAGACAGATGTTTGGAGAGTTGTTCTGCCTCGTGTGGCGTCTTGCGGGACACTTCTTCTGCGTCGACCGGTTCACGAGGTCCCGGTCGATGCGGGCAGACAACAGCGAAACCTGCTCTCGATTAGCATGGCCCCGCGACAAGCGATGATTCTTCCCTTTGCTGTGTGTCGCTCGAGTGTCTCTTGTACGTCAGCAGGGCAGAACGAGATTGGGCGATGTTGCGAGGTGGTGTTGACAAATAGGTAGAATTATGTAACAGTGCTGATGGAGGCGTTCAATGTGATGTCGAGCATCAACCAAGACGTAACTCGAGGTAGGTAGTGTAGGTTGTAGGCACCTAAGGTAGGTAGGTGGGTAGGTACCTAATTAATGGGGAAACGGCTGAAGAAGAACGGGAGCCAATGGGGTTGTTTGTATTGGGTTAATATGTGGAATAGTGCGGAGTAGAGGCGCTGTATCCGCCCTCCCGCGCCGGTCTCATTGGAGATGTCTCTCTACCTAGGTAGGTAGCTACCTAGGTACCTGAGGTAGTAGTGTGCGGCATCTTTACCTTCTTGCAGGCTGTAGTGTCTCAACCCTACCTGCAGCTAGGTAGTTTGGGAGTAGAAAGCAAGACTTTCCTCCCCACCTGGTCTTTTTATTCGGCATCCGTCGGCGGCGGCTAAGATTTCGCCTCACCTCCTCCCCCTAGGTCGTCGAAGCGACGGGTGACGTTGGACGTCAAATTTCTCCAACGCCTCGCTCAGAAACGGCTATCTTGTGTAAGACATCTCTCTTGCCTCTAATCCCGTGCCTACCTCTCAGAGCAAATTGGGGGTCGTCTTGTAGGTTATTGTGCCGTGTTGGGTCGGGGTCAGTCATGTGCATCCCAAGGAAAACGGGCCACATGACGGTCGTATTCCCTCATCCGTTCTTCATTCATACATCCATGCGGATCGCAGGTCCCGTCCCCTCCTCCCAGCCTCTTGTTTGGATCGGACAAGGACCGCCACATCCACCGGCCCAGTCTCGTAAGCTCAAGGTGGTGATGTGGGAGAGTCTAGAGAGGCTGCAGGAGGGGGTTGAAGAAAACAAACTGAGATGCGACAGGGCATTTGCACCAAATGTATTCGCCAATGACGCCTTAGGTGCTCCAGTCTGGCCGGCTTCTTTCCTCTAATTGGTAGTAAGCCCTTGACAGGTTCTTTTCCAACGTTATTCTTTTACCTATTTCCTCCTTCTGGTGTCGAGTTCAACAAGCAATCATTGGCCTGCTGCACCCATCCTGAACAAACTCCGAACCCCCCCAGCCGATCCGACACTTTTTTTCTTTTTTCTTTTTCTTTGTGTGCATTGCTACTTGGTTAATTGTTCTTGTACCATATATTCCCTCTGCTTCAAATTCGAATCCTACGTTTTCTTGCGTCGGTGGTATTTTGCCTAAACCTGTTGCCCATCCTCGTTCGCTCGCAGTTACGATACCCCTTCAACGGCCTCAACTGCTAGACCCCAGCTGTTTCCTCCACGCTTCTTCAGCTGACATCGATCACCCCCTGCTTGGTTCGTCCCGCGGCTCAGGTTGAACAAGACAGGTTTACACCACAAACCTCAAGTTCAGTTCAATCAAGTTTCGCTCCCGACTGGTATATAGAGAAATCTCATCTGGGCAGCATTACCCGTCCTGCCTCATATCCCATCAAATAACAAGCTCGCCAGATGCCATTGGCGAGTCAGATACGGGCCTTTCTGCTAGCTGTCTGCAACTCAGCTCCGTCTGCCTGTCTCATAGGTCCAAGCCCACATTGTTGGAGAGCCGGCTCCTAGACAGCTTCATCACAGACAAGGCTGTCAAGATTATCAGCAGTCGTCACCCTTTTCGGAGCTGTTCCACGTCTTGACCGCCCCTCATCATACTAAAAAGACGCGGCCATGTCACTGAACCGCGTAGCATCGGTCGAGACGTTCCAGTTCGTTCCTCAAGCGCAGGGCTCGAGACGAGACAGCGATGCGTCGAGCATACGGGCCGGAAGGCTAACTTTCAACCCTCTACCCGACGAGTGGGATCCCGCGGCGAACAAGCCGGATACTGTCCTCGCAATCGGTGCTTTTGAAGTTCCGCAATGGAAGAGAATCCGTATGTCGCCCTACAATCGCCGGCCGCTGGTTGCTGGACGATTTGGTCGATGACTTGCTCCGGAGACCCTGCCCACTCCCTACGCATGTAATTACTAACGCCGCACTTATAGTTCAAGTCGTTGTTGCGGTATTCTACTGCCTTTTCGCAGCCGGGGTTGCTTTCGGCTTCGCGGCACTGAAGCCAGTTCTTAAACGTGAAGGAGCCTACGGGGACATCTGTTCCGTCGATGATCCCGACTCCGCTCCAGACGACACGTGCGTTGAGATTCATCTCAACCTGATGTTCACAGTAGCAGCCGTCGGCACCAACATCGCTGCCCTGCCTGTCGGGACCCTGCTTGACCATGCAGGACCTCGCGTCTGCGGACTCGTGGGCGGCCTCCTTCTAGTCGTGGGCTCGCTCCTCATGGCGTATGCCAAGAGCCTGCCATTCGACGGGTTTCTCATCGGATACCTCGCCCTCGCTCTCGGCGGCCCTTTCACCTATATCTCGTCCTTCCAGCTGTCCAACGCGTTCCCTAAGCATTCTGGGCTCATCCTCGCCCTCCTGACGGGAGCCTTCGACGCTTCCAGCGCGCTGTTCCTGGTCTACCGCCTCGTATACCAGGCGACCGAGGGAACTTTTGGCCACGAAAAGTTCTTCAAAGTCTACCTGGTTGTCCCGCTCTTCATAGTCGCCGCCCAGTTTGCGCTGATGCCGAAGCAGTCGTACAAGACGGTGGGCGAGCTAGTCGAGCTGCAGGATGAGACCGCCGCGGTGAACGACGACCAGGTCGACGAGAACACGGCGCTTCTGCAGGAGGAGCGCCGCCATCGCGAGACCGTCGTCGCCGATATCGAGCAGCTTCTGGGCACCCAAAGGGCGGACAAGCAGAACCACAGGGAGGAAGAGAAGAAGAACGAGACATCGGGCGTCTGGGGCGTGATGCACAACCGCACTGCCTTGCGGCAAATCGCCTCGCCGTGGTTCGTACTCATTTGCATGTTCACCGTCATTCAGATGCTTCGCATCAACTACTTCGTCGCCACCGTCCGCGCCCAGTACGAGGCCATCTTTGGCGACCACGACAAGGCCGTAGAGATCAACAACTTCTTTGACGTCGCCCTTCCGGTGGGGGGCATCCTCTCCATCCCTTTTATCGGCGTGCTCCTGGACCACACCAGCACCGTCACCGTGCTCGCCGCCCTCGTCACCATCGCGACCACCATCGGCGTCCTGGGCGTCATGAACAACACGTGGGCGGCGTATGTCCAGATTTGCCTCTTTGTGCTGTACCGCCCCTTCTATTACACCGCCGTGTCCGACTATAGCGCCAAGGTGTTCGGCTTCGAGACCTTTGGTACCGTGTACGGCACCATCATCTGCCTGTCGGGCCTTTTCAACTTTCTGCAGTCCGGGCTCGACGTCTTGTTTCACCAGACGTTCGGCGGTGACCCCGTGCCGGTCAACCTCATTCTGCTCTCGGCTGGCTTCGCCGTAGGTATCATGCTGGTTGGGTACGTGGCGGTCAAGGCCCGGAGGCTGAAGCGTAAGACACTGGAGCAGGAGGCGGAGGCCGTCGCCCGGTTCCCCAACTGAGACCGCAGCAAGGAGAATGCCTCTGTTGCGTGGGTTTTGGTGCTTGGGCGGGCTTCGCCTAGGCTAACGACTATCTGTATCGTTGCTGTCGCTTGTACTGAATGGCCTGCACGGTGTGTTGGAGCCTTTGTCGCTTCCGAGTATGATAATTTGACGCATGCTCTACATGTTTTTTGTCTAGTAGGTGTAGTAAAAACAGAAGAATCGGGGGTTATCCCCGATTCGCCCTCTCACTATCTCCCGAAGCCCCTTTTCAACGTCAATCCTGTGACTTCCGCGTGTTCTGACAACCAGGTGCCGGCCTGGTAAACCTCGTCCACATACTCATTCCTCGTCCTCTTCAACGGTTGGCGTCTCGAACCTGCCCCCGGTCCTGCCTAGCCCACAGAACTGGCCCCACCCGTCGACCTGCTCGCTCGCATGCTTCAATACCTCGCTGAACCCCTCGTTGCCATTCTTGTTCACGCAGAAATAGTCGTAGTCCGCCTGGTTGATCTCTATGTCGTCCCGGACGCTCGTCGGATATTCGATCTGGAAGACGGGTTTCCCGGCCTCAATGTAGGGCCGAAAGTCCGCGCAGAAGGGCTCCACCTCGTCCGAGGTCCGGGTGCCGAGGCAGGTCTCCAGTACGGCGAAGTCGACGACGGAGGAAAGCTCGGGCGCAAGCGCCGGCGCGTTCTTCTGGCCCAGGAGGAGGGGACGGGAGGACGCCGTTGTGAGCGTGTGTGCGTAGGCGGCGAGAGAGGTGATGTAGGTTGCGTAGTCTGAGGGCGCGAGGCCGAAGCCTGTTGGGTCATCACCTTCCTGTGTGGATTGTTTCGTTAGCCTCCATCTCTCGCGGTCGGGGTTACGAGGCTGGGGGTAAGGAGGTGTTAGCAATGTGAACATGAAAGAGGGCTTACCTCTGCCCAGGCGTCAATGTTGTCCGGGTCCACGCCGTCGCACCCAATGTCGGCAGCCCGCTCGAGGCGTTTCTTCATGAGGTCCACGACGCGACCGTCCCGTATGTCGAGGTAACGCTCGTCTGTATAAGGCGGGTTGAGGGGCGAGCCGATGACGTCGGCGGGGAAGGCGTCGAGGTCTTCATCCCAATCTTGAACAGCGCCGCCGTTTAAATAACAGATTACGATCTTGCCGGCTAACTGTTTCGAGTATCAGTAACCGTGCCGAACAATGGGGGGCCGTCTAAGGAAACATGAGTGGGCGGTTGTCCATGTTTTCAACTCGACCTTGAGGGTGTGAATGCTGTTGTCGTAATCCACTGCATGCTGCAGGTCAATATCCCAGACTGCGGCCTCGGCTGGGACGATGTCTACTACCGACTCGGCCTTGATGGGGTGGTGGAGGACGATCTGGAAGCTCACGCCGGGCTTCCATTGGCTCCAGTCCACGGCGCGGCGGGCGAGGTCGCTGGGTGTGGTGAGGCCGGAGATGCCAGCCGGGACCAGAGCCAAGAGGGCGAGCCATGAACTGATCATTTTTGGATTGCTTCGATGGATCGACCCGTTAAACTGGGGTTAAGAGACCTGGTGTTGTTTCGATACCTAGGTGCACTCATGAGGGCGGGGAGGGCAAAGATCTTTATATGCACCAACACAGGGACGGGGGGGCTGGCTGTAAGCTCTGGAGGGTAGCATTGCCCCGAGTTCATTACTAGTCGTTAGATGCGCGTGTATGGCAAACCACGACCGGTTCAACGCAACGGCGACATCACACTTGTCTCGATACCGTCCCCTTGTCTTGCTGAACGACCTAAGCCACTTCCGTGTCGGTGGGATGCGGCATTGTCCCCTTAGGAACGGGCCGCATCTGTATTTGCCCTAGTAGTACTCAACGCGAACACTACCCTACACAGCTTTTGTCCGAACATGCTGGTCGTCGCATGGGTCGATATTAAATCAGGTTGGTGGCGTTCGCCATCTCGGTGGTCCTCACAAGGTAGTCAATGGGTGGGTTGGTCGGTCTAGCCCGGTTGACGAAGGAACCTCTCAACCGGAGATAGTGGGTACGGCATTCTAGGCAGCCGAGTAACGTCAAATTGAATGCGCCATACGCCTCTTCTTCTGATATCCATACCGCAACAATGCCACCCTTTACTTTTGCATTTGCCCCACAGTAGTCAAGTGAAGTCGGTCATGCGGAAAGGAACACCGCGGAAGCCTAGCCGTCTCCAAGTCGAACGTGCCAGGGATTGTGTATTCATCCGCAGTGCGGCGGGCATGAAGTCCCTTCTTTGGCCAATTGATAGTCCCTATTGCTGTGGGGTTGCCAGAGTTGTATAGTCTGAACATGATGGGAATTCTTTTTTTTCTTATAAACAATCAGACCCTCCGATACCGTTTCTACACCTGGAACGCCGCTCTTAATAACCAAGCACACCAACGGTTCTCCAGCGAGGCCATTCAGCCCTTCAATACTCCATAGCATGTCCAGCGGCCTCCTCGCGCTGTTTGCGGACAGCGTCGTTCTCGGCCTCACGCTGTTCCTTGAGCTTGGCTTCAACGTCGTCTCTAAGACCGCCCAAATCGGGCGGAATGACCTGGTATTGAACGCTCGGGGCTGCTTGGACGAACCTCAGCTGTTCCACCACATGCTGGAGTACGTCATCGAGGCGCTTTCGCGTGTTCCTATTCACGCGTGGCTCTCCAAGAATCTGCTCCAATGTCGGAAACAACTCTTCGTATCTGAACTGCTCTCTCCAAGGGGCGTGTGTAGGAATGATGGGGTCAATCCTGTCCTGGCAGCCAATAGCTATACTCGTCTCGAAAGCCCAGGCGCGGGCCACGTTTCTAGGCGTGTAGCCGCCGCCACCGAAAAGAATCATGGGTACGCCGAACGATTTGCAGAATTCGACACATGCACCATGGCCTTGAACTTGAAGGTTGAAGCGTCCAAGACGGTCACCAGCGAGTGAATCAGCGCCGCACTGCAAAGCAATGGCGCTGGGTCGGAACTTCTCCATGCATTTACCAATGACGTTCTCGAAAAGCCATTTGTACTGATCGTCAGTAACCCCATCGTTGAGGGGGACGTTGATGGCATGGTGCGCTCCCGGATTATGCTCGTTCTTAGGACCATTATCGTCCAGACCGCCAGTGCCAGGGAAGAAGTTGAGGGGGTCGTATTTGTGGAAGGAGACCGTCATGACGCGGTCTGTAGAGTAGAAGGCCTCCTCGACACCGTCTCCGTGGTGTACATCGATGTCGATGTAGAGTACGCGGGGAAAACAACGCAACAGTTGCAAGATGGCCAGGACGATGTCGTTGATGTAGCAGAAGCCAGATGCCTCCGCCCTCTTAGCGTGATGCAAGCCGCCGCCCCATGATACTGCAATGTCGGATTGGTTAGAGCAGATCTTTCTCGCGGCGTCAAGAGATCCGCCCGCCGACATGGAGCAGTAGTCGTAGAGACCCTCGAACAGAGGACAGTCGGAGCCGCCGAGGTTGAACTTGAGATCGGGGTTCGTGTTGTCAACGTCCCTCGGAACGGGCTCCGGCAGGACGGTTCCCAAAAAGTCCAGATAGTCGTCCGAGTGGAAGTCGTTTAGTTCTTCGTAAGTGGCGGCGCGAGCGATGTAGTTGTCCATGGCGAAGGACATGCCGTAGGAGTAGATGAGACTTTTAGAGAGGGTGAGTCTCCAAGGCTTCATGGGATGTGTCTGGCCGAAGTGGTGCTTTTCCATTTCGGGATTGCAGTGGAAGGAGACATTGTAGCCTTTTGGCCGTGTGATGCCCGTTTCCTCGGCTATGCGCTTGCATTTGGCGTAATACTTGGCATTGTCGAGATCGCTGGCCTGGCCCAAGGGGACGTATTCCTCAACAATGTCATCTTTGTCGGATCTGTGTGGTAAATAGTTCGGCTTGGGAACGCGAAAGCGGTATGTGTCTGTGTCCATGATGATGTGCGACGGGTGTCCCGCCGGAGCGGCCGGGATAGAGCCTGAGGCCCCTCGATCTAGGTATTGTGAGGTTGACGGGTGGGGTTCCTGGATGGCCGAGTGAGATGAGTTTTGCTCAGCGACGAAGCAGCGAGGCGCTGATCGCGTCAGTATGTCTGTCGCAAACCGGGGTTGCCAGATGCAGGGGCCACAGCTATCTTCTATGGGGTTTTTGGCGAAGGTCGGATTTCCAAAACTGTACGCGATGCCGTCTGGTGTCGATTCGAGATGTATGTGGGAGGTTTCATCAAAAGGCTCGCTGCACGATTGGATGAGACTTGACAGGCGTCGGGGAAGTATGCCGCTGGTGGCCACTAAAGCAAGGCACCTTATTAACCTTGGCCACTTCAGGGCACCAACTGAGTCTTCCAAAGGTGTGGCTGAATATGTGTGCGACCAGCCACAGCGGTTCTGACGAACATGGTTCGTCTGGGCACATCTGATTCGTCAGGTTCTATGTGGCGCAGTAGGTCTACAGCATGCCTAAATTGCCTCAGACCTTCCCCAGAATTGTCGTCTGGAAATGAAACGTTTCTAAATTGCGGCCGGCTTGGGTGAATGGATGAGAGTATGAAGGTACCGAGAAAAGTCGCAGCTTAAAAGTCTCACTTCTAGATCCCACATTGAACAACTCAGTATCCAATCAGATGTATCTCGGTGTGCCTGAGCCAAGTGTGCAGGAGCCCAGATGTGCCCTGGAAATCGGAGGCTAAAACTCCCGTCTCCGCTTGACTCGCCGATGAGCGTGGGCCACTGGCAAGACCACCAGCCAGCTTCCTCCACTCCTGGAGCCTCGCAAACTTGCCCACCGCCAAACCCAACGCGACACGCAGCACCCCAAACCGACCGCAAAACGTGATTCCAGCCTTTTCCACCCCACCCTCGCGCGTCTCTGAGGGGGAAAAAATCACGTTCCGTCAGGTCGGTCACCTTTCCCAGCAGGGGAATTTTTTATTGCGCCGTAAATCAAAAACATTCCGGGATCACGAGCAAGGGCCCTTCTGTCGTCTCGTCTCGACTCGCCTCGCCTCGTCTTGCCCGAGATAGAGAGAGGGAGCTCTTGTCGACTTTCCTTCCAGCCGGTCTGTCCTTAATCTCTTTAGGTGAGCCAAGCTAGTCACTTCGTTCGTTGCGGAGGATCGTGGCCAGGGTCCTTTTTCTCAAAGTCTCTCCTGTCCAAGGCTCCTCTGTCATCGCCTTCTACAGGGGCAAGTGCAGCCAGGGCATACAATCACCAGTTGGTCTTCGCCTTCTTCGGTCAGCACACCGAGGCCCCCAACGGTGGACGTGCCGTGCCGCGCCGCGCCGCCCCGTCATCTTGCGTGCCACTATTCCCACCTGTCGCTGGCTCTCTCCTATACTCCACCTCTGCCTCTATTTTTCTTTGCTCCAATATCCTCTCACCTTCCGTTGTCCCTCTTTATCTCGATGACCTTGGTTCGCGAGGCCTTCGTCACTCCTCCCACGTCACCCCGATCTGCTATCAACGCACTTACCTCGCGTCCGCGTCCTCGTCCTCGAACAAGAACATTGCCTTGGCCGCATACAAAACCTCCCGCTTCCACTCCTTCTTTGTGGTCCCTGCCGAGCACCTTGTCGTCGTCGTCGTCGTCCGTCTGGTCGCCTGGTTGTTGTCTACCCATCAACGAACGCTTGATTACCCAGCTGCGGGGTGTTTGGGGAACTCATCGTTAACACAAAGATGCCTAGAGACGATTTGTCCATCGACTTCGTCAAAAGGATGCCAACGGCCGAGTCCCTCGATCCGGCCATCATCCTCGACGACTGGCTCAACCGCGTCCAAAACCTCCCCGAAGAGATCCGTTTCCTACAAGAGGAAATCGCGGACAGGGACCGTCAATACTACGACTGCGTCAGGTTGATCGAGGACCGCGATGGAAAGATACAGAAATGGATCCGGGCCAATGGTAGCCACGAGGCAAACCCTCGCGAGGAGACGATGCGGTCTCAGATGCGTGATAACTTCACACGTGCCGACACACTGGCCGCCGAGAAAATCGCCTTGACGCAGAAGCTACAGATCATTATGGACAAGCACTTACGAAACCTCGATCAGCATATCAAGATGCTCTATGACCGCGCGGAGCCCGGCTTTAACGACCCCGATGAATGCCCATCTTTAATCCGGCCGAGCGCAGCGAACCACTCTGCGCCATCGAGCCGATCTGTCAACCCTGCCAGTCACCTTGTGGGAGCAGCAATTACCGCGGCGCCCCTGAACCCGATCATCAACTCTTCGAGTCCGACTGCGGCGCGCGCAGGGAATCCTCAGATCCGCAATGCTCAGTCTCAACAGCACGCGTCCTCTGCTCCTGCGACGCCTGCTGCAAGCATGATACTTAACCGCCAAGCGCGCGAGAGTTCGGCAGGCCCGGGCAGTGGCGCGCCGAAAAGGGGGCCGCGGTCCATCTCTGGACTGGGCAGCCTGCCCACAACATCGAGCAATCTGGCAAGGCATTCATCCTTGGGCCCAGGCACACCAAAAGGCCCTACCACTACCGGACCAAACGGTACGGTACGAGCGGGCAGTGCTGGTCCCAGATCATCATCCACAAAAGCGTTAAGCGTGTCGGGCGTGAGGAAGGGGACACCTGGTGCAGGTAGTCGGAAGAAGCCCATTCACGGCAATAAATCCTCACTATCCCGCGTGAAGAAGGCCCCTGGAAGTCGAAACTCACCCGCCTCGACAGCGGACAGTGAGCTCTCAGACGCCGAGAGTGGAAGCGGTGATGACGGCGAACGCAGCCGTATAGACCGTGCTAGCGGCACACCCACACGCGACGGCAAGGATGTCGATGGCGATGACAGCATGCTCGATGCCGAAGATGACGAGGCCGGCGACGACAAGAAGTACTGTACGTGCCAGAACGTCAGCTTCGGAGATATGGTGGCGTGCGACAACGAGGATTGCCCCTATGAGTGGTTCCACTGGTCGTGCGTCGGCCTCAAGAGCGAGCCTAACGGCACCTGGTTCTGCCCCGTCTGTACGGAGAACATGGAGAAGGAGAAGCTCCAGAAGAAGAAATAAGGACACGGTTTGGGATCTCAGCGATTGAAGCGTTTATACCGTTGCCTATGGAGGATTGGCTGGCGGCGTTGGAGGCTCGGGACAATGATGAGGCCCCCGGCAGTGATCGGGTGCCGGCGTTTGGGCGTATTCCATGATTTTCAGTGCAATGACGGTCAGTACCGCATCTTTTCACGAGCATGCCGAATTGAAAGGTTGTTAGCGAAAGTGGACTTGTGCTGTGAGAAATTTGGGCAACATGTTAGCAACTCGGCTACTCACCCCCTCTCTAGTGGTAGTGGCAACAACGCAGCGAGTAATAAATGCAGCTTTGCAGTAGTGGTGCCCAGAGTTGATTCCACCTGCCTGCCATATCTGGTCAGCGATACTGATTCGATGAAGCGTCTCGATAATCCGACCGTTACCAACTGGTTTGTTCTCGTCGATGATCAGTCAGATTGCGCATTGCACATTGCACATTGCATAAGCTTAAGCGTGAAAGCCAGGCCTCTTCCCCCCTCCCCACGTGGGACGCATTGGATAGCCTCACTTGATGGGGTGGCCCTGTTCATGGTTGAACTCATGTCCAGATGCGGATTGTGTCTTGCCTGCTCTCTAATTACGGTGGTGTCGTGGATGATGACATGCATCTCCTTTGTTTCGTTTCATTGTGTCCCCCTGGTAGCTAATCAGCGCATTTCAGGGTCTGCAGCAGATTGCTTGGATAGAACAAGTAGGCAGCATGGGTAAGACTGTTCTGAACTCGGATAGGGGAATGCCATTATTGAAGATGGCGTCTCGAGGCGCATGTTGCGCTAGCAGTGCGAGGGGGGATGAGCAGGGTGTCTTTTTTGGATGACAGGCTGCCTGCCAGCAAGACAGGACCCCATCCAATCGGGCTGGACGGACACACGCAGGCTTGGTTCCCCTGGGCTGAACAACAAGACGAGTTCAGGATAGTGAGGGCCGGGCGATGGCCGAAAACTCCAGAACTTCATCGCTCGCAGCCGCTGATGAGACGGTCGTATTCGAAAGTAGGTTGCACCCGTCCTCCTGAACAAACCTGGCCCACTGGATATCAGTATGTAATCAAACTCCCAGCCTGGCGGTAAGGATATTGATGGGTCCCCTCCCCTTGGGCTGGTTGGGAGGTGACTGGAGCAAGAACCCAAGTGGGAAGCCCGCCCGGGACGCAGACACCGGGGCGCTTTTGGTTCAACAACTTAACGAGAAAGTAATGGTGGGATGGGTCATCGGAGATCAAGACGAGCGAATCTTCGGGAAAGATTCCGAAGAGGACCGGCTTGGCTACTCGGCTCCGGCGTTGCCAAGGATATAGCCCATTATTGTCTAGTAGTAAACTCTAGAGTGGTGAAGCAACGAGTACGGCGGCTGGAGGGGGGAAACGAATAGCCGGGTTGAGCATATTTGCTCCCGATCAATTTAGCGAAATCGGGAAGTTCAGGGTGGCGGCAGGTTTTTGGTGAGCGAAATGTGAAAAGGTGTGTGCGGAACGGGTTGCGATGCATAGGCGTCTCCGGCCGATGCGCATTCAGTTCGACCAACAGTATCTCCGGAACGAAGGTACGTCGCCGGAAGAACGTCGGCGAGAAATGGGGGGGTTCGGACCGCTCGAGCCCTTTGTCTTGGTCTTCCAGAAGAAGTATTAGGTGTTGCTGAAGAGTGAATAATGGCTGTACGCTACGATAGTACGAAGCAATTGTCCGAGGCAGGTCAACTCAGGGAGGCGAGGTCTCCGGAGTCCGGAGAGCCATGCTGAACGACAGCTCATCTTACAGCTGACGGGCGGTGTCGGATGGTGGGGTTGCGATATTTCAGGTTATCCATTCAATGTATCCATAGCGTACGCAGTAGACGGCTCGACTCCGCAGTTGATGGAGCCCTTTTTTTAGTGCATGCGATGTTAGGGACAACCTGTTCCGAGGGCTCATTCGTAATGCAGGAGATGCTGCACGGCCGTGGATGGGCGTTGACGGAGCTGTACGTAGTAGATCACGAGGAGCAAGGACGGAGTTCCTTCTTGTTAGACGGCACAGAGAGCCTTGTGCCCCAGACATGTCTAAGCCGGGAGCTCCTATTTACGAAACCATGCCGGAATCGAAGTACAGTCAGAACCCAAGCGACCAGCCGTTGCGTCGACGGAAACCCGAGGCCGACGCCAGGCCAGACTGTTGGGTATTCGCATCCTTTTTGGGATCTGCACAACAGGATGCGCAACCCGATAGATAAAGGATGAAATGTCTACTGGATGGTTGTTTTTCTTTGCCATTTGCCCCCCATGCAAGCCAACAACTGCTGCAGCCGTCACAGCCTCTCGTTTGGGCGTCGCTAGTTTAACGCGCCACAGGGGTGTGGGAAAGGCGGTGGCCAGGCCCGGTGGGGGGGGGGGGTTGCAGTTGAAGGAGGTGGACTGGCTGGCTGGCTGGTTGACTGGAATGGCGTGAGTGGAAGACTTCGGGTAACGCCATTAACCTTGGAGACTGGTCTTGGGGGTGAAATTTGGGTTCAAGCTGGTGATGGAAATACGAGCAAAAGTGGTTGCCGGCTGCACTGGGCTGACAAATGTTTGAGGCACAAGAAAAGACATTCCATGACCGTGATGTGAAGAGACGAGCCAGAGCGAGGTAACGCATGCCTTCTGGTAAGCGACATGGACGTCAAGGCATGACGGGTAGAGTTCTGGCTGGGTACGGCTACCTACCAGGTAGGTAGGTAAGTAGGTAGGTAGGTACGGATACCTATCGACGGCGAAGGTAACTGGCCCCCGCTGCCCCAGGGGGCGCAGGTGGAAGAAGGTAAAGAAAGGGTGAGGGTGTTGAGGCGTGTCTCCTGCGACAGCCCCTCCCTCCTCCAGCATCTGCCCCGTCTCCTCCCCGAGGGTACGAACGGGGGAACGAGATGAAATGAAAATTAGCCAGATGCGAATTGTATCAATCAGACTAGGTTCCCACAGTGATATCACCGCTATAAAGACAATTCCCCCGTCCACCTCCTGGCCAACTCTCATTTTCTTGATGATTCTTCTTTCCCCCCCTCTCTCTGCACACAATTGACCAACCCACGCTCGCTCGCTGCTTGTTGATATTGTTGTCGTTGCTATTGCCGTAAGTACCACCCCCAACCGCCCCTCTCCTCCCCTCCACAAAGCCCCCCTCCTTCGCCATATCGCCGATCACCGCATCTTTTGCTCCAACCAGCGGCCGAAAACAATAGCAGCAGCTTTGTTTCCTCTTTGGTTTCGAAGCATCTTGGATTGCTCTGCCTCTACCATTTCGATTGCAGTGCTAGCCGTTTCCCCGCTCCCTCGTTCGCTCTGCAAGCTCCGTACCTTGGTATGATTGTATCCCAACCATACGGAGAAGCTCACGAATTACGTCAGGCTGGCTACACGTATACCTCTGAGCTTCCTTCCAGCAATCTTTCCGCCGCGAATCCCACCGCAAGTTCCCTGCCAACGTATGCACTACCCCGCTGTCGAGCTTGCCCGCCTGCTTTTTTCTCCCCTTTTCCACACTCTCTCCCCTCAACACAACAAACACGAGGATCATCTTCACCCTGAGACCACTTTTTTGCTTCGCTACGATTATTGACACGTTCTCGATACACAGGTCTATTCACAAACCGCGAAACCTTCCTAAACTTCGCCCACAATGGCTCAAGCAATCAAGAGCGCTTTGCCTACTCACCTGAAGTCCCCTTTGGGCGGCCAGGGCAAGAGCGATGAAGCCGAGTTCAGCTCCCGTCACCACGGCAAGACAAGGTCTCACATGGTATGCTGAAAACCCACCCCTCTCGACTTGCTATTTGCCTTGAATGAGGGCCCTGTGACACTTGCGCCCAGCCTTTGCTCCCCCGCCTCGACAGGTCGCTATGCGAGGCGTTGTTTCGAACGTCGAGCCTGCTTGCGTCTGCGCTCCTCTTTCTGTTATGAGGCTGCTGTCGCGTGCTGTAACACTGGTCCACTCGATGCTCACGGCTTTCCGTGAGCTTCGCAGATGGAACCAGTCGCACCGACTACCACGCCTTCAGTACGACGTTCAGCTCGAGGTTGCCTTGGAGGCGGGCCTTGGCTGACTTCGTACGGAGGACGAGATCACTGGCAGATTAGCAGGCGTTCTCAAACCACAACGACCTCTATGGCGCCAATTGGGGAAGGAGCTGGCTGGCTAAACGCGCAACGTGACCCCGTCGTCGACCACTAGACGGGGGCGTCGGGATGCATCCCTGCTCCTCTTACACGGGCTTCTGTCCGAGTTGTGATTCTATGCACAAGCAAGATGCTAACATCTTCTCAAGGCTTTCGAGAACACCTCCACCAGCGTCGCCGCCGCCCAGATGCGCAATGCCCTTACCCAGCTCTCCGAGACCGTCTCGGACCCCGAACAGAAGAAGGTTAGTGACACCAGCCCGGCTCTGCTTATCGAGCACCGCCGCTGACGATGACCGCATTATAGCTCTTCGAGACCGAGATGGACAACTTCTTCGCCCTCTTCCGCCGCTACCTGAACGACAAGGCCAAGGGAAATGCTGTGTAGGTCTACACTGAAACAAGGAAGACACGCCGAGCTAACGAGGATACAGCGACTGGGACCGCATTGCCCCTCCCGCTCAGGGACAGGTCGTCGACTACGAGGATCTTGCCAACTCCGAGTCCGTTCAGTTCCTCAACAAGTTGGCCGTTCTGAAGCTCAACGGTGGTCTCGGTACCTCCATGGGTTGCGTCGGTCCCAAGTCCGTCATCGAGGTTCGTGACGGCATGTCCTTCCTCGACTTGTCTGTTCGCCAGATCGAGTACCTCAACCGCACCTACGACGTCAACGTCCCCTTCATCCTCATGAACTCGTTCAACACGGACGAGGACACCGCCTCCATCATCAAGAAGTACGAGGGCCACAACGTCGACATCCTTACCTTCAACCAGTCCAGATACCCCAGAATCCTGAAGGACTCTCTCCTGCCCGTCCCCAAGAAGTACGACTCGTCGATCAACGACTGGTACCCTCCTGGCCACGGTGACGTTTTCGAGTCGCTCTACAACTCTGGCATTCTCGACAAGCTCATTGAGCGCGGCATCGAAGTCGTCTTCCTTTCTAACGTCGACAACCTGGGCGCCGTCGTCGACCTGCGCATCCTCCAGCACATGGTTGAGACCGAGTCCGAGTACATCATGGAGTTGACCAACAAGACCAAGGCCGACGTCAAGGGTGGTACCATCATTGACTACGAGGGCTCCGTCCGTCTTCTTGAGATTGCCCAGGTGCCCAAGGAGCACGTCAACGAGTTCAAGTCCATCAAGAAGTTCAAGTACTTCAACACCAACAACATCTGGCTGAACCTCAAGGCCATTAAGCGCGTCGTCGAGAACGATGAGCTCGAGATGGAAATCATCCCCAACGGAAAGACCATCCCTGGTGATAAGAAGGGCGAGTCTGACATCTCCATCATTCAGCTCGAGACTGCTGTTGGTGCCGCCATCCGTCACTTCCAGAACGCCCACGGCGTCAACGTCCCCCGTCGCCGCTTCTTGCCCGTCAAGACCTGCTCTGACCTGATGCTCGTCAAGTCTGATCTCTACACCGTTAAGCACGGCCAGCTCCAAATGAGCTCTAGCCGCTTCGGTGACGCCCCTCTCATCAAGCTGGGCAGTGACTTCAAGAAGGTCTCGGACTTCCAGAAGCACATTCCTTCCATCCCCAAGATTATTGAGCTGGACCACCTCACCATCACCGGTGCTGTCAACCTTGGCCGCGGCGTGACGCTCAAGGGTACCGTCATCATTGTTGCGACGGAAGGCAGCACTATTGATGTGCCTCCTGGATCCATCCTCGAGAACGTTGTTGTGCAGGGTAGCTTGCGTCTGCTTGAGCACTAAGTGGCTCTGTCAACTTTTTGTATTTTGAGCAAACTCAAAGCCACGTGTCAGGCGATGCTTTGTAGCATCATGAAATGGCAATCTGAAAGCGTGCTGGGATAATAGAAACCAAAAACCATCCCTTCTTAACACACCCTAAAAGGAGGCTTCTGCATGTCTGCGACAGTAGTAGAACAGAGTTGATAGTATTTTAATAAGGCAACCACTGCGTAGTGAGTGATTCGTTAACTATCGGACTAATCGCATGTTTTGCCTAATCATGAGAGCTATGTGTGCTGCCGGTGCCGTTTTTGTGTAACTAGACCGGTCGGCGGGAACTTTGACCTGCAGTTCCGCATGGAGAGAGAGGTCCAGAACATCCCGGCCGGCGCCGACTAGCGGTGAGACAAAGGAAAAAGAAACTTGGAGAAGCAAAAATACATGCCTGCCTACTTGCATGAGGATCCCGGACCTAGCAACCGACGCGGGATGCTTGCTTTGTTTGCATGTGTGTGTGAAAAAACATTAGCTGTCGTCGGCCGAGTCGAATATTTACGCTGTTGTGTGCCAGCTGGTTCATGGACACTGCTGTTGCTGAACAGAAATCTTTATTTTTCTCTTACGAATGCCTCAACCGGGTTTGCCAACTCAGAAGACTTGTCGTTCGTAATACAGAGTGCATGCAACACGAGCTTAATAGGCCAGGCCCACCCTCGTTCTGATAAAGAGGTCCAATTTGCTGTCTCATTTCTCTGACGACCGTGGAATTCCCTTGCCATAGTGTATCCCGCGCCAACAACAACGACACAGACAGACTCGATACACTTTCTCGGAACGACTTCCTCTTCAACCATTACTCTCTCCATACCCTCTCTCTTCCAGGCTGTTCCTGGCTAGTCGGAAGTCGCTCAGCCACTCTGGGCATCATGGGAAGCCTCGCGGAGACCTCGACGCTGCCGTACTGGCAGGTCAACGTCCCGCCTGAGAGCCGCACGGACGAGTGCCCGGAGGGCCTCCGCAACCTCTCGACCAAGGACGTGGGGATTCTGCGCACCCCGGACGGCGCCTACCGCTCGCAGACGTGGGACGAGGTCCGCCGGCTCGTGGCGACAAACAGGCTTGACCTGTTCCAGCGCGTCCCATCGGAGCTGAGGCGGTACAGGCTGTTTATCCATCATCTGATCAAAGAACACGGGAGCGTCATGAACTTTGTCTTGAGGCACCGGCTGGGTTGGCAGGAGCCGCTCGAGGCTACGGGGAAGCCATTCGAGACGGAAGAGGATTGGAGGGTGCTGTACAACGACTGGCCGTACGGGATCGATGCCCGGATCGTACATCTTGTTGTCTGGACCAAGTTCGAGCTCGAAGAGGACCCGGCGACGGGGGACCTGACGGAGGGGGCAAGAGCGGAGATTGAGGCCTTTGTGAACAAGACGTTCCGCGCGAAGACGAAGCCTGACACTGTGAGTCTATTCTGGTCCCTTCAACTGTCTTTTATTGAGAGTTGCATTTCAACATCCCTTTCGGCGATGGACTCAGAATCTGGGGCTAAACATGATATGCTAGGTCATTTGGTTCAAGAACTGGCGGAGCCTCAAGTCCGTCCACGCCGTTGAACATTTTCACGTCATGCTTTTTGACCCTGATCCTGAGTTCATCCGGGAGATCACCGATGGGGATGTTCCGCAGTGTGACAAGTTTGAGGCATGAGCAAGAGATGGGGTATGTACGGGAGGGTGCTTTGGGACGTTGAGAGATGTTGAATTGAAGGTTGTTCCATACGGCGAAACATAACCACCACGCACTAGCTGGTTGAAAGGCCACAACAAAATCCCCATTCCCCCATTGTTCGCCCGGTAGATTGGCATATAAGATTGGCCGTGTGTAATTCGTTCTTACAACTTCCAACGCTTTCACTAAGGCTTTTTCTCCGGGAGTTCTCTATATTCCACACGCGAGGCGGCGGCCATGGTGATGGCGGTTGGCTTCTCCATGACAACCTTGATCACCCATCCGGAAAGGCCAAACGACTCGCCACGCGTTGCGAGACCTTGCCTGATGCGGCTGGTTATGGCGGGCCCGAGCGCTTCGAGAGTCTCGAAGGACGACTCTTCCAGCGTCTTTTTGGAAATGTCAGCGCCAGACCTCTAATGTTGTGGCAATGGTAGAACAGGGAAAGGGAGTGATTAATGAACTGACCTTGGTAATGACGGACTCGAGATCAACATATATGTCGTCTTCCCCTGTGGCACTGCTTCTGTACCCTTCGATCTCCACGTCAGTCTTGACGACCTGTTTCGCCTTCCTCTCATTATCGTTGACGCCGATGAGCGTCGGCACCCGCATCCCGTGAATCCGAAGCGTATCGCTCCAGACCACCGGCTTCGCGGTCTCGAAGTTCATGGCCCGCGAGATGCTCACGCCATCGCCTAGAAGCGAGCCCTTGGGCAGCGTGAGGGTGACGTCCATGTGCCTCACCCTCTCTAGCTGCGCCCGCAGCGTCCCGCCCTGGTGCGTGCGGACGACGTCCACGGGCGTCCGCTCGCGGTGATCTAGACGGTACCCTGTCAGATGCTCGTAAATGTGCAACAGTGCGAACCACAAGCTAAAGGGGCCGCCGCGCTGTTCAACGAGCGAGTTGACCACGTCCAGACTGGCAAGGAGGGCCTTGGCGAGGTGGCCGTAGTGCACTGTGTCGTCGCTGACTGTGTCCGAGGCCGAGGCGCCGTCGAAGGGCTGCGCCATCGAGAGCTCCGCCGAAAGGATGACAGGCTGCACCTTATTCAAGCGGCCCCAGGCGTCGGTTCCGGCCTTGAGCGTACCCTGCAGGTCGCGGACGCGGATCACGGCGAAGGGTTCGCCGGCTTCGGCGCGGACCTGCCATGAAGATGCGAATCGGGGCATCGTCATCTTTTGAGGAGGGCTGGGAGATGGGTTTTCAGTACAACCGTCCTTCAAACCAAACGCAGTTTTATCAAAATGGCAAGGCGCGGGTCGTTGTGTTTCCTGTCGGCGTCACTTTGAGCAATGAGAGCGATTGCCGTCTTCCCCGTTGAGTTTTGAATTCCGCACTGGGTACCTTATGCAAACGTTGACCACATGGATCCACAATCCAGACAAACGTCCATGGTACGTGGAGACATGGGCAACCACTTTGGATAATGGGAGAGAATTAAGACATGTATTGTTATGTTGTCATAGATGTTTATTTTAAATTGGTTTCTAACCCAGTCGGAGGTCAACGATATGGCTTAGAGGCCCAGCCACTTGCGCAGGTCCTCCGTGTCACGGGAAGTCCATGCAATCTTGGCCTTGATGGAGTCAGTAGACTGCGAGAGGGCTCTGACAAATCCCTTCTTCTCCTTCTCTGCGAAGAACTTCTCAAGCTGATCCAACTGCTCTTGCTTCGTGAGACCGCTCGTGCAGTAACTAACAATGCTTCCGATCATGGACGACTGAGCAGGGAACTTGGTATAGATATCGTCCCATCTGGTCTGCAACCAGTCGAACAGGGCCTCAATGCCACCCTTGCTGGAACGCAGACTGCCTATTGGGATGTATATATCCTGGTCGCGAACCTTGCCGTTCAGCAGAAGATCCAAAGTACGCTGTACAAGCTTAGGGTCGCGGGCTTGGCCCAGAGTACGCAGCGCGCTGTTGCGCTCGTCGGCTGTCTCGGCGGTCTTGTAGTACTTGAGTACGGCATCGTACTAAGATAAAGCCCTGGTTAGCAAAAAGACAAAAAGACGAGGGGGGGAGCCCTCTCGAGAGCCAGAACGTCAAGATCAACGTACCTCCTTCTCGCCGCCAAATTTGAGGACGATCGAAAAGACAGAGCTCCTAATATTAGGGTGGATTGCCGTCTTGTCTCCTGCGACAAACTTCTCAAACATCCCCTTCGCCGCAGCGACGACCTTCTCGTCGCCAGACATACCGGCTGCGCTGAACGTGAGGGCCTTGTATTGTTGTTCAACATGCCCATCCTTGCTAGAAAACTCCCAGCCGAGCTTGTGGGCGATGCCACTAACGATGTTCCGTTGAAACTCGGTCAACTTCTCAACGACGGCATCATCCTCAATCCAGGCCATCTTGATCGAGCCCAGACGGGTCAAGATCTGGTCCCACACGAGATACTCGGCTTCGCCCGCACTGCTGAGAGCCTTAAACAAGCTCAGAGAGGACGAGGTCTTCTGGTAGCCCGAAGTCGCAAGAGCCGATGTGTCAGCCACGATACCAACTCTGTCCTGAACGGAGAGCATCTCAGCGGCGTTGCCGAGCTTCTCAAGTCGGTCAATGGCGTACTTGGTCCGGTAAAAGCCGGTAGAGTCGGCGTTGATCTTGAAGAACTCGGCATCGTCAATCTCGAATTTGGCATCACGCGTCGTGAGCATCATGTCCTTGTTGATGCCGCTCTTTGTACGAACGTTCAGGGAGATGGGATAGAGAACCTTGTCTTCCTCGGGCTTGACGTCCCCCGTCGTTAAGAAGCGGTGCTGCTCCACGCTGATCGACTTGCCAGACTCTGTGACGGAGACGACTGGATATCCAACGTTCTGAGTCCAGATGTTCATGATAGACCCGACATCCTTGCCGCTAGCCTCGCTTAGCGCTTGCCACAGGTCATTCGTAGTGGCGTTGCCCCAAGCGTGACGCTTGAGATACTTCCGGACGCCCTCCATGAAAACTTCCTCCCCGAGGTACGCCGAAATCATGTGAACGACGCAGGAACCCTTGGCGTAGCTGATGCTGTCGAAAATTTCGTTAATCTCTTCGGCCTTGTGCACGGGAACCTCAATTGGATGACTGCTTCTCAGACCATCAAGGCCCAAAGCCGCCTGGAGGTCCTCGCGAACGAAAGACTCCTTGAGCTTCCACTCAGGAAAGAAAGCGTTCATAGAGTACCGAGAAGCAAACTCGGCGAAACCTTCGTTGAGCCAGAGGGCGTGCCACCAGTCCGGAGAGACGATGTTTCCAAACCACTGATGGGCAATCTCATGGGTAATGACCGTCGAGACTCGTTCCTTGGCGGCAGCACCACTGGTTTTGTCGTCGAACAAGACCTCGACAGTACGGTAGGTAACCAGGCCCCAGTTCTCCATAGCACCAGCGGCAAAGTCGGGGATAGCAACTTGGTCGAGCTTGGGCAAGGGGTAGGGGAGACCAAAAGCTTTCTCGTAAAACTCTAAAGCCTTGACACCGATGTCTAAGGCGTACCGACCTCTCTCGATATCCTCTGAAGGCGGGGCGTAGACTCGAATGGGCACTCTGAAGTCGTTCGTCTCAATGTAGTTGAGCTCTCCGACGATAAACGCCACAAGGTACGTCGACATGACGGGTGACTTGTTGAACCGGACAGCCTTCTTTCCGGAAGGCAGATCCTTCTCTTCAGCCACATCCATGTTGGAAAGGCAGGTCAAGGCCTTGTCGGCGATCAGAGTAACAGTGAACTCCGCTTTGAGAGCCGGCTCGTCGAAGCAGGGGAACGCTCTGCGGGCATCGGTGGGTTCCATCTGACTGGTGGCCATGATGCCCTTGGTACCGTCCGGCTTGTTGTAGTAAGAGCGATAGAACCCGGCCATCTTGTCGTTCAATTCGCCGACAAACTTTATCTCAAGAGTGCCCTTCTCGCCCTTGGTCAGTTTATCCTTGAACTCGAAACTGTGAACCTGCTTCGGCTCGTCGTAGGTGATGACGGGGTCGCTGAGGCTCCTTTGCTGGCCCGCAGCCGACAGAGACAAAGAGGCATGCTTGATCTCGATCTCGTGGGTGTTCAGGGAAACCGTGCTGGAGTCCTCGGCAACGTCGAAGTCAATCTTGACCAGACCGTCGAACTTGAGCGTCTCGAAGTTGGGCTCGAGAGTGAGATCATAGTGGCGCGGGACGACGTTGGTAGGCAGCAGTTCGCGCGGGTAGTTTAGTGTGCCGCCGCCAGCGGCTTCTCCGTGTTTGCACATGTTTCTTTTGAAAGAGCAATGCCTTGTAGCAGCGATGCGCTGGGGGTTCTGTGTTCGGATGCTTCGTCGAGGAGGGGTAGCTCGGGACGCAGAGGTCTGGGTTGCGAAGGCGTTGTAGTTTCGCAATTGGTAAGGACTGGGATATTGGTCAGCCAATGGATATCCCTTTGCAAGCAGGACGGGAAAGTAGCTGTTGTGCCAAGGCGACGGATAACACGTACATGCGCGCAACAGGTCTCCTTGTTGGGTTGACGATGCGTGAGGTCAGGTCGACCGTACGTTTTGTAGCGAAACGGAACGCCATTGTAGGAGGGAGGGGGCGGGGGCCAAAGCCGCAAAGGAACGAAAGCGGTCAGTCTGCGTCTAGGCACCCAGTTGCAGATGCTACGCGCTACGCACGTCTAAGGAAGGTACATGAAACGGAGGCGCGGGGTCCAGTTGTAGGTAGGTAGGTAGGTATCCGTAATGGCAAGCACGACAAGGTTAGGTACTCTGTACTGAGGGGAAGCTTCCGGTTCAAAGCAATGCTCCAGTCTTACGGTATACTGTATTGCAATGCCGCCGACGCAGGCCGCCCAGGCCTGAGATGGAGAAAAACTCTCTCCACCTTCTGCCTCAGGTCACCACCGTCTTGCGCTATCCTGTCACCATCCACGCTGTACCACCGGGGCCACGCCAAGTCGCTTCCACCCGAACCGGCCAACTACCGCTCCGAGCGTTTCTCAAGGCCGCCTACCTACCAACCTGGGAGGACGGGAAGCTACATTTGTTCTACCGGACGGCCGGCCCAAGACCATACGAACAGATTATCCTCGGAAGCCGAGACGGTTCAGTTGTATTTGTTGCGGCCACTATCACGCTGAAGCTCCCGAAAGTGCAATATGAGCGTTCGAACAACTGCAAACTTTTCCACTGTATAGATGGTACCTCGGCTTCTCGCACGCACGGCTTAGAGGACGAGCTTCCGGAGCTCTAAGCTTTCTGTCCAATCACTGATCGTCTTGACCGAAGCACCATCCATATGACGATCAGTGCTTGTTGACCTTGACATTGAAGGCGTCCATCACATTACAAGGCATCATTCTTATGTTTCAATTCTCCAGTAGCGAGCAGAGACACGGTGGAACGAGCACCATAAGCATACTTTCTGCTTTTCTTCCTTTGCTGGAAACGATGAGGAAAAGCACCTGGGTCTTTACCAGTCAACAATACTCGGAGCCACAAGAGAAGTATGTCAGGTCGTCAGGCCAGGCTTCTGCAATGAAGTCGCCTAAATCCAATCCTCCTCCAGACAGAGGAGGCCAAAACCAACGGCCGCGGGCATAATTGGAGGCTTTGCAAGTCAGACGATGGATCAGGTAACTTGGACTCATATCTGGTCGATCAATGGATTCGGCAGGGGAGTCATCGAAAACTCGAGCGAAAGCGGACAGAGATGTGGAAGTGGGAATCTTCATCTAGAACCGGCCGGCCAACTGAACCCCAAGCTGCATGCCATGAGCGGGTGCCCGGCACAGAGACAGGCCACTTGCATTGGGCTCCGGGGCAAGAGCTAATGGTACTCCATTACATACAAGATGACTTACCTAGAGGCTAGACATGTTCTACCCCGGCTTTGCTGGACGGGGTCGGGATCCATGATCGGGAAGAACCGCATTAACACTTGGCTGTTCCGAGCGACATCCTCGGGATAATCCATGACGGGCTGCTTTTCCCATACCTATCTCTAGTGGGGTAAGAATGTCATTCTGATCTCAATTGCCAATGAACAGCTCGTCGTTGGACCAGGGTGCCGGGGGAAAACCGTTCTTCGAGATCGGGACGTCGGGACTTGTACGGATAGATTGTCGAGGACGCACTCTGACGCATTCAGCCCAGTAAGAGTCCACTCGAACCCAACGGACAATGGTCGGAGAGCCGTTGCGTGAAAGTTGGCTGGTGTGGCTGGCCAATCACACCATGATATAGCCACAATAGCCGACGGTCAAGACATGGCAACGGCGTTTGTTTTGCCCAGGACCGAGGGTTTTGACCTGAATCACGGGGGACGGTCAAAAGTCCGACATTCGAGGGCCGGACTCGGGGCTAGGAGCACGAAAATAGAAGAGCGGCCAATGAAGAGAGGCAAATATAGAAACTGTGTCTGAATTCGACCCTGGGTTGCAGCATTGGCAAGGGCAGCATTTTCATTGCTCAGTTTGTTGAGAAGCGGTGGCCCTCACCAAGACCGCAGGACAGCTCATCTAGCTTTTGTCGTGGACGAGGCGGTGCTAAGACAAGTACTTTGAAACGAAGCTGTTTTGTGATATTCTTGGCCCGTTGGAGCTTGGCATCCACGTATCGCTCTAACAGGGCAGATGCCCCGCCTCACCTTGAGAAAGAGCGATTGGACGGCGCCTCTGGATGCCTACCCCACCAAAAGGTTGGAAGGTGCGAGCAACTACAGGCGTACCGGGGCTCACTTGAGTGGGCATGATACCTACATACCCCTAGGTACCCACCTCAGGTAGGGTAGGTACCTCACGGTCTTCACCTCAGGTGGGGTTGGGCAAGGGAAAGGACCCCTCCAGAACACTTACTCCCACCGTCTGGCCTTGTCTTTTCCCCCCCCTCCTCGTCTGTCACCATCACTTCTCCCACATCTGTCCAACTTCGTTTTCCAACACGCAGACAACTGTCGAGGACACCTCTTGATTCCATCATTCAAAACCCCACAAGTAAGTCAACTTCATCGTACGGTTCTCCCCACTGCAACTGGCCATGGGCTGTCAAAGCAGCTGGGAGCTCTGGAAGCTTGCGGGAATCACCCCACTATGCCATCCCACTCTGAGGCAATTCTTTCTGTCTGATCAAGGAGGCAGTCCTCACAAGCCTGGCAATTTCCCCCAATCGGTCCTATCACATTGTTGACTCACCCGCTGGTCCCTCTTCTCGCCTTCTGCCAATATAAAGCCTTCTCCTCCCCCCTCGACCCTCACTGACATCTTCCCCCTTCCTCCGTTAGGAACAACTCCATCGTACAACGAGACATCATGGCCATCACCAAGATCCACGCTCGCTACGTCTACGACTCTCGTGGCAACCCCACCGTCGAGGTTGACGTTGTCACCGAGACCGGCCTCCACCGCGCCATCGTCCCCTCCGGTGCCTCCACTGGTACGTCGTCATTCTGACCCCATGAAGAGATGGCAAGTGACACAAGGCTGACGATGTCCATGGTACAGGTCAGCACGAGGCTTGCGAGCTCCGCGATGGCGACAAGTCCAAGTGGGGTGGCAAGGGTGTCACTAAGGCTGTCGAGAACGTCAACTCCGTTATTGCCCCTGCTCTGATCAAGGAGAACCTTGATGTCAAGGACCAGACCAAGGTCGACAAGTTCCTCATCGATCTTGATGGTACCCCCAACAAGACCAAGCTGGGAGCCAACGCCATTCTGGGTGTCAGTTTGGCCGTCGCCAAGGCCGGTGCTGCTGAGAAGGTTAGCCCCCGTGCAATGCATTCGAATTCTACTCAAGCTGACCGCCTCTAGGGCGTTCCCCTGTATGCCCACGTCTCCGACCTGGCCGGCACCAAGAAGCCCTACGTCCTGCCCGTACCTTTCATGAACGTCCTCAACGGAGGGTAAGCATATCCCACATCAATACCCCATAAGACATGCTGACATGGGGCTCTACAGTTCCCACGCTGGTGGCCGCCTCGCTTTCCAGGAGTTCATGATCGTTCCTTCGTAAGTTGTTTTCGATCTAGGTGCATTCTGATTTCTATCTGGTCGGCTGACACTTGTTATCCAGTGCTGCGCCTTCCTTCTCCGAGGCCCTCCGCCAGGGTGCTGAGGTTTACCAGGCCCTCAAGGGCCTGGCCAAGAAGAGGTATGGCCAGTCCGCCGGCAATGTCGGTGACGAGGGTGGTGTTGCCCCCGATATCCAGACTGCCGAGGAGGCCCTCGAGCTCATTACCGACGCCATTGAGCAGGCTGGATACACCGGCAAGATGAACATCGCCATGGACGTTGCGTCCAGCGAGTTCTACAAGGAGGACGCCAAGAAGTACGACCTCGACTTCAAGAACCCCGACAGCGACCCCACCAAGTGGATTACCTACGAGCAGCTTGCCCAGCAGTACTCGGACCTCAGCAAGAAGTACCCCATTGTCTCCATTGAGGACCCCTTCGCCGAGGACGACTGGGAGGCCTGGAGCTACTTCTACAAGACCCAGGACATCCAGATCGTTGGTGACGACTTGACCGTCACCAACCCCCTGCGCATCAAGAAGGCCATTGAGCTGAAGGCTGCCAACGCCCTGCTCCTCAAGGTTAACCAGATCGGTACCCTTACCGAATCCATCCAGGCCGCTAAGGACTCGTACGCCGACGGCTGGGGCGTCATGGTCTCTCACCGCTCCGGTGAGACTGAGGACGTAACCATCTCGGACATCGTCGTTGGTATCCGGGCTGGCCAGATCAAGACTGGTGCCCCGGCCCGTTCCGAGCGTCTTGCCAAGCTCAACCAGATTCTCCGCATCGAGGAGGAGCTCGGCGAGAACGCCATCTACGCCGGTGACAACTTCCGCAAGGCTGTCAACCTGTAAAGTGGGTTAGCTATTATGATGACACTCGTTCAAAAAAAGCTTGGGCCCAATGGTATCTTTAAGGGACGCTTTGGTGGATTGAGGATGCTAAAACTGATGAGACACGCAAAGCGTAAAGAAAAAACGCAACGGATGGATGGATGGAGGCGTCGATGATGAAACTCGTAGCTTCCTATACCTATCCTAAAATGAGAGAAGAACAAGCATTTCCCATAGCCAGGCTTTGCGTACGAGCGGCGAGTAAGTGATGTTGGACAGTGGTGGGTTGCCGAGCTAGCGTGCTATGCACTCTGCTGTACCGATTATAATGCCTCCCGATGCTGCATTTCTCTGCGCCGAGGCCGCCCATGGAGATCGGTAACACGTGAAGGTGGCCACCTCTACTACTATGCCTATGGAAGTAGGTAGGTAGGGGTAGGTACTGGACGCTGCGCGTGGCTGTGTCTCAGTGGCCACACACACACACACACACAAACTCAGCTCTGTGGCTTGATAAAAACGTTGGTTCAGCGTAGAGTAGCCTTAAACTGCCCTGGACCAGTGCTTTTGGCAGGATATGTGCTGGGATGACCCCACCATCGAGACCCAGGTGATGACGGTCCACCATCAAGCACAGACAGCAGTGATAGGTAGACAGCACCACTGAGCAACGAAGTACCTAGGTAGGTAGGTTTCTGCATCGCCTCTGTACGCCGCATTCTGGGTCAGTTTTGCACAGCTCAGGCAGGACAAGACAAGACAGTCCAAACGCAACAGGAATTTGCGCGGCGTGCATGTCGTCACTCATGAAACTAACTCCCAGACCGGACAAACAGGAGTCCATTTATTCTGCGAATTGACAGCTAGTTCTGTCGCCAGACCCCCGCGTCAATGCTCCCGGTTTCTTTTCCCCCTTCACCACTGTGCTCCAGTCCAATCCGTTGTGCCGTTACCAAACAGACAGCCTCAACATCCAACGTCTCACTGCGCGTTGCTACTGCTGGTGCTGCTGGTGCTGCTGCCCGGCATGCACATGATTTCACGGATACGCGACACCCTTAGACACTACCTTGCCCCAAGCCACCTACCCAGTTAAGCTTGGAGCTTGTTTGCATTAAACCACAGGCGGACTTGTTATTTTAGTTTGCCTTCACGACGTGGAGCCCAAAGGCCCCCTGTCCCGCTTGATCCACGTCCATCCTGTCCTAAGTACGAATATCTTTATCAACTTTACTCTTTTACACACTCTTACTCTATGTCATCTGTTTCTCAGTCGCTCTGTCTCCCTACCCCTAGGCAGCCACAGGTATCAGGTCCCACCGCGGCTCTGCCGCAGATCTAATCAAGAAACGGGACAGGTTACATTGCTGTAATTTATGCACATTTGTCAACGTCCCTCCTGGGTCATCTAGCAACCAACATCCACTTCAGACTGTGTGGCCCACGTGGGGGCACCCCTTTCCTAGGTCACTCCTGCCCGTCAGTCCACACCGACGAGTTGGTGTCTCGCCTCGTCTTGCCACAAAGACTGTCGTCAGCATTTCCTGCCAAACTTCCCTCGGCCAAGTATTACGTACAAATTCACCTCTGGCCGCACATCAACTGCCTGAGCTGGCCGCAAGCCTTACTTAGCTTTGGTCACATACCGCATCACGCCCCTGCCTAAGTATCCCATCTTAGCTCCACAACTAGTGTATCAACAAGGCTGCACTATGTCGGAACGCCGGAGGACACGCCTCCAGCTCCCGGAAGAACAACCGCTCCTGCAACGGAATCGCCCCAGCTCCGAGATTCAAGTCCCACTCTACGGCTGCATGTCCAACCCTCACAGTCATTTGCCAGTCTACACAAACATCCACCGTATTCGACGAGATATCACCTCCATTGTCGAAGACTATCTTAGTTTGGAGCAGCTGCGTGATGTGAGAATCAATATAGCTGTGGTCCGCCCACTTGTTGACAAGCTGTATGAGCTCGACGACATATCTATCGGTATGTGTAAACTTCCCTCTCCGAACCAACTGTATCATGTGCCTTGCAGAAGTCGGAATCGACACTGCAGACGAAGCGGGGGTGGGGACGCTGTGGTGGAATTGCTCAAGCTGACCCTCGCTTGCTAGTTTATTGCTTGCTCGTCAACCGCGCTCAATTTCTGTATGAACAGTCTCACATGAACAACCGGCAAAATGTCAACTACAGTCGCGCAGCACTTTGTGAGCTGGTGGCTACGCGTATCCTAAGACGCTTCAGCGAAGACAACGAAGGGCCCGATGGCTTGGTGCTCCTCGCACACATTCTGGTTGCCGGCTTTGAGCCCTTTCAGATGGCTCCGGCCGGAATTCGCGAGGCGGCTTCAACGGAAACCTATAGGAGCTATAATCGCATGCTTCCCTCTCTCGAGATTGCCATCTTGACTGAGAGCAAATACTTCCTCAGTTCCACCCCCTGCCAGAAAGTGTAGGATCTTATTCCCAGGCAAAAGCTTGAAGAAATGCTGAGCAATCTCCAGTGTCGACGCCATTTACGAAGGCCGTATTGTTTACACTCCTTCCAGCTTCATGGATATCATTCCGGACCACTACAAGCTTAAGCCCATATCGCTGTATAACCCCCGCGAGGGCCCACTACTTGACCAGTACCGGCTTCTTGTACCCCGTACCCGGAACGTTCTTGAGGTTTTCCAGTTCTTGATCCTACTCGCTCTTTACCTTTTCGTTATGGCCGAGCGCAAACCGGAGATATTTAGTGTTCTGGAAGGCTGCTTCGCCGTTTATGCCTTTGGTTGGTCTCTCGATCAGTTTGCGACGATTCTGGAGCACGGGTGGTATGAGCACGCAACACCTCCTTCGAAAATACCAATGGCGCTGACTGTTACAGGCACGTGTACACGCAAAACCTGTGGTCTTTCCTTGACGTAGGTTTCATTGGCACCTATATTGTGTATGCCGTGCTTCGCATTCATGGTGCGCGTGTTGGTGAGCTTGTCCCCAAGCAACAGGCACTTGACGTACTTGCGATGGGTGCACCAGTACTGGTTCCGCGGTTAGCCTTTAACCTGTTATCGGACAACCTCGTGTTTCTCTCACTACGCTCCATGATGTCGGACTTTGTAGTCCTGACGTTCCTGTCGGCGTGGTGCTTTGGCGGGTTTCTCTTGTCTCTCCTTTGGCTTGGCGAAGGCACCCACCCTCCAGTGTAAGACCGTCCTGTAGAAGGCCTTACTACCCAAGGTTACTGACAGGAGTCATAGTACTATTAGTAAGTGGATGTTGTGGATATGGTTCGGTCTTGACGGAACAGGGATCAATGAATCGGTAAGCTGCGCAACAGTGAACTGCCAAGTGTGGCTGGCTCCTAACTCTAATGAACTCTCGCAGGTCCAATTCCACCCAATTCTGGGCCCTGTACTGATGGTGACTTTTGCCTTCTTGGGCAACACTTTGTTCCTCACAATTCTTGTATCGATGCTATCCAACACCTTCAGCACCATTGTTAAGAACGCAACTGCTGAAATCCAATTCCGCAAGGCCGTTTTGACCCTGGAGGGGGTCAAGGGCGATGCAATCTTCGCATACCAGCCTCCCTTCAACATTCTGGCAGTGTTCGTGCTCATCCCTCTCAAATTCATTCTCACTCCGCGATGGTTCCACAAGATACATGTGGCGAGCGTGCGGCTGGTCAACCTTCCGCTTCTGCTCATCATCGCCGTGGCGGAACGCAGAATCCTTTGGCCGCCGACGCAGCCAGAAAAGCCAAAGTCGGATGGTCTGACCTTATACCCGCGGGTTAAGCAGTGGTTCTGGGAAAAGTGGCGCATAACAGCCCATCGCGACATCAGGGCCGTGTTTGACCTGCCGCCACCCGAGTCCGTAGAGGAGGAGATTGCGGTGGACGATGAGCTCACCCACCACCTGATCCGACGGCAGTTCACAAGGTCCGTTACGAACGATACGATGCGGAAAAAGTCACCTCGTAGGAGAGATTCGATGTTCCCGGGCGTCTCGTCCAAGCTGCGCGGGTCGTTTACAGGTAGCGAGGATATACATGACGTTGGTAGCAGGCTTGAGGCGCTCGAGCAGACGACGCAGAGGATCGAGAGTCTGTTGTCACGGTTGGTTGAATCGGGGGACTACTATGAAAATAACTTTGGCACTGGAGAGAGCGGCACTCTCCGTGATGGCGATATGTCATTGACCCAGTCACCGAAATAACGTGTCAACTCATCTTTGCGAGCGTGAAATGGGTTGGGTTTTGGGCTGAAATCTGCGCTTTGCGCGCTGTCCAGATACACTTGAAACCATTCATAGAATACCAATACGGCACGGTTCTTCGATGAATACGGCGCCGACAGCAGCGGGAGTTTGCGTATGTAGTTCGTGACACTCGGCCATGCCAAAATCGCATTACAACCCTTTGTCACTTCCCATTCACAATGTAACGCCGGATCCCATCATTCACTCACACCCCCATCCCCGCCTTTCCCTGTACAGTCGAATGTCATTAGGGGTTTACGCCCAAAGGATCCGGAAGACCAAGCCTACATACAGCCGAAGAAGTGATTGTTTTTCTATCTTGGTACAAAAGCATGCGACTTTTTCGCTGAATCTAAGAACAATCAAGAAAGATGTGCGAGGTCTTCATCTATCAACACGCCAGGTGTAAATGCATCTGGGGCCAGGTCGCCGTCCCTTGCGGCCCGGGCATGGGCTACACGACGTGCGGACAATTTGGCAATGGCATTGCGAAGCAGCCTCTGCGGCTCCAAAGGGCGGAATACCGTCCGTGTCCGACGCACGGCCTGTACGGGCTCTACGACCGCAATCAGATAAGGGTGATCAGGAAGATCACACACGGCGTCAAGTTTGGGACAGGGCCAAGCAAACAGGATGCCGGAGTCGAAGTATCTTGCTGCGCTATCATGTGAGGATGAAGCCATGTTGTCAGTGGGCGAAGGTGCCCCCCCCCCCTCTCATGGGAAGCAGACGGGTGAATGAGAGAACTAACGGTTAATTGGCCAGGGCCAAGGCTTGATGACGATCCGCTATTGATGGATTAACAAATCAGGGTATTTGGCGACAATCGGGCTGGGTGTAGGGGACTTTGACGATGGAGTCGATGTGGTTGATGCGGTGTATGGTTCATTTAGGAGTTTGGAGCCTCGGGGTCGGGGTATGCCCTACCGAGGTCAGTGTCAAGGACAGTCTGAGGTCTCAACTGCCCCAATCCAAAGTTCGTGTGGCTTAGCAGAGAGTATAATTGCAAGCCTAAAGAAGTAACGCATGAGTCCCAGGATCCAGCTGTCTGACTCTCTGATGTGGACAGGGGGAGGAAAGGCCAAGCTACCTTGGAATAAACTAGTGCTTGCCGCAAGAATACTCGGCCGAAGCCGAGGCCGTGTGAATGCCCATTTTCCGCCTCGTCTTTTCTGGTCTTTCTGCTGCTCCGCGCCTGCTTACCCACTCTTTTCCCCGACTCACCCCGCGCTTTTTCGGCATTTTCCCCGTGCGGGGAAGGAAAGCCCCGACCTTTGTCTTACAGTCTGTTGCGTTGGCAGTGTCGAAAACCTACTTTTTCGTCCGTGCGTTAGCAACACCATCACCACCACAACCCTAGTTAGGGCCATGCAGGGGGGTTACCCTACTAAGTAACCACACATACTATATACTTTCACATAGATATTATAGTTATAAATAGCTTTAAGAGATTATTATTATTATTATTATTATTACTAGTATACTACTAAAAAAGAAGGGGTTAAATACCTTTAGTAGTATAAAGCTAGTGTTACTAATATTACTAGCTAATAGTATATAAGCTTATAAAGCTACTTATAAAGTATTATTAAGTATTAAAATATTATTAGTAATAAGAAATATATTAATTACTTAGCTTCTTATTAGTTATATAGTTATTATAAAAAGCTATATTATAAAACTATTAAAAAAGTTAATAATAATTCTTAAGATATTAGAAAAGTAGGTATTAATAAAGCTTTTATAAGTAGCTAAAGTAATTAATAATAGTAATAATAGTAATAATAGTAATAATAGTAATAATAGTAATAATAGTAATAATAGTAATAATAGTAATAATAGTAATAATAGTAATAATAGTAATAATAGTAATAATAGTAATAATAGTAATAATAGTAATAATAGTAATAATAGTAATAATAGTAATAATAGTAATAATAGTAATAATAGTAATAATAGTAATAATAGTAATAATAGTAATAATAGTAATAATAGTAATAATAGTAATAATAGTAATAATAGTAATAATAGTAATAATAGTAATAATAGTAATAATAGTAATAATAGTAATAATAGTAATAATAGTAATAATAGTAATAATAGTAATAATAGTAATAATAGTAATAATAGTAATAATAGTAATAATAGTAATAATAGTAATAATAGTAATAATAGTAATAATAGTAATAATAGTAATAATAGTAATAATAGTAATAATAGTAATAATAGTAATAATAGTAATAATAGTAATAATAGTAATAATAGTAATAATAGTAATAATAGTAATAATAGTTATAATAGTAATAATAAGAATACTAATAATAAAGAGCTTATATAATAAGTACTTTTTTACTCTAACCTTTTTAATACTTTATTATAAACCTTATTACTATTATAGTAATAGTAATAAGTAGCTATAGTAATAGCTATCTTACTACTACTACTTACTAAGGTAAATATCTATTTTACTATTAGCTTTTAATTTAGAGGTATTATATTAGTACTATTAATCTAGCTCTTTTAAATAGTATAAAAGTTAAGTTAATAGATAGTTAGTATAATAATAGAGTTATAATAAGAAAAGAAAATCATAAGAGATATAAAAAATATATTTAAATATAACTTAGTAAGTAATACTAGCTTTTAAAGTTATAGATAAGTATAAAGTTTAATAAAAGGCAGGTAACTACTAGGATATTAATAGTTATTTATTATAGTAATAACTTTACTATAAAGAAAGAGAAATAGCTAGCGCTATTATAAATTAATTTTAATCTCTAACTTAGTTAATTAGGTTACTAAACTTTAAAGATCTTCTTTAGTATAGAGTTTATATATAATACTAGTTTAGTTATATTAGTATTTAGTATACTATAGATAACTATATAATAAAAGTAACTATTTTTAGTAGTAAGTAATATACTATATATAAAGTCTTATAGTAAGTAATAAAGCTATAATAATTAATAATACTATAATAATTAATAAGACTATAATAATTAATAAGACTATAGTAGTTACCTACTAAAGTATATACTAAAAAAAATAGTAATAAGTTTAATAAGAGAAGAGCTTAGTTAAGAGGAAGATATAAAAAAGGATTTATAAGAGAATCTAATAAAGTATTATTAATATACTAACTAGGTAAGTTACTATAATAGTATTATAGAAATCACAGAGATTATAATATAGTTAACTATATATATTAATAAGTAAGTAATGCTAATAATAGGGGTAAATACTAGATCTCTATTATGCGTTATTCAAAGTGTAACTATCATGGGCTGCCTAGTTGAAAAGGGCAGTAAATACTCCCTATTAGGTGTGGAGTGCTTTTGGTGAATTGCTGGTTATTAGCCTGGTGGGGTTGTGGCGGAATTATGGTTAATCTGCTGCTGTGTTATTAGGGTTAAGCTTAATAATGCTAATTAGTTCTATAATAGCTAGTATTGCAATACTGGTAACTTTCTCTAGTAGTAAAAGTACCTACTAAATAATAATAGTTTAAAAAGCTTAAAAATATAATAAAAATAAGAGAAACAAAAGTATCTAATAACTTATTACTATATGACCTATTATATATATAATACCTATTTATTTATCTATATATCTACTAATCTATTACTAATAAGGCTAGTTAGTATAGTATTTAGTAATAACTTTATAAATCTATTAGCTAGATTGTTACTACTGTAAATCTATTATATCTTATAGACCTTATAATATTTATATAATTACTAAAGAGCTATAATATTAATTATAAGGCACTTCTCCTTTATAGTACTAAGCTTTATAAGGTACTTATAGAGTAAGTATAAGTTAGTATAGATAATAGTAGGGATTTGTAGTATTTTTAACTAATTAGTTATTATTATAAGTGTTATTCTAATTACATAAGTAATATTAGTACTAGTAACTATTATATATATCTTAGAGGTAAGTATACTATAAGTAACTCTCTTATACTTTATTAAACTAAAGTAAATAATATTACTATAAACTTAAAAATAATTACTATTAGTTAGTAGTTATACTATTATTTTACTAATATCTTATTTATTAGTAATAATAATAATAAAGCCTAATTATAATATTAAGTTACTATTATTAATAAAGAATCTATTAATAAAAATAAAGAGTTTTATAGTTATTAAGTCAATAAGTAATAACCATAGTCTATAGTTAAGGTTACTTATCTACTATTTAATTTAATAGTTAAGGTCTCTAATCTTATCTACTACAAGAAATTAGTATTATATAGCAATAGAGTAATTAAAGCAAGCCTTAAGCTATTAAATTAAAGTAATATACACTCTATAGGCCTATTGTTTAATATACTATTACTAGGCTTCTAGCAATAAGTAGTTAACAAGCTATAGCTTCTTACCTTAGCCCTTTTAGTAGAGCTAGATCTTACTATCAGTAGTAAGTAATATAATACTACTATTAAAGGTAATAGGGTTATTAATAGTAAGTTATTACTTAGGTTTTACTATAAAAGTAGCTTTTATAAGTTTAACTTTCTTATAATTAGTAAAGGCTTAATCTAATAGTCTAATAGTATTATTAATCTATATACTAATTATCTTAAAATTAATATTATTTTAGGTAGATACTAGTAGGTAAGGGTTAAAGGTTAATATATCTATCTAAAGATTCTCTCTATAGTAGTTACTATATATTACCTACTAATAGGTACCTACCTTAGAGATACTATATAATAGTTTTATAATAACTATAATAGTATTTATAGGGTAATAATAGTATATTTCTATAGGTAAATATATAAGAATTATATAGTTAAGGTTAGTAGTAAACTAAGTATAGGCTTAGGTAATATCTTAAAGCTATAGTTATAATCTCTAGCATAGTAGTAATAGAGCAATAGTAAGGATAATATATTATAATATATATTAGGTTATTAGTAACTATATAAAAATAGTACTTTTACTATTATTAGTATATCCTTAGATAATAAAGTAGCTCTTCTTATAGGGTTACTTAGTCTTACCCTTTACTTTATAGACTAATTATAACTTAAAGATCTATATCCTACTATACTTTTATTTATTAAAAGGGATAATATAAAAAATACTACAAGTAGCAAAGCTATTAATTTTAGCCTTATTAGATACTTTAAAGAGCTTACTAAGTATAGTAATAATATCTTTCTTATGTAGATTAATAGTAAGTATATAGTTAGACTTCTTCTTAGTAGTTAGAAAGGTATTTACTAGAAACTAAGCTTATAAGAAAGCCTCTATAAAAAGTATTTAAATTAGATCCTTGTAGGGATAGCCGCGCAGCCTATGCACAAGCTGCTTGTTTAATAGGTTATTACTAGTAATAATAGTATTATATACTTCCTCCTAGCTTAATAATTATAGTACTATTACTATATTATCTTATGCTTATAAGGTAGGCTCCTCTATAGACCTATTATTAATTAATATATAAAAGAGTTTAATAGTAGTAATATAAAAGTTATATAGTCTATAGGCTATCTCTATAGTATAAGTAATACTATTTATAATAATAAGGTAGTATAAACCCTATTAGCTACTCTTCTCTTACTATACTTAGATAAGTAACTATAGTAATAATAATATAATAGAAGTAATATCTAGGCTATTATAAACTATAAGTACCTTATTTACTTATCTTTTAGTATAAAGTTACTATATTTTCTCTATTATCTTATAAATAGCCTCAGTATATTACTAGGTAGTTACTAGAGGTAGTAAAGTATTAGAAATCTATAGGTAAGTACTAAAAATAAGAAGTATAGGTATAAGGCTATCTAAGCTAGTAGTATTATTAATTACTTTTACTATATATTATAGTATAACTTTAGGGTTAATATCTATTTTAGCTTAGATAATAGTATATATATACTATAGTACTATATAATACTATTTAACCTTACTAATATTATTATAAGTCTTAATAGAGACCTCTTTAACTTTAATAGATAATATATATATAGCGTATTTAAAGTCTACTATATAAAGGTTAAGGCTAGTATTAGTAATAATCTAGTCTAGTAATTTAAGATATATATTAATCTAGTATATATAAAGAGCTTCTTATATATACTTAATAGTAATAAACTATAGAAAACAGGCTATATTAAATACAGTAATACTATTAATAATATAAAGAGCTAGCTTATTACTATTAAGATAGATAATATTAATAAAAACCTTATAATTAAACTTATAGTTATTATAGAGAGTAAACTAAAATCTTCTAGAAGCCTTTATATTTAACTAATAGTAATAGTAAAACTTATTAATCTCTTTAAGCAATAAGATAGTTACTTTATAGCTAGTATAGCAAAGTACCTTATAAAGCTATTTAACTAATAGGTAGCTAAATTATTAATATATCTACTATAACTCTATATTAGTTAAATAGTAATCTACTAAGCTTTACTCTAGTAGTTCTTGTTAGAGGCTATGAGGGGTAATGAGGTTAGAGATAAAGGATAAGAGATGAATAAGATATATATTGTTTTAATATAATAGAAGAGCTTGTCGTTTTTGTTTTTTATCTAGCTAGATATAAGGGATATAAGGGGTTTATTTATACTTACTTTCTGTATATTCTAAGGATTTCTTAGATATTCTAGGTTGTTATCTAAAACACCTCGGTTATATAGTTTAGAACTATATTCTTATACGTTGTTTTCTAAAACATCTCGGTTATATAGTTTATAACTTTATTCTTATACGTTGTTTTCTAAAACATCTCGGTTATATAGTTTATAACTGTATTCTTATTTCCTAGATTTCTCCTTAGATAAATAGTTCTTGCTTAAAGGAACTATTCTTTGTATATAGATATCCTATGTATTTATGATATATAGGCGTTTTCTAAGTAAATATATAGTTATCTAGTATGTACAGTATATACAGTACTATTAATACTGTGTTATATAATTCACTTTATTATTATATATACTATCTTTTTTATATAGATATAAGGTATTTAAACCTTAATATCTAACAGTTCTAATAGTATCTATATATAACTCTATTTATAAATAATAGGTATAATAGTATTACCCTTAATAAGTTAGTTAGTAAGGTTATTAAAGTATATACTATAAATATCTATATCCTTTAGGTAGAGAAGGAATAGTATATCTAAGGTTATTATATAAAATATAAAGTTACCTAGTAAGGTAGGTACTATAACTATTCTAAGGGATTTAAAGCTATTACTACTACTAAAATAGATACTTACTTTACTAGTATGTGATATATCTATTAGTAAATCTATAGTAAGATACCTATAAAGAGCCTTATACTACTACTAGCTAGTAATTAATATATAAGTAGCTCTAGTATTAGGTATAATACCCTAAAAGGTAGTAGTAGAGTATTAGTCTTTAAAAGTAAAGATATTATTACTTTTACTATTACTTTTATTAGGTTTAAAAGTAGTAAGGTCTTTATAAGTAAATATATAGAAAGTAGCCTAGTTATATAAATAGGTATAAAGTTCTAAGCTATTTACTATCTTTTTACTATAAAAGGCTATTAATATAAAGAATATAGTATTATTAAAAGTACTATCTTTGTTATTTAGTTAGTACTTATTATTACTCTTATTAGCCTTATTAAGCTTATTCTCTTTATAATTAATAAGAAACTAGGTAAAAGTCTATAGTATTTCTATAAGATACTAAGACTTAAAGTATTTAAATAACTACCTATAGTTATTATTACTATGTTTTATTAACTAATAGCTAGGCTTACTATAGATAAAGCACTTCTTACTTATAAAGTTACTCCTACTGCAGGGTAGGTATATACATAGATTATTACATAGTTATTACTACTAGTAACAGTTATTATAGCTATTATACTTTTAATTAACTTAGTATTACTTATAGTCTTACTAGAGACTTTTAGTAGGAAACTAAGCTTTAGATTTGTAGATTGCTATAGTATTACTTATTATATTACATAACTATACATAAAGAGTATTATAGCTTACTAGTAGGTTAATAAAAGCTAATACATACTTAGTAATACCCTAGCAACATATAATAAGGATATTATAATACTTCTTATTACTAGAAAGTCTCTATTACTTTATTACCTTAATAAGTAATATAACTTTATTAATAAGTAAGTTAAGAACCTCTAGCTTACTCTTCTATAGTTTTTACTAGTAACTAATATAAAGCTTAACTAATAAAGTTCTATAATATAGGTATAATAGACCTCTTTACCTTTAAAGTATACTTTAAGTTCTATAATTAATATATTAAAATTACCCTTAAACTTATAAAGAGTAGAGTTATAATACTTCTATAGCCTAGCTATAAGTATAACCTTAATAGTAGTAAAATACTAGTTACTATAAATACCTACTATTATATATAAGTTAAAGAAGGTAGATAACTTAGTATTAATTATCTTATACTAACTACTATTATACTTTATAGAGGTATTATTAAAGTATAGCTTTATAAGGTTTATTACTTACTATAGAACAAGGCTATTGCCTATTAGTAAGTCTAATAAGTATATAGTCTAGTACTAGGTAATAAATATTTTAACTATAGGTTAATATAATATATTATATTAGTAACTTTTCTCCACTAATAGTAATCTAAAATCTAGGTTACTAATAGATATCTACTATAAGGGCTAGCTTATAAGCTAATCCTTTCTTTATAGGGTTTTATATAATATAGTAGTTTCTAAGCTATGCTTAGAGGTAGCTCTTACTAGTAGCTCCTATATATTATTACTATTATCCTTAATACTAGAGATAAAGGATAAATTATTAAGGTACTATATAAACTCTAGATTTTCTTTACTAATAGTAGTAATACCCTTATTATCCTAGGGCTTATACTCTTCCCTAGTAATTACCTAGTATACCTATATAGATACCTTAGGGTAATAGCCCTGTTTTACTTATATACTATAGTTAATAATAAAGATATAGAAGGTATTATAGAGAGTATAGTTAATAGTATTAAAGTTATTCTTAGTCTATTTATTAAAGTTGGTAATTAACCTCTCCTAAAGTTCTTAGGTATAGATATTATCTTATATATATTCTATTATATAATATACTATTATTACTTAGAGGGTTACCTTATATAGTACCTTAGGTAGTATATACTTAAGGTATAAGAATCCTTATATACCTAGTATTATATATAGTCTATATTATATAGGTATTTTAGGTAGTCCTTATATCTCTTATATATTACTTAGGGTAGTTAGATTATAACGTATAGTATTTATAGTATTACTACTACTTACCTTAGGTAAAGCTATTATAACTACCCTCTATTAGCTTAATAACCTCTTAAATATAAGCATTTCCTCTAGTAAACTAAAGGGTATATATATTTATTAAAGGGATTACTACTAGTAGTATAAATAGTCTAATAGAGAAAGAAGTATATATATATAATTAACTAAGTACTCTCTAGGTATTCTTAATAAAGTAGTATAATTAACTAGGTATACTCTAGTATTTAAAAATAAGTATTTAAAGGTAATTACATAAGTAACTAGGTACTTCTCTAGCTTATTATTATAAAAAGGAAGGTTATTATAAGAAGGTAAAAAATCTATATAATTATCTAGGTGCTCTTTAGTATTGATTTTTATTATTATTATAGTAGTAGTAATAGCTATAAAAGCTTACTTAAACAGTAGTATATAAAGTAAAGTATGTTTTATAGTTAAGAATTAACTTCTTATATTATAAGTTATTAGATCTATAGGATAGCTATGTATTCTAGTATACTGTGAGTTATTAAGGGGATATATCATAGGGTTAAGCTGGAAATAATTAATAATAGTTAGGTAATAACCTAGTTAATAGAAGGCTTTTTACTTAGTAAGAGGTATTATAACCTAAAGTTAATAATAAGTAGTACTACAAACTATTGCTTTAAATAGAAGGTATAAGCCTAGTTAAAGCAATCCATAGCCTCTTCTAAAAACCCTTACTAATCTATAATTTTTTATAGTAGTAATAACTATAAAGTTAACTACTAATTAGTATAGAAATTATAGAGATTATAATATAGTTAACTATATATATTAATAGGTAAGTAATACTAATAATAGGGGTAAATACTAGATCTCTATTACATATTATTTAAGGTATAACTATTATAGGCTACCTAGTTAAAAAAGGTAGTAAATAGTCTCTACTAGGTGTGGAATACTTTTAGTGAATCGCTAGTTATTAGCCTAGTGAGGTTGCAGTAGAATTATAGTTAATCCGCTGCTGCATTATCAGGGTTAAGCCTAATAACGCTAATCAGTCCTACAATAGCTAGTATCGCAATAAGTATCTAAAGTAGTAGTAATATAAATTAGTACTTTATTATAAATAAAACTTATTATAAGTTACTTACTAAGGATATAAAGATATAATAAGAGGTAACACTTTATTAAGATACTAATATAAGCTTAAAGAACTTACTAATAAGTTTACTAATTATAATTAGCTAGTAATAAATAAAAGAGGTTATACCTATAAGAGATAAAGTAAGTAATAACTTACTCTCTATAACTATACTTAAAAGAGAGGAAAATCTAGCTACTATTTTAGTCTTACTAACTACTAATAACTCTACTAGTAATATAGTAGTTAATTTATTATTTAGTAGTAATAAAGAAGTAAGCTCTTACCTTTAGTAACTATATTAATAACTATACTAAAGTTAGTTATCTCCTTAGCTATCGTATTATTACCTATTAATTAACTTATTATTACTATAACTACTATAAATTTCTTATATAATAAGAAGTATTAACTTAGTACTATTATTATTACTATAGTATAATAAGTAGTTACTTATAATATAGTTGGTTAAATTAAAAGATTTTATTAGTTAGTTTATTGAAGTTAATAGGTAATATTAGTAATATAAAGATAGTACAAATAAAGCTCTTAAGTAGCTTTAAAGCTTATTATCTAGCCTTATAGTAATATAGTATATACTAAAAGAGTAACATAAGGAGAAAGGTATACCTCTATCTCTTATTAGCTAGATATAGAGGTTAATTAAGACTTTTATTCTTATATAGTAGTATTATAAGTATAGTAAATATAACTCTATTACTTTTAAGTAATAAAGTAAATTACTATATATTAAGTTAGATACTATAGGTAGTAAAGTTAATAATTTATTACCTTTTACTATTATTATTAGTAATTAAATAAGTAACCTTAAGAATAGAAGATTTAATTAGTTAACCTTACTTTAGTTATTATTATTATAGTATTAACCTTTATAGATACTATTAGATATTAAGGTTTAAATACCTTATATCTATATATAAAAGATAGTATATATATATTATAACCTAGGAATCTATTAGTAGCTAGTAGAGCCTAAAGGACCTTAGTTAAGACTACTAGATAGTAAGATACTTGAGGTGTAGGAGTGCGGCACAGCTAGCGGAATAGAAGAACTAAGGAAGGTTATATAATAGATTAACAGGGTTGCTAGTAATCTAAGCTGATCCCCCACCAGAGATCAAAAATATAGGATACTGATCCTATACTAAGGATTAGTAAAGGCAAGCAGTAATCTAAGAGTATACAATAAGATATAAGAATATTTATTCTACTTAGATAGATTACCTTCTATAGCTCTTTAGTAATTAACTTATAAAATATCCTTAGATAACTTTTAGACTTCTTATACCTACTTATCTTTATAAACTACTTCTTAAGCTATATAAGCTACTACCTATCTATTAACTACCTAACTAATTACTAAGTAACTAATATATTAGTAAGAATACTAGTAAGTATAATATTATTAATTATTATTATAGCCTTAACTATACTTTAATAGAAAACTTACTATTAGGAATCTAGCTATAATACTTTAATTACTTCTATTAGTAAGTTAACCTTATAATACTAATTAATAGTAAAACTATAATATCTTCTCTTAAGACTAACCTATCTTCAAGTATCCCTAAGACTCCTAGGTCTCTAGACTAGGAGCTTACCTAAGCTATAGATCTTAATAATAGACCTATAATACCTAAAGTTAATTTTAATAAAGATAGCAAGGCTATCCTTACTATAGACTAGTATATAGCTATGTATTAGATAGTTAAGAGGAATACTAGATATAATAAATAGCTAGCTAATATTATTAATAATAACATAGCCTAGATAAAATAACTTAAGGGAATTAATAACTATAACCTATAATAAATATAGTCTATTATTAATAATACCCTTACTAAGCTAGAAGCTAAAAATAGTAAAGCTATTGTACTTAGATAAGAAGTTAAGATACTCTAAGCTGCTACTAATATTATCTTAACCTTAGTTAAAGGATAAGACAAGCTTAAAATTAACTCTCTAGGAACCTATAATAGTAAAAGTAGATAGCTAAAAGGATTTCTAATCTAAGTTTATACCTATTAGATCTTTTATATTACTAACTTCTATAATAAGACTAAGAGAGTTATCTATACTAGTACCTTTCTATATAGTAAAGCACTCTTGTGGTTTAAGCTATTCTAGAAAGAATTTCTTAGGAATAATAGAGAACTAAGTATATACTCCTATAAGACTTAGTTAATCTTTAGAAGTATGATAGAATTTAAACAAGCCCTAAAGTTACTATTTTAAGACTCTAATAAAAAATAATAAGCTAAGCAAGACCTTATAAACCTTAAGTAAACTAAGGCTACCTCATACTATGTAGCTAAGTTCTAATAACTTATTACTAGACTTAATATTATAGATAAATCTCTGATCTTTATGTTCTACTAAGGACTTAAGGAAGATGTTAAAGATAAACTTGCTAAGATTGTTAGTACTCTAGAAGACTTCCTTAGATATATTAAACTTGCTATTAAGATTAATACCTACCTCTATAAATAGTAAAAAGAGAGAGGTAAGAACTAGTGACTAAATACTAATATAGGCAAGTACTATGCCTGAGAACTAAGGAACCCTAGTAACTACTAGTAAGAAAGAAATAATAACTAGTAGTAACTATAAAACTAACTAAGTATATTCTATAGATACTTTATAGGACCTATAGATGTTAGTGTGGCTAGGAAACAAGAGAACTAGCTACCTAAAGATATTAAAACTATTAAATACTATAACTATAAGAAAATAGGATACTATATTAGAGACTATTAATAACTAAAATAACTCTAGAATAAGGTACTAGTAGAAGGTAACTAATAAGTAAATATTACTTAAAAAAAGGTCTTATACTTATAACTCTTATAGACTACTTACTATAATAATAGCTGCCTAACTTACTAGGATAGTAAGAAATAAGTAAGCTAGTACCCTAAAGAACTTAAAAGTAAGACTATTATAATAAGTAAGAAGGCTCTATATAGCCTTAAGATACTTCAAGCTATTAACGTTATATAGTAACTTAAATAGCAAAACTAAGAAAAGATTATACACTTAATATAAGTCTAAGATACCCTAGAGATACTTAAAGATAAGATACCTTAGGACTAAGAAGTTATTAATATAATTAAAAAACGACTACCTAAGTAGATTTAAGCATAAGGTAACTCTATTTACTAACTTAACTTAGAAAATAAGTTTAACCAAGCCTTATATGAAGATGTTATTAGATCCTAAGGGAAACCTTAATAAGTTATTACTAGGACTATTATAGTAGCTAGGAAGGGAAAAAGGACCTCTTTTTCTCCTCCTTGACTTTGTTACTGTGAAACCACACCTGAGAGCACTATTAAAGTATGGGGAACTAGCTCTGACTAGGAGAAAAAATTAGAACCCTCTTTGGATGAATTTATACTACTAAGTAAGATAGAACGATAGATAGCTAAGTAGCTAATTAAGATAAGTTATATAAACCTACCTGTTACTAAACAGACTAGTATGAACTAGTGTATTTAGAACTAGGCTAATAATATTCTATCCTTATTACTCTTGCCTACCCCTAAATATTAATATAATTTTAATAAACTACTAGTATTATAAACCTATGTAGACTTTAGGGAAAACCTACTTATAATTAATACTAAAGAGGAAGCTAGAAAAGAAAGATAACTAGAAATTAGTAAGCATAGTAATAATTAGGAAGTATGCTTCTATAGGATAGAAGATACTAACCTTAAGTGCTACCCTATAATACTAACTAAAGAAGAACCTATATTTAGAGATAATAAATAACTTAATAGAAAAGACCTTTCATACTATAAGGTATTTTAGTTAGATTATATTTATAATAAATGCTTAATATATTAACTAAAGAAGAGGGAATACTCTTTCTTTTTATGATAATGTAATAACAAACCTACCGTAAAGGTTTATAAGAACTATGAAATTAGTATATAGGAAGTTAAGGAATACTGCTAGCTATAGCTTACCCTATAGCTAAGCTTAAAATACCCTATGCTATGTATTAACTACCTTATGGGATACTAGTCTAACTGCTTATTTGATAAATGCGTGCGCTACTATAAAGGAAAAGCATGAGTATAGAGAGAATAAATCAAAGGAGCCCCTAAGGAGTTCAAAAACTCCTTATACCACCTGTGAGAAAAGCACTAATAGCTGAGAATGATATAAAAAACCTTTATATAGTAACTAAGAGAGATAATAGCTACATTATTCTTACTATTTTAATTAATAGCTAGCCTACTAAGGTTATAATTAATAGTAGAGCATAAGCTAACCTTATCTTACCTAGGGTGGTAAATAAATAAAGTATTAAATAGGTATATAAGGAAGACCTATATACCCTATAGATAGTTAAAGGAGTATAAGTTTAGTATAGTAGAAGAACTATTAATAAGGAGACTGTATACCTCCCTTTAGTAATCTATAGCTAATACTAAGAACTTAACTTTAATATTACTAACTTAGGAACTATGGATGTGATTCTAGAAATCCTATAGCTATAAGAATACAACCCCAATATAAACTAGAGAATAGACTAACTCTAGTAGAGAGATTTAGCTATAAGGTAGTATTGCATGCTATAACCCCTAAGTAAACTCACGTAACTAAGGAAGTATGTTGCTTATATCAAAAAGATTAAACCTATACAAGATCAGAGTTCTATATCTATAAAGATTATAAATACGCTAGACAGGTAGGATAAATAAAGCCTAGAAGAAGACTAACTAAGATTAATACCTCTTAAATACTAGTAATATATATAACTATTTACTAAAGAACTAGAAATAGGACTACTAGAGTATAGACTATATAACTATAGGATCTAACTACTAGAAGTAAAATACCCTAAGCTTAAGCTAATTTATAGACTTAACCTAATAGAATAAGAAGCGCTTAATAAATAGCTAGATAAGAACCTAGTAAAAGGTTATATTAGACTATTAGACTTACTAGTAGGATATCTTATCCTATTTATACCTAAGAAGAATAGAAAACTATAACTATATATTAACTACTAGAAACTTAATAATATTATAAAGAAAAATAGCTACCTATTACCCCTTATCTTAAAACTATGAGATCTATTACATAGAGCAAACTAGTTTATAGCACTTAACCTTAAAGGTACTTATAACCTTATTAAAATTAAGGAAGGAGATAAATAGAAAACAGCATTCTAAATATATAGAGGACTATTTAAGACCCTTGTCATACCTTTTGGACTTACTAATATACCTACTATATTCTAAATAATAATTAACTATATACTTAGGGAGTATTTTAATATCTTTGTTATCTATTACCTTAATAACATCCTTATATTCTCTAAGAACCTTAAAAAATATAAGGAGTATATACATAAGGTACTTAAGAAGCTCTAAGAAGCAAAGCTTTTAGTTAAACTAGAGAAGAGTGAATTCTATACTTAGAAGGTAGACTACCTTAGATTTACTATTATACTAGGAGAAATCTAAATATAAGATAAGAAGGTTAAAGCAGTTAGGGACTAACTAATACCTACTAATATTAAGGAAATTTAATTGTTTCTAGGATTTGTTAATTTTTATTAATAATTCCTTAAGAACTATACTACCTATATTAGAGGATTGCAATAACTTATATATAAGGATACAGAGTTTAAGTGGATAGAAGAATGTGATAAATCCTTTAATAGAGTTAAGGAACTTATTATATCTAAACCAGTTACTAAGATTCTAGACCTAGACAAATCCTTTAAAGTTAAGACTGATGCCTTAGACTTTGCAATAAGAGGACAACTTAGATAACAAGATAAGGAAGAATAACTACACCTATATGTATTCTACTTAAAAGTATTTTATAGACCTAAATTAAACTACTAGATCTATAACAAAGAACTTATAGTAATCATTAAAGCATTTTAAGAATAGAAGTCTTATCTATTAGGAACAAAGTATCAGGTAATTATATACATAGATCATAAAAACCTTGCATACTTTACAACCTCCAAAGTCCTAAACAAATAATAAATTTGATAGTTAGAATTCCTATTAGAATATAACTTTAAGATTATCTATTATAAAGGAACAGAGAATAAAAGAGCTAACGCTCTTAGCTAATGACTGGACCTTGAAGTCTTAATACTAGAGGAAACATAGGTTATCCTTAAACACAACAAGAACGGTAATATTATTCTAGTATAAAAACTTATTATAATTAGTATATGCATTAATACTAGCTTAACTAGTAGAATAATAGATAACTAGATAAATAAGATACATAGTGCTAGAGTATATAAATACTAAGGAGTAATAAAAACTTTTAAAAGAATTTAATAATACTATAACAGGTAAGTTATATAAGAATAAGTAGGTTTAGTAATTAAGGACTATAAGCTATATAAAAAGAGTAAGAACAGCCCTTATAAGCTATATAGGTATATTTAACTATTACTAGTACCCCTAGAGGTATAGTACTTAATTTCTTTAGACTTTATTATTAAATTACCTAAGTTAAGAGAACTACTTATAAAGGCATAGTATGATAGTATCCTTATTATTATTAACTAACTTATGAAGTATGCTTACTTTATCCTATACCTCAAAGCTAGTATAGCTAAGGACCTTATATATACTTTCCTTAAGTATATCATTAGTAATTATAGCTTACTAAAAGAAATTGTGTTAGATAGAGATAAGCTATTTACTTTGAAGTTTTAGAAGTTTCTGATTTTATAACTTAGCTTAGACTATAAACTATGTACCTCTTTCTATCTATAAACTAATAAGTAAATAAAAAGAATTAACTAGATACTTAAATAGTATCTCTAATATTATATTAATTATAACTAAGATAATTAGGTACTACTGCTACTTATAGCTTAATTTACTTATAATAGTGCTATTAGAGAAAGTACTAGAAACTTACTATTCTACTTAAACTATGGATTTGAACTAACTACCTATAGAGAACCTTGTAAAGGACTATAAGTACTAAAAGCTATGGCTAATGTTACCAAACTTAGAGAAATTTAAGATAAAGTAGCTCTAGATTTAGAATTTGTTAGATAATAAATAAAGAAATATACTGACCCTTTAAGGATTAAGGGACTAACTTTTAAAGAGGGGGATAGTATATACCTTGTATACTAAAATATTAAAACTAAACAGCTTAGTAACAAACTTAACTATAAGAAATTAGGACCTTTTAGAATCTTATAGAAAATTTTAGATATTAACTATAAACTTAACTTACTAAATATAATAAAGATTTACCTAGTCTTTTATATTATACTACTTAAACTAGTACTATAAGGATTAAATATAAATAACTATATTATTATTAAAACTAATAAACTAGAGTATAAAGTTAAAAGAATTATTAATAGATACTATAAAAATAATAAAGAATAGTACCTTATTGAATAAAAAAGATATAAGTATAAAGATAACTTATAAGAACTAGTTAAGAACCTCTAATATTACTAGGTAGAGGTCTAATAGTACTACAAAGGGGACTTAGTAGACCTAGGTCCATAAACTTAAGACCTACCTCTAGTAAGCTCTAGTCAATTACATTGCTAGTACCCCAGGCAGCTAAGTTATTTTTAACTTTAGCCTCTATCTCAGCTACCTCACAATCCTTGGCCTCTAACTTATCTAAAGATTACATACCCTAATAAATTAACTCTAAACCTCTCTCCTTTAGAAAATGCTTCTGCTTCTGTAGATAGGATAAGTGACCTAGTGTAATAGCAAGCTAAGTCTAGAGAATCTCTATCTCCTCCTTTGCTTTCTACTCCTCTTCTTCTACTTTTCACTGCTCTATTATATAACAGTTTACTAGGAAAAAGATCAGTAGTTATAAGGATAATAAAAAAGAAGGAATACTTATAAGTATTTACTATATTATTTCTATTATACTAGGTATAACTAAAATAAATATACTTACTATATTATAATAACTCTTTAGCTATTTTATAAACCTTATTTAACTTAAAATAATAAGTATAAGGTATAACGTTAACTTTATAGCGCTGAACTACTTTAGTAAGGGAATAATGTTTATAGGTTTTCTAGGAAATCTTAGAATCTACTTTTCTTTTACTTATATAACTAGATATAGTATTAGTATTATTAAGGAAGCATGATTAATAACTTCCTAACCTAAGAGAAACTACTTACTTATAGTAACCTTAGAGATAAGGCCTTTTAGGGGGAGACCTAATATTATAACCTAGGAATCTATTAGTAGCTAGTATAGCTTAAAGGACCCTAGTTAAGACTACTAGACAGTAAGATACTTAAGGTATAGAAGTACAGCACAGCTAGTAGAACAGAAAAACTAAGGAAGGTCACATAACAGATTAACAGGGTTACTAGTAATCCAAGCTAATCCCCTACTAGGGATTAAAAATATAGAATACTAATCCTATACCAAGAATTAGTAAAGGCAAGCAGTGATTTAAGAGTATATAGTAAGATATAAGGATGTTTATTCTACTTAGATGAATTACCTTCTATAGCTCTTTAGTAATTAACTTATAAAATATCCTTAGATAACTTTTAGACTTCTTATACCTACTTATCTTTGTAAACTACTTCTCAAGCTATACAAGCTACTACCTATCTATTGACTACCTGACTAATCACTGAGTGACCAATACGTCAGCAAGAACGCTAGCGAGTACAACACTGTTAATTATTATTACAGCCTCAGCTATACTTTAGTAGAAAACCCACTATTAGGAATCTAGCTATAACAATATAATAATAAAGTGAATTATATAACACAGTATTAATAGTACTGTATATACTATATATACTAGATAACTATATATTTACTTAGAAAACGCTTATATATTATAAATATATAGGATATCTATATATAAAGAATAGTTCCTTTAAGTAAGAACTATCTATCCAAGGAGAAATCTAGGAAATAAGAATACAGTTATAAACTATATAACTAAGATGTTTTAGAAAACAACGTATAAGAATATAGTTATAAACTATATAACCAAGGTATTTTAGATAATAACCTAGAATATCTAAGAAATCCTTAGAATATATAGAAAATAAGTATAAATAAACCTCTTATATCCCTTATATCTAGCTAGATAGCAAGGTAAATAAAAAGCTCTTCTATTATATTAAAACAATATATATCTTATTTTATCTCTTATCTCTTATCTCTAACCTTATTACCCCTCATAGCCTCTAATAGATACTAGTCTTTTTATATCCTTACCTCTATAGCTAATTACTACTTCTTCTCTACTTCTCTACCTAAGTTAATATATCCCTTAATTTATATATAACTAATACCTTAAAGATAATAATAACAATACCTTTAACTTTAATAGATTATATAGTAATAGAGTTAATAATCTAATTAAAGTAGTAGATAATAGGTTATTAATAGTATTATTATAGGAATCACAGAGGTTTGTAATATAGTTAACCGTATATATCAATAGGCAAGTAACGCTAATAATAGGGGTAAATACCAGATCTCTATTATGCGTTGTTGTTAGGTGTAACTATCGTAGGCCGCCCGGTTGAAAAGGGCGGTAAATACTCCCCACCAGGTGTGGAGTGCCTTCGGCGAATCGCCGGTTATTGACCTGGTGGGGTTGCGGCGGAATTACGGTTAATCCGCCGCCGCGTTATCGGGGTTAAGCCCGATAACGCCGATCAGTCCCGCAATGGCTAGCATCGCAACAATTATATAATAGTAATAAGAAGTAATAAAGTAATAAGAAGTAATAATATAGTAAGGCTAGTAGTAGGTAAAGTAGTAAGGCTAAATAAGTAGTTACTTAAGGAGGATTTCTTTTAACTATTAATAATATATATATATATATATTTTACTATTACCTTAATAGTAGTACTTTCTTAACTATAGAGATAACTTGAACTTTATCTTTATTAATAATAATTATACTACTATTAATTAATCTTTTATTATTAAATATATATTATATATTATTCAAGTTAATAAAAGAATAGTAAAAGTAGCTTTCTATCTATTTTATCTTATAACTAACCTCTACTATATAGTTATAAAGTAGCTTCTTAAAGTCTTATATATTCTCTATATCTCTATTTTAGATAGAATACTACTTATAAAGAAGCTTCTTAAGGTTACTAAATACTTCCTTAATAGAGTTAAAGTTAGGTAAGTATAGTAATAAATATAATAGATATATACTAACTAATTTATATACCTCTTAAATATCTTATTAGTAATAAAAGCTAGTATTATCTATTATAATAACTAATTTTATAGTAAAAAAGGTACTATACTTAGGTAGTACTCTCTCTTAAATCTATACTAAAAACCTATTACTATTAGTTATACCTAGGTATATTAATATATTAAAGATCTTATTTATTATAAGAGCTAGTAAGACTTAATACTACTACCTATATTTAAGTTTATCCTTATAATAAGGTACTAAGCCTTTTACTACTTAGCCTATTCTTTATATACTAATATACTTATCTATACCTAATTTATTAATAAAGATTAATTACTCCAGGTAATATTAATAGATAGTATATACTTAGGTATATTATAATATATTATTTCTCTAAGTAATAATAATATAGATAGATTTTAATAATTACTTAATATCTTAAAGCTACTAACTAATTATTAACTTATAAACCTCTATAGTATATTACTTATAGAGAAAGTTTTATATCTCTTTAAAGCTAAGGTTATTATAATATATAAAAAGCTCTAATAACTTATATAGTTATTATACTTCTAACTTTATATAACTTAGTTTACTTAAAATATATACTCTTACTTATCTTATTATTTTATATTAATATTACTATTATTTAATTATATATACACTATAGCTTATTTATATTATAATCTTAATATCTATTTTTTTCTCTAAAGTCTTTAGTATTTATACTAACTTTCTTTAATTATTCTTATTTAGTTATAATATTATTATATTTATTTAATCTAATATATAACACCTTATTTTATCTCTTATCTTATTTAATTAAGAATAGTAATAGTAATATAAAGATATTATAAACTTTAAAAACTTTAGAAGCTTAAGAGCTAAGAGGTAATCTAAGGGCTAAGAAGTAATTAAGCCTTCTTATTTCTATTAAGCTACTACTCTTATTAAAGTCTAAGATTTAATTAGCTAGCTAATAAATTAACTAATAAAGAGCCTTATATAGGTCTCTAGGGTAAGAATATTATAGACTTTAGGGCTTATATAGCTTACTTACTCTTATATACTATAATAATAAGTAATAAGGCTATGTATTAGCACAGTCTATATAATTTCTTCATTAGGGTAGTAAGAGGGCTAAGAGGTATTAATTACTAATAAATTAACTAGTAAAGAGCCCTATATAGGTCTAAATAGCCTTACTTTTAGTATTAGCAGTAGGTAACTTCAAAAGAGGGATTACCTGATGTTTGGATATGGCAGATTTCTGAATCTGGCAGCCAAAAATCGCGATTTTTCATGGGGTTGCATTGGTGGGTTGCTAACGCACAGACGAAAAAGTAGGTTTTCGACACTGCCAATGCAACAGACTGTATTTCTTCTTTTTTTTTTCCCCCGCCAATTTGTTTACATCCTTCTCGCCCAAGCTCCCTGCATGACTTGGAGCTTACAGGCATACGAGTTCTCTCATCTGGTTCCTGTTTCCCTTCGTTAGTGCCAATTTCTCCGCACTGAGGTCGTTTAGACTCGGAATGAAGTGTCACATCCCTGGTGGGTTCCGTTTGGAGCCTCGCACGCAGATTGGATTAGACTCTATCAATCGTCACTTGGCGCCTGTGTGAAATCCGTACTCTCACTCCTCCCCACACCAGAGCCATGGCTGAATATGTGCACTTTTAGCCTGAATGCGACAGACAGTTCCCTCGTCGCTACCAGCTCTCTGCCCCAAAAGGCGTTCTCATGAATGATGGAACCAACAAGATCCGAGTCGTGGAAGAATTTCCCATTGCTGCCGACTTCCGCAGATCTGGGAACGATGCCTGCCTTGACGCGCGTGATGAGGCGGTTTTCTTTCTTATAAGCCAGTCCCCTTCCGATCTTACCTCGGAGCGAGTGGTGAAGCGAGTGCTTCTTCTGTAGCTGGTTATCCTCGCCAGCAGCACCTCTTTCCACCGGTAGCGAAATCATGTGGAACCTTCTTCTCCTTGCGTCCCTTGGCCTCGTCACCGCCGAGGACGGCCTTGACGGCTGGTTACGCTATGCCAGGCTGCCTGACTGCAAGTCCGCCGGCGTCGCCGACTCCTTGCCCTCCACCGTTGTCGGTCTCAATGTTACTGAGAACGGCCCAATCTCCTCTGCCCTGTCGGAGTTGACAAAGGGTTACCAGGGCATTTTCGGCAAGGATGTCTCTGTCGGCGAGGACGCTTGCGCTGGCTCTTCCGTCGTTGTCGCCACCCTGGACGACTACATCGCGGCCTGTGGAAGTGAGGGTATCGAGGCTGACCTCATTGAAGATGGCTTCTGGTTAAGTATCAAGGGTGGTGGTGTCAAGATCTTGGGTCAGAACGAGAGGGGAACCCTTTACGGCGCCTTCGAGTACCTGAGCCTGTTGGCCCAGGGAAATTTCACCGAAACTGCCTACGCGACCAACCCTTCTGCTCCTGTCCGATGGGCAAACCAATGGGACAACATGGATGGCACGGGAACTCATGGTAGCATTGAGCGCGGTGTAAGTTGCATCCTCCCTCTCCATGTTCCCTTGATGGGACCTACGTCTGACTTGTCTAGTACGGAGGTGTCTCCATCTTCTTCGAAAATCTCAAGGTCGTCACCGACATGACCCGCGTCTCCCAATACGGTCGCTTGTTGGCTTCAACTCGCATCAACGGAATCATCGTTAACAACGTCAACGCCAACCCCATTCTTCTCTCGCCGGAGAACATGGACGGACTGAAGAGGATCGCCGATGCTTTTCGCCCCTGGGGTGTCCAGGTCGGTATCTCACTCAATTTCGCCTCACCCCAGACTTACGGTGGACTCTCGACGTTCGACCCCCTCGACGATACAGTCATTGCCTGGTGGGGCCGCATCACGGACGAGCTCTATGCCCGCATCCCCGACCTGGCCGGTTACCTCGTCAAGGCCAACTCCGAGGGCCAGCCCGGCCCCCTGACCTACAACAGGACGCTTGCCGATGGCGCCAATCTCTTTGCCAGAGAGCTGAAGAACCACGGCTCCAAGAAGGGCATCGTCATGTTCAGAGCCTTCGTCTACGACCATCTCACCCTGAACCAGTCTGACTGGCACGCTGACCGCGCCAACGCCCAGGTTGAGTTTTTCAAGCACCTCGACGGCCAGTTTGATGATAATGTCATCGTTCAGATCAAGTATGGCGCCATCGACTTCCAGGTCCGGGAGCCCGTGTCACCCCTATTCGCGAACCTCAAAGAGACCAGCATGGCTATTGAGCTGCAGATCTCCCAAGAGTATCTTGGCCAGCAGGACCATTTAGTCTACCTGCCTCCTCTCTGGAAGACCATCCTTGACTTTGACCTGCGCATTGACGGCCAGCCTTCTCCTGTTCGTGACATCCTATCTGGCAAGCGCCTCAACCGGCCTCTTGGTGGCTACGCTGGAGTCATCAACGTCGGCGCTAACTCTACCTGGCTCGGAAGCCATCTAGCCATGTCCAATCTCTACGCTTACGGCAGACTGGCGTGGAATCCCACAGACGATGCTGTTGCCATTGTCCAGGACTGGTCGCGTCTGACCTTTGGCCTCAGCCGCAAGGTCGTCGACACTATTACAAGCATGTCCATGGAGAGCTGGCCCGCCTACGAGAACTACAGCGGAAACCTCGGTATCCAAACTCTTACCGACATTCTCTACGCCCACTACGGTCCTAGGTAAGCACTTCCTTTAGACCCCCCAATGCACGGCGTTCATCGAGACTGACTTCAAGCGCAGCCCGAGAAGCCAAGACGGCAACAGCTGGGGCCAGTGGACCCGCGCCGATGGCGATAGCATTGGCATGGACCGTACCGTTAAGAACGGCACCGGTAATGCGGGCATGTACCCTCCTGAGGTTGCGGCCATGTATGAGGAGATCGAGACGACCCCCGACGATCTTCTATTGTGGTTCCACCACGTGCCCTACACGCACGTGCTGAAGAGCGGCAAAACCGTCATCCAGCACTTCTACGACGCGCATTACAAAGGATCTGCGACGGCCCAGACGTTCGTGCCGCAATGGGAGTCCCTCAAGGGCCTCATCGACGAGGAGCGCTACGAGCACGTACTCTACAAACTACAGTACCAGGCCGGCCACTCGCTCGTCTGGCGTGACTCCATCAACAACTTTTACTGGAACAAGTCGAGCATTCCCGACGAGGCGGGTCGCGTGGGCAACTACAAGTACCGGATCGAGGCCGAGCATATGGACCTCGAGGGGTACAAGGTCGTTAACGTCGACCCCTTTGAGGCGGCATCCGGGTACAAGGCAATCGTGACGACCTCCAACACGACGGCGGGGACAGCCTCGACGATTGTCGGTTTTGAGACCGGCACATACACGCTCGCCGTCAACTACTTTGATGTCATCCGCGGCAAGTGCTCGTACGCCGCTTACATCAACGACGTGATCGTTGGTCAGTGGAGGGGTGACAGTGAAGAGAAGCTAGGCCACTGGCCGTCCGAGTTCCTGGATGGGCACTCAGCCATCCGCGTCAACTTTCCTGGCGTTAAGGTCACCAAGGGCGACACTCTGAAGATTGTCGGAACGCCCGACGGTCCCGAGGTAGCGCCCCTGGACTATGTCAGCTTCTTGCCCAACGGTATCATTGACTAGGGTCAGCCATCTCTGATGACGATGACGATGATGCATACCGAGCAAGTAAATATGGCTGTGCAGTTATTGAAGCTAATGATTGATGAATAAATGTGTTGATGCTGCTTCAAACACATCAATCAATGAGATCCTGTGTGCGACTGTCTGTGTGATGTGCCCGACCGTGACTTGGTACTGGGTGAGTTTGATCTTGGTTAATATTTGTTAGCAAACCCCACATTTCATCATACTTGCATGCATCTGAGAATTTGAGTTCTTTTCAACCTTGCCAACCCCCATACGCCAACCCTTAAACTCATGTAGAAAGACAGCTTTGACCTGCTGATTCGTTGGTACAAGCCACAGGCTCCTCCCCAAGTGAACCGGTAAAAGATACCACCCGGGGCGGCGGTGCACCAGGGCTGGAAAGCCTCACGAAAACCAAGCAAAAGCTTACATCGTGAATCCTCCACCCTCGCATTTCAGTGCCCACCCTGATTGGACAAGGCAGAACTAACACATCATTCTAGATTCGAACCATGCTCCCCACGCCAGACACATCGCACGTCCCCTTCGAGCGAGTTTACGAGCCGGCCGAGGACTCTTACCTCCTCCTAGACACACTCTCCGCCCCCTCCGAGACCGAGTTCCTCACCTCCCGCTTCGGCGCTTCAGCGCCCCTCGTCGTGGAGATCGGCTCCGGCTCCGGCGTTGTGATCGCATTCATCGCCGCGCACGCCCGCACCCTCTTCGGCACAGCCTCCGTGCTCACCTTGGGTATCGACCTCAATGGGCACGCCTGCAAGGCCACGGATGCCACCGTCCTCCGCGCTCACGCCGAGAACCTGACCACCTCCTCGCAGGCCTGGCTCGGTGCCGCCATGGGGGACCTCACGGCCCCGCTGAGGGAGCAGAGCGTTGACGTGCTGGTCTTCAACCCACCGTATGTTCCGTCCCCCGAACTCCCTGCGCAGGCGTCCGCCGCGCTGGTCGCGGGCGGCGAGAAGACGACGTTTGATGAGGACTCATATCTGCTCTCGCTGTCGTATGCCGGCGGGCGGGATGGGATGGAGACAACGGACCGGCTGATTGAGATGCTGCGCGGGGTGTTGTCGGAGAGGGGATGTGCCTACATCTTGTTGTGTGCGCAGAACAGGCCAGAGGAGGTTAAGGCCCGGATCGAGGGGTTTGGGGCGGCATGGAGGGCCGTCACGGTGGGGGAGAGCGGGAAGAAGGCCGGATGGGAGAAGCTGCAGATCATCAGGGTGTGGAGGGAAGAAAGGCGGCATGACCCATAAGCTGGGAACGTGAATCTAATTCGGCCTTCTCATCTGGACTTCTATTCGTGCGTGCGCAAGATGCAGTGCTCTGAACAGGACATCCGTCGCCTGCATTGCCTTGCCGGAGCACCTTTTCATACTCGAAGTGTATTCTTGATTTCCCTACCTCCCCTCCCAAACGCCTAGAGAGTAGCCGGTTCGTCTTGATGTATAAGATGCTTTTTTTTGTGGCAACAGCTGGTAACAAGCGCAAGGCCCAAATGTGAAGGTGATTGCGGGTTTCGTCGTGTCTGAGGGGCCGCAATGATTCCCCCCCTCTCCAAGTCATCTCCAGGCATCGGCCTTCTCGACTTTTCCCAGGCGTATTAACAAACTTCCTCAGCGCCCGTCGAACCTCGTATGTGCCGATGCCAACCCCCTTCCCCGGGGGGATGACACATCTTGCTCGAAAGGTGATCCATGACCGACTTAACCCCGTCCGCGACCGCGACCACGGCCACCGCCCCTTCCCCTTCCCCTGGGCCCGCCCCTGCCGCCACGTGCGCCAGTGCCGCGGTCGGCCTCCTTGCGCGCCTTGTTCTTGGGCTTCGGCGCGTCGTCGATGAGCAGTGTGTCTAGCGGCAGAGAGTCGGGCAAGATAAAGTATCGGATCGTCGAGCCTCGGATGTTCATTGTGTCGAGCGAGACGGCGTCCTGGCCCTTGGGTGTCATCTTCACCGTGCGCAGCGCCGTATTCATTTGCGGCGAGACTGAGGTGATGGTGCCATGGATAATGGTACCTGTTTATTGCGGACGCGTTAGCTGATGCCCAAATGGCGGCACATCTTGCACTAAACTGCGCTGTTGGTAGGCAGAGAAGATTGGGTATTGTGTTGCCTACCATTTTTGAGCTCGATTGTCACCGTCTCGTTGGCGCACTTCATCAAAAATCTGATGGGAAACTCATGTCAGCTTCTTCCTTTAGCCTGGATTACGTCGGACTTGACAGCGAGAGGGCTCAGCACTCGCACCAAGTATAATGGCAAGCGTAGGGAATTATTGACATACCTTACAAGCTTCATGTTGTTGGCGGTGGCGGCGATGTCAGCTCGTCGCGTATGTCGTTCGTTGAAATGGGGAGTCGGCTGGATGCTGAAATGTCGCGACTCGGACGTAAACCTGACATTCCCAAGGTCCCAGAAGGCTGAAGCTTCGGAAAAGTTCCTATCCCGTATCTGGAAGTGGGGCCGTGGCCTAGGTGTGCTGGCCACCGCCTCACCGGCCAGCACTGTTCACGTGACCTTTGGCAAACGACTTTCCCACCTGCCTACCTACCTAGGTACCTACTTGCCTAGGTAACTACGGTAAGATACCTAGGTAGGTAGGTATATCAGTATTGTGATAATGGCCTCAAAGTATCAACCCGAGGTTGCCTCTCTCTAACAACGGTAGCGGACGAACACATATCGAAAAAGGAGACCTCTATATCGGGGTCACATCACATTACACATTAAAGGTAGTTCTATGCTATGTCTGAGTGGGGATATGTGTACCCGAAAACTCGGGCTCTGTGTCTTCTTCATTACCCAGCCGTAACGTGTCTGTACGGATGCCCTTGGCCACGATGCAACACAAACCTTTCCACCATGGTACCCCAACTTGGGAGCTCCCACTTATTTCTCGCTGCTCTCACTTGTGAGCTCGCAATCTCTATGTGTAAGCTGCTAATGGTGTTTGCGGATTTCTCAACTCCATCCTCGCCGACAACATGAAATCGGAGGTGCTCCTCAAGGTAAGGCCCGGTGTCCTCAGGATCAAGTCCAGAGATGACTCCTGCTAACGCCAGGCGCATCAAAGCAAATGTCAGAGGGACAGTCCCCGACACATGGCTATTCGATCCCATGTTCTTCATCGCAAATACCGGCATCAATCCCATAAAATTGGGTGCGGCTGACCAAGAGTTCGTGTCTTCGGGGGCATTGTCCAGGAAGAAATGAATGACAAAAGAGCCATCCAGTGCCCCATTCTTTACATGTATGTTGGCAACCCATTCGGTGTACATGTTGTCTTCCGTAACCACTTTGGCAACGAGTTCTGGATTATTCGAAAAATCCATCGCATGGCTACTTGAAATAGGGTTTTTCGGAACCTGCACAAGAGCATTCCTGTCCCTCCCGGCGTTGGCTCTTTCTCGCTCTTGGGCCAAGTTGGAGGGGCTAGATGACCCATAAAGCCGGTTAATGATTTCAATGAGGCGCGCCTGGTCTTCGGCCAGACCATTCCCAGGACTGAAACTGATCTCAGCGTACGAATATCCGAAAGCCAAGGTATCCCTTGCCATTTCCGAATTCCAGAAAGTGCCGTTTACATCTGCGTAGAAGGGCTTGAGTTCCGTAAACATATCTTGAACGTGTCCTGGCGGCATTGTGAAAGAGTGCTCCATTGCGACTTGGGGAGATACCCATGACGTTGGGTACAACACTTGCCACATTGCAATGATTCTGTCCACCATCGTATGGTGTAGAAAGAAGACAGGGTCAAATGCCGAGTATTGGATATAGAAGAGATGACCGCGGTTGCCAACCAGGACATGCATGGCGTCGTGAAGCGACTCTACGGAGTCATATTGGGATTGGTTTGTTGCGGTGCCCCAGTATTTGTTGCTGAAAGGTCCGTAGTCCTTGTAATTCGACAGAAGTGCGTACAGCCGTTGCTGAAGTGCTGGCCTGGCACGCTCAATTGAGTGTGCAACGCTCTGATTGTCTGATGTCTCGAAGGGCGCTCTCTTGGTCTCTGTCCATCGCGGAAACTTGAACTGTCAGTAAGCATGCTTGCATACCGACTGAGTACCATGGCTTACATCGCCTTCAGAAAAAACTTCTGGATCAAGCGGCCGAAACTTGTAACTATACAGCGGGTTTGCAATGAACTGCCATCCTTTCGGGCCGTTCACTTGGATCCCAGGTTCTTCGAATTCGGGTAAGTAGGTCGTCTCTCCTAGTGGCGGCGGCGTTGCCCAATCCCAGTAAGGAATGCGAAAGTCGTCTGCAGCAGCTTGGTAGAAGACACGCTCCATAGGGTCTAGGAACCACGAGGCGATCAACTGAACGAGCTGGAAGAGAACTTGCTGCCATGATGTCAGTGATCATGCCCTACATAGACAAACTCAGTAAATAGAACAGGGTGATATCTGACCTCGTACAATGCAAGATATGGACGGTGCCACGATGGAAACAGAACAGACATGTGCGTGCAATAGCCTCTGTTCTCACCTCCTGCCACTCCTGGGACGCCATTCCAGGGAACGAAGGGAACACCATGAATACCTGCGAAAGATCAAAGATGTGTCTAGTTGCATTGAACCAAGATACTTACCAGCAATTTGGTACCACGATAGCTCTTCTTTCTGGTCCGTGTACTGTAACATACTGGATGCAAGGAGGAACAGGTTCCATTTAAAGGGGTTTTGTTTCATCTGCCTGATCTCTTGCCGGACAGGAACGGTTCCGTTGTTGGAGGGTAACTTGGTGACGATGACGGGTTGCTCCGTCTGGCGTTTGAATAGCTTCCTCACGTCGAAACCATAATCGTACTCTGGTGAATACGGTGTGGCCAATACGATCGTGGCCACGAGGAGCATGGACAGTAACAAGGCGATTCGAGACGCCATCGCCACGCGCCTTTGACGGCAGCCAGCCAGTATCAAGGCCAAATTATGAGACGAAGGTCCAAGTGGGATGTAGTATTCGATCTTTGGGGGTGGTAGGAGTGAATAGAGATGGAGTAGCCCAAGATGGGATGTCCAAGTCAACTAGGCCTCTTCTGTAGCAACGCGATTACCGGGAAGAGAGCCAGGTCGAATGAAGTCAAGGAATACTTTTGGTCACTGTTCGAGATGGTGGAATCTTTCCGGTCTTAACTTCTGCCAGATCCGTCATTACAGGTGCGGCAAGAGCTGAAGACGTGAAAGCGAAGGCGGCCAAGAGGACTGGGGGGATGATGGTATTGGAAAAGGGGCAAGACCCGAGACCGAAAACATTTGAATAGCTGACAAACAAAAAAAAGTAGCGCGAGGCACGCTGCATAGCCGTGATGAGCCGGCGTATGCGTCAGGTGGGCGATTCGTTCGTAACCGCCTCTTGACCGAGGAAGTGACTTTGTCTTCAGCCAGAAGTAAACCAGGACGTACCGAAGTGTAAGAATTATCCAGTATCAGGAAAGAGCAATGACGTATCCCGCGCGTTTAGGAAGATGTCGTGGGCAGGTACGGTTTCATGCCATTTATCTGTACACGGTTTCAACATCACAAGCCGTGGCATGCCTTCCCTGGTAGCCAGGTGTTAAGCCCAGTTTTTACAGGAGGTGCATCTTGACCAAGACCACTCAGCTGAAACTCTTTGACTACCTACCTAGCTGTGGCGTTCACCAAGAATACAGCGCAATGTCCCATACAATAGTCAGGTGAGGGCAGATAGGAGGTCGCTTCGACTAGCCGTCAAGGAAGGATCTAAACGGGGCAGGATCTCTTGTCTTAACTTCAGAGGTCTGGGCCAGCTCTGGCCATAGAATGCGAGATGTACTCGTAGTACCTACCTCCCCCTCCATCCTATTCGTAACAGACACTTATCGGGCGAAAAAGGCCTTGTAAATAGGCTTCAGGAGGAGGCAGCCGGCCTCACCCTCGAACAAGATTACCTCCAGAAGCAATCGTACGACTGACCTGGAGTGGTTTGGGGAATCCGAAAACGTAACAACTCTTTTCGCCGACAAGTACCCTTGCTTGTCTGCACACTCCCTAGGAACCATGACCCTGTGTATCGCTGCCGGCGTGTATGCCCACGCTGCTTTTCCAGGTTCGGGCCGTGACCGATCCTTACATACGCTCCATACATCACGGACACCGACGTCGTTTGTACAACATCAGACATGCAAGTTTGCGAGACTCGGTCACCTGCACCATACAAACGCCTTTGTATCCAGTACACAGAGATGTCGGGATGCCTTGGCATGCGTTCATGTTCGCACCGTATCGCTGTTTGTCCAACATCTCGAGCTTTCGGTTCCAGTCGTTGTTGACGATATCCAAATGTGCGATGTATTCTGTACCATGGTTTGGAGATGGCGATCAACTCCATCTAATCAAATCACGAAGCACTCGTGTGTACCGAGCTTTTGTCTATAATTGCATGGTCAACAATCATGATTGAATTACACGGTAGCCCCCTCCCACACTCCTTGCTCTGCCAAACGCCGTCCATCTAAGGTAATGATAACATGGGCTTCAGTGGGCCCTTGCGAGGTGCGTCGCGAGAGTCAACACGGTACTTCAGTTTGACACCCATAGCCGCTAGTTCCACATCCAGGAACTTCAGCGCACCTGGGACGACAACAACCGTAGTGTTCTCGCCTCCAACCCACTGGTTACCCTGTCCGTCCTCCCAGATCTCACCCTCAATCTTGGCGGCGCTCTCCGCATCACCGGTGTCAATACGGGTTGCGCAGTTCCTGCAGCGAACTGTCGTGACCTGTTTCTTCTTACCAACGAAAGGCGAAACCGTCGGCTGGACTGAGAGGAACGAACCGCAGCTTCGGCAGATCCAAGATCGTGTGTAATCTGAACAGTTGAGCAGACGGTCCTGCAGGAGGAAGGCCGTGCCGTGAGCGAGCAGCGCGTCACGCTCCATCTCTCCCACACGAATACCACCACCACGTTTTCTGCCCTTAATAGGTTGACCAGTCGTAGGGACGACGGGTCCCGTTGTTCGCACCTGGTACTTATCGTTGACCATGTGACGCAGACGCTGGTAGTAAACAACACCGACGTAGATGTCCGCCGCCAGTTCCTCTCCGGTAATACCAGAGTACATGGGTTCGTTGCCGTGGTAGTTGTATCCAGCCTTCATCAGCTGGTGACCGAAGTAGTCGGCAGCAGTGTTCTCCTCGTTGAATTTGAATGGTGTCGAATCTTGCGCCAGCCCGTGGAGAGCACCCGCCTTTCCAGCAAGTGACTCAACAAACATACCGATGGTCATACGGGAGGGGAAAGCGTGCGGGTTGATGATGACATCGGGCTGTATGCCAGATTCGGAGAAAGGCATATCGACGGCGGGCCACTTCTGGGAAGCAACACCCTTCTGTCCATGACGGGAAGAGAACTTGTCACCGATGACTGGCGACCGAGGAATTCTTAGTTTGATGGAGATCGTCTGAGCAGGCTCGTTACCCGTCTCACTGCCGATCACGCGCACCTCCTCGACGAAAGCGATCTCCGATTCCTTGTACTTCTCGTAATGCGTCTGGTTGTCTAGGTTGATCAACTTGCCGCTGTAGTCGGCTGACACTGTGTGCCATGCGCAGAGAACATCTCCTTCTTGAACCAGTCGGCCGACGTAGGGCAAACCATCCTCGTCAAGCTGACCACGGTAGTGTCCCTTGACAAAGCTACCCGGGGCGAAACCAAATAGCTTTGAAATGTTCTTGACGGCTCGAGTTCGCGATTCGTCCTTGAGTGTGATCTTCTTCGTCTTGTAAATGGTGCCATGTCCGAATCCTCTTTCGTGTGCTGACTTGTTCAGAATCATGGCATCGTCCATGTCGTAACCGGTGTATGAAATGACCGCCACAACAGCATTGAAGCCATTGGGGAAGTTGTCGAACCCGTAAGCGTTGTGCAGAGGCGATCGTACAACGGGCGTCTGACCGCTCTGCAGCCGGTACATTTTGTTGTCCGTTCGGTATCGCAGAGCGGTTGCTGGTGTTCCCATGGTTTGTTTACCCATCTGACACTGGTACATATTTCTGGGGGACTGGTTGAAGTCCGAGAACGGTGTCATGTTGGCAAGAATAGAAAGCATGTTCGTGGGTGTGAACTCCACGTGCGTAGACTCTCCAGACACGATTTCGTTTTCAACGACAGCGATGGACATGTAAGGCTGCTCATGAGGGCCAACAAAATCCTCCTTGTCGAGGGGAAGATACTTGACGGGCCTGACCATACGCGCGGGCGCGGACGCCAGATAAATACCAGGGTAAGAGCCGCCATTGGAAGGAGGAACGTATCCAACCTCGAGTTGCAAAGGCACACCATGAGTGCCCTCGACCTTCCAGTAGCGGAGAGTGTCTGCAATTCTCAGAGATTCGCGAGGTGTACAGAAGCCAACAATTCTGCCGTCAAGCATAATGACGACGCTCTCATCTGTCGCGGCGGAGGATGTCTCCACTGCACCCAGCTCCGCGACAAGACCGGGAATCTTGGAGGCATCAACGGCTTCCGTCATAATTTTGCACTTGTGAGCCAAATGATTCAGCAAGCCACAAGGGGCACCATCAGGTGTGTGTACCGGGCACATGAAGCCCCAAGACTCAGGCAAAAGTTTTCTGACCGTTGTTGTCTTCAGCTCAGCGAAGAAAGCACCTCTGTGGATCATTCGAAAATGGCTGAGGAAACGCAGGAAATTGAGCTTTTCCGCGACGACGGTGAAACCAGCGGTTTGTTGCAAGTCGAGACCAGAAGAACTTGTCAGATTGCCCGTGGAGAGGAAGTATTCCAGTCCATTCCCGAGGTTCTCGTTGGCGTGTCTGAAGATGTTGGCGGGGAAATCTTTACCAAAGTCCTGTGATGTGAAAGGCGTGGCGGGGCGTTTCCTGGTCCATTCTCGCAGCGAAAGACGAACGGCAGTAGACAGGAACTCTTCCAGGCGCTCCTTCAAGATCATACCATAGAGAAATCCACCCAACAGAACCTCCTGGTTCTGGACAGCATCGGGGTTGTCGACGGAGCAGTCGCCAGCCACAAGAGCATACAGCTTCCTGATCATGAAAAGAAGCATCCGGAACTTGTCGTTGTCCTCCTTCTCGGTAACATTAATGTTGCCGAGGTGTACGAGGACAATCTTGCGCAAAAACTCGGTACCGACATCGTAGTTGGACATGGTGTCTGGCACACCCAACACTACGCGAAACTTCTCGCCCAGGTAAGCCCTCGTCTCGGTTTTACTGTAAAGTCCGTAGGATTTGTAGGTTCGAAGGAGCAGCTCAACACGATCCGTCAAGAAGGTATTCTTGGCTGATTTGGATCCAGATAGGCCAATGAGTCCTTCAAAGATTTCTCGATCGTTCGTCTCCACCAGCGCCTTCAGAATCATCATAACCGGCACGAGATACTCATTCTTCCTCCAGGAGAAGCGGAAAGTCATGTTTCCATCGCTCAAGTAGTGCAGGACGTTGGTCTGAGATGTCTCATCGGGCCTGACGGATCGGAGGATGATGCCGTAGGGGGTGTAGCCTTGACCTCGATTCTGGAAACTCGGTCGATTGATCGCCATGGGGAAGTTCCTGCGGTTCACTTGCAGCATTCGAATGATTTTCTCGATACCGTTTACGATGAAGTAACCGCCCAGTTCCTCGGATTCTTCCTTTCTTTGCACCAATTGTGCTGGCGAGTTTCCCTCCAAGTGACATCTGTTGGACTGCAGACACACTGTTAGCACCGCGTGCGCCGGTTTGAGTCGCGGGACTCCATGTCAACGCTTACCTTAACCATGATTGGCACTTGACCAAGCTCACGAACAAACTCTTTGGGGTCGCCATCATTGATCCTGTACTCAAAAGTGGCCGAGAGCCTGCCTCTGTACGTGGAGTGGCGCTCTCTGCATTCGGCGGGCAGGACTTCGCGATTCCTAGCAAACTTGTTGGAGGGTGGAAGCTGGGACTTCTGTAGTGCTACGCCTTTGATGCGAATAGACAGGCGATTCTTGCCTTCGAGACCAGCCCTATCGTCACCGTCGAGGTAAGTCTTGGTGCCGATGTCCTCTAGACCCCGAGCGAGGAGGCTTTTGCCGTCGGTCCTGAACAAGGCATTGAAGGAATCGATGTGAGGGCTGACGGCCTCTTGCAGGGCAGGGTAGGCTGTGTGATCCTTTGGAGGGTTGCGGAAGAGATTCTCACGGCGGAGAGTGTTGTACTGGTGATCCCACTCGGTGCTGGTCGCTGAAGGAGCCATGTTCACTCGCTCGCTTGCCTACGACTAGAACAGTTAGCTAGGCGACGAGGTGTCAAGGTTGAGTGCGACGCTATACCAGATGCAAGGTCATGCAGGTGCAACCGTCCGGTGAAGATCGGCTTTCTGTGCAAGACGAAGGCGAGAGAGACGGGGGTGAGTGAGCATGAACTTCTTCCCGCAACGCCGGAATTGCTGGACCAGAGAGAAGAAGATGCGACAATGGAGCCCCCATGAAAACAAAAAAAGTTATATTGGAGCGCTGGAGCAGGAAAAAAATATGATAGCCAATCATGGTGTGTCCTCGGTGAGTAAGCCTACCGTTATCAGTACAGTGCATGTGAGAGCTTCTTATCGGCTTCGTGAGGCCCCACACAGGTAGGTAGGAAACCACGGGCCTCTGGTCTGTAGACAACACACTCAATGTCAACCAGAAAAAGCGATGATACTATTGTTTCAGGGATCGAAGGCGACTCTCCGACCAATAGTTTGTTTTGTCGTGAATGTTCTCGCTCATGAGACCTTTCCGTGCGAGTATTACTGTGAGGTATGTATGTGCTTTCTTTCGTCTTATCTTATCGAGGAAATAATTCCGTCCCACTCCACCCTCGTCCTCCACTCACCTGCCAAGCCTTTTGCAGTGCAGCTCTCTCTGTTCTGTGTCACCAATGGTTCGTCATCCCTAATATGTCACGAGATTTCTGTGACATCTGAGTGCCCAGTCTTGGTTGCCCGGTATGACATGGCCCCTTACAGCTGGGAATGAGCAGCAGGAGTCGACATGTCGACACTCGACAGCTCTTTAGGGTCCGGGAAAAGGATCAGGGCACTGGGATCAGAGACCGGATAGAGGCAATGGCCTCGACGGACTTAGCCGTGCGGTTACGCCGAGGGTCAGGATCCATTACCACCGAAATCTGATGATGGTCAAATACCAGGGGAAACGAAGGCAGTGACCTCCGCCTGGTATGTATTTCTACAAATGTACATAGTATGATTGATAGGTAATCTAGAAGGATATATGGGTCCCAACATGTCATCAAGGCAAGGCAAGGTCTTCGTGCATGAAGTGGTCATGCTGCGTTTGCGTTAGTGGCCGTCGTTTCTCCCCCGCGGCGTCTCGTCCTCGCCAGTGTGAGTGTTGATTGGAACCTTCCAATCCCCCTTCCGCCCTATCATCATCATCATCATCCACCCATCCATCCATCCATCAATCAACCGAGTGGCCTCCCAAAGATACGATTTGCAAACCTAGGTAGAAACCAAGCTTGGCTTGCACCATGAGCCAACGGCGACTCCTGATTCCCTAGCAAAACCTATAGCGAGCAGCTGGCAATTTGCAGCCCAACCTGCACTGGCCGGGGCCTAACAAGCCAAGCCCAGGAAGGTACCGAGGCGCTCTTGACTACACGATTTCTGATGCTGCCTACCTATGCACCTATGCATACCTACTTGAGACCTGTAGCGTGCATCCGCACACCCAGGTGGTCCTGTGTACCTAGGTATTCGGTAGGTACATTCAGCTCAGTCGCCGGAAAAGGAGAGAGAAGGGAGGCACGTCTGCTCTTCCGAACGTGGCATTTGTACATGCTCAGATCTGCTTGACCTCCCGGTTCTGCTTACATTACCTAGGCCTACTTCATCGGGCTCGAGGCACCTCCTACCAATCCCGGGCTATTCTTCCCCAAGGTAGGTACGTATGGAAACCAAACTGCCATTCGATGCCTTGGCTGACTATCTCATCTCACCCAAGGTGCTCTACAGACAGACGGACACCACACCTTGACTGCCTGTGCCCTCAGCCTGCCTTAGCCGACCGACTGTTGTCTTTGCTAAATACTCGGCGCCCTGCTCTTTTCGATGAAGCTTGCGGTTTCATTCCCTTGATCCCGGCCGCATTTCCTCGAGCAGTTTGGTCCCACTTGATTTGGTTTCCCAGAATTGGACACGCAGGTTTCCAAGAAACCACCAACAAACGCCGTCGTCGGCGAGCCGCCCGCCAACTTGCAAACAACCGCACCTCTCATCACAGTCACAACGCCATTAGACGCCGAACGCCGCCCGTCGCTCTCCCGTGACGACCTTGGTCCCCTCCATCTCTCGCGCTGTCCTGGCTCGGTTCGTACGCAGCTCCTAGACTAGACAAGAGTGTCAGATCTGGCCTTGTGCCGCCTGCGACAGACACCTTTACCATCATCCCCCGGCCATCTTCTCCGCCTCCTTCCTTTCTCGACAAACACATCTTCGTTTAAAGATATCCGTACACCTGTGACTACCTGAGATACCCTGTTTGCTTTGCCCCTGGGCCCAATAACCTGGTGGAGAGCAGGTCATCACAATCTCACCGTGTCTCCAGCCTTACCTTGGATACCACGCGGACCGAGACACAGCGCCTCGGCTCACCAACACCGGTCGGCTAGAACCCTTTTTGAGATTTCCGTTGGACCGACTTCTCCGTCGCCCGGATATCGCGCCGTGTCGCTATCTTCTACCTTTCAACTTCGCACGTGCACAAGCACCGCAGCGAGTACAAACACCGGCGACATCCCGTCCATTCAGTCTTGGCACCCTTGAGCATCTGGCGATTTCGGCTTGCGCTCGTGCCCACGGCATACCCAGGAGCATTGGCCGCTTTCCCCAGAAGCTTTCTCACAGGCAAAAGAGAGTCTCGGAGGTTGGAAACCCCCTGCCTTCGACGCTGGTCCTTGTGGACGTTGTCTATTCTCGTTGCCGCGTTCGCGTCTCATCCCTGCTCCTACTGCCGCCGCTGTCGTCGTCGGTGCACTACTTCCATACGCACATAAGGTACATACCCACGCCTACATACACCCAGTCGGTATATATGTACGATCCGTTCCCTTCTCAGCCCTTTCTTGCGTCTACTGTTGCGAGATCCACATCAACCCGGTAGAAACAAACGAATGAAACCCCGGTCCTCGACTTCTAACCGCTGTAGACCCTGTCAACGTGGTTGTTCGGAGTCGCTTCCTTAACCTACTCCGATTCCAGCACGGCTCATTCTACAGTTTGTGCCCGAGCAATTACCATAAGCCAGACCCAGACCAGACCAGACGCCAGGGTTCTCCAGTACCTAAGACCTTGCACCCACAACCCCCTCCCCATCCCGTCTTTGCTAGTGGGACTTCACCTGTGCCGCCCCAAGGACAGGCCAGACCAGACCAGACCAGACAAGGTCAAGCGTCACCTGGGCTTTCTCTTCTCTTCTGGTTTCCGCCCACACCTGCACCTGCACCGCTGCTTGCTTGCTTGTCACCACCCGCCAACGAGGCCATCTTTCCCGCCCCCATCATCGCACAAAGCCAACATCCTGCCGCCCATCACCCATCCATGCCCGCGAGAGTCGACTTGCGACATTTGGTCAGCCCTACGGTTTATACGAGACATTTTTATTCCTAATTTCGAAGGACGTCTGAGCGCATCGAATACTTAAGCTTCACGATCCAGGACCCCCACACCCGGTATTCTCTCACTGTCTTGCCGTCCTTCTTGAACGAGACAATCACCCGTGCTGCCGCCGCCGCCAACCATCAGCCTCTATCGTTGCGCGACAAACCTACTGTTGCGGCGTGCCCGGATCAAATACAAGCAACCGTCGACAACCTTTCCCAGTTGCTGTCAGGCTTCCAGATACCACTTTCCCACGCAGACTAGCGCATTGCCTTCGCACTCGCGGTCATCGTCCCTAACTATGGCGGGGCTTTTCCGGAAGGTTTACGACTGGTTGTTGAGGACATTTTGGTGAGTGCACTGTATTCGCGACGAATGGACAGCGTAGTGGCTCCCAGCGATTCAACGGCCTACGCGCTACCCCAGCCGCTGCCATCGCGTCCACACTTCTCTCTTCAGCCTTGGTGGTGATATTCAGCACCTGTGCTAATTCCCGACGACAGGGCGACCGAGATGGACGTGACGATGATCGGCCTACAGAACGCGGGCAAGACATCTCTGCTCCGAGTCCTCGCAGTAAGTCGACATCTATGACCAGTGGTGTCATTTCCAGCCATGCCGGAGCGAATCGCTAACCTTTTGTTTCTAGGGCGGCGAGTTCACGATCGAGTAAGCGACATTCCACCCCGATGCCCGGAAAGTGACGAGCGTGTTGTGTTTTGCATGGTCGAGTTCCGCCGGCGGCATCTTCGGCTAACTGAGATCTCGTGTAGCTCGATCCCGACGGTCGGATTCAACATGAAGCGGGTGCAACGAGGGCACGTTACACTAAAGTGTTGGGACATTGGCGGCCAGCCTAGGTTTCGAACAATGTGGGAGAGATACTGCCGTGGAGTCAACGCCATCGTCTTCATCGTCGACATCGCCGATGTCAATCTGTTGCAGCAGGCCCGCGAAGAACTCCATGCACTCATGGGCCAGGCTTCTTTAAGAGAGATCCCGCTTCTCGTTTTAGGAAACAAGTCGGACCTGCCGCAAAGGTTATCAGTCGATGAGCTGATTGATGCGCTTGATCTCAAGTCCATAGGCCACCGCGAGGTCTGCTGCTACGGCATAAGCGCCAAGGAAGAGACAAACCTGGACGCCGTTCTCCAGTGGCTCATGAAGTGGGCGAATAGATGAGGTATGTAGGTCGTCGCGTGTCGAGAGTTTCGATCCTTGGCATCTCGACCTTGCTCCGCCCACTTTGAATACCCCGGCAGATGTCAGATAAGCGATCGTTCACGCTTGGAGTCGCGGTTCGAGACAGGACTACGGGGCATATTGCGCGCGCCAGAGGTCCAGTGCCGAAGAGGTGTTGTATCCAAACGTGTCTTACAATCTGCGAGCTATGTGGCGTTGATGGGTCTGCGACAGTATCAGTAGAGCCAGTGAGCCTGCTTGGCCCCCCATTGCATTTTTCACCACATCGTTATCGGTGCTGTTTTGAGCGGTCCTTTGGATGTCGGAAGATATGATGCAGAAGCACGGCGCTTGCCTTTCAGTTGGGAAGTTTTTCTGTCTCGGGGTTCGTTCTTTTCCTGGTTTGAAGAGGGCTTCATAACCGAGAGCCATTGAAGCGCATCGGTGTTACGGCAGTATACACACAGTGGAGAGCAGCTAGCGGACCGGAGGAGGATCGAGTGGGTGGCTATAACGATGCTACGAAAGTAGACGAATGAATATCATGACTGATGCGGGATCGCTTGATCATCTATCGGCGTGAACTGAATGACCGTAGAACGGGTGAAGGCGGAAGTGAAGACAGCTCTGGTTCGACACCACGATGTGTGCGACGGAGTCCTTCCGAGGCATACTGAAGGTGTAGTTGAAGAGGTATGTGAGACTTGAGAGTTGCGGCGTGAAGTAAGATGGCGGAGGCCAAAAGGTCAACCGGTGTTCTGCAGCGTAAAGGGAGTTGGGGAGGAACAGAAATGGCGGGACAGAAGAAAAGCCCCGAGGAAAGAAGTGAATGAGGGGAAGAGAGGGATTCATGGGTAAGATATGTTTTTGCTTCATCGTCCTCTCCCTTCTTCCTTCTGCCCATTACTTTCTGGAGCTGGCAGCCATGCCGTAGGCAGTGCAGCAGAGAGAAGAGTGCCAGCGCATCGCGCATCGCGCATCAATGCATCGGCTTGTAGGGTCCCCAAAAGGAGGTGCTGCTGGCGCGCCATCATTGGTTGGCCAACCGACTCTTTTCCCACGCACACCTGCTCCTGCAGGCCGCCCCCATGTTGGGATGTGTTAAGAGGCGGCGGGGGGTGGGGAGAGAGAGAGCGTGTGTGGGGTGTGTATGCGCTGTCTGTTTCTTGGTCTTGTGTCTCGTGTCTCTCGGGGGACGAGGGAGGGGGAGGGGGTTGTCTGGGAAAGCGTACGAGATTAAGTGAAAAGGTGATGTGGCGGGAGGGGGAAGGGACTGCGATGATTAAGAAGAGAAGAAGAAGAAAAGAATGGAGGGGGATGGGGGGGGGGGAATCATAGGGAATGTTTGTTTGTATGGAGATGGATGGACTGTTCGAAAACGCGATGCCACGATGAGTTTTGGTTTTCAGGGATGGCCTGGTGTTGTTCGGGACGCTAACTATTAATTGCCACGAGGCGGCGAGCTGCCAATTCTGTGGACACCTACTTCTGGTGGTCAAATCCCACGTTTGGGACAGGGGTATGCGGAGAAGACTGTTTGTAGAGGAGCCGGCCAACCGATTCAACGTCGTTTATTTTTTTTTAATTTTAGAACAAGACTTGGTTGGGCACTCAGCAAATACACACTTGGACTCGCCTCGCTGGTATTCATGCGTTCTATTTCAACTCTGCTAATCACTAGGCACCTACCTAGGTACTATGTAGTAGTTCTGGTATGTCTGGTTCTCCTCTTGTGATTGTGGTTCCGCACCCGCAATCAAGTCTGATTATGCCCAACCGCCATATCCTTGCTCGAGAGCCTACCTGCATGGTACTCATGACTCTCGAACCTCTTCGCTCTCTCTCTCTCTCTCTCTCTCTCTATATCAATTATGGATAGTCGGTGAACCCGGCCGAGGGTCCATCCCGATTCACCATGTAGCGAAACCTCTGCGATTGCTCGAGCAAGATGCTTGGCAGGTCAGTGTTATTCTCCAGCCGCACAAACTTATCGACGTCGCGGCCCCATAGGTCCTTTCCGCTCCTGATGGCCTCGGCGATGCGATCCCTGTCGCGGAACCTCTCGCCGTTCATCCACTCGTGCGAGAAGGACGCCATCTTGGTAAGGAATTCGTCGACCGTCGCGAAGCAGCTCGAGCAGTGCCAGCACGCGTTTCCGAGGTCCGCCTTCTCGAGCTCGTAGAGCGGCTTAAACCCGCCGTCGCCCATCCGAAGGTTCGCCGGCAGGAGCGTGCGCGAGCCCTGGTAGAAGGTCGCCTGCGGGTGCTCCCATTCTGGCCCCGTATGGAGGAACTGGAAGCTGTAGTAGTAGAACCGGCTGCGAAGGGTGAGGCGGCGGGGAAACTGGCACGTCCGCAGCACCAGCAGCGTCTCGGGACGGGCAATCTCATCGACGTCCGCTACGAGGATGACGTCCCCGTACGCCGGTGCCTGCTTGCCCACGAGCTTGGGGAAGACCTGGGTGTACATGGCGTTCCGTTGGAGGTCCTCATAGTCCCACGACCTACGCGGGTTGAAGGTGGAGGGGAACTCGAGCTCGTGGTAGATGAGCTTGTCGTGGTACGGTTTGAACCGCTCCCAGTTTTCCTTAATGATAAGTGGCTTCGGCTTTCCAGTAAAAGTCTTGGGGGACTCGACGATGACAAAGTAATCCACGTAGCTGTATGTGGCGTTGAGACGGATTTCCATCCAGTCAAGCTCCGTGTTCACCATGAAAAGATCATAGACTTTCCGCTGGCCCGACTCCCTCCGGGGCGTGAAGACGGGGTATCCGTGATGCTTGCAGAACTGGCTGGCGGCCTTGGAGGTGTAGAAGCCATGGTGATCGCTCTTGTTGCCGAAGTTCAACCCACCCTTAGGAAGCTTCAGGGAGAGATCGAGCCCCGAGATTCGATGCTCGAATCTGTCAAGGGCGGGGTGTTGGCTAATGTAGAGAATTAAGCATACGCATATCGCCAGCACAGCTTTCAGCAGAACCGGCGGCCCCACGTGCCACTGCAAAACCATCGCAATCAATGAAAGGTGTGGCAAGATTGTAGGCGAGACCGTACGAAGCAGTTGGATGGTCCAAGTGCCTCTGGCGCAACTGGCGAGGCCGACTGCCTTGTCGACACGACGCCGGTCCCTGGGGGAAGGGGATAATCGGCGGGGCAGGTATGACGCTCCTAGGTTGACATTGCCGATGATGTGAAGGCGGAAGACAAATAATGGCGACGGGAGAAATGTCAGCTTCTAGTCAATGATCAGACCCGCAACCAAGGTTTAGTAAAAGACAACCCGATGCGTTGGGTAGAGCGTGATTCGAAGGGGCCGAGGTGGGTTACTCTCCCCTTGGAAGAGTGTCCGAACGGCGGGTCAGTCGTCGGCGAAGGGGGACAAGGTATGGCATGGCGGGACGGGAAAAGGTGCGGGTTCCAAGTATTATAAGTAAGTGAGTACACGACCGTTTGATGTGGATGGTTGTGTCGAGGCTCGGACGGGCTCGAGCACCGTGTTATCCACTGACTGGAAAATACAAGGTGGTTTCGCATGAACTGTACCCGGACACACGGAAGGGGGAAGATAGGGACAGCACAAGGAAAGGTAACAAACGTGCGTCTGGCAGATTAGGGCATGAGGCAAGGTTTACCATGGCTTGCGTTGCTGGACGAGCTACACTAGGCAGGTCACCCAAGTAGGCAAGAGGAGCATGATGGCGGCGCTTCAGACAGACCAAGGAAACGAACCCCCCCTGGAACGGGTCGAGAGGAGATGAGCCAAGCTTCCACAGTCCTGCACTACCGGCGCGGTGGTGTTTTCCGCCTGCAAGTTGTCGAGAAGAGCCCCTTCGCCCGGACCACCGTCGTGTTTGCGTTGTCCAGTGCCCATATGTGTTTCGAGAATTAGCAAACCATCGCCCATGGCCGTGTCTCCGAGGTCCCAAGAGGAGGCTGTCTGTACTTGCACTCTCGTTTCCTATTTTGGAAACCCCGGTGCCATGGTCGTAACACATCGGACGAGCAGCTTTGGCTTCCACAATAACAGTCAGCAGCCTGTTAATCAAAGGCCGACTCCCGGTTGCAAGTCAGGGGAGCCATCGATATCGTGCTCTGTCGGGGGGGGGGGCAATGCTTCGTCGGCCATTGAGGAAACGACATGGAATAAAGTGAGACAGTGGTTAAGGGGACCTGGTGGCCGCCAAGCCGAGCTAGAGAGCTGCCATTCGTTGCTGTCTGCAGGGTCGTGGCTGGAAGAAGCTTTTGGCTGGGCGTCACTAACTAGTAATAACTATTAGCGGATACTTACCTACCTACCTACCTACCTACCTTCCTTCGCGTCCTTCCCAAGGGGTTCGCGAGACGTTCAAACGCGATATGGGAAATGCTGGGCTGATGCTGCGGCCAAGCCGGAGTTGGTCAGCATCTTAACCATCCTCCTGAGACGATTCGTTTGTAGACATCGTTGCACGCCAATAGGAGCCTTGCCAAGACGGCCGGCCCGTGGTTTGACGGGTGTCGCTGAGTGATGCCGCCCGCCCCTGCGCGCAGCAAGTCGGGTTTTGTTAATGTTCCAATGGTTACGACGCCCCACCCATCGTTGGCGGAATTCCACCGGTGGACATGTGTACTCGATATCATACCTACCTAGCTGCTAGGTAGGTAGGTAGGTAGGTACTACTAGGTAGGCAAGAGGGGGCATTCATAAACCGCGGCTGCCTGCTGAAAAATGTCTTCCATAGCATCTCAGAACATTGGTTCTCTGAGCCTGTCCCCCAAGCGGGCCATGCCACACCCCGACAGCGCTTGTCTATGAGACCTTCGCCCTCCAAGATGATTGTTGTGGAAGAGGGGTTGTGAACCTGGCTAAGTAAATGCAGCTTTTGTCTCCCATCGTCTCATGTCTGAGCCACTGCCAAGGTGACCTTCAGGGGCCAAAACCGATGCGTCTCTAGCAAGCAGGCGGTCCGTGACTCAAGCACCTCTCTGAAACGCAGGCTGTCGTTATTGATCCAGATTGTTCGAGTCGACCGGATTTCTGCAAGTCTGTATTATAGGTAGGTAGGTATGGATGGATAGCAGGTACAGACAGCTCTCTCTCTCTCTCTCTCTCTCTCTCTCTCTCCGTCACCCGCTGTGGGTTCGGCTCAGAATGCTCGAGACAAATTGAACACTTTGGAGAAGGTCCCCACTTTCCCAAAACCCCGCAACCCAACGCAATGGCCAATTCCGCCGGTTCCTGTGGGGATTGAGATAAAGTACATAGGTAATGTTGCCGATGCGACGTTGAGAGTTGGTTCCGTTCACCTTTCACTTTGCTTCCCGTCGTGTCGATAGGATCTTTGCTGAGCCCACGAACCGAACCCATCTGTTGCATATCGATACCTCCTGTTGTCCACACAGACAACATGAGCACAGTCATGATACCTCGCAAGTCTATCCAAGTCTCCTTGCCCCGGACTGCAACTCATTCCAACCCCGGCGTATTCCGCGTACCCTGATACGATTCATCCGATCTCGCTCTGCCGGTCGAGACGCTAATTGGAGCATCTCCACAGTTAATGCGTCGGGCCTACCCTTTCTACGACGTTGTAGCCGATCGACCCCGCGACTGCCAACTGCCTCTGGCTACTTCAACCGGTGCACACTTCCAAGCGCCAGGCCTTCCTTTCACACATCATCGCCTCGTCCGTCACCGGGGACAATGTCTCCTTCCATTGTCAGCGATGTGGCTACCGGGGGTGCCTTTAAGCAGAACGCTTGGGTTGGCCACCTCGGTGCTGCGGGATTTGACCTGCGCAGTGAGTTCAAGGCCTCTCAACACCCCCTCCTCTCCAGTAGCGCCCTCGAGTGACCGTGGACAAAAAAGGTGATACCATGACTACCCCAACGGCCTCGATGCTTGCTGCAATCCAGTCTTGCAGCTTGCTGGACGACGTCTTTGCAGAAGACCCCACAACCATCGAGCTAGAGTCCCATGTCGCTAGGCTTGCCGGCAAGGACGCCGCTCTGCTGGTTCTCTCGGGAACGATGGGCAACCAACTGGCCCTCCGAAGCCTCCTCACACAGCCTCCTTATAGTGTCTTGTGCGATCATCGCGCTCACATTATGAAGTATGAGGCGGGCGGGTTCGTCGATCGCTCCCACGTATGGTGGCGACACCTACTAATCTGCCCCTGATAGGGTTGCTTCCTTGAGCGGCGCAATGGTTAAGCCCGTCGTGCCACGGAACGGGTTCTATCTGACTTTGGAAGATATCGAGGCCACTGCCGATCTCGGCGACGACGTTCACATTTGTCCTACCAGAGTTATCAGCTTGGAGAACACCTTGGGTGGTGTCATCACCCCCCTGGTCGAGGTCAAGAGGATAGCCGAGTTTGCGCGCAAGAACGACATTAAGCTCCACTGCGACGGCGCCAGACTATGGGATGCTGTTGCTGCAGGGGCCGGCAGCTTGTCCGAGTACTGCTCCCTCTTTGACACTGTCAGCTTGTGTTTCTCCAAGGGTCTCGGTGCCCCGATCGGTAGCATCATTGTAGGCAGTGCAGCACACATCAAGCATTCTCGATGGGTACGTAAATCCATTGGAGGCGGCCTTCGCCAGTCTGGAGTTGTGGCGGCTCCTGCTAGAGTCGCTGTTGATGAGACATTCGGAAGAGGGCCCAACGGCGAAGGCGGCCTTTTGAAATCATCGCACACGACTGCCAAGAAGATTGCGCAACTCTGGACCAGCCTGGGTGGTAAGCTCAGTTATCCTGTCGATACCAACATGTGCTGGCTCGACCTGAATGCTGCGGGATGTAGCACAGAGGCCTTTATTGCATTTGGAAAAGAGGTGGGCCTGAAGCTGATTGGAAACCGACTGGTTGTTCATTACCAGATCGCCCAGAACGAAGATGAGGTTCTCCCCAGGCTTGAGCAAGTATTTCGGCGAGCCTTGGAAGGCCATAATTCGGGGACGAAGCAGAGTCAGGGGCCAACAAACATTTACGATCCTAGATAAGATGCTCTCCCAGCGCTCTGCTGATCATTGTCAGAAATCAAGGAGCATAATTGATGAACCCGACCGGGTCTTTAGATGCAGTACATACCTGATTGATGGCGTGAGCATTGACTTCTTTCTACGAAACACAGTATCCCTCTCTATTCCTTCTCTTCTACGTATAACAAACAAATAAACCAAGGTAAACAAACCGGGATTGCTTTGATCCTAGGAGCAACCCCCTCCGATCGCCTTGCTTGTTGACGTCAAGTAGGGTCGCCAATAACATGAATTGCCGTCTTCATATTACCAACGACCAATGGTATTCAGGACAAGGGCAGCAGGCACAGAATTCGGAAACCCCCCCCCCCCTAAAAGTGAAGCGGTGGGGTAATTGGGGGTTGGAAAATGTTCTCACTGGCACGAGAGTCGTTCAGAGTCCCAAAGACCGTCGATTGTCGGGTTTGAAAGACTCGACAAAAAGTAGCCACAGCAAGTGCTGCCCTTTACATGCTGGTTTTCTACTGGTTGCGGCCTTAAATCGCCAAATCCCGGGTATTCGGGTCACATAGACATTTATCTCCGTTTGAGGTGCTGACGGTATCGTACTGTCAGCATGTGAAGTGGCATCTTGGGAAGTCTTGTATGCCTCGTCCAACCTGGAGCCACGGCTTGTCATAGGATCTCGCTGTGCCTCTGAAACAGGGTTGTCTTTCTCGCGCTAGAGTACCTAAGGTAATCAATCATCTTACTAAAGCATCAAAGAATGGCGTGTCACCTGGCAAGAGCGAGCCAAGTGAACACCAAGCACGCCTCCGCCGCCGCCGACATACCTGACCACGAAAGGGCGTCTGTTATTACGGGGCTAGTTCCGGGGAAGTGCGGAGAAAGCTCCGAGGGTGCCGAGATTCTCCGCATCGATCGGCCCGCTTGGCTCTCCAATGAACCGCAACATTCCTTGCGCTTTTGTTTTCTTACCCACCCTTAGGGACTGACGTCACCTTCCACGTATCCAGTGGAATGACATAGAAGGCTCGTCACCCACTCGCTCCTTATGCCAGCCAGCCTTACCCTTAGCACACACCTTGCCTCGCAGCAGGCCATCGACCTTGTCGACGCTTCCATAGCCTGTATTCTTCCCTCGTTGTGGCCCCCGTTCCCAGAGACGGAAAACAATGTCAGAGGCTGGGAGAAGCCCGGCGGTCAATCCCATCGTATGACGCCTCCACCGCAGAAAAGATGGATCGTGCGGGGAAAGCTGACCATCTCCAAATGGAACCGACGGGCCAGCCAGCCAGCTTCGTTGAACCCTGGCTCGGTGTGCCAATACTCTGCCCTATTTCGTAAAGTCGCGTATTGTGGCGTCCAACGTGTCGTCTGCCGTGCCGCCAACGATGATGCGCTACCCAAGCCTTGGACGGCGTGGGAATTGTCTCGGGCCCAGCATATCCCCAGCTCAACGGCTGTGTACGGCGGCAGGTAACCTTTTCCTCGGCGGCCCTGTAGCTCGAAGGTTGTAGGAGAATAAAATAATGATTGTCTGCTTAAGACAATGGCTGGTATCCCGGGAATTACCCCTGCTGCTCCTCCCCCCCTCCGTTTCTCCCTTGGCGAAGCTGCACTGATCTTGGTAGCTCCCCACGTGTGATGCGATGTGTACTCTCCCATATATACCTCGTTGTTTGACCTCCTTATCCGAAGCAGCGAGGTTCTTCCTTGCGTTTTTTTGCCCCTCTCGTCTCACACTACTTGCTGTTGTGCGAAAGATAGCTCTACTTGAGAGCCCTGTTGGACGCCATGATCAACATCGCACTAGCCCTTGGAGCTCTATCTGTTTTGCCCCAAGTGGCTCAAGCTCTCTATGAGAATGGCTCTATCATTGCCCCGTGCGAATCACCCATCTATTGTCATGGCGAAATATTGAAGGAGATCGAGCTGGCGAGACCGTTCGCCGACTCGAAGACGTTTGTGGATATGTAAGTGTGTCTAGAGATCATTTCTCGGTCCACGCCCAGATGTGTCTCTTCCCTAACTTTCCTTCTTTGTCTGTAGGCCTGCCATCAAATCCTTGGAAGACATCCAAGCTGCCTTCAACAAATTGGAAAAGCCATTAAGCAACAACACCGAGCTCAGTAACTTCCTGCGCGACAATTTCGCCCAGGCAGGCAACGAGCTCGAAGAAGTCCCGAAGGAGCAGTTGGGAACGGACCCGAAGTTTCTCGAAAACATCAACGACACTGTAATCAAAGAGTTCTCCCAAAAGGTCATCGACATTTGGCCCGACCTCACTCGTACCTATGTCGGTTCGGGCGGCAACACTTCGTTTCCCAACAGCTTTATTCCGGTTAATCGAACATTTGTGGTTGCTGGAGGACGGTTCCGTGAGCCCTACTATTGGGACAGCTATTGTATAGTGAAACCCTGTTCCTTCGAGACGATTTTCTTCTTCTAATCCTCGTTGATAGGGATTCTCGAGGGGCTGTTGCGGACAGGCGGTGCCTTTACCGAAATATCCAAGAACACGATTGAGAATTTCCTCGACTTTGTGGAAAGTTTTGGTTTTGTACCCAACGGAGCTCGGATCTATTACCTGAACCGCTCACAGCCCCCGTTATTGGCACAAATGGTGCGTCTCTATGTAGAGTACACCAACGACAGAAGCATTCTAGAGCGAGCAGTTCCGCTTCTGATCAAAGAACACGACTTCTGGGCCACCAACCGAACTGTCGAGGTTGAGAAGAATGGGAACACCTATGTTTTGAGCCAGTGAGCCGGCTCAGTTGCCCTGGCACTCAAGCGGATGCTGACCGTTGGGTCTCTAGGTACAACGTAACCAACACGCAACCCCGCCCTGAATCTTACCGAGAAGACTACGTCACTGCTTCAAACAACTCATACTACTCAACAAGTGGGATAATATTCCCAGAAGTCAAGCCTCTGAACCAGACCGAAAAGGGTCGTTTATACGCCAACCTGGCCTCAGGCGCCGAAAGTGGCTGGGACTACACCTCTCGCTGGATTGCTAGACCTGCGGATGCGACAAGGGACGTTTACTTCCCCTTGCGATCTTTGAACATTCTCGACACTGTGCCAGTGGAGCTCAACGCTATTCTGTACTGGAACGAAATAACCGTTGCAGCATTTCTAAACTCTGCAGGCAACGACACTGGGGCGGCTGCTTGGACTCGGCAGGCACACAAACGCAGTGAGGCCATGTATGAACTGATGTGGAACTCGACCTTGTCCAGTTACTTTGACTACAATATCACTGCGGGGGCGCAAAACATTTATATCCCGAGAGACGGTGACGCTAGCGATGTCGAGACCTACACTGCCGGGTCGGAACAGCAAGTCGTCTTCTCAGTTGCTCAGTTCTATCCTTTCTGGACGGGAGCCGCACCGGATCACCTCAAGAACAATCCTTATGCTGTGAAGAAAGCATTTGAGCGCGTCGAGAAGTACCTGGACGACAAGAAGGGTGGCATCCCGGCCACGAACCTCAAGACCGGGCAACAGTGGGATCAGCCGAATGTCTGGCCACCGCTGATGCACATCCTCATGGAAGGACTGCGCAAGACTCCCGCTACTTTTGGTGAATCAGACCCATCGTGGCGCGACGTCCAAAGTCTTGCCCTTCGTCTCGGGCAACGTTATTTGGACTCGGCCTTTTGCACGTGGTATGCAACAGGAGGCTCTACGAGCGAGACCCCTCAGTTGCAGGGGTTGTCCTCCCAGAACGTGGGCACCATGTTTGAGAAATACGCCGACAATGCAACCAATGTCGCCGGAGGCGGAGGAGAGTACGAGGTGGTTGAAGGCTTCGGCTGGACGAACGGCGTTCTGCTCTGGGCTGTCGATGTATTCGGGAACGACTTGAAGCGGCCAGACTGCGGAAACATTACCGCGGCAAACGTTCACCCCGGGAAGAGGAGCGTCCCTCAACGCGCTGTTGAGTTGAACTACTACGATGCAGCCTGGACTAAAAGGTTCGGCAGGCGTGCCTTGGAGGGGGAGTAGAAACTGTAATGCCAGCGAGGAATCAATGGCGATTGTTGCGCCTCCTCCGCTGCAGGACACTGGTGCTGTAGGTGGATGTCCTTCGACGTGGTAGTTTGCCTTCTTATAGGTACTATGTAATTTATTCCTGGAGGCGTCACCTTCTTCATTTTCTGAGTGGATCTATTGCACTCGGATTCTCTTCTCGTACCACTGAGCTAGGTAGGTATTCCAACACTTGGGGATACAAGGAAAGCCGGTTCCCCGGCTGGGCTACAATCGATGATGGATAACACCGATGAATAATATGAGTAGGCACAGTATCAGAATTAACATGGTAAATGTATTGGGATCATCGGAATAAATGGCCATGCTCAATTCGCTCTTTTGATCTCCCTTGCTTCTTCAGCCAAGACTATGTTTCTTAGTCGGGTTTACCTAATGCGTCAGTATATACCCTGCCTTTCTCTGCCCGTATCCGCTCTGGACCTTCCCTTCGTGGGCTACTAGCCCATGTTAGTACTTGATGAGGTGTGATAGGGGGTTCTTGTTGTATTCATTATGTTGCCAACAACTGAGCGTAGGTGAGGCTCATACTTGGCATTACATACACCAATGATCCTCAGTTTCTCTAGTCACTCCGGTCTTTGCGTATATCAGTTTGCCCAGGTTTGGCAATCGCATCGACGGAATAACAGCTGATGGAGTATCGGATGGTATGGTAATAGTAGTGGCAAGAGACTAGCGACGAGGTAAACATCGTGTTCAAGGGAGTTCAATTTTGATATCATGTTACCTGTCGGAGCGTACTGCAGATGCTTTCTGACCCTCACCACACGTGCCAGAAACCATATGCTAGGTCTGGATGAGACAAGCTTATGCTACCTATGACTACGAGGTGGGGTCATACATTATCGTTGTCGAGTGAAGTCAGTTGCAATCAGTCACCCAAGTCAGTGGCATCTCTTTGCTTGGCAGCACGGCTTTGTAACGGATGGTCTACTACCTAAGCGACGCACCTCTGCATCGCCAAGTTGTACCGTTCCTGTCTCTCCCAGATAGCAACGGGACTGGAGATTCGTGATTCCCTGCTTGATGGTCGATTGCTACAGCCAGTGACGCTATCGTAAGAAGGGGTATCCCTAGTGATGTGACGACGACAAAACTATGATCGCAACACTCCAGCGCTGTCTGACCCATTCTGTTTGCTCCAAGAGTAGCCGGGAACTGTCTTCTTGGCGCGAAAGCCCCTTCCAGGCCTCCCAGCATGATCTTGATCCCCATCTCTGATGTCCTGATCACCATTCGCGCCACGCACCTCGATTGAAGCTGCACGTCAGGGGAGACTCTCATGTCTAAGAATCGAGAAAAGCAACAGATCAAGGACTCGATCATGCTTCTCAACAGCTTGTCTCTTGGTGCCTTCGTGTGTCCAGCCAGCCTTCTCAAGTACTCTCCGACTCGCCATGTTAGTGCTGAACATGGATGCCTCCAACCTCAAGAGTTAAGGGCTGTTCTCGAAGCAGAATCTGCAGAGAGCTATCAAGGCCTCACTTGCGAAGCCCTGTCCCCAGTACTCCTCGCCGATCCAGTAGCCAAGCTCCCAGGTGCGATGCAGCACATCGTTGCCCCGGATGATGCCCATATTACCAACGTAGGCCCCGTCCTCTGCTCTACAAACAGCGAAGCTGTTGCCCGGATCTTTGGCGCAGAGTGTAAGCCAGCCTTTGGCATGCTCGAGCAGGTAAGGTGATGGGAAGGTGTTCCGCATGTTGCCTGCTATCTTGAGGTTGTTGGCAAGCCGTGCCATATCCGGGGCATCGGCAAAGGTGGAGGGCCGAATGAAGAGCCGGTTCGTGGTTATCACAGCACCACCAGCCGCGCCGTTACTATGAGTATCAATTTGTGTTGCAGATGACATGTTTGCTGGTTGGGTTGGCATTAAGTCAGATTGCACAACCTCTGCAAAGAAAAAGGAGCGTCAAAAATAGGAGGTTTTATTAGAACGGGAAGAAATCGACCGAGTCACCTGGAAAAAACCCTGTGGCTTCAGAGTGTAGTGGATAGTAATTCAACAAAGATAGTTAGCTCTTCTTCGGTACCAAGAGCTACAAGCTCATGCTGCAGCAGGGTGTTTTCATGCATGGTTCACAGGAGACACGGCCCAGAACAGGAAGTGTGTTGACAAGAAAAAAAGAGAATTACGGAGCCTTCTCAATATAGGTAGTAGATATGACCCGGCCCGGCCAGCGGAATCTGGCCCGTCGTATCGTAGCAGAAGGCCCATTGGCGGTGTCTTTTTCCTGTTGATGGATGAATTGAATTGGCTTTGGTGCTTCCTTTCTATGCCCAGGCTCAGTGTTTCGGCGACCAGCTGGCAAGAAGCTATCGCCAGGCGGCAGCTGTACGGCACAACTCAGCTTTGCCGGGGATACAGCCATGGCCTGTGCGCCACTCAATTTCATGACGGCTTGAAGGCCAATGGGAGCTAGCTAGCTGCCTGAGGTGCGATGCCACTGGTCACCAGTGACCCCTCTCATATGCCGAGAGCACCGGCCAACATCAATTTTCGAGCTCCGCCAGACGACCGTGACGTTCCAAGACTGACAAAGCTCTGCTCCACCCGGCCTGCTTCCTCCAAAGCTGCACCACCCACGCCCACTCGACCGACGACAATCCGATCCATCATCCCATTCCCTTGAGCTGCCTAGTCGCTTCAACAAACAATTCTGCCTGCCGACAGCCTTCATCATGTCTGGAGGAAGAAGCCCCATGGAGGAGGCCTACGCACGCCTCAGGCAGGTTGCTGAGCAGCAGCAGAAGCGCGGCGGCTTCGGCGGCGCCGGCATGCCCGGTGGCCCTCGCGGCGCCGGCATGGGACTGGCAGGTCTCGTTCTCCTAGGAGGTGCTGCAATCCTGGCTCAGAATGCGCTGTTCAACGTCGACGGTGGTCACAGAGCGATCAAGTACCGGAGGACAAGTGGTGTCAGCAAGGAGATCTACGCCGAAGGTATACCCAGCACTCCCCCTTCAAGGCTTGCAGAAAGCGCCGTTGTCCCAACATTGGAGCTACAACGGACTGACTCGGTATTGTCTAGGAACTCATTTTGTCATCCCCTGGTTCGAGACTCCCGTCACCTACGACGTTCGCGCGAAGCCTAGAAATGTCGCCTCCCTTACCGGAACAAAGGACTTGCAGATGGTCAACATCACTTGCCGCGTCCTTTCTAGACCCGATATCAAGGCCCTGCCCCAGATCTACCGCACATTGGGTACCGACTATGACGAGAGAGTGCTGCCGTCCATCGTCAATGAGGTCCTCAAGAGCGTCGTTGCTCAGTTCAACGCTTCCCAGCTCATCACCCAGAGAGAGATGGTTGCCAAGCTGGTTCGCGAAAACCTTTCCCGACGTGCCGCGCGGTTCAACATCCTCTTGGACGATGTGTCACTGACGGTATGTCTTTTCGCTCCTTGAGTTTTCAAGTCCGTGTACTGATTTGGGTACTTAGCATCTTGCATTTTCTCCGGAATTCACGGCTGCTGTCGAGGCGAAGCAGGTCGCGCAACAGGAGGCTCAGCGCGCAGCCTTTGTCGTTGACAAGGCCCGCCAGGAGAAGCAGGCCATGGTCGTGAAGGCCCAGGGTGAGGCCCGCTCTGCCGAGCTGATTGGAGAGGCCATCAAGAAGAGCAAAGCATATGTTGAGCTGAAGAAGATTGAGAATGCCCGTGCCATCGCTCAACAGATGCAGGAGTCTGGCAGCAAGAACAGACTGCTGCTCGACTCTGAGGGTCTGGGGCTGAACGTGTTTGAAGATCGCGATCAGAAATAAGGCGGCTGCTTTTCGTGTGCAAGAAAATATCTCCCCTGTATTCCTACGGTCTTTGAAGGACTTGTACTATAATGAAAAAAGCCTGAGAGCTTCGGACACACCCTTCTTTCGAATATGCATCCAGGAGGGCTAGTGTATATTGAAACTGTGTAATACAAACACAATCTGCTCAATTAGTGCCGGCTTGATGAGGGCACGAGGTAATGCAGTTGCAGAATGTTGACTTGCACATTCTTGCTCTCTAATTATAGATTATCTCTGTAAGACTATACACTGGAGCCAACAGTTCGTTTTAGTTGGCTTGTGCAGCACAGACCATGGATGTGTGGAAGAGCTCGACGTGGGGCCAGGCGTTTCTAGGCCACCCCCTGTTCGGTTTACACTACCTACAAACTACCTAAGGCCCCTCCCCCACCATGACTTCGTATTATGCTCGCCTCGCGAGCTCGACTGTGAATCGTGCAACTTTCACATCTCCAACCGGACGAACGGACGAACGATACCCACGTTGAAAACAAACCACCCACGAATTTGCACATTCCTGCATCTACCTCCTCGAATCCGCAACAGCTCTTCAGGTTTTCCCTAAAGCAAGTTTTGATCCGTCAAGATGTTGATCAAGTACGTGCGCTCCGACCACTCAGCCGCGTGAGGATCCTTACGGAACAGCAGAGGACTGATTGCGGGAACCAACACAGGGTACGAACTTTGACAGGCAAGGAGATTGAGCTCGATATCGAGAACGAATACAAGGTGCGTGGTTGAACTCACCTCCCACGATCTCTTTCAGGGGAACGCTCGAGAGGAGATGGATCGTCTGACCGTTCCAACAAAAGGTCTCGCAGATCAAGGAAAAGGTGGAGGAGAAGGAGGGCATTCCCCCCGTTCAGCAGAGGCTGATCTATGGCGGAAAGCAAATGTAAGTCTTCACTTTACCAAGCACAAGCGGTCCTTTCGAGTTAGACAACGCGAACAGGATACCTGACTGACGCGATATGCACCGATTAAACAGGGTCGATGACAAGTCGGCATCCGAGTACGCCCTCGAGGCTGGTGCCACATTGCATCTGGTCCTTGCCCTGCGTGGTGGGAACTGAATTGGTCGGCTGGAGCAGGAGTATTGGCCGAGGTGAACAACGTCTCGATGACTCCCTAGCCCCAAGATTAAGGAAGGACGCGGCATTGGTATGGCTAGGCTGCTGATGAAATGAGACATGCCTACCATTTCTCGTCTGAGGAAGAAGGGCGCTCGCTGTCACTCGGTTGAGATCATTATGATGGACGCAGTGACGAACAGGGACAGACTGACACTTGGGTGCTGGATCTGGACAAGGGCCACGCATACGTAAATGTAGTGTAACAAGGAAGGCATGGCGGAATGACACGCCCGCTGGGAACAAATGTCACTCATCAACGTCCTGATTTAATGATGAATGCATTTTATATTTTATTCGAAAAGCCGATCTGCAAGGCATATTCAAAATGGACTTCTGTGGTATGTCTAGGCCTAAACCTAAGCCGAATATCGATGCCTACAGCCTGTAGGCTGGTGTACATTCTGAAGCAAGTGGGTATATGCCTAATCCTTCTAACGCCTGCATCCCAATATCATGTACCTTCAGTGTGCCTCAACGCCGTCGTGTATATATCACAAGTTCGCAAAGAGTGTCAAATCCTCCCACCAATCAATGATTTGTCGGCTCACTTAATGCCTCAGCGTCTGCCCTTTTTCTTGGGCATGAATATGTCAACCGCCTTCCTCTTTCTAGGCAGCTCCTGGTTGCCCAAGGTCGGGCGAGTTGGCTGCATTTCATCAAGAGATGCGGGCAACGGCGGCGACTGCAAGCCGCTGTTCTGACCAAGTAATTTGTGGGCACGAGACGGCTCTGCATTTCTGGTGGCTGGTTCGGGTTTGGGCGTGGGCCTTTCGACTCTAATGTTGCTCTTCGGCCGAGGTGCATTTCCGAGGATGCCGCCACCACGTCGTAGGCCTGCCGACTGAGGCTTCAACGAGGGAGGACATGGCTTAGATCCAGAGTGGGAACTGGCGACTGTAGACGGATTCCGATTTTTGACCGCTGTAGGCTTGTTGGGGGAAGAGATCGAACCAGCCGAGCTGCCGAGTTTGCCCTCTTGCCTGGGCGTTCCTTCCTCGCCGAACAGACCGCCGCCCTCGTCGTCCGACGAGTCGGAAACATAAGTGGTCTTGGATGCCGCGACATATGTGGAATGCGTGGGAGGGCGGGTGCTGGTAGATGTGGGTCGAAACACCGGCTGAGTCGAGATGCGATGCTCGGCGGCCATCGATGGTGGAGCTTTGCTCAGCCGCGGGGCTCTGATCAAGCCTGTAGGTATGGCCAGGTTGCTTCTTATGCCAACAATCTCCTTGGCCTCTCTACGGGCTTTCTTCATGACACTGGCGCCCGTGGTCGTCTTCATTCTGCTTCCGGCCGCGAAGCTGAGGGAACTGGGGAGCTCCTTCCCCCCCCGGCCTCGCGTTCCAAAAGTACGGCCTGTTTTGGGTGGCTTCGGTAGGAACCTTGCAAACTTTGGATCAACGATCCTGCTGACATTGTTATCCTTCTTCTGCTGCAGGCCTTGGACCCTTGCAAGCAACTCGGCCTCGGCCTGCTGTTGGGCATGACGGCGTTCCTCGGCATATCGTTCATATATCTTGTACCATTTCGACGGATTCTTAGGGGCGTAGTTTTTATCGTGGCTTTCAGTGGGAAACTCCTTTTTGATGAGACGCAGCCAAATTTCGGAGGTTTCGCCTTGGATGTGAGGGGAGTTGATTTCGATCTCGCGAAGCTGGGCTGGGTTCGTGACCCTCATGAGAATGTCGCGGACATGGTGGTATTGAAGGGTGTCGCCATTTCCAACACTACTCAGCTCGGTGATGTGTCTTTGGCACACTGCAATGCACAGCTCGGCGAGCGATTTGACAGGAGCCATGGTTTCTGTTGTAGTGGAAGACAAAGAAGCTAACTTGGTGTTCTTCCTGTCTCGATGGTAATGTACGGGGTTGTGATGGGTGACAAAGGTTCGAATCGCAGCATTGTTGACAAAGACTGGCGCTGCAGCTAGTATGGAGACGCTTTCAGAAGGGCTTTGACTAGGCCTTCAAGGCCCTGGGACAAAAAGGGTCTGATTCAATGCGATCCTTGACTTTTGTTGTTGCTGTTGTCAGCCTTCTTGGAGTTATATATGGAAGGTGGAGGCGGACAGGTGCTTTTAAGGAGGTCACGACGCTGGAGTTCCAGATTTATAGTGGGGCATGCACCTTTTTCAGTGGTTGCCCAAGGTAGGTAGGGAGTGCGCATATTTGGACCATGTGGTTTTGGTATTTGGCCCATATCTAACCATATTAAGCAGGCACAGCCACATAGCCACAAGGGCTACAGTAAGCCAAAGTACCTCAGCTTTGTTATACAAACTTATACAATAGAATCCCCCTTAAAAAGATTCTAAAACAGCTCTGCCAGGGAGGGTTAGAATGGTACTAACCCACCCTGCTTCCTATGCTCTGCTCTGGGTCGGGATGGGCCAAGACCGTCCCTTTTGATGATGAAGTTTATACTATAAAGTTGAGGTACTTTGGTCTGCTGTGGCCCTTGTAGCTATGTGGCTGTGCCTGCCTAATGTGGTTAGATATAGGCTAATTACTAAAACCACACGGTCTAAATACCTGTACTTGTAGGTAGGTAGGTAGACTTGGCCACCCTTGGCGGCTGGAATGGGGTCAATAGCATGTGCTTTGATCTGGCCCATAAGTTCTTAGTATTTACATTTTCTTCGAGCCCAGGTTGCCATGAACATTCTTTTGAAGCAATTCCACTCTAACTGCAAGCACTATACAGTTAAGTTTGTAAAGTATTAATCTGGGAGCCACAGTCACCTCAACTCGTTACTTTACCAAGGTAGGTTCAGAGAAAGCCAGTCCCAATCCACCCATGTCACATGACGACACGCTAGTCTCCATTAGACAGCACCCCCCCCCCCCCGTCTACCCACCTAGATAGGTAATAGGTACCTTGGGTGCTACCTTGGGTAGCTTCAACTCGGTGGACTATTCTTTCGTCATTACAGATAAACCACCGACTTCACCTCAACTGGACATCGCGGTTCCTCAGCGCCCAAAAGCATCTTCTCGCCAGGTCGCACTATCAACATGGCAGATTCCACGTACATCAAACCGGAACCATACATTAAGGCCGAGCCTGAAGCTGTGACGGCCTCTCCCCTTGACGACGACGACCTGTACGAAGATGCCGGCGATCTCGAGTTCTTCGACCAATACAGCGACCAGGGCTCCTTTGGCCAAGCATACCTAGCCCGTGTTCCAAAGGACTTGTGGGAAGCATGGGACAGCCTACCAGATGACGCTGAGATTGAAGTTGGCACAATGCGACAGTGGGACGTTGTGCGCCCAGATGGCAGCGTTGAGGTATGTTGTATTGCGGGCCGCGAAGGATCGGACGGCTTAGTTGACCATTATTTCCAGCATCGCTTCAAAATGCTACTCAACTCCGACCGAGCCGAGCATCAACTGATGCCCAAGGAATACGATCTGGAGATGGGCAAGGAGCTTGCGCGCAGCACTTTCGTCTTTACTGAAGAGGACCTACCTGGCTTCAAGGCAAAGTCCAAAGCGAGAACTGACGCGGCCAACGCTGGTATCCCAGCCCGGTTCCTGCGGCCCAAGGCAGACAAAGTGGAGAAGAAGCCGTTCGAGAAGGGCCGTCGTTGGCAGCCCTACTATCGCAAGGCGATTCCTAGTTAGCTCGAGCCAAGTCAATCGGTATGTCCCAGGTCTAACTTTTGCGCAGAGAAAACGAAAATTGCCGCCAGAATTCAGTACGAGCTTGCTTGTAAGCCTGTTGACAACGCCGAGAGTCAAGCAATCCTACAACGGAAGCAGGTCGAGGCCCAGAGGCCGAAGCATACGCTTCAGATCATGGAGCAGCGCGCAGCTAACAGCATTATACACCATGGCTCGGCTGCTGCTGTGGAGAAGTTCGGCTCCTTCATCGTAAGTAACGAACAAGCAGTGCGTTGCATTTCACCGCTAATGCAGAACAGAAAACATCTGCACCCACGAAGGCTACGAAGCCCAAAAAGGCCGAGAACAGGGCTGCCCGTATGTCGGAGGAACAGCTTCTCGACGGTCTCATGGAGGCTTTCAGAAAGTACGAGTACTGGAAAATGTCTATTCTCAAGGCCAGATTCGACCAGCCCGAGGCTTTCTTGCGCCAGACCTTGGAAAAGATCGCGGTGCTCAACCGATCGGGTATCCATGCCAACGAGTGGTCTCTACAAGAGCATCTGAAAAGCTTGGCCTCCGGTGCAACCAGCGAGACTGCCCCAGAAGAAGCCGCTGCCGAAGACGACGAAGACGAGGTGGTTATGGAGGATGTTGTATAAACGATTGTACTTTTGTTACATGGGTTGCGGACTTGCCGCGAGGCATTGCATGGCGTTCGGATGGGCACTGCTCCGCTTTATTTGAGCTTGGCTTGCTACACTTTTTTTTTAATGGACTTGAGGACTTTGATACCCCTGGGCACTGGGTTACGACACGTGTCGAAAGACTTGCTTAGCCGCTACTCGACGTCCAGGCTTCAGAACGGGAAGCAAATAAATTACGCATTTCGCATTCTCGTTAGGAACTTTTTTCTTCCCCGCAATGGTTTTGGCTTGGTATTTCCTGCAGTGCTCAACACAATGTGTGCTCGGTCTTGGAGCATTGCTGCTGTCTCTGTGATTGGAAGACAACCTCTCTTCAAGGTGGGGAACCCACCCACCAACTTCATCATCACAAGACATGTCAAAGGTCAATGTATCTGCGTACCCATGCCAGTATCAGGCGAGCATACACTTGCAGAAGCACCATTTGCCTCTATTCGGTTCATACCATCGCACACATGCCTCGCAAAACGCTCAATCTTGTCTTTGACTTCGACGGCACAATCACTACGAAAGACACAATCGGTACCTTGGCACAGTTTGCTTTGCAGTTCCAGAGTGAACGCGGCATCGACTTGTCTTCCGTGTGGCAGCAGATACTCAAAGAGTACAATCAAGATTACACGGACCATGTTTCCGCATATAAACCTGTTGCAAATGACCGCCTCTCTCTCGGCGAAGAGCTCGCGTATCTACGGGGTCTAAGCGAGGTTGAGCTGCGGTCTGTTCAGCGTGTGGAGCAGTCAGGGTTGTTTCGGGGTATCAAAAGAGAAGACCTCGTGAAAGCCGGAAATGCTGCACGAACGGAAGGGAGCGTGAAGCTACGTGATGGGTTTGCGAAGCTTATGGACGCGGCCAAAGACAATGGATGGACCGTCTCAGTGATTTCTGTCAATTGGTCGAGATCCTTCATCAGCGGCGTCTTGTCGGACTTCAGCCTCGATATCGTTGCCAATGAAATCGAGATGGATGGAAGCATCATCGGGCCAGACGTTCTTGGATCGCCGTCGCGAGAGAAAATATTAACAACTTGCGAGGATAAGATGTGCGCCTTGGCCGCCACTCGACAGGGAGTGGAGGATGCCGAGGCGCTGGTCTACTTTGGCGACTCTACATCAGATATAGAGTGTTTGCTGGAGACTCGTGGCATAGTAATGTCGTCGGAGCCGGGCTCGAGCTTGATGACAACTTTGCGGAGGGTAGGATACGAGGTGCCGCAGGTAGATGAACACCGTCCGTCTACTGGCATTGTATGGGCTTCGACGTTTTCGGGGGTTTTGGAGAGTGGCTTTCTTACTTCTAAGTTTAGTTAGAAGATTGAGGTCGCCATAAAGATTCAACCACTTGCCCAAAGAGAACTTTATTAGCAACCGACGATTAAGATGTGCGTATACGGCGTCTGGCTCTTTGTTCGCCGACTTGGGCCTGCAAAGACACACGACAGTTGTCTAAAACTGTGTCCAGAACAAGGCAGTTGAAACACCAAGCCCTTGAATATTCGATTGTTGTCCAGGAAGAACCACAAATAACCAGTATGCTGTTCAGTCATGCATATAGTAGCCGTTGCGAAGGATAAAAGCATCCGCAGCCGTCAGCCAGAGCTCATGATGCATCACAGACTCACCAGGTACTCGGCAACAAAACCAACCTAATTAACAGACTCAACCATCTCTAAGTTTACAGAGCTAGTCATCGGGAACCATGTGCTTCTATCGCGGAACCGTCTACAAGTGCAACCACAACGAATCTGGTAAGAAGGTTTCTGACTGCAAGTATCAGCGGGACTTCCTCGCTGGTACTACCAAAAACAACAATGCGTGCGCCGAGCGCCGAATTCATTCGATGAACCGTGTCCGCGTTGACACCGACTGTACAAAGTGCCAGCGTCTCGATGCACTCAAGACCCGCACAAGAGAGACGTTTTTGAGTCTTCAGGAGAACTTGGAGAAACGCAAGGCTGCTGTCGGCAAGTATAACAAGGAGACATCCCAGGCTGACGAAGCTGATCAGGTCGACGAGCCCCTCAAAGGCGGCTTGTCTTCTGATGCTTCCCTTGAGGGTTTTGCGCCTGCTGGCAAAGAAAGTGCACTTGCCGAATCTACCAACAAGGCCTTTTGACCAATTGAGATATCCAACAATGTCACGCCTTCCAACCCAGTTGAGATTTTCAACTATTTGAGGCTTATATATATCAGAGGAGGCCCTAGCCAGATAGTATTGGGACTTTGACAGCAACACCTTTGGTGTGTCCTCGAAGGCTAGACTCTCCCTGCCCCCCACTAGTTTCTTATGAGGCCGCGCCACGTCTTTGACGAACCAGAGTACTTTTCAAGATGTCTACGGAGAATAGAGATTGGCTTATCTCTTTGGTCTCTGCAAGAACAATCAGATGGCTGGCTGTGTTACATGAATGAGTATCGGAGAAGAGAGCGTTTCTGTCTAGAATCAGTCATTATTTCTGTCGTGTTCCTGTATTGTTCCTTGAAAGTTGGACAGTATATTACAATGACGGTTGGCGGAACTCAATGCCAATTTCACATTTAAAACCATCACCCCCCCACCATACATGACAGCACATTCGTGAAGCAAAATACCAAAGAATTGGTGTAATAATGTTCTGTGCTCCTGATCCAGGTCGCTGGAGTCAGCTCATCGTGTTCGACGAAACCGCCAGCAAGCTACTCCTAGAATCTCCACCACCGCGTTTTCGTCCTCTCCTCTTCCTCTACATTGATGCTGTTTTCCTTCATCACGTTCAGAAACACCCTTTCCAGGGTGGCGCCCCCGATGGAATAGTACTCAATACCATGATCCTGCTTCGCCGCTTCCAACAGATGAATCAAATCAACAATTGTGCACACTCCACCCTCCTTCCAGTTCTGCTTATCTTCAACCTTGTATTCTCCCAGGGACCTGAAGCCCGGAACGGTGAGCCTGATTTGGCCACCGAGCACCTCCCGCTCAAGCATAGCCCCGTGTACCCTCTCTTGCACCCAAGACCTGACGGATGTCATCTCCTCGGCCGTGGACAGCGGTGCTGTTTTGAGGAGTATCTGGATGTAATACATACTGCTGTATCTCAGGCGCAGTGACCGGGTGGTGCCGATAGCGAGAATGCGTCGTGACATGACAGCGGCTCTATGGGCGAGGGTGTCTGCCTCCTCCATGCTATGCGTCTGCGTCTGAAATCAGTATGCGGCGACGAGAATGAGAAGCTGTGAGAAGCTTACGGTGAGCAACACTGAGTGGTTCGGGGAGATTTGGTGGATGACACTCCAAAACGCCCGCTTGGCCACGGCGTCCATGGCTGATGTCGGCTCGTCCAAGACAAGGACCGGAGGTGCGCCTAATATTGATAAGCAGGCAATGTCCCGGGAACCACAAGAGTCAGAGCATACCTATCATTGCAATGGCGAGACTCAATTTTCGTTTGTTTCCTCCCGATAGCCTAGAGGCCGGCCGGGTGGCATACGGCACCAGTCCCAGCTTTGCCATGATTGTGTCGACGTTCCGCTGAACATCCTCTACGCCTTTGATCTTTGCGAAGAATACCAGATGCTCTTTGGTGTTTAAAAGGTCCAGGGCATCGTACTGAGCACAAACTATAATCACTTAGCATTGCCATCGTCCGAACAAACACCTTGGCGGGTGTGCGCTTACCGCCGAGATGGCTCTGTGCAGAGACGCTCCTTGCATCCTCTCCGCAGAGATATCCGTTGCCGTAATCTGCCGTTAGCTCTCCTCGAATCAAGTCGATCAATGTCGACTTGCCCGCGCCGTTAGGCCCAATGAGTGCCAGCACCTCGCCTTTACCAATCCCGATAGAGACGTCGTTGACAGCGACATTCCGTCCAAAGGTCTTTGTGAGGTGCAAGGCTCGCAGAGGGTCATCTATAGCCTTCTCGACTCGGACCTTTTCCATCTTAACTTCATCGCTCGGGAAACTTGGCAGCTTTTCCGAGTCTGCAGTCAAAGGACTATGATTGACAGCTTCGACACTTTGAAACGAGTGGTCCCTTTCCAACCACACAAGAATACCAAACAGCGCGGCGACCTGAACCATCAAATACAGAACTGGCCCACCATATGCATGGATTGATGAAGCTGGTACGGCTACACCATTCCTGCAACCAATTTCCATGGCGTTGAGTCCAAAGGCGACCGATCTGAAGACGTTGCCAATGGGAAATAATATGTTCAATCCAAAGGTTGTTGCTGTCATCACACCGTCCACCTCCGCGACGTCGACGAAGGCGTTCGGCCCCTAGGCAGTGGTTAAGCATGACCTGGCTCATTATAAAGGGGGCCGGGACTGCGTCTACTCACTACAAATGCAATGACGACAATGGCGAGCATGAGCGTGTTCAGGGAAGATATTGCAAGAAACGCTCCCGGTCCGGTCTTGCATACAACTGACATGATGTAGCTAAAGAGGAGGGCCGCTAAACCATAGAGGGCCAGGATTGGCAGCATCGGCCAAGCACCGCCATTCCAAAGGGGTACCTTGCTGCTGAGATGAGAGGTAATAGCCAAAGAGATGACAGAGACGAAGAAAGAGTCAAATAAGGCGTACGCAGCCCACAGGGGCGCTCTTCTAACCCCGTTGGCATAACCGATCGCACGCACTTTCCGGCTCTTCTCGATGGAGGGATACAGAGCAAACGCTGCGGGATACACAGCCTGCATCAAACAGAAAAAGACTGCATAGAACATGCCGGAGTTTGCGGGTCGCTTCGGGCTCTAAGTCAGCCGAGGTTTCTATATAATGAAAGAAGACAACTTACTGCCGGCATCTCACCCATGGTGCCATAGGATGCAGTGATCTCAGAGCCGCTGTGGATTTGGCTGTATAGGTTGACAAGCCTCATGCCCTCCTCGACGCCGTATTCAGCGAATAATGCGATAACTGGGTTGCTCGTATTGCTTTCCATGAAAATACCACCGGGTAAAACTCCCGCCATGTTCTCGCTCAAGTGCTTCGCGAACCTGTCTAGTGTTGAAACGGGCCTGACCCATTCAGCATACTGAGACAAATCAAAGTACCTGGTTACAGACACATTGCTGTTCATCAAGTTGTATAGCGATTCGTTCACAGAGGAGGGGCCACCAAGAAGCAACCCGGGGGAGGTTTTCACCACCCCATTCATCACATGGCTCCCCCCATACGATATGTAGAACTCGTGTCCGGAAGAGAGAGTTGGCTGGATATCAACGCAAAAGGGCGCTGTATATCCTTTCAGAATATCGGAAAAGGAAGTAGTGACGGCTATGGGCAGTGCCAGGACGTATAAGTAGGGCCACCAATATCTTTTCAAGACGATGGCTCTCTTCCAGAAAAGAGTCTTTACTTGTGACCAGGATGATGCCAATTTCCCAGGTACCAGATCGGTACTCAGATTGGAGGATGGTGATTCGGTGTTGCCAAGTTGTACAGGGCAATCCGCTACCCTCAGGAAGACGTCCTCAACCTGTGGCCCTGTGATGGAGACATCGGACACACCGGCGGCAGCCAAACTTGTCGCTAAGCGGGCAGCAGAGGTAGAGTCAGGCGTCTTGTAAACTACAGACGGTCAGTTGTTGACTATCAATACGCAAAAGTGGATTCGGGCTCAATCTGAAGACGAGAGGCTTCTTCTGGTTCTTACCGAGTTGATCTTGATGGGCGGCATGTGGGTATGAGTGATGAACAGGAGTGTCCGAACGTGGTACAGAAACTTTGTATCCGCCCCCATGAAGCTGCTTTAGAGCCGTAGTCGGTCCACTACACTTGACCTGTCCCTTGGAGAGAATCACAATATGATCCGCAAGCACTTCAACCTCGTCCAGAAAATGGGTTGTAAAGATGATACTTCGCCGGCTTCGCTGCTCCAGGAGGATCTCCCAGATAACTCGCCTGGAAAGGGGATCCTGATTTGCCAAACAGTCAGTTATTTTCCCAGCGAGTATAATTCCAGGACACCCTCGAAACATGATGCACTTACCAACCCCGAGGTACACTCGTCGATAAGGCAGATTGAAGAATCTCCAGCAAACATGCATGCCAGTTGGAGTTTTCTCATTTGGCCACCACTAAGAGTGCGGGCGAGGCTCTTGGTCTTGTGATTCAGATCACAGCCAGAAATGAGCTGCTTCAGTTTTGTGCTGTTGTGACAACCACCTTTGATACGAGTCCAGATATTGAGATGCTCCTCTACCGTGAGTTCTGGCCAGAGAGTGTTATTTTGAGGACAGATGCCTTGAACAAGTCAGCCAATGCTTCTGAAATGCCGGGGATTCCCGGGTGACAAACCCAACTGTGAAGGGACTGCGTTGATATGGACTGTGCCACTAGTCGACGGCAAGAGGCCTGCCATGATTTGCAAAGTAGTGGTCTTTCCGGAACCATTGGGGCCAACAAGGCAAAGGATTTGGCCTCTATGCACCAAAAGGCTGACACCATTGACAACGCTGCAAGGCTCTCGCTTGCTCCAGCAACCAATTCTTCCAGCAAGAGATGGTTCGAAGGTTTTCCGGAGATCCTTGACCTCAACTGCGATCGACCTTGCGCTTCCTCCTTCTCCAGCAAAAGTTCGTCCCTTGTGCGCGATCCCATGCACGGAGTTCTCTACCAGTATAGCCAGTAGAGGATAGACGATAATAGCTACAGATAGAAGCGAAAATAGTGTGCTTCCACTTACTAGAGGTCGGTTTTGCGCCCCGAAAGCCGGGGGAGGTATGTCGCCCATTATTGCAGGCTGCAGGTTGGCCTCCCAGTACGACATGAGTTGAACGAAGAAGAAGTGGTTAGAGCTTGGGAAGAAGAGAGACATGGATACAACGGTCGTCTTGGAGGTCTTTGCCAGACCGGTCAACAGAGCGCCAACAGATTGTATTAGGGAGGCCCCAGAAACGTAGACGGGCGCCGTGCGTGCTTTCCGAAAGCAGGATGCCGCAAACACAGTTGAGCTGTTGACAGCCAGACCAAGGAGAATCTGCCAAATGATGGGAGTTGCTGCACTGCTTGTTGACCAGAGGATATGCCAGTGCATGACGCCAAGGGTAACCCATAGAGGAAGGTAGATGGCGTTGAAGACTGCAAGGTACGACAAGACCCGAACAGTGGCGTTACCTCCCATAGCATCAATCAGTTGTGACATCCCATCCTCGCGCTCTTGAGTTATCAATCTGCTGAGATGGAAAAGTTGCTGAACGAAGCCGAGGAAGAAGGCAAAGCCGTAAACATTGGCGATCAGCTCTTGCCAACTAGCACGAAAGCTTCTGTCCCACTCCTCCTGGGTCGTTCCTGTGAAAAGAAATGTGACGGGGTTGGTGTTGGAGTTGGTTACTGCATTCTCCACAGCAACCTGTAGGGGCAAGAGCAAACTTTCAAGGTCGCCATTATGCTGCAACACGTTGTACGGGACTCCTCTTCTGGCCGGGTCTGCTCGAATGGTGTAGTTCCAATGATGACCTCTGTCGATGGACTCGAAAGAAGTCGTCTGCGGCGAGTCGGTGAAGGTTACGGAAGCGTGGCAGCCGCTGATGCCTCGAATGTTGGCGAGGCACTCAGTCAGGAGACCTCGTTCGTCGTCCAAGTACCGAACAGTGCCTGGTCGTAAAGGTTGTGTGATTTTGGCGATGACCTCGTCCACATCAGGTCCCAGACCCGGAGGCTTCACAATGAACAAGGGTTTATCTGCGATAGTTTCGGTAAGACTGGGTAGTGGGCTCGGGGTTCCCACACCGTGGATGCTTCTGCTCGCTGTGAGGTTGGGTAGGTTGAGCAGGATAGCCACAGTAGCAACCGGGATTAGGTATGCCTTGACGATGAAAACAAACGGATGTCGGGCGACGGCAACAAGAAATGTTTTCCAAGCTAGCGCGCGAAGTTGTCCGCAAAACAGAGCCAACAATGGAAGTCTCCCCATGGTGATGTTGGCCCGACCAATGGAGAAAACGATGACTTGAATAGTCCAAATATGCCTTTTGAACGAACCTGAGAAGTCCGTTTCAGAGGGCGACGAGCCATAAACATATGTCACCAGAACCACCCCGTCGAGGTTCATGCCTGCCCTGCAGGCTGGCGGCAAACAGACGACTGGTTTTCCTTGCCAAAGCTTCTTCTGAACACTTTGATGGCGCCCTACAAACGCCGCAGAGACTGATTGACAAGCCTAGGTAGGAAATACCGCTCTGGCGCCTGCCGCCGACAAGGTATCGTATTGGCTTTGGCACAATAAGATAACAAACTTGTCAAGGACGCAGCCAAGTCGGCCATCAATCAAAAAAATTCCTTGGAGGTAGAGGGAAGAAAGACGCACCCACATGGCCCTTTTCGGCTTTGCTTCCTACGTGGAGTCTCGAAAGGTGCGTCGAAATACCAAGTCAACTGCAGTCAACCGGCTGCCAATACATCTCCCCGAATTCCGTCCCCAACCGTCAAATCGCATCGAGCGATATTCAACGGCCCAACACTTTCTCGCCTGGTATGCATCCCACCGTGGCACCGGCCTTTGACCTTTCCCCTGACAAGAGCTGGCCATAGGGGTACTGAATGGTGTGATCTTCGTAGGATGACGAATATGAGACGATACGTCAGGGTAGTTCGTGTTGGACAGTAGGACAAAGTAGCAAAGGTGCCTCTAGAAGCCACCCAGGTGCCATGTCGATCGCCAGACAGGTAGAACGGGACCAAAAGGTCATAATGACTCTGACTAGGCAATAGAGAATAGGTAACGTCAAAATAAGAACCATAACTTGTTTGATCTTACTACCAACCGCAGAATCTCCTTCCGAGACTGGAGACGGGTCATGGCACAATGGCCGTGCCGGAGACGTTGGTATTATTGTCTTGCATTATATTGGAGTCTCGGTTGGCAGAAGTGAAGTCAGAGCGGCGTACCTAGCTGCCGAAGGTAGTGGGGCACCAGGCGTCAAGAAGACGGGACGAGAGGCACATCAGACACGGCCGTCAAGTGTCAGGTTTATTGAGACGAGTTGTAGAGCCACCACCCCCTCATGGCAAACCAGCAAGGTGGTGCGCGAAAAAACGGACGCGGCTGAAACATGAAGCTTTGCTGCAACGGCTGTAAGGAAACGCGGATAAGACAAGGCGGGCTTCCCAGGGTTCTCAAAGCCAAGGGTGTTTCGGGTAACGGAGCCCGTGTTGTTGCAACTTCCATCCGATGGAATGAAGGGTCTTGGACTGGAACAGCTGCAAACAACAAATGCTTATGACTGCGGATTGCTACGGTGACAGCAGTGACGGCCATCCGTGAGTAGAGGAACAGCACATTATCGTTGTAACAACACAGTAGGCGATTTGAGCTGCCAAGCTGTGTAATGTAGAGCATCCTGGAGCGGATCGAGAAAGTTTGGGTTTGATGTTTGGCTGCGGCTGTGACAGTTGCAATTGGAAGGTGACGAGGCCATTGCCTATGCATAAGGTCAGGCAGTTCAACTTCATGTTGGCTTGTGAACATTTCGGCGCACCGGAAAACATTGCCTGTTATGTGCGCGAGATCGGGAAGGCCTGAGAGAGAGGACCGAGTGTGCAAGAACCCAAATCCATACGTCAGGAGGTGCACTCCGGCGTCAGCAAATATGGGCGTGAGCGCAGAGTAGTTAGGATGGAGGTTGTGTGGTGGGGACACGGTGTGGATGAGGTCATGGTTGTTGTTGTCGTTGTCGTCGTCGTCGTCGTCGTTGTCGTCGTCGTCGTCGTCGTCGTTGTTGTCGTTGTTGTTGTTGTTGTTGTTGTTGTTGTTGTTGTTGTTGTTGTTGTTGTTGTTGTTGTTGTTGTTGTTGTTGTTGTTGTTGTTGTTGTTGTTGTTGTTGTTGTTGTTGTTGTTGTTGTTGTTGTTGTTGTTGTTGTTGTTGTTGTTGTTGTTGTTGTTGTTGTTGCTGCGGCATGTTGCGCAAGACTGCCTTTCGTGCCTCTGGGTGCCTACCTAGGCGGAGAAGACTGTGAGGGTCGGGGTGGGGGCAGGGGAAGGGCATCGTCGGAAAACATGAGGCGGGAACCGACGTGTTATGCGCAAACAAGCGATGGTCTTTCTGTCTTATCCCCAGGGTCTGGAGAGGAAGGCGTGGTCGAGATTGGCTGAGGGGAGCCAACAAATAGATCGAGGGCCGGGCAAATTGGGACGGTATCTAAGTAGGTGGTGACACAATGCGCAAGGCGATGAAGTGAAGCGCGTTCGCCGGCCTAGATGCTCGGTAAAAGTGCTTTGCGTTTAGTACTTTCAGTGTTGCGTCCCGTCTAAATCAAACCTCTACCTACCTACCTAGGTGCTGTAGTTCAGGCAGCTTCATGGGGGATACATGCGGCGGAGCGTAGTACCCACGTATCCAAGGCCGTCCGGCTGCGCAACTAGGTACACAACGACACTCTAGCACAGTCGATAAACACAGTATGTAGCAAGCATCATGCCCCCTTCCCAGGGACAGAAAAGTACGCTCAAAAGACATCCGTGCTAGTGTAGCACAAAGACGGTGTGGTTTTACGAGCGCGTATTGGCAGGACGCAGTGCATCTCGAGATCATCTGGGTTCCGCTAGGATGTTATAGATTCCAAGAATCGGGCAGGGGTGAGATCCAAGAGGCAGGCCACCACGCCTTAGCCAACGAGGACTAGTGGAGGGAGAAATAATTATCCATGTTCCGTACTCAATAGACTGCGCATGTTTGCCTACTTTTTTTTCTTCTTCTCTTGGAGCCCGAACTTGGGATCGAAGCATGCTAGTGTAGCTAGGTAGGTAGGTAGGTACGGATAGGCTGCGAGTAATTAATGCCAAGAGTCAAGACAGAAGCAATCCAGTATCCCCTCGCCTGATGAGAGACTGCCTGTTGTTGGGTCCGTGACTGGGCACCGATGTCGCCGATCCATATCAATCAGGGCCTGTCGGTCCAACGCTTGGCATTCATACTGACTGGGGACCGGGTGACGCTGGATGGTGGCGCTACTGGTTTGGTCATGCTTTCCTGTCACAACAGCCTCTTGTTGTCTCTTGCTTGTCGTGCCATAAGAGACGCTGTGTCACAGATCGCAGGATACCTACCTAGGTATGTAGGTAGGTAGCTGCATGTAGTGTATGTTCGCATTTGCAGTGAGTGGGTATCGACTAGGTAGGACAGACAGACACACTTGTGCATGCGGGCGATGCAGGACAATCAGCACAAGCATGTGACAAACCAATGCAAGCCCCCCCCCCACAGGAGTCGTGCCAACGAGTAAGTTGATGGTTCGCCTTAGCAGACGCTTGGAAGGTCCGAGTCTACCTATCTAAGTACGTGTAGCTAGAGCCAACGCGACCAAGTCGAGCTGGGCATCGCCTTAGCGGGTGATGGTGCCTGTACCATTGTGGCAGAGAACGAGACCTGAGAGCGAGCGGCTTATCCCATCCAAAATGCTTGGTTAAATAAGCAGCCGGGATCTATCAACCAAGCAACGAGATATTGATGCACCGATGCACCGATCAGGCTGGGGTTGGATGATTGATACAACGCAGTCGTCCCCTTGTGCCGATTGTACAGGTATTATCAGCCCTCCCCCCTTTTCATCATCCACAGCAGCCATGTTAGCTAAGCGACACCAACTACATAGGTAGACAAGTAGATTACTTACCTACCTTGCCAAGCACAGAAGGCATGCGCTTCAGGGGAAAAGAGAAGCAGACAGATGCTCAGACAGAATGTCTTCATAATACCTACTAGCTACCTACCTACTTAGGCGGACAAAGCATGAAACAAGCATTCCTCGTGCAAACCGCTGGGCCGTGTTGCTGCAGACAGCCCAAAGCGCTAGCGCCCCCTGGCCAATAATCCTAGGCTGATGATCCCTTTCCCCCTCAAAGTCCCCTAAAAACAAGCCACCCTCCCCCTTTCTTGCCCACGGCACCATGTACCTATCCACTATCCGCTCGGCAAACGATCCCAGGTTGCTTTAGGACCTACCTACTATTAGAGGTAGGTACCTACATTAGTATGCAGCACCCATCCCCCTCGAAGGTACCGAGGTCAGCCTAGCCTACCTACCTAGGTAGCCCTAGAAGTACTTACTCTGTTCTGTCTAGTGCATTGCCTGCCATCTCCGTTCCTCCACCTCTGTCGCCCACCACTGCCCCAATCTACCTACCTAAGGTACTTACCTACCGTCCCCTCTCCGTCGTCTGCGCCTCTCTTCCTCCAGCCCAAGATATTGCGGAATGCGTGGCTCGGTTTGATACCACCGCCCTTTATCCTCCCTCCGTATTGCCGCCCGTTCTTCCGCCCCCCTCGCCTATTCGTCTTGTGTCTGTTCCGTGTTGGTTGTTTGTTTGTCCGTCTCTGCTGCCACTAAGCTCCTCTGCCGACACCAATATCCCTGACTTCCTTCTACTTCCTCGACCCTTCCAAAAACAACATCCCTCGACAACCTCTAACATCTTCCCTCCGAAGCCCCTTAGTTTCCTCCCTTGTCGAACGACCACCGGACCAAACACCAAATCAAGACTACGCAAGCACGACTTGTCACTGACACCTGCAACCGGATTTTCGTCCTGGATTCTCAATTGCCCAGCCGCTCTAGAACGTATCGTGCAAACACACGAGAAGACTCGTTGGTTTGCTGCGCCCTCTCCCGCATTCCCCGCAGCTGATGTCGCCCTCGCCCGCCTGACATCCCGGGCCCTCTGTCGTTCACCATGGAACCCGTTCCCGAGACCGAGAGAATGGAGGAGTTCCGATCCTCGCCTCTTCCCTCGCTCCGCATACAGAACCCGACACTACTCCCTTCCGCCGTCCCCGAGCCCGAGCCTCTGCGAAAGCCTCCTACTGTGCGCCGCCAGACCGATCCAAGTCCCACTTCTCCGACTGCCCCGGCTTGGTCTTTTACCCCTCTGCCCTACCGGCCCCGTACGACCTCACCCCTCTCTGGCCATCATACGAGATCGAGGTCTGCAGCGAGCTTGGCTCCTCCAATGTCTCGCACGCAGTCAATGCCTGGCGTCAATGCCGCTGGTCATATCTTGTTCTCTCCTCAACTTCGTCCCTCTAGTCCGTCTGGGTCACCCAGCCGCGTTCGAACCCCGCGGAAGCCTGTAGACGAGGCGTTTCCCACCTCGCCCATTCGTACCTCAGTCTTGGAGTCGGACCGTAAGCCTACTGAGCGTAACAGTTCCCTGAACTTGATGGGAACAACGCCCTCCATGGTCCTTCCCCGACACCGTCGTCCATCCTCGCCATTGCGACATCCCGGCCACGCCAGCACTGGATCGCTTCCGATGCCCACTACGCCCACATCTGCAACCTCCTCGCCGTCTTTCAGAGGATACGATGCTTTCTCCCACGGGTACGGTATCTCCGCTTCGTTTCCGTCGTCGGTTCCATCTACGCCAACATCGACGAGGTCCAGAAGCCCAAGCATTTCTAGTCTCGAGACCATACCAGACTCGCCTGACGCTGAGGAAGCTGCTATGGAAGCAGAGAGGATCGCTCAGCTCAAGGCTGCTGCAGAGGCCGCCGAGGGCAGCGATACTGGCGAAAATAAGGGCAAAAGCAGCTTAGACTTGCCGTCACGAGGTAGAACGTTGGGCTTTGGGTCACGCGACAAGCGGAAAAGGTGGAGTGTTTGCGGTGCTGAACGACGGCAAGATCTCGATCTGGAAACGATTTGGGAAGATTGAAAGAAGGAAAGGTGTGCCGGAGCTACAGCATAGCTCCAGAGGGCAGCCGAGCGGATGTGGACGGGCGTTGAACTTGACTCCAACGATAAACTAGCACGCCTCGGGCACGAGACGGCGTACACCTCCCGACGCTTGCTTGTGCAGAGCGTTCGTTTTCTTTGCATTGTATTTGGCATCTGATAGGTAAGGGCATGGCGGCGTTCAGTGAACTCCTTCTGATACCCTACACTGCATTTCACCTTAAGGGCACTACGAAAACATTGTTATCATACCTGGGTACTGTACTTTACGATGGCTTAGCCCCTTCTCTCTCTCTTTCCCTCTCCCTATGGGACTCGGCCCACTGGTTCGAGGGCTGGGATAGGTGGTCTGTCAATCAATGAAATTCATCAAATTCACACGAACTCAGTCCCTTTTGAGGGCGTCCTACCGTCTAAGCTGTCGTGCACCCACTTGCTTCGCCTAACGTGAAGATGTCTCAGTTGTTGCCGCCGTGCGCCTCAAGGGCGGTGCTCCTCGACCCCCTTGCTCAATACTATCCTCTCCCCTTCTCCATATTTTAGCAGGGGCCTCTCAATAGATAGTTCTCATAGTGATCCCTCTATTCTTCCGCTCTCCGCATCCGTGCAGCTCTGAGTATTTCGAAGAAGATCCTTCGACTCCCTAGGGACCCAGCTGAAGAGGTGATAACATATAAAAACAAAACTGCGTAACGGCTTCTCAGTTGATGCTTCCCCCAATTCCAACATCACTTGTCAGTTATTCATTCAACCACGTCATCATTGAAGCTACAGATACAGTCCCGAACCCATTCCCTCCCAGGCTTTATTTCTTACTCACGCGGCCTCATCTAATTTCGCAATGCACTCCGCCCGACTCCTGGGTCCTATTCTACTCTTCTCCAGAATAGTGAATGCAGCGCCGAAGATTCCCGACGAACAGGCAAGTCAGAAAGAAAAACGTGTACGCAGTCTCAGGTTGCTAACAAGAATCAGACCGTCGCACGTGTCATTCAAAACCTCCGACCAGGTCCGCAATTGGGTGAATGGACCCATCCGGTGGCCGCACGGGGCCGTCCGGGGATCCACTTCAACGGTACCGTCAACGCGACGACGTCGTCAGCCAGCACTGGGACTTCCAGTAGCAGCGCCTCTAACCTGCCGCACAATACCACGTCCAGGACATCGTCATTCCAGGCATCAGGGTGTTCGAAGAGTGTCATCACATCTACTACAATAGTTGATGTCACATTTTACATTACGGCAACAACATCGTACGGTGGCAACCTGACGTCTTATAGGAGCACCAACACGGGAACTCCCCCATCCTCGTTTCCATCGCAGATCTTTGCCAACTCCACAAGTTCGAGGATTGCTTGGAATACATCCTCGAGCTTGGTTCCTCTATCTACCGGATATGCGCTACCTGTTAACTCGTCGCACGCCTCAACGACAGTCTCGTTCACGACCGTCTCTGAATCGCCTTGCCCTAGTAACACAACCAGCACTCAATCCTCGCACCACAACGCTACAAGCAGTCTCACGCATCACTACTCAAGCTCGTTCGTAGGAACTGGGGGCTCGACAGGTATGGCTACCTCTGTGTCCGTTTGGCACAATACTACCTCCGCTGCTCCTCCACAAACCACCGAGCCCTGTGACGACGACTTGAGCTCAACGTTCCATTTGAACCCCACTTCGGTCGCTTTTAACACGCAGCGGAACTCAACTTCCCAGTGGTTCATAAGTATCCAAACCGCCACTGCCGTATTATCCTCTACGACTGAGTGCGATAGCGAAGCCACCGCCTCCACCTCTCCCACGGACGTGTCTTCCTCTGCGTATACAGTCACATCCTTCTGGACGACTCGTACGCCCATCGCGACTACTTCCAGTGAAATCAGCAACACTACCGGTGCTACAACAACGATGAAGTCTGCTGACCTGTCATCCTCCCCAATACCGACAGAAAGCTGCGTCATCGACACTTCCATGGCCCCCGTCACCATTGCGCCACTTACCTCGGTCCCGGCCTCGACGGTCATTCCCACGAAGACCGTTTGCCAGGAAGACGCGCCGACGGGAAAACCGAAGCCCAGCAACAATCACTGCGGCGTCCATGGATTACCTGTGGGCAACTACTTCCTGGCCCGATTTGTCGAGAATGCTCCCGGTGTACCCGTAACCGTGGAGGGTTGTTATCAATTCTGTGCTGTGAGTGCGCCTCGTTCCCGAACCTTCTCTCAAGAATCTATAATCGATGGAAAGGGTTACTGACACATCATCTCGCAGAGTGTCATGGACGCTACTGATGGCTGCAAAGCCTACCGCTTTTATCCCGAGAGGGTTCTCAACGTCCCGCGATGCGATCTCTATGGCAGCAGCGTCGCTTACGCCCTGGATTCCATCAACAATGATCACCCCGATATGTGGTTTGACCTCACTTGCGGCTCTCCGTCTGATGAGAAGTGGGCACACCTCCCCGGGATGACTCGCCTTCGAAAGCTGGGGCTCTTGGAGTAGATCAGCCTTGTTAGACTTCACCCCGACCACAGTCTTGCCATTTGCGGAACAAAGTGACTATACATAGGGAGCAACAACAACGATCTTGACAGTAGTAATAATATTAATAGATAAGCATGAGGGACGATTGACGTAGGTCCTTGGTGTAAAAGGTAGATTCCATAACAGGGGGGAAACGATGCTCTGAGCAGGGGAACCAAACATTCATTCATAATTGGGCTGCATGCCTCAGAACTTTTCTTGTAGCGTTCCTCATTCTGTCTAATCAAATGGTATCCTGCGAAGAGCCTCGCGGGTTCCCCTTTTCTTCATCTCCTGCGCCGCAGCAACGCTACTCGGCACCTTTATGCCGCAGCAATCGCCCCAGCCCACATGTTGATGCTTGTGCTTGCCAACGTTCCCATGGGGATTCTCACCCCCTTCCTCCTCATGCTCCCCATCCTCCGGCCCGAAATCTTGCTCTGTGCTCATGCCATCTACCGCCGGTACGAGCGAGCCGAAAAGAAAATGTTGCATGACAGGCAGCTTTTTCAGAACCTCCGCGACAAACATCCGGCGCATGCCCCCCTCCACCTTGGTCCATGATTTGGCGGCAGAAATATCGTCCAGCATGGGGCTGTGCCACCGCAGGCCCTTAACTGTCTTGGTTTCGTTGACGAAATTGACCTGGCCGAGATACAGGAAATCGTGGCTGAACTCCTCAAGGGTGAGATCCTGATGGATCGCCAGCGGCGTGATAAAGGGGTGATGAAGAAGTTGCGAAGCGCCGAATAAGAAGGGAAGGAATTGATAATCGTCCAAACCCCAGACGCCATGCGAGCCCGCGGGCTCCAGATAATATGTCAATTGGATGTTGCGCATGAGCTTCAGATACCGCTCAAAGACCTTAAGCACAAGGGGCCGAAAGTCATCTTTGACAATGATTCGAAGTTGGTAAAGGCACAACAGCCACATGATGAAGTTGAGCTCATGCCCGGACCCATAGTCTATTCGCATCCTGTTTCCAAAAGAGTGTTCCAGGTAGACCGCCACTTCATCGTTCGCCGCCGCGCTAACGCCCAGTTGACTCTGCCATACGGTGACCTTCTCCTTCACCAAGTCCAGAAATACTCGGAAGGCCTTATTCCCAAAGCGCGAGCCGCCTTGATCGTCTGGCGGCGACTCGTTGACGAGATTGTCGGCTTCGTCGAGTATTCGCAGAATCGACTGGAGTGTACCACTAATTTCGCCGTCTTTGACAGTAGATCGAGGTGTATCTTCGACGGATTCAGAGAGGTTGAAGACAAAAGCAAGAATAAGGCTGTAGGTGGGTGATGAGAGAAATAGTTCATGGTCTTTCTGGGATAAAATTCTTCTCGAAGGGGTCTTGTATATATGATCGCAAAGGTCGGGCGGCGAAGGCAACACAGGTGTCTCGGGGCGTGGCGTAGGGTTGGAGGGGCCAGGGCGACGACGGCGAGGTTCGAGTTTTGGGATCGTGTTGCTCAGGGAGGGCAAACATGGTTCACCAACTCGCGATGTTGAATTTATTGAGACCATGCTGTATCGGAGCGATGGCCAGATCTTGTGGTCGAAGTGAATTCGGGGGTTGTCTATTGGGATGATGTTAAAGAGGAAGGTTACCAGGCTCCCCAGAACGAGGAACGGTAGGCAGTAGATGACGCCGCCTAGAACTGTATCGAATGGCGCTGTTCAGGGACTGCCCCTCCATACCTAGGTACCCGGGGGTGCTAGGTTGGAGCAAGCTAAACACCCCCTCCTACGGAGGGGGCGAAAAAACCGGGTTGCCAGCAGGAAAAGGGGGTTACCACTAGTAGTTTTCTTTAATAACTTTTAAGCTTTGAGCTAAAATTAAAGTTTAAACCTAAATTAAGAAGCTTAAAAACTCTACTTTTTTTTATTTATATTTCTTTTTATATATATATCTTATTTACCTTAGTATATATAAGATATTTAAAATTTTTCTTTATGTAGAAAATGTAATATAATAAGATATAGTAAGAAATATATAATTTAAAAATATTAATATTAATTATAGAATTTCTCTAAGTTTTATTATTATTTTAATAGAATTAATACTTTTATATTCTTTATTATAATAAATATTATTAAAAAAGAATTTTATTTTTAAAGAATTTTTTTCTTAAAAAAGTTTTTATTTTTACTAATATATAATAAGATATCATAGAGATAAAATAAAATATAAATCTTATTTTAAATCTTAATATTTTTTTAAATTATATATATAAATACTTTAATTATACTTAACTTATATAAGTATAAATAATTTATTTATATTTTACCTTATTAATAGCTCTTTTAAGATAACTCTAGGGTTAGGGTTAAGAAAATTCTTCTTAAATAAGTCTGAGTAAAAAATAATATATTTTAGATTTATTAACTCTATAAAAATATACTTACTATAAGGTCTTTAATAATAATTTTATAAATATTATAAGAATTAAACTTTATAATTATACTTTTAATGTAAAGTTTTATTCTTATAATAATACTTTTATATAATCAAGTAATAAAAATAATCTTTTATATAAGTATAATATTAATAAGTATATATAGATTATATAGTATAGAAATTTAGTAGATTTTTTAAAGTTTTTTTTTAACTTTTAGTTTTAATTTTAATTTTAACCTTAAAAAGTTATTAAAGATACTCTAAGTGGCAACCCCTTTTTCCTGCTGGTAACCTGGTTTTTTCTCCCCTTACGTAGTAAGGGGTGTTTAGTTTTCCCAACCTAGCACCCCTGGGTAGGTATTTGCCTCAGTCCCACCTCATCGTCCGTGGTGCCTACCTACCTACCTAGGTACCTTAGGTAGGTAGGTAGGTACGTGCCACCGTGCTTATGCCGCTCTCACTTCTCTCTTAGTAAACAGGTACGTACTCGCTGCTTCACCAGCTTCATCTCAATTTTTCTTTGCTTCGAAGTGAGGCAATCAAGTCACCCAACCAGCCCGGCAGTACGCAAATCTGTTTATTCTTCCCGCCAGACTCATCAGGAAACATCAGGATTCAGTTCATCTCACCACGATCGAACCACACGAACCCATTGTAACAATTCGCTATGACCCAAAGCTCAAACCCTCAGGCTCGTATCTCACACTTGCCACGAGCAGATGGCTCGGCAACTTTCTCAAGGGGCGGTTATTGCATGGTTTCGTCCGTCAATGGGCCGATGGAAGTGCAAAGACGAGATGAAAACCCCTTTGAATCAGTTGTCGATGTCGTCGTAAGACCTGCTGCAGGGGTTGGAGGTCAGACTCCCTTGTCATTGGCGACTTGCGGAAATACGTGCTCACGCTCACGATGAGTATTTAGGCACGGGAGAACGTCAACTCGAAAACATATTGCAGTCCGCCCTCCGTCAGCTCATCCCCGTCAAGAACTTTCCTCGATGTCTCATTCAGATCACACTTCAGGTGACGGAAACCCCTCAGAACGACTACACGAACAGCAAAGTTGTCCAAGCTCAGTCGGTAAGTGCTAGGCTCGATATCCAACCTGGCGGCCACTTCGTAGGGTCTTTTCCCAGATATGGGTGCTGATTAGCTGCTTTCTACAAAGAGTTTGCCTCTCCTGCCCGCTCTGTTCCACAGTGCTGTCTTGAGTTTGCTGTCGGCCGCCGTGCCCTTGAAAGCTATCGCCACGTGTACCACGCTGGCCATTCTAGAGGAGGGCAGCAAGATCATCGCTGACCCGTCCCCTCTGGAGGTAGATCAGGCAAAATCTCTCCACGTTTTGAGTTTCACGTCGCAGGACGACCTGCTGCTGGCTGAGAGCGAGGGGACCTTTACCATAGCCGACTGGGATAAAGTGGTCAGCACGGGCCGGAAAGTGTGCGGCCAGCATCGCGAAGCGGAACTTGGCTCAGACATGCACGAAGAAGTCCAAGACTGGACCGACATGCGGCAGTTCATCCGGACAGTGATGGAAGCCAGAGCTGTGTAAGAATCAGCTCATTCGTTGAAGCAGGCAGGGGTCTTGGAACAGGTGGGCGACCATAGAGGCCTGGACGCGGTTACAGAGAAGCTACGATCCGGAAGGGTAGTAAGATCGAAAGGCACGCCCACCAGCGCTCCGATAGCAACATGTACGCCGACTCCACGACCTGAAAACGGAGCTTGAGACACGGAGCCAATGAGGGAAGATGTGACTAGGTTTCGGCGGATATTAGGATGGCGCGCCGGGGGAAGTGACAGGATGAGACGGCCGACAGGGTGGCAAAGGCGAATGCTGATTAGCGTCCAACGACGGCATCGAAGTGAGGGGCCGAGGGCTGGCAGGCCATTGTGTTGAACGGCACTACACTGCGGATACGGGTCTTCAGATGCCATGATGGACGGAGGATCTGGAAGCAGCAGCAACATAACGCAGCGACAAGGGACCAGTTTTCCCTGCAGCGGGGGACGATATGAAAAACGACATTGGACGGACAGCGATCCAAAAAGAATAAAAAAAAAAATCATGTCATAAGTGGGCCATCTGCTGGGGACAGCGTGGGTTTGGGGCCGTTTGGGATTTGCTAGAACGCAGCGTGCGGCGGCGTTTCAGCTCAACCTCAGGGAACATGAAGAGGGGGCGAGTACGTACGACTTTGGCGAGCATGCAGGCCCTCACGCCAGGAGCTGCATAGTGTTTCTCACCAAGTCATCTACAAACTGGAAACAACCCCGTCTATGTCTATACTGCAGAACAGGTATACCAGAAGCAGTTTTTGTATTGCCTTTCTGTACAAGTACTGCGCCGCTGCCTCTTCTCTAGGTAGTGTATCTTTCACACACAATGATAATTATACCCCACATCTTCAGTTGAATGTCGCGTAGACAACCCGATAATAGTGGCGAAGTTGGCTTTTCTTTCCCTCAATCTCATATTTCCCCCCCTTTACCCTTTTCTCCGAGTGGAATGGTTCAAATGGCCAAGGTATGCCCTGCGCTGCTAAGCACACTCAGCGGATCCCAGGTAGCACGATAAATTAATCACCCTCTCTCTCACTCTCTCTTTTCTTTTCTTTCTTTATTTTTTTTATTTTTATTTTTCTAGTTAAGCATAATTGACTTAGCACAGATCGGTAATGGGACGTACTGAGGTATGCCGGTATCCCCGTGTTCGATATGCGGCGTGTCCTCCGGCCCTCCATCGCTCTCTTATCCTCGTTCCCTTCCATCTTTTGGTTCCCCCACTTACCGGCTCTCCAATATGAAGAGTGAAATACATAGTAGGCACATAAACTAGGCAGTAGGCAAGTGGGAGGAAAGCACTCCATCTCGGCTGTGTTCCAGAGTAGTGGGTCTAGACCTCATGCCGGCATTTTGTCTGAAGGTTTTGGGTGCACTTCTACCAGTTATCGGAGAGGATACTTCCCTCAGCCTCCACCCAAAGCATGAAGGGCATACCAATACCTACCTATTGTACGTTGCGCTAGGGCATCAGGGGGCCAGCTCCAGAGCCAGTAGGGTCAGCAGGCCGACGACAGGTAATTAGCAGTTGCCAGCCGTGGTTTACGGAAACGCTCAACGTTGACTGCCCGCAGTGTACCAAGGTACATCTACACACCCTTGCTGAGGTACGTAGTCCAGGCGGTCCCTCTTAAGGTCGCACAGGTACACAATAATACTCTAACACAGTTGGAAAAACACAGTAAAAGTATCATGCCCAATACTTCAACACGATAATAGATCTACACACCCTTGCCCACGTCCCAAAGCGAAGGGGAGAGACAAAAGAAAAGTGGATGGCGTTTGATCCGCAACAAGTTCAAACCAGGACTCAACTCCTTTCCTTCTCTATGCAACGCTGACGAAGACAATCGCGACGACGACAAAAGGCATGTCAATAATTGTCAACAAGGACTGCATCAAACGAAGCCTCACGCAGGGCCACCGACTCTTTCTTTCTCCATAGGCAGTTGCAGTCCGTATCCCTTCAGCACACGTCACTGGTCATACACATACTATGTACAACAATCTTAGCCAAGCATCCCCGTGGGCATGGTTCATTCCGAAGGGGGCTTGGCACTCGGCTTCTCTTACACTGGCCCGAGTCTCGTCGTCGTATCTTCCCTACAGAGGCTGGCCCTTTCCACACTTTCACTGCCCACAGCCGTTGTCTTCTCGTTGAGCGAGACGTTCCTTGCTTCTCCAGAGCCATCGAGCCGCCTAATATCACAATATCTCGGATGACAGCCATGATCAGCAACTGCCATACCATCACCATCATCCACCGTCACGAGTCTTCCCCGTCCCGTGGGTTCTTCTCATATCTCCGTCTTGGTTCTCGACGAACAATACGTCATGTCTCGAAAGCTTGGAGCGGCACAGGCCCAGTAGCCGTGGAGAGTCAAGGCTTGAGCTCTCGAGACGCAGTAATATGATACAGATACCACCGCAGGATGGTTCACCCAGGCCTACCACTGCCCAGGAAGAGAACCTAAGTCAAGGAGCGGTCTGCGTGCCAGGCTGGAGTTGAGGACGGATCCGCCGTAACCGTCAATCCATGTGCACAGTGGTGTAGGAAACGGGGCAAGTTATGATTTGAGGCAATGGGAAACATTCCAAACCCCACATTTTCTTCATAGCACTACCACTCTTGCTTCCCGGCCGAGCAGCGAGCGTCCCAGGCATAAGACTGCACTGGTCGAAGGTACGAGGCGGGTGAAAGCACATGGCGTTGTACTGTTGTCGCCGGCCAACCAAGCGCGCTGTTTTGTGCCTCGTCTCTCGAACAGCTGCAGCATTTGCTCTACCTGTGCCGTGGCCGTCTCGACACATTGGATTGCCTCCCTTTGAGCCTCAGCAAGTTTGGCCACATGATATTGGACACCAATCAACGCTTAGCGCCATTGTCACTTGTTCAAGGTGCCCCCTCTCAGCTATGGTTGTCCTGCTCTGGTTTGCTGGAGAAAAGAGGACAGCTGTTACAAATACTGAGGGCCTCTGACGTTGAAAGTCGTGCACGGGTCTGAAGTGACCCTGCGCCGTGCAATACCATGTATTAGTATACAGGCAGACAGGTAGGCATGGTGGCGATGTATCGTCCACTGATAGACCCGGTTCTGAGTAACTGGGTGGATATTCGGTACCGATGCAGGTGTGACACGAGCCGCGACCTGAGCGGGTAGACGATACAGTTTGTGTGTCTTTCTATCATCTCTTCAGGATTGCTGGTGATAAGGATCTTGTCTTTGGCTTCTTGACATGCATCCAGGCACACACGCACAGCAATCCTTCTGGCATTGGAGCATCGCCAATGGGGCTGGATTGGCTGGAACTGCGTCTGGCCCCGAGGGGCTTTATCGGTGTCATACCGACGACCCCTGTTCTTATTTCCTCCCGTCTACGTACTATAAGGAGTTGCCAAGAGGAAGGGTCGAGAAGGGGGCCTGCCAGGAGTACGTACCGTCCGACTGACCATCTGCCTGCGCATTGCATTTGCTACACTACCCTACCACCTTACTTCACTTCTCAGTCTCAAGTCTCGCGACCGCCGGCCACACCCCGCAGTACGTACCGATTCCACAGACCAAACCGGAGTTGTTGTCTGGAAGGAACTACCTACCTACCTACCTAGGTAGCCCAAATGAGTGCTTGTATACGGTACGTCCATGATTAGACATGGATGGCAAAGGCGCGTACTGCAGGCTGTTGAAGACAGCATCTCGGCATACGGTTGGCAAGATAGTTACATGGCTAATTAGGGGTTTGGTAAGTTACACGCGAGCCTGAAAGTCAACGGGTGGCAAGGACATTGTGGATACGATATGGGTGAGGGATGGGAAGCGAGTAGTATACGAGGCATGAGGAAGAGCCTAGGACTGGGGACGAAAGACGGAAACGCAAGATGATGATGGGTTTTGATAGGCGCACCTACCTATCGTAGGTACCCATGGCCCATGGGTACCTCATGATAACTCGAGTGGATCACTCCCAGCAGTCATGGAACAGAACGGGGTGCGTAAGCTTGGGGCAGACGTCGTGGCGGGAGCGTCCTCTGTCGCATCATATCCATCCTCATGCGTGATTCGATCGACATCAAACTGGAAACTGGACGGTAAAGGCAGGCGGATAGGGGAAGCAAGCGAGAGATGCCTGGCTACCTACCGTATCTAGATAGAATATTAAAGCTCCCGCACTGCTGGGACGAAGCCTGGATGGCTGGCGTCTCTGCTTCTTGTCAGTCTGGTCACTCTCTTGTTCGCTTTTCGTTTCGCTTTCCTCGTTCCTCCCTCCCCATATCCCCTTTCTTTCAAAGCAGAGCTCTGGTAGTTCTAGCAATTACCTCGGCCGTTGAATCTGTTCCGGGCCCCTCTTCCTACATCACCACACACTTCCCATTTCCTTACCTGCATTGCATCGCATCGCATCGCATCGGCATCGGCATCGGCATCGGCATCGTCATCTGCATAACTAGATCTCTTTTCACTTCCGTTCTTCCTGCATCGATATTTTCCGACTCCAGTTCCTATTCATAACGAGAACTCCAGCCGCATCTTTTGCTCGATATTGCGATTCTTCGTCCTCGACTCGATCACTGCTGTCTCTTTCTTCTCCGGAGGGTAGCTATTTGAGCGTTAACTCTATCATCAACGGCAACAAGAGCGTCCAATACAGGACTTCTTCAATATTGTTAATACAACCCGATCAGCGCACATACTGCAGGCACCCACCCGTTCATCGCCAATCCATGTCTGATTGCAGTCAGAAATCTTAGACTTAGACCCGGCGTCAACACCCGATCACAGCACACCACGACTAGTGCCATATCTCAGTCTGATTTAGTGCTCCGTCCCGAGGCAGCAAATCTTGCTCAAACTAGCGTCATTCATCCCGTCAGCCCCGTCGCGCCCGAGTCACCACTTGGCCACACTCCAATAGCAGTCCACGGTACCCTATTTGGCTTTAACTTTGGCTTTGGGTAGCTTATACAAGGTGCAATCGATCAGCGGCAACAACCTGATCTCGCCGGATCACTTTGCATCCTGTCTGTGTTGCACGCCTACGGGTCATCTCAGTTTCGGCCAGTCCACACCAGCAATTTCTGCAACCGAGACACATTTCTCCCCCTCATATTGTGTGAAAGAGTGTGTGAAAGCGTCGGACTATCACACATTTACGCACACTTGTCTATCACACGCCCAAGCCTCTCATCTCGCTCACCGTTACAACCGCACACCACCACCCGACCCATCTCACCGGTGGTCCGCCAGGTCCGGTCGCTAACGCTACTACCGGGGTATCTTTGTATAGGTACTTACCTACCCCAGTGTTCCTTACACCCCACGTCGCAACTCGTCCAGAGCGGCGATTCCCTCTTAGCGTCGCTCGGCCTTAACGGAGAAACAGTCCCCCTCTCTCCCCGGCACAGGCTTGTCTGTTGTTATTGCCGCCGCTGCAGCATTTCGCGCGGCAACACTCTTCCCACACTCTGGGCCACAACCACCACCTCTCAAAGGATCCCAGTTAATTCGGCGGAGAAAGCCACTGTTTTTGACCATGTCGGGCTTCGTCTCCTCTCCCACAACCCTGCACCCCGCCCTCAGTAACCCCAATCCACTCCCGGCGGCGCCGCCATTGCAACAGATGTCCTCGTCCTCCGAACGAGTCATTAAAACAAGCTCGCTTTCCGACCGTCCCAAAAGCTCAAACGCCATCCATGACCGGCCGCTCTCCTCTTCGTCCACATCTACGTCCGTCTCAACATCTGCCCTCATTACTCAGTCACTGCATCGCAATGCTGAATCGGTAGCAGAGGAGCCTTCATCTTGCGCCTCGGGCGGTCTTCCCGCTGCTGCAACCACAGCTACCATTGTGCCTCCTTCGTCCTCATCATCGACGATAAGGAGAAGCTCTCTCTCAATCTCATCCACTGCCTCCTACCCTGAACTCTTGCCGCCTCCTCTGTCGCGGTCCTCCAACGTCAACAATACCGCGCATCACCCTCCCAAGGGCCACCGTCGCGCGCCCTCCCACGAAGTTCCTCGCCAGACTATTATGAAAGCATTGGCTTCGGTTGTTCGTCGAAACAAACCCGAGGCTCTTTCTTTAACAGGCATGCTTTCCCAACAGAGCAGTGGCGTCGATAACCGACCTGCCACGTCTTCGTCTCAGAAGCTGGCCGACGCTCTCAATGAGCTCGCCAACCGTAACCTGACCCCCACTACCGCCCTGCCGTCTCTGCAGTCACCGTGCTTCTATCACAACCGCTTCGACGATGCCGTCAACATTGACAAGGTCCTCGAGGAGATCAAGAACGACGATTGCATGTCTCACTCAAGGCTTGTGCAGACCGCAACTGGTGTCCGCGAGGTCTCTAAGCAACTCCAACGCCGCCCTATCAAGCGAGCCGTCCGAAACGTTATGATTGTCACCAAAGCTCGCGACAACCAGCTCGTCTACCTTACTCGGGAACTCGCCTCCTGGCTGCTTCGCACCCCGAGGTACGGTTCCGATGTTGGTGTCAACGTCTACGTCGACGCCAAGCTGCGCAACTCTCGCCGCTTCGGTGCCAACGGCATTGTCGCCGAAAACCCTGCCTTCCAGGACATGCTCAAGTACTGGACACCTGACCTGTGTTGGAGTCAGCCCGAGAAGTTCGATCTGGTTCTGACTCTTGGCGGAGACGGAACCGTGCTCTTCACATCATGGCTTTTCCAGCGCATTGTTCCCCCAGTGCTGTCCTTCAGCCTGGGCAGTCTTGGTTTCCTGACGAGCTTCGAGTTTGAAAAGTACAAACAGCACTTGGACCGAATCATGGGTGACGAGGGCATGCGCGTGAACCTGCGCATGCGCTTCACCTGCACTGTGTATCGAGACGGCACCCTCGGTCAGGAGGCCGAGGAGGGCGAGCAATTCGAGGTGCTGAACGAGCTCGTCATTGACCGCGGCCCGTCCCCCTACGTCTCAAACCTGGAGCTGTACGGCGACGATGAGCTCCTCACCGTGGTACAGGCCGACGGCTGCATCTTCTCAACGCCCACGGGATCCACCGCTTACTCTCTCTCGGCCGGAGGCTCTCTCGTACACCCTGACATCCCCGCTATCCTTCTGACGCCCATCTGCCCGCACACTCTTTCGTTCCGCCCCATGGTCCTCTCCGACACGATGCTCCTCCGTGTATCGGTACCGCGCAACTCACGTGCGACGGCTTACTGCGCCTTCGATGGCAAGGGTCGGGTCGAGCTGAGGCAGGGCGACTACGTAACAATCACGGCGTCGCAATACCCTTTTCCCACTGTCGTTCGCACCCAGACGGAGTGGTTCGATAGCGTGTCCCGCACTCTCCGCTGGAACACGCGCGCTGCTACGCAAAAGGGCTTCGATCCCTCGGCCGATGGCAGCCTTTGTCCGTCCGAGGATGGCAAGGACGACGATCCGGAGTGGGATATTGACACGGATTCGGCGTGCTACGCGAGTGAGGACGGCAGCATCAGCGCGAGCCCGTTGAGAAGACAGATGAGCCTATTGGGTATGTAATATCGCATCCCGTGAAGGCTCAGAGGCAGGAAGCGAAGACCATGATGATTCCACCGATTTTCTTTTAATTACGGATAAGAAAGGGGGCCGCCTCAAGAGAGCAAATCCCCCTCTCGTGTTTATTTCATTGTCCCCACCACAGACAACAGATCAGGTGAGTGGGGTAGGCCAAGGAACACATTAACTGCTCCCTTGTTATGCCTGTTTCCCCGACCATTCTATTTGTGTGATAGACCGAGCGTGGATTTCGAGCATGGAGAGAGTGGAAGAGCGTATGCCCGTGGATTTGAATCGTATTAGAGAAGCGGAGACTTGAGGAAATCTGGCCATGGGATAAATTTCATGAGGCCGGCCGTCATGTGCGCGCCGTCCTTTAGCAAGGAGCATAGAAGGAAGGAGGAAACAAGATAGATACGCTTGCTTCTAGGTACATAAATTCCAGGAGGGATTTCCTCCCGTATTAGCAACCTCACTTCGCTGTGATTGCGGCTGATCCGATCAGCAAGGATGGTCAAAGATCCAAAGACCAATATACCGTTACTTGATAAGAAACAAACCCACCACCAGCCCATGTTCCTGTTTATCCTAGTGTTTGTCTTGTCATCACCTCCATCGTGAAGACTGATCTAGCTATGGCGCCTCGAACAGACCGAATGCATTGATTGGATTGATACTGGAGCCACAGCTGCTAATATGCGATCCATCCAACTAACACAACTTCCCGGAGTTCATATGTTTTACATTACTCTTTAGTACTTGTTCCGCCATGGCGTCATTGAAGCCTGCCTAATACCTAAACACACTTGGCATAAGCGCACCCCGACTCCGCAAAGCTGTCAACCTCAAATCCAACATATTCCAAGTCCAGCGACGCCTGAGTCTGACAACGCATGGGATAAGCTTCGTTGAAGCCCCCCTAACCAATACACCGCGCCCAGGGTTGAAAACCAAGGCGTTCACTCCCCCTTTCTCAAGACCCCGGCTGTGGCTTTCCTGAAGAAAGCGGCATGGGAAACAGGAAGAAACCCGAGGGTCCAGTGGCGAAGTTGCCTCATCCATTTCTGGAAGGGCCGTACACCGTCTGGAACTCGTTCATCGTCCTCGTCTTTGAGACTTCATATCACCACCTGCTTAAGTAGTGACCACACTCATGGTTTTCAACAACCATCCCGCTTCTTCTCTCACAAAGACAGCGAATTTGGATGCTTGGAATGTGGGCTGGAGGATTTTGAGTGGCAGGGGCGGATCGCTATGGCGAGCCCTGTGAGACAAAATATTGGGAGTATCTATCTCCAAGCTCCTTGGCTAAGAGAGAGCAGACCTGCAATGCAATCCATGTCTCCTTTCTTACTTGGACTGACTTCGCCCCCACGCATAAACTTCTCTACCTCTTCTGTTTCCTTTGGCATAGGCGAACCGCGACCATCTTCAAAGATGGTGAGATGCTTCCCTGAATCTCGACGTCCCATGGCCGGCATCGTTCTGGCACGGCTACCGCCGAATATGGCAGGCATATGACAGTCTTCAAGAACCCGCCCCGTGCGCCTCGCGTTGGCTTTATTACTGGCAGCATTCGGCAGTGGCCTTCTGACATCAGCAAGCGTCGCCGTCTGATGTGGATGGCCATCGGCGTCGGGGCTCCAGTTCTCCTTGTCGGAGTCGCCTGGAGATATCAGCATATTGGATTTCACTTTGTCGCCTGGAATATTTTCGTCGTTTGGCTGACTCATCGACTTCTCGCCATCACCGAGCGGTGTTTGCATCCGGGCCACACTGGAAGACGTCCGACTGAGTCTAGGCTTCTTGGCCTGTTGAGTCCGAGGCGTTGGTCTGGTTCCTGGGCAGTTTCGCTTGGAGCTGTTGTTCTGGAGGATGCCGCTTGTTGAGCGGAGGAGGTTGATGGCGGCAACGGCGGAGCCATTGGATTCGTTTTCAGCTTGTGCAGTAAGCTCATCGTGGGTGTCAGCGTCACAGCACAGCTCCCACGCGTGTGCGTCACGAGATCGACCACGCCCCAATGTCGGCGGTAGGAAGTCGGTAAGGGCTGTGATGGGAGGTAGAGTTACGCTAGGGAGTGCACTGTGACTACGCTGGAGCGGTCGAGACAATCTGGGCTGAGGTAGGGCTGATAACTCTGAAAACAGCCTAGTAGGCTGCATCCGAGGAGGCGAAGTCTCGTTGGAGACGAGCTCAGCTTTGCCTTCGAGAGAAAGCGAGAGCCGCACAAGTGACTGCTGTGACGACTGAGGAGGGGGCAGGATTTGTGCTGCAGATGCAACTGGTGAGCAAGACGAGGGAGAACACTGCTCGGACCTGATGACATGTAAGTATGATGACGAGGGAAAACAGGCCAAATAAGGCATACTTGGGGGTATCATCAGCGCTACGGTTCAGCGTTGAAGGCGTTGAGAAGAAACTTGTGGGATTCCACCGGTTCGTCAAAAAGTCGATGGAGCTGGAAAAGGAGAAGGACCCAGTTGATTGCGGCAATGAAGAGTCAACTTGAGATGTTGGCGTTTTCATAGCCTTGGCACCAGCACTGGTTGATGAAATGGACGGTGTTGCGAGTTCAAGTCGTTCATCCGTCTCCTCGGCCGCTGTGGATATGGGTTTGGCTGGGGTTTCTACTGGCAAAGGCGCCTTCATACTGGCAGCATCTGACACCGGTGACGCCTTCTCCTCGGGCAAGGAGGGGCTGTATGTAACAGGATCCGACGAGATGATTTGCATGCCACCATAGCGTAGAGCAGCAATCTCTTGGGCAGAGAGCGGGCGCGACTTGCGTCTGTCATTCTGTCGACGGTTTTGAAACCAAATCTAACGACCAAAGATCAGTAAAGGCACGCGTCACGGCGGGGCCGGACTCCTACTTGAACCTCTTTCTCGTTGAGAGAAACGCGTTTCACGATGTCCAGACGCGCTATCTTGTCCGGTTTCGGGTTCGCGATGTAGGCAGCTTCGAGGATGGACTTATCTTTGGCACTGTACACACAATCAAGTAACGGATTAGTGTCTGCAGTACACACAACGCGACGCCATTCAGTGATTAAACAAGACTTACGCTGTCCTCTTCCTCTTCCCCTTGGGATGCTTTTCAGAGTCGGGGTTCGACACGTCTGTTTTAGCTGACGATGAGGGCGCCACATTAGGGAATTGTGCTAGGTCGGTGACGGTTTGTCTTGTAGGTGTCTGCGTAAAGTGCTCTGACTGAAAGGAAAGTTCGCCTGAGGACGGAGAGGACGAGGATGGTGCTGCAGCAGTCGAGACTGAAGGAGATGCATCGAGGGTGGGCATTGCGGTAGCTAGAAGTGGTGAACGATAGTCATGGTCCAGGATCGAGGTAGTGGAACGAGCCGTGAATATTAAAGGGAACGAGAGAGCATGCACAATAAGACACCAAGGCACCGTGGTTTAACCAAAGGAGAATTTGGAGATATTCCGAGAGAAGGAAGAAACCGCGGAGGAAATAGAAGAGGAAGAATGACGAAGCGCGTGAGAGACAGGCTAGGTAGTGTTTCTCAGGAACGGGCGAGGTGGGGAAGCAGGAGCGTCGAGACACGAGGCGCGGTTTAGTCGTGGTAATTTAGTGAGGGTGTGTTGCGGTACTAATTGCTTGTGGTGTTGAACGCACCCAGTCCAGCGCGTCGAATCCAACAAGGTATAGGCGCCTACACGCTACGGAGACGTGGATAGTGGATCGGATGTGCCTAGACACCCTAGTCCTGTGTTGTGCTACGACAAGCGCAAGCGGCACGGGTCCCAAGTCAAGCCCCCACCGAGATTGCTTATGTACCGACCCATTACATATCTTAACCAAGCACATGTTCGCTGAGATTAATGAATTCTAGACATGTATTGCTTCTCTGCAGTCTTGTTGTGCTCTTGTGCATTAGCAGCAACAGAGAGGCCAACCAAACTAGACACTCCGTGCTGCGCCTGACAAGTTGACAGTGCACGCACCCCGAATGGAAAGTCGCCTCAAGTCTCTCAGCATCATAATCTCGAGCGCGTGTAATGCACCTTGCATAATGTATCCTGGGGCGCTGCGAGCACTCACTAAAAGACAAGTGCTGTAGCCATCACACACTGGAGGCTCGAGCCAGTTAGGTCGCGTGTCTGTTTTCAATTAGGAAATAAAACAAAAACAGTTCACATTCGGTATCCCGGGGCTACTGCATACTCCCGCACTGCGTAGCTCTTTTTTGACCTACCTACCTATCTAGTGTAGGCTCCGTTTCGCCGACTCACCTTTGGTCTGGTTACCTCTCCCCCCGATGCTAAATGAGAAAACCATCTCACAACCTTGGAATCGGTGGCCTCTGCCCATCTGTCTTTTGACACTTGCGGCCCCCTGCTCTGTGCACCACAGCACAACTTGAACATGCTACTCTCGTCTCCTTCACGGCTCAACAGCTAGCTACATTGCCGCGACTAACTTGGCGGCTGACCTCAGGCCGTCCTGGCTTCCGGATCCGAGTTCCACCCCACGACTTCAATCATAAACCGTGCGTTTGCTTCCCGCTCGCGTGCATGTACCCTGCCCAAAATTACCCTCCAGGAGTCCAGCCACCCAGACGCGTCGCTAACCCCTGGTGCTGGTGACCGTGGGCATCTGGTTTTCTGGGCCCACCACACCCTTGAACTGACCTATTCTTTGCGATGCCCGCTTCAAAGAACGCGTCTACAACGCGGGTGTTGCCAACATATGTGGATGCGGTCAGTCGAGAAGGCTGGGGAAACTAGGGTTGAGCCTCGCCGTCTCAGCTAATCCTTGTCTTATGCATTGCCCATGTTATGTTGGAGGGTTTTGTATTGTGTTATGTTCCCATATCCTTCGCCACAATGAGTCTGCGCAACTGACCGTCACCTAGAGCCACTAGGTCCATCGTCTGATTAGACCTGGCTCTTAGCGCATCTCAACTTGAATCGCTCATTACTCACCAAACAGATTTGATCGGAGACACCCAAGTCCACTGTATTCTGGACCGCCATCCACAGGAAACCTCATAATCTCCACTTACAACTGTTCTCAGCCAAGACATGACGTAGATTCGAAAGCATCTCTCTCCGACCTTTCATTGGTGGCCATCTGCCTACTTGACCATTGATGCCCAGCTGATCGCTAAATTGCTATCTAATTAAATGCACCGCGCTGTCTGCTGAGACTCGCATACACAAAGTAAAGAGCGGGACTACCATGTCCCAAGACACTTTGTTGGAAGTGTGAGGACTCATTGTTCATCTTGTAAGGCGTCAAACTACTCAAAGTATGCTGGCCGTCTAGCAGCAAGTGTAAAACCCCCCATCCAGCCCCGAGTCTACCAAATGAACCGGCCGTGCCGTCTTCTACCATAATGGCCATGACCAGCAATTGCCGGTCTGCGCCAGAGAACTGCGGTTCACGATGTCCTGTCGACCACTCCACCGCGGTTGGACCATGATCCATGCCACGTTTCTATCTTTACAAGTCGTCGTCCGAAAGTTCACCGGGCAGAGGCATCTGGGCAGCGTCGTCCATCTCCTTGCGGTACTGCTCAAGGAGCTTCTCGTCGACCTGGGCGGTAGGGGGGGCCAGAGCCGGCGCAGCAACGAATTCCTGTGCCAAGATTAATACAAGTCCAGCCCAAGCCAAAGCTGGTGCGCATTGGCAACTCAGGTAAAACTCACCAAAGCGGGGTTGCCGACGAGCTTGCGTGCGAGCCAAAGGAAGGGCTTCTCGAAGTTGTAGTTAGACTTGGCGGAGATGTCGTAGTACTGGAGGTTCTTCTTGCGGTGGAAGGTAATGGTCTTGGCCTTGACCTTGCGCTCCTTCACATCGACCTTGTTACCGCAGAGAACAATGGGGATGTTCTCGCAGACGCGGACGAGGTCGCCTGGACACATATGTTCAGGTCAGTTATGTTGCTCGAAGAATGGGACTCTGGAGCCGAGCGTCGTCAATACAATGGGATAGTACGTACGGTGCCAGTTGGGGACGTTCTTGTAGGTGATACGGGAGGTAACATCGAACATGATGATACCACACTGGCCATTGATGTAGTAACCGTCACGGAGTCCACCGAACTTCTCCTGACCGGCGGTATCCCACACATCGAACTGGATTTGGCCGAAGTTCTGTGCATGGTGCGTTAGAAACCTGAAAGGACAGAAGACAGGCGGAATTTGGTAGGAAGGCAGGCACGTACCGTGGTGAAACCCAGGGGGTGAACCTCGACACCAAGGGTGGCCATATACTTCTTCTCGAACTCACCCGTCAAGTGACGCTTGACAAAAGTGGTCTATGCCATGGAATAGTCAGCGACAGTCAGGAAATGAAATCGAAAGCACACCTCAGGGTCAGCATGACCCCCCAAAAAAAAAGTCGCCGACCAGCGCATCAAAATTAAAGCCTATGGAGGCGAAGGGGACGTTTGGTACTTGCCTTTCCGGTACCACCATCGCCGACAAGGACGAGCTTGAAGGTGGGAGTCTGGGCGGCAGCCATGATCGCGGTCGGTGGAAGGGAGGCTCGGTGCGAGTTGTATGTAAACAAGCGGGGCTGATCGAGGGGTTAGCAAGTTGCGCGAAGCAGAACAAACGGACGATATTGTGAGTTCGTCAGAGCGCAGGATGGACGATAACGGCGGTTTGGGGGGCGGCCGAGGGCGTACCGTGAGAAACAGCAGAAATGGGCTGTAGACTTTTTGACGTGCGAGAATCGTCACCGATTGATCAACTTTTGGGGGGGGTGTTGTTTTTGAGGATGGCGGGGAGCTTGCAAGGAAGCCGGAATTCTTAAGCGAAAAATTCAGTCAGGCAGACCACCAGAGTCGGGTAGGCACGTTGGGCTAGGCGCCTGTCACGTGCAGTGCTGTCTCGTCATAGCGGGGATCCTGTCCTGGTGGAACACCTCAGGCCCGGGGACAATATAAGAAAAAAAGAAAGAAAAAAAGGCCCCTGTGTAGGTACCAAAAGTGTCAGTGACAAGAGGCAAGGAAGTATCCTAGTTGCCACTAGTCCTTTCTTGGAAATGGCAGAAAATCGTCAAGTGGTTCCGTGGTTCCGCCGGTTTGTCACTGCATTCATTGATGGAGGGGATAAACCGTTTGTCCTCTCATTTGCCTTAAACATTGACCCTTTATTTCCTTCATGAACCTAACTCTCTTACATTGTTGCATCGTCCATTCTTCTGTCGAATCAACGAAGGTTCTGCTCCGACATAATAGTATTTTCGCCGGAACCAACCCCTCAGTCACTCTTGCCCTGGGCAGAGATCTTACTTCTTGGGCGATGTTCCAGCCAGTTCTAGTCGCCTTGCATGAGCAGCACGACTGACTTGGTCGCATAATGCTTAGGCAGGTGGACAATCTTCGATACTCTTCGCTCAGGGCCAGGTAGTTCCTTGTGATTTTGCTTTGTAATCTGCATGCCAATCCCCCAAACCTCATTGGTTGCTTACTTGTAAGCAGAAGGGGTTGGTACTCTTCCGCCTGACAACCCACCCATCTCTCTTCATAACTGATATTGCGGCCTTGCTGAGTACGATACAACTGTGCCAGACCATCCGGCCAGGTTGGCACGACATGGAATTCTATCTTTGTCAGGTCCATCTCTTATTGGCATTCTAAGCTCAGATCTACCCACTCTAGGAATGGCTGAGCGCGCGAATCCTAAGAGCAGTGTGGTCAAGAGCCTTTTTCTCATGAATTTGATAGGGCACTACTCGTACCAGCGGCCAAATCAACGATTGTGTGGGCATGCATTTATAGCTGTACATATCGCATGCGCTGTTGTCTTAAACTTCAGTTTCATGAAGTAATAACGACACTGCCGAATCAACTTGCCACGATCATTGGAGGGGCAGGATATGACAACCCAATAGACCTCTGCCACCCCAGTTGCGCCTCGGCGTTAGCGTGAGCTGCAGTTCCTGGCGCACGCCGGAACTGGGTCGCGAAACTCTGACCGATACCGGTTGCTTGCAACTTGTCAGCTTTCTATACATACATCTTACCAGGCTTGACAAACAAACATCTTCATTCCCTTGAACACACTCGGCCACCTTCTTTAGATTATCATGGTTTGAGCTGTTGACATAACCAAAATTGCGGATTTCATCAGCTGGCTTCAGACCTGCTGCCTCAGCTGGGCTTCCCGATACAACGCTGTTGACCTTGGCGAAGGGCTCTTCGAGCGGGCGAGGTGTGGCGTAATCCGGCAGAAAACTAGCGCTCCCCACAGGTTGGGTTTCAGGCTCATCGTCCTCTTGTAAGCTCGCAAAGTGTTCATGGAGATGCTTCTCAATCATGGTCATGAGATCTTTGTAATCGTTCCGCAAATGAATGATACGAGCTCTCGTGGTACGTACTGTGCCGAGATATCAATCACTCTGCCTGATAGATGCTGGACCGGGCTAGGTTACCTTGAGCAACATCGATGTCGGATCTCGGGAAGCCATCTCGTGTTGTGAGGGGTGTATTCATGTCGGCTCCATGCTGCGTTGCAGGTTAGCTGGCTGCCCACTCATGCTCATTCACCTAGACGGAAGGTGCAAAAAGAACGTTCTACGCACAGAGTCGAGGACCCCACCGAGGGCTTTCAGTTCGGCTTCTACGCCGTCCTTCTTCTTCTGAAGCTCTGAGAAGGCGAGACCGCTGAGACGACCGTTGGTTATCGACGGGTTGCTGGTTGGGCCTGACGGCACTGTCGGAGCATGTATGTTGTTCATCCTGAAGGGCAACCCCGTCGTCGAGAGCCGACAGGAACAGTCGTAGTACGCAGCGCGTGCTACAATCGTTGTGTCTCTTTACAGAAAGACTTGCTTGCGATAATTGTATATGTAAGTTCTTATCTTTCGTTGGCCTTTTTGTCGTCTTATTGCCTCGGACCAGAGTGACTGCCGGGTGCAATTTAGACTGAGGGTTACTCGAAGATTGTGCTGCAGCAGAGAAGCGTGATAATTCATCAATTGCCCGCGCTGTAGACAGGTTGGTTGACGGTCTGACGGCAGCGCAACAAGACAAACAGAAGGTGCGGGGGTGGGTCTACGGGAAGCTACGTAGTACGCAGCTGATTAACACTGTCTAGGCGACAACACACCTACATAAACCTACCTACTACTACCTAAGGTATGTAAGTAAAAGAGGTCTTTGGTGTACAAGTAAATAAATACCTGAAATTACCTACCTAATCTACCTACCTTACCTACCTAGGTAGGGAGTGCAGCTATTTGGACCGTGTGGTTTTACTATTTAGCCCATATCTAACCATATTAAGCAAGCACAGCCATATAACTATAATAGCCACAGAAGGCTAAAGTACCTCAACTTTATTATATAAACTTATGCAATAGAATCCCCCTTAAAAATTCCAAAATAGCTCTGCTGGGGAGGGTTGGAATGGTACTAACCTACCCTGCTTCTTATGCTCCGCTCTAGGTTGGGATAGGCCAAGACTATCCCTTCTAATGATGATGAAAAGTTGAGGTACTTTGGCTTGTTGTGGGGTGATGTGGCTGTTTGGAGACCCTGCTTAATATGGTTAGATATGGGCTAAATAGCAAAACTACACGGTCCAAATAGCTGTACTCCTAGGTAGGTAGGTACCTAGCTGGTGGGTAGGTACATTGGCAGCCGCCCAATCGTCGTGTGGTAGCAGTCTAGCAGAACATCCAGCCCACTGACACTAACTAAACCCACCTTCACAGGCCCATGCTGCAGCTGGACCTTCCTTCTGCCAGTGGAAGCGACTGTGTGTACCTGAGGCATCACGCAACCTCATTCTGACTACCTAGGTACCTACCTACCAACCTCACCCGTATGTACCTCAGTGGATCCAAACCCAGCTCCAGCTTCCAGCTCCGACCCAGCTTCCTCTATCTGAAGATCGTCTAACCAACGTGAACACCTTCATTCCTTCCTTTTCTCTGAAAGATTCTTTCTTCGCCTAGAGGTAATTCGCCAACCATGGCGACAGGTGTCGATGCAAAGCTTCTTAAGTCCACCAAATTCCCCCCGGAGTTCAATCAGAAGGTTGACATGCTGAAAGTCAACCTTCAGGTGATGAAAAAGTCAGAGCCTCACCCTTCCTGCCCATTGCACTTCAAACTAAAACTCGTTGCTCCAGGTGGATCGCTAGCAAGATCTCCGACATACTAGGCAACGATGATGATGTTGTCATTGAGCTTTGCTTCAATTTGATTGAAGGGTCTCGATATGTCAGTCTTCTCTCACGAATGCGGCCCGTTCTCGTTGATGTTTGCTAACGCTTTTGCAGCCCGATATAAAGTCGCTTCAGATACAGCTCACGGGATTCCTGGATAAAGACACTGCGCCATTTTGCAAAGATCTATGGAAGTTATGCTTAAGCGCCCAAACGAGCCCCCAAGGCGTGCCTAAGGAGCTGCTCGAGGCCAAGAAGCTGGAGTTGATACAGGAAAAGGTACAGGCGTCTATATCTCCCAAGTCGAAGACAAAAACTAACACTATGTTAGATGGAAGCCGATCGTGCTGCAGACGAAGCTCGCCGACGACGAGAAGATACCGAAAGACGCGAGCAAGAAGCCCATAGATTGAGGGATCGGGATCGTAGCGAACGCGGTCGTGGCCGCGGTGGAGACAACTGGCGTGGTCGCCGAGGTGATAGAGATCACGACCAGCGAGGTCGACATGGACCGCGTTTCGGCGAACATAGATCGCGCTCGCCGGGACAAAGACATCGCGACCAGAGAGATAGAGGCTCGTTTCGTGGGTCTGCACGAGACAGCTACGTCCCCAGAGACAGGCCAAATGGCGGCCGAGGATCAGCGCGTGGCCGTCTTACCACACGATCACCTTCCTCGACATTTGCTTCTTCACGATCTCCATCTCGAAGTCGGAGCGCGGAGCGCAAACGAGAGCTGAATCGTGATTCTCACTCTCCGCCCGCTCGACGACCTCGGCGAGAGCGTAGTACAACCAGCCCCAGATCTGCGAGGAGCCGATCAACGTCAATGAGAAGGGGTGGAACTGAGCATCATGACTCGCGGCGGAAGCGCAGATCGACGAGAAGTTCATCAACGCGGTCACCATCGCCTGATAGACGACTCACTACTAAGAGGCGCAGGTATACCTCGTCTCGAAGTCGTTCCCCTGGTCACAAAAGACGACTTCGCAGTAGATCCTCAGGCTCAGCATCATTGCGGAGCTCTAGGTCTAGGGATCGAAGCCCCGAACGCCGTACATATCGTGGTCGTGCAAACTCGAAGGCTCCCAGTGACGCGGGAGGCCGCCACGGTAGTAGCATCCCACGCTCTCCAGACAACGAGAGCCGTAACAGAAAGTCAGAGGAAGAGGAGCAAGGCAAAAATAGCAGTAGAAAGGGTCGACAAGTGGATGGTTTGAGTGGAGGCAGGGGACGCGGCTCATCGCTCGCTTCGTTGAGGTCAGCCGATCACTCCAACTCTAAGAGATAAACAGTAGGTGATTGTTTTCATAGATGCGGTTGATCCTAACGGGCCTCACTGACACTGGCCACGCAGAAGCGACCAGACGCATATAGCCATGCTAGACGGTACAGGTGGCTGGCTGTCCGGCGAACGACAACCCGATGAGAAGATGATAAGCTTGTAACTGGTTCTTCTGGCAGCAGCTGAGGCTAACCATCTGAGAATTTCTGCCTAGTACACATACACGCGAGGTCTCTTTCTGTTCCAAGGGGGATAAGGGGTTAAGATGGCGCAATACGCCTGATTTGGTACGTTGACTGTATTTTCTCTAGCCCCATAGACATACCTATGTTGCCCGCTCAAGTTCCCGGAGTTGATCCCTAGTCATCTTGATGTTTTGTTTTCCTTTGGATTCGCGAATCGCTCTATTGCGTTGCCACCTTTAAGCTCGTAGTAAATGGTTGTTTTTCTGCGATGGTTCTAACTGCCTCACAATCCGTGATCTGTAATACGACCAGATGAGTTATCCTCAATATTGAGGCGTCAACCTTGCCGGTCCATGGAAGGGAAGACACCTGTAGTTGTGGCATACCTGCACCATCGCAGGTGCATAAATCTTGTGGTTTGTACGATCAACCTAGTCCGTAGCCGTTCACCCCAGATAAGTCGAACACAAAGTCGTTGCAACCTCTTGAAGACTGTACCACCCGCTTATCGAGTTCCGCACGCCAATATCTGCTTGCTAGCTGAACGCTGTAGGTGTCGACCCGACCCTCTCTTCCCCCCTACCAAATCTCTCTCCACGTGCTTGGGAGCATTCTGGGTCCTGTGTCTCTATCAACCCAGGACATTTCGCGGGCAAGCTCAGTCGAGGTCGTTCGTAGCTTGGTAACCAACCACACCAATCACATTCAACAACCCTGACAAGTGTTCGAGTTCCCCTCCACCCATCCTCACTAGTCACTGTTGCTATTCGCAACGTACTTGATCTCGCTTCTTCTCTCTTGTTCTATTCGCATGGACATTTCTGTCCAGAATAAACAGGACGAGTGTTTCCCCGGTACCGTTTCTACGCAGTAGTAGCCCAAGCTACGACGTCAAGGACCCGCTACCAGGAGATGCTTCGTCTTTATATGATATTTTCCTGCACGATGAACCCGTTTCGGGCTACGAAAAACGTTCCAGTTCAACGGGAAGTGTACCTTTACGTATTGATGCGTCAGACCAAACCGTTCCGGGCTTGCAGGATCGTCATTCGATGCAGCGTAGTAAACGCAAGACTGTTCACAGACCCTTGGATATTGAAGTCACTTGATACGACAAAGGCAAGCCCAAAAAAATGAGGCTGGGCATGGGAGGAAGCAGATTGCCACATCTGCCTTACGACAAATCACATCTCCCTTCGGAGGTATGGCATCATGCCTTTATATTCGTCCACACCAAAGGCCTGGGTGTTTTGTTGCAAGTCAATAAACCGTTCAACGAATTCCTCGATCCCCGATCGCTTTTCAAAGATCACCCTCTCCCTCGAAATCCCCATATTGCACCAACCGACTCGAGCCTGATGCAATTTGGGAGTTGTCGCGGAGATTGTACTGGCCCAGATTGCCTGCCCCGTTGCGTGGCAAGTCTGAACTAGACATGTGGCGTCTCTGTTGTGCCAACGTCTGCCAGCGGTGTGGAGTTGCAAAAGCCAGTCAGCAACGACATGAATCCCCGAACCCCTACTGCCTAGGGCCTGGTCCTGACGGTCTGGCTACTGTATTCGTCTTCGGCGTTGTCTGTTGCGGCACCTGTTTATTGAAGGACTCCTTGAAGGTCCGTTTGGATCAAAGTATGTTGCTGAAAAGTTCTTCCGCTAACCACATCTGCAGGAAATCGACCTACTACTCTCATCCACAACACCTTCTTCGCTTTTGCCTGTATTAGTGCACGTTGCTGTTACGAATGAACTACAGGTCTTACCGTCTAGCGCTCTAGAAGGCGTTGCAGTTCACGAAAGATCGGAAACTGCCCAGTTGTACTCGATCACGGGCATTGAGTCTGCGAAGAGGGAACTTGGTGCAGCCCAGGATCTCGGAGCAGCTGTAGTTGAGGGATGGCTGAAACGTCTCGATATTCGAGGCAAGCAGCTCAGGAGCGATGCCTCCCGATGGGAGAGTTGGGCTAATGCCAGTGGGCTAGCCCTTATGAACCAGCCTTTACGTCCACAGTCAATCTACAAATCAAAAGCCTTGGCGCAAGTCACAGACACAAGTCTATCGGCTTCAATACGGACTCCCCCTAGGCTCTCAGCTACCGTCGCTAATCAAGAGTACCGCAACGATCAATCGAAATCGAATACGTTGCTTTCCGCATGACACCAGTTGAACTCGGTAGTAGATATGGACAGGAGCTACGAACATCAAGGTCACCCGGAGAGGAGATATGTGGAGACTGCAGCATTAAAGGCATCACGGCGTGTTGAAATCGAGCGGCGAGCCAGGCAGATCCAACCCCCATTACCACCCAACCTTCTTGTCCACATGCCTTCCGCCATTCAGGCCACCACGGATTTAGATGACAATGCGTGGAGTATGCTGCCGCCCAAACTGCTCGCAGGACGAACAATCGCCGAGAGAACGGAAAACGTGACTCTATCGGATTTATCCAGAAGTCCAAACGTCAGTTTGGAAACGAAGGATGGGATGTTAAAAGTAGTCACGGATCAAGAATGGGATGATGTCCAAGGCCCAGTCCGTACGCGGATGTCGAATTACGCGGACGAGGTCATTTGCAACAGCTGGAGGAACGGCCGCAAGGGCAACAAGGAAAGCAGCACTCGATTCGCGGCAGAGGTTCTCCTCTCAGTGCCGACTCGGTTTTATACCGACGTAGCGCAAGACACCGTGGCTACAATGGCAGCTGGTCAGCCGCCAGTTGTTGATCCGCCGGAAGGACCTTTTACTCGGAAACTCGCGCTTGAAAACATGAAATGGGTTTTTGACATGAATATTAAACACCACACCGAGCCGTATCGCAAAGAATTGTTTCTCTGCGATGGATGTGACAATAATAGGTTTTATGGTCTCGAGGGCGAGATCCAGCACTATGCTGCGAAATACACAAAAGGCTCCAGCCGCGGCAATGTGGTTGTCTATTGGAGGGCCGAATGGCTGGAGCAATCACCATTCAAGTCCCATGCTCGACCAACAAAACGATCTCAACAAAACACATCACACGTCTCTCAGAACCATGTGGTGCCAGGACTTCTAGCGTAGAGTACCTAAGACGCCCTCCACCTCGGTAGGAACATGTCTCTTGCGCCTCCTCACCACTTTCCCCCTTGTCACACATCACCTCCTTCTTACCCCCCTCAGCCTGTGGACCCTTACCTCTTGCCGCCACCCTACCATATGGATAGTGTTTTACCTCCTGCCTCTCATTTGGTGCCTGGCTATAGGACTAGCGGCGTCTCCCAGGTGTACGTTATGGCACCTATAGGCTTCGGACCATATCCAGTCACCACTGTTCCTCCAGACTACTCTCCCATCATTACCGGACCACCTCATCCTGGCCATTCGCACCGCGCTACTTTGATAAAAGACAGTTATCAACCGCCGTAACTTCGAAAACCGCCACCTCTGAATCTCCGAAATGGATTATAAGAGTCAGAGTCAATCAGGTCTGGACTGGACACAGGTCATGGTCTTCCTCCCAGGGGTGTCCGAGATGCCAGATTTAGGAGCGAATGTTGGCACAAAGGGGCAAAAGTTCAGCCTCATCAACGAAGCAGAGCCCTGGGTTTTCAACACCAGCATATTTTTTTCTCGGCCGCTCGGGGCATGATGTCCGATTTGTGTTCAAAGGCAGGGTGCTGTACAGCAATCTGCTGGGTATAACAGTTACTATCAAACTTTTCAGTTTGCCAGTCATGACAATCAACTCTTACGTTGGACAGGCATTGCGGCTACTCAGTATTCATACATTGTGACTAAAGGACAGGATATTCAGGGGCAAACACCGCATGTTTGATGTGAGGACCGGGCAACAACAGCTCCTCATGAACCATTTATCAAGGCCCATCAAGCACGCAGTACGAAGTTGAAGCGTGACTTGCCGTCCGCTGGGTTGTACCAGTCTGGCGCCCGGAGCGATCATCTATCAACTTACAACCAACCGTATGACATGTGTTACGATAAGGGTTACCACAGGGCTATCGACATAGCCAGTCAGCATCGAACACCATATGGCCCAGGTCGACAGCATCTCGCCAAAGAGAGTCATTGTCATGCGCACGAAGAATCTCGACCTTTTGTTCCTCTTTGGTCGAATCGAGGCCTGGACACAACTTCAGATACCGTACAGGGGATGAGCATGTGATCCACGCACCTGAGAGGACAGGACCAGTGAAGCCACGCGCGGCACAACGATTGACCCTAATGATGCCTCAAGGCACACGCATTGGCCCAATGGAAAGAGAAACAAGGTTTCCTCGTTCTGCAAATGTTTCGGAACTAACCTCTACAGAGAGATCATGGGAGGAGGCCAGCCACTTTATTCTGAATATCTATACGCAAAAGCACAAGAACGGGTCAATGATTCCTGATTCCAACATTGCAATACGAAGGAACGGTGCGCACACGTTTCACCAGCCTGCCTATCACACTTGTCAGCCAGGTTATCTGAAAGTTGTGGAAGGTTCTTGGCAAGAGCGGCCGAGCCCGCAACCTTGAGAGCCCTACAGAGCCCACCGCCGCCCTGGCAGCGGCTCTGACGAAGCGGCGTACACACAAATGCCTGCAACAGGTCGAGTTTCTAGACCAACGAGGAGTAGCGCATCCATCCGTCCACGATATGCGTACCTCGCCAGTACAGTTTGAAGAGGCATACGAGATCGTTTACGTGAGGGATGCTGAGGGTGACTATGTTATCCCGCGTTCAACATTGCGTGGTAACGAGCCATCGCGCACATTGCATGAAGACAACCATCATAGAGGTCTAGGCCTGGGAACACAGCCACCAACTTGCTGTACTGTATATGCATCAGCAGCAGCACGACAGGGCAGCCTGAGCCCACAGCCTGGGCCCATAGCTGGCTTCCTTACGGGTGGTCAAGGCCTCAATTATGCCGTCCCGAATCATGAGCGACCCGTCTTCCTATGACGAGCATGACCCAGGAAGCCCAGCTCCTACGCCGAGCCCAAATGCTGCTAGGGACTTCGGTTATGGACGCAGTGCTTGAAAGTAGAAGGAAAATTCCTCAGACATGGATCGTCCAGATGGGGTTAGTAAACCCCCAATGGGATGACTCTAGTGAGAGGTTCGGGACTTACTGTTACGCAAACAATGTGACCGTAATATGTCTACTGGTTTCTGCTTGAATGACAAGTAGTGCTTCTTTTATCAAGTTCAATGTTACACAGGTGATTTACATATGCTGAAGACAGAGAGAAGACAGGTTCTGTCGCTGAAAGACAGACATGTCGAAACGAAAAGCTTCAATACTGAGGGTCTTGTATTACACATAGGTACAGCAGGGAAGCCACTCGACATCCCCGGATAGAAGAACGAAACACTGGCCCTGGTGCCTTCTGTCCGGAAGGCATTCCTGAGCCTTATTCCGCTGCAATGCTTATTCAATAGACATCGCGTTGACCACCGGGCTAAAAACTTGAAGCTAACAAGAGTGTATGTACGTGACAGGGTGGGAGAGGTAGAGGGCTATTGAAAGCAAGACGTGCTGGTTCCGGTAGGGTCTGTTTCTTCTTTTCCAAAACGTATCTATAACACTTCACCAATGATCTTGGCCGCCTCCCTGTATGTTTGAAGGAGCTTTTCGCACTTCTCCCGCTCCTTTTTGACGCCGTCATCTTCGTACAAGAGCTCTTCAAAGAGTGTCTCCTTGTATAGCTCACTGACAAGTCGGTTCTGGACAACATCTTTGCAGTGATTCACTAGCAGATGCATTACAGCCTTTGGGACTTGATCCGCAATAGACTCACGCACGATGTTGAAGTAGGAAGAGATGAGTGCTCGAATGAGCTCCGTCTCCATGGCCTCCCGCTCTGTCATGGCTGGCTCGCCGCTGGCCGTACCCTGCTAAAGAAATCAGCTTGCGATGTCAGCTCATTAGCCAGGGAAAAGAACTTACGAATAGAGACCCGTAATCGACAGATTGTGAGGCCTTGCCAAAGTCTAGCTCTTCACGGGCCGAGGAATGTGCTGGTGCACGCAACGCTACCTTGTCTTCGGTCCGGCGAATGCTCTGTGAAAACGTTGGCTCGGAGCTTTGGCTGACGTGTCGGGCAATGGACGAGTTGGGTGAAGGAGAAGCGCCGATGGGAGGCGCGCCGTCTTTGCCAAAGAAGTAAGTCAGGAAGGAGTCGCGCGCACCGCCAAGTCCCTTGTCGTTGAATCTTGACGGAGAAGCTGATCGGGCGCCATTGAGCGCCGCGTTCAGGCCAGTAGTCCCGTTTTCACGCACACCAGGCGATAGACTACGCGCCCCCTTGCTCGCCTGCTTTCTCAAGGCGCTAGAGTCGGCCTTTTCGGTAACTGTCGACTCCGTTTCTTCATCCTCAGGCCCCTCCGTGCCATTGGTGCCAAGCTCTTTGAGGCGTCTTCTCTCCCGCTTTTCTCGCTCTTCTTGGATGAGGCGTTTTCGCTCTCTCTCTTGCTTGTTGCTGACAACGTGGCTCATGGCAGCCGCGGCACCCAAAAAGTTGGGATGATTGGTGTTGATGTACGCTCGCTGGATCGAAATCAGGGACTCAACGTAACCAGAGGTCGGCCCTAACCGCTCACGCAGCAGATCGGAAACGACCTCAATCAGCTTCGCTTGCAACCTTGGGAAGCGAGACAGCTCAGTGGAGCCGCAAGTGTGGCATATCTTGATGAGTTCTTCGTATACAAGCTCGACACACCGCTGACTGGGAACTTCGAGGAGCTTGATTTGTGGCTTGACGAGAAGGTCAAAGGCCATTTCTGGCACAAACAAACTGGGGCGAGGGCCGGTCGAGTTACGGATAGCAGTCCGGATATCAAGCGCCGAAAGGTTGGAAGTCGGATCAATGGACTCTAGAGAACTGCCAAAGACCGAGTTGAATATGTAGTAGATGCGAGCGCCACCGCACAGTTCCTTGGTGGAGATCTCAGTCGAGGTACCGTCAATTGAAGAGATAAAGGAGGTGGCGAAGCGTGTCATCTGTTGTAAAATGAGGGATCCGCGGTGCTCTTTGCCGCTGAAATGCATATCACCGTAGCTTGCCAGCTCTTGTTGAGTCTGTCCCATGAGAGTGTTGAGGCGTGCTTTGATATCGGGCATGCGCTCACGGATGTGAGCCATGAGGGTCGTGTTCAGAGTCTTGGCCAAGAAGTGGGTGCCGCATCTGCTAGAAATGTTTCGATATGCCGGGTGGTGCTTGAAGAACTCAGCTTCGGCCTTGAGTGCTTCCTCCATGGGCTTGCTGCCCTGTATGTCTTGCTGGGAGCGATTGACGACGCCAATGAAGCCCAGTTTTAACGGATAGACACGACCAGATAAAATATCCAGTGCGTTTGTGCCGTGATCCATGAGGTCCACCTTGGTGAGCACGCCAATTGTCCTCCTTCCCAACGGATCGACATGTCGGGCAAGCTTTAGAGCCTCCGAATTCACGATATCGACATTGGCAGGAGAGACGGCGAGGACAATGCTGTTGGGCTTGGCAATATATTCGGATATGAGGTTGCGTGTCTGCTTCTCGATATCGGTTGGCTGATCGCCAATGGGAACCTTTGAGTAACTGTTAGAGTCGGCATACGGGTTGCGCGTTTGGACCGGATGCCAGAAATATTATAACGTACCTTTGTTAGTCCAGGAAGGTCGACAAGAGTTAAGTTGAGCACATGCGGCGAGTAGATCTTGAGGTTGATGGGTTGTCTGTTGATACCCTTGTTATTGCCCGCCACACGCGACGTCTCGTTCTCGATCTCGCGCTTCACGTCGGAGAAGTCAGTGAAGCGACGGTTCGGAATGTGGTGGAACTCGGCCCACTCGGAACGTCTAGCAAGGTCGGGAGACCGGTAGGGATCTGACAGAGGGTCGGCAGCATCCTCATCTTCAGGGACGTTGATGAGTTGCAGGATCAGTGGCCGTCTGGTCACGATACCACTTCCGCGGGGTAGGAAATCACGGCCGACAATGTTTTCGAGAACGGAGGATTTTCCGGCCGACTGCGAACCGACAACGACCTGTCATGGATGTCAGTGAATAGACTTTTAGGCAGCCTGTGCTTCCATGATGAGACGACATACAATCTGGGGAAGATCGAGCGAGTCACTGCCGATGGTGTTGAAAACCAAGTCTTGCAGCTTGTTGACAGTGCCGAGAAGATCGTCTCCCAGGGACGCCATGGTGACGGGTCAAACTCAGCAGAGTATACACCAGATGACCAAGACGTGACCGGGTCTGGTCGTGGAAGCCGAGGCAGCACACTCGATCTATTTGCTGACAAGGACTCGCCAAGGGTTTTGAGAGGCAAACAGTAGAAGCTCTCGAGGCGAAGAGTTAAGTTGAACAGCCAGTCCGCAGCGCAAAGCAACGTAAACCAAGAGCACACGAAGGGAGCGCCTGCGTTGGCTCGTAGTCCAGAGGGTATGGCTCAAACGCCTTCAAAATCAAGAAGAGCAATCGATGAAGGAAACGTGAAGCACCAAGGGCGTGGCAAGACTCCTTGGGACGGGATGGATTGGGAGTGGATGCTCGAATCGATATGTCAAAGTCGACGGTATCGCGTGTCGTATAATTTCGAGAATTCATGCGCGATCCACCAAGTCGCCTAGGCAGAGAAAGTCCGGGCAAGGGACATACCTTACTATGTAATGCTCGTTGGGTGCTTGGTGGCGCCGCCGCCGAAAGTGGGTTTGGATACCTCAGGGGGTAAACAAGGGCTGTTGGGTACGTATCTGGCACAAAATTATAGTGCTCCGGTGCATGCACGGCTTCCGGGTGTCGTGTTTGCCCGAAATAGCCGTCTCTCATTGCATAGGTACCTTGCGTTGGCTTCTGGATACCTCAGTCAGATCGATCAGTTAACTCCATCCAACAGGGCCACGAACGTGAAGGTAACTAATAGTGTCACATCAACCACCAAACTTGATATAGATCATCTTGACGAAGCAGAAGGAATGAAGGCGATACCTGGGCTTGTCCAATTACGAAGGTTGAGAGCATGATGCATAGTTCTTCACGAAATGTGAAATTTGGAAAACTACCCAAATATGCTGTTCTGTCCCACTCCTTGCCGTCGCCGTGTTCAGGCATCTATTGTCTGTGCTACTGCCACTTTTCGCCCTGCAATCCGACTTCTCGCCAACGGTGCTTTCCCACAGTAGGTATCAACAGCTTAGTTCCGCAACCACCCGCTTCCCCGTACGAACGTACCAAGGCTGCCGCGTCCAGTTCTACCAATTGTGGGCTGTGCAAAGGGCCTAGCTTTTGTCGGCATCGAGACTTCCAATCCTCGGCTTATCGGCATATAGGGGTTGTGTTCCACTCAGGCGAACTCCAGTCTTGTCCACCAATTCGGTTCAGCACCTACCATCCTAGCCGTGATCTCTAGGCAGCCACCCTTGAGAGATTTGCCAGCCTCTCGTCAGTAGACAAACATCATGAGTCAACTGGGCGGACCCGGTGCTCGGCAGGCCAACGCCAAGCCGATTCCGTATGCAGCGAGCCCTATCCTCACTGGCATACCTTCGCCGACTGGCGCCCCCAGCTAACTGATGCTGCTTTTGTCCAGCCCTCAACGTGGCAGCTTCCCACTTGATCATGACGGTTTGTTGGATACATCGCTGTGCCCAAGTCTGCTTTTCGCCTGCTAACACTGTGAATCAGGCGAATGCAAACACGTCATAGCGACCTATCTTGAGTGCATCAAGAGAGTAAGGGGTGTGAACGATCCAGAATGTCGCAACTTGGCGAAGTCATACTTGGCATGTCGCATGGAACGGTAAGCTCGATTGTCTCCAAAGGAACAACCGTCTCGATAAACCCCGGACGGAATTATCATTGATGATGCGTCAAATCGCAGGAACCTCATGGCCAAGGATGAGTTCAAGAACTTAGGCTTTGATAATGGGCCAGCATCGAAAACAAATACCAACACCTCTAAACAAAGCCGAGAAGCTTCAAACAAGGAAGAGGATGCAAGACCCGGCGAGTTAAGATGGTAATTTGTTAAGCCGTATCGTGTTGCCTTGACAGCATCGCAAGGGGTATTGGAGAACCGAGGAAACGGGTATGGCTTGTCAACGTGCATTACTGCATCAAAATCCCCAATTGAACAATATAAGAGGAGACTTGGAAAAGGCAAACATGCCCGAAGATACTAGCACAGGAATCTTCTCGCGTCGGTCGGCAGTGGACTTGCTTAGGATGCATGGAGATTGTCAATAAACAGTACATCATGCGCGGGCATGGAGCTTCATGCACCCAAACAACGGACCCAAGACATCACGACTTCAGTAAAGCCACAGGTCGGCAAAGCGTCGCCCCGTCCGGGACCGACAGGCACGTGGATGTTGTCGAAGGAGGCGCGTTTGTTTTCCGCGTCTGTTTCCCCAGCGGGTGACTCACTTGAATCTCGTGCCTCTGTTGCCAGGTGTTACGTTTTCCCCATCAGATAGGGTGTGGAGTTGCCAATTGACTTAGGTCTATTATAGTGGTATGCAAAGCCGCGACACAAGGAAGAAGCATCACCTACCCCACGCTAACTGGCCCGGTCAAAGGCAAACAACACAATTTGTGGCTTGCTGTTCACCAAGCCTCGAATACCGGTCGAGCAGGAGCCTAGAGGACAATCGATAGCGAAGAGATACTTGAGCTAATTGGACAAGCGCGTCGTAGGAACCAACCCTTCAACGGCAGGCAGTATTCTATCGTTATTGGAGCCTCTCTGGGAAAATGCCATCGACAAGGCCGACTTCCTTCTACGGCATGAATGAGGAGGGGTCTTGGAAATCCTCGCAGGAGCCGGACAAAGATGCAGTCCCCAATGTAAGAGACGCCACCACGGGGTACGTTTCCGCCACGGCGATGTTGACTGCTGGAGGTGCCGGTCATTGTGGAGTTGCCAGGGGCCTTGTTTCTCTGCGTAAGGGCATCCGGTACATACCTCCGGCAAGCGCCGGGTCTAGACCCAATGGCTGTGAACCTCCGAGGGACCGTGGCACTGATAAGTACCGGATGTATCCCCGGACGATGGCCCAACCCAACTAGGTACGACATTGAACCTAAGGATGTTTCGTGAAACCCACAAGGACTGGAAAGTCGGACAGTCATCGTTGCCCTGACAACCAACCACCGCCGAACACATGGTCTAGGTATAATAACTTCAACGCCATCAATCGCCTCCCCTCGACCACTAGAGAACCCAAGCATTCCCCTTTAAAGACAATAGTCATAGTCCTGCATTCATACTCTTGATAGCAAAAACAGATCTAAACACCACACTTCACCGCATGCTTTTTCGCCTCTCCATCGTTCTGTTCCCATTGCCCACCGCCACTGTTCACCGCATTCACGATACCCTGCTCTGCACCCCTCGTGCTCGCCGCACACCGCCCCCGTCATGCATCGCAGGAAGAGCACCGAAAAGTCGAGGAAAGTCACTCCACCGTCGCCGAGCTATATGAACAACGAGCAGTTTGGTGAGCCAAGGGTTTGCGACGCGTCTCAACTCTCTATGCTAACGCATTGCTTTTCTAGCTGCCTACCTCGCCAATCTCAGAACAAGTCGAGTTACTCGTCCAGGCGGAGCCAGACCCCTGCCGCCTTCATCCTCGAGCACGAGATCTAAACGCCCCTCTTACGAGCACAGCATTTCTGAACCTCTTCCTCAACCCGAAAGCCCTACCCTGTCCAGCCCAAACACTGTCGATACGCCGTCACGAACTGCCCTTTTTTCTGCAAACAGCAGCTTCTCGTCCCGTTACTCCATGTCTAGTACACAGGGGCGTGATTACTACCCTTACCGTCCGACGTCACCTTTGAAGCCTTCCGACGTTGTGCCCACTTCAACTTACATGGAGAGAGGCCAGCGATGGATGGAGAAAGAGGAGGCCGTTTCACTTCGACAGGCCATGGACCACATGCAGGTCAAGACGGCTAAGCCCAGTTCCCATAAAGATGCCTCCTGCACCAAGGACAATACTGGCGGCACGTCAGACGACGACGAGACTCGCATCTATAGTGCCGCACTCAATGAAGCCTCAGAGCTTGTTTGGCAGCACCAAAACGGAGTCCGGCCCCCAGACCCTCACGCCCCGTATCGGTACAAGCCTCATCTCAGAAAGAACAGCTACGCCCACGCTCGTACGGCAAGCGTGGGAAAATATGGCGACGAAGTGATTCCATCCGGTCTAGCGAGAGATACCTCGAGGTCCGCTTCTGGCAGTTCAACCGATAGTGATGGGCACTCTCGACGAAGCCGACCCTCCCTTGCTTTATCGCGTGACAGCTTCGTGGGGGGTGACTGCAGCCCCGAGCGACCGTCGATGGATTCCGCAGTGTCGGAACCATCAGGCTCTAGCCGGCCTCTTCCGAAACCTATGTCCTCTGGTCGTCGCCGCAGCAGCATGAAGCGCAACATCAGTGGCGAAGTCGAAAGACCATTTTCAGGCGATCAGATTTGGGAAGAGCCGGAAGGCACCTTACGCGAAGACAAGTTCCAAACGAGGTCGGAATCGGCATCCAACTTACCCCTTGTGGACAAGCCAAAGAATCCTCAAGGCCAGGTCCGCTTTGCTGCCGCTCCTTTAGCAGATCGTGTGGCCCCTTGGAAACCTAGATGCAACGTTGAAATTCATCGAAACCCGCCGTCACAGTCACGCAACCCCTTGTACACGACCAACAGCTCCGTCTCCAAGCCCGCGGTAGTTGACGCGGTGCCAAGGAAGAACGGCATGGAGATCCGTAGTGACGATATCCGGGGGGCCACGAGCATGAAGCTCAAGGACCGCAGTGCGAGGCTGCCTACGCCCACGGCGGTCAGCGATCGCCCTGGGCGGCCGATCGTAAGCTTCGATTCGAAGTGGAAGGCTCCTGAGGAGAGAACTGATGTCAGGCCAGAATCAAGTTCCGGCAACAACACATTGGGAGCCTCGGGCCACAAGAGCCGGCCGATGGAGATTCCTCCTATCGTGGTGGCGCCGGAGAAGCCTCCGTCAGATGGACCACAGGGGGTCCCGGCTGTACCGTCCATAAGTATCGGTGGGGTAGACGAGGCAATGGGACCCGGCCCGGGCATACCTGTTATTGTCACCCCTGACGAGGACTCTTCAGCCTCTGCATCACGGCCACTGCCCGACCCCAAGACGGCGTCCAGAGCACGGCCCTTCCAGCGTCCTCAGCGACACTGGTCGCCTGCTGCTGGGTCTAGCAATCGTTCGACAACCCTGTGTCATGAGTGTGAGTTCCCCATTGAAGGCAGGTTCGTCTCTCTCGCCGGGTTGTCTGAGCGCTTCCATCCTCAGTGCTTCAGCTGCTATGCTTGTGGCACAGGGCTTGAGGCTTTAGAGATCAGCCCGGAGCCTGATGCCCATCGCAAAGAGCGCCTAGAGAGGATCAGACGGAGAGCCAACGGCGAGGTGTTGGAAGAGAAGCCGGGAAAGACGATGGCCGAAGATGGTGATGAGCGACTGCGTTTCTTCTGTCATCTCGACTGGCATGAGCTCTACGCTCCTAGATGCAAGCATTGCAAGACGCCCATCCTCGGCGAGCACGTTGTTGCACTCGGCGAACATTGGCACTACGGACACTTCTTCTGCGCCGAGTGTGGCGACCCGTTCGAGAAGGGAATGACACACATTGAAAAGGACGGATACGCGTGGTGCATCAATTGTCAAACAAAGCGTACGGAAAGAAGGGCACCTAAATGCAAAAAATGCAAGACTGCTGTCATCGGTCAGTACATCAGAGCGCTGGGAGGCGAGTGGCATGAGGAATGCTTTCGCTGCGCTTCATGTCAGGGTGGCTTCGATGATGGCCAGGTCTTTCCCAGGGAGATTGGAGATAAGACGATGGTGATGTGCACAGGATGCCGCATGATGGAACTCAAAGCATAACAAGAAATGAAAAGATTGACCAATTGTACATTTTGAACAGCAAGAGTTGAGCGATGAGCATGAGAAGCGCTGGAGCGTTTGCTATTGGCTGGCTTGTATCTTGCCTTGATTCCGGGCTGGTAGAGGGGCACGGCGTCTCTATAGGCACGATATCCTAGCCAGACGAGGGGCTGAGGAAACGAAAGCATGTGGTGAACGTCATAATCATCATTGGTTGTCTACGCGTGGCATTTCCGTGTGGAGCCATTCATCCATGTACGCCATTGGCGATGGCCAAAGCCTTCCCAAGAAAAGAAGCATTCCATCGCTCAAGTTCTCTCGCCGTGTAATACCTTTCTTCTCACCATCCATCAACTAGAAAGAACCGCCAACCTGTTCCTGATGCACCTCAAGGGTATCTCCGTCCGCCATCTCGAGCTAGGAGGGCATCCATATTAGCATCGTGCGTAAACATACTAGGAAGCGGTGGCTCCACTGCTTACCGTGTCCGGGGTGTCTGTAGGCTGCACACGCTGACCCTCGAAGAGGAATCGGACGGAATTCATGGCCTTTCCTTGTCTCTCGCAAAAAGCCATCATGAGTTTGTCGAGCTTGGTAGAGCGCTTGATCTTGAAGAAGACCTCATTGTTGTTGTCGGTGACCTTGATGTTCAGGTGTTCAACCGGAGGCGCAGCGTCTTGGCCACCGGCAGGACTGCCGTTCTCGTGTTCGCCAGACATTGTGCACCTATCACGTGCGCAATGCGGATAAGTTAGCCAAGGCTGGTCGGGCAACTTTTTGGAGGGGTACAGGAGAAGGTTGAGTGAGAGACGGAAATGGGGGAAGAGAAGACGGCACGCGGTGTCTGATATACCTTACGCGGTAGACGCTTTAAGTCCGGTTAACCAGACAGCTTGTTGGGTTTGGCTGTAAGAGCGCAGGCGCTTGAGTTTGGCGCAAAGAGAGAAACACGAAGGAAAATGTTAAATTGACGAAGCGACTGGGTCGTTGGCAAGAGACGGTCTTGAGGGAACGAGAGAGGCGGGAGAAAGATTGTGGGGAGCCTGGCAAGCGCAACTGAGTGGTGCACAAAAGGCCATAGGTGAAGGTGGGACGAAAGGGTTATGATTGGATGTACTACTGTGGTGGAGCAAGGTTCTAAAAAGGCTGCGCGTTGCACCTGCCTCCTCCACGGTGAGCTTAGGTAAGGCAAGGCAGCTAAATGTAGGTAGCTTTGGATGCCTGCCTAGGTAGGTACCTACCTGCTGCAAACAGCCTTCCAGCGGCAGAATGATAATACTGGGTGGTTGGTCGTTCACTGCCATGAGAGGGGAGGAGCTAGAAACATCCATCCGTCAGCAGACAATAAGTTCTTTTCGACTAGCACCTTGCCTTTGACATCGTTAGAGCCAGATCAAGACAAACATACTCGACCGATGCCTGGGTTGGCCTGAATGTTCCGCCTAGTTGCCTCTATTGCCCACCAAAGATCTTGTTTCTCATTGATCTACCTTCCCATCGCCTCCAGTTGCTTTCCCGCAGAGGTATACACGTCGAATACAGCAATGATTTAGGGTGTGGAATCGTCTTGCTAACATAATCGTAGACTTTCTGTCACACGCATCTTCGAAGCCTAACACGAGGCAAAGCTAGATACCTCATTATGGTTTGCAATACCTGTCACACAGCGGCGACCGCTGCAGATCACGACTGTTCAATTTACCAACGTAGGCTTGAAGGGTTTAAACGACGACTTGAAGACCAACCCTCCCTGCCATCCTCGCGCCGTAAGTGTTGTTGTATACTGATGACATGTGTATTGCACCAACAATTAATCCCTGTCTCAATATAGTGCGCCATCCAAGGTCAGTCGCCTTCAGCTGAGGGACCATTGCAGTCGCTCCCATCGAACCAGGCATTTCGGTATCGACGCTTGCTAACCCGCACCAGACTGCTTGACCAAAAACGGCTTCAAGGAGGATAGGTGCCAGCCTGCGATCATGGCCTTATACGAGTGCTGTGAGGCTTTCTACCGAACCAAAGGCGACGACGCAACTACAGTCAGCTGTCCCAAGCCCGACCTGCTACAGTTGAAGCTCAGAAGGCTACGAGGAAATCCGCAAAAGCAGTGAGGCAATAACCATCAGATGTGGGCAAACATGTGCCACTCTTCCATGTGAATACGTCAACCCGAGTAGAGAAGAAATCTGGCAACATTCTAGAAAGAGGGCGAGTTATTCTAGGCATTCGTTGAGCGCGCTGAGAGATCCCGTAGAATCTGAACAACCATTGAGTGGCCTGTTCCGAGACTCTAATACAAAAGCCTTGACATTGAAGAGAGAAGAAGAAGAAAGAGGAAAGAAATTTTCTACTGATGCAGCTTGATAAAGAAAGCTATGAGCGGGGCCATACTGTGCGTAAACAGGACACTTACAGTATGGAGGACGGTGCTGCCGGGGTGACAGATAGAAAGTGCACCAAAGTACTCCGTAGACTTTCTGGCGCAACAGCTATCCGTACCTAGGTATTACCAACAAGAAAACGCGCTCTTGCCTCGCACAGACCATCTTAAGATCCATCCGCATCACTTTCGCGCCTGTCCCCATTTGTCGCCTAGAGCCTCATTGAGCTTTAGATGTTGTTTTTCTGAAGGGTGGGAGGGCGATCAGAGGCCATACACTCTGTAATAATTACAGTATCCTCCGCCGAGTCGCGCAAATCCTCTCTGGACTGTTTCTGATTCTGGAACCACTGGAACGGGGGAGGTGTCTCGTCAACGAGAATCTAGAAACATCCAGTGCCTGTTTGCAGATCTTGCTTTGCAGCCTTACCAAACTTTCGGTGCCGCAGCGAATTCCAAGAATTTCATACAGGCCATAGACTTCATAGCCTGGTCCATGCTCGACTTTACATACCAACTTGCAACCAAATAGCACGAGGTTCGTTCTTTTTTATCACTAATCCTCATTTGGAGTATAAGGTACGCTTTTGGCTTACCATCGGCTTTCCAGGCCTGTTTCGAGATCATTTCGTACCTACGCAGGTCTCGAACGCACTTTAACTGACGAACGTCGAGCGACCACCTCGAACTAACCCTTACGAATCTGCTCCCGGTCTCACTCATCTCGATTCACACGAACCAGCACCGATTGTCACCTTTTGCGGCGTCTATTGACGGTACCTTGAACGAAGATGTACGGACCGCTTGGGCCCGAAATCGAGGTGTTCGCTAATGCCCTCGACGATTGTCTTGCGCCTCAGGGCACGATTGAAGAGAAGCATGCAAGAATTCTGGATCTGGTGAATGCGTACTATGACTATGCGGACGATACCCTGGCAGACTTGCGCAAACAAGTTCGGCAAGGCTCGGCTGGCGACACAGAGATGGATTTGGACGACGACGAAGATGCGGACTCTGCCGCAAGCACAGTAGAAATCCGCGGATGGGAACAAGAAAGACAGACATGGGACCTCATCCGTCGTCTTATTCCTCTGAGATATCCTGTACCAAAGGCGACTGGCAAACAGACTCCGAGCGTTGCAAAGAAGGGCAGAGAGGGCGACAATATCTGGCACGCGTTCCTTGAGAACGATCGGTTGGCTGTGGAGAGAAAGACCATCCTCGAATGGTTGCAACAGAGCGCAAGAACTGGTCCCGATCTCGACGATTTGGTCCGAGAGCTACAGCAGAACGCTGACAGAGGAGACATTATTGCGCATGGCTGGATACACACAAGGTCTGCCATCAAGCTACAGAAGAGCGTTATCGGATCCATACGCCCGCTTGACGTTCAATTTCCCGAAGTGTCTCGATCCCTTGTCAATTCGGACAAGGCGCCACTTGTTTCCGAATTGGACCCAGATTCGGTGACCAGGCAGAGCCGAAAGTTAGAGCCACAAGACGAATACTTCGAGCGAGCTATCTGGGTTGGTTGCTTCCAGCTTCTTCGGAGGGGTAGCAGCCTGGAGGACATGAGAGAGTGGTGCCTGGAAAGGACGGAAGTTTGGAGGGCTGTGTCCATGTCCGCATTACCCCTCGCCACAAAGCATGGCGAGGAAAATTCCGTGGAAGATCCATCAGCACTTGCGCTCTGGAGACGCATCTGCTTTGCAGCGGCACGCCATGGCGGCACCGACGACATCGAGAGAGCTGTCTACGGCTTGCTGTCAGGGGACATCCCTAGCGTGCAAAAAGTGTGCAAAACTTGGGACGACTTCATGTTCATGCACTACAACGCTCTCCTTCGCACACAATTCGACACATTTGTTCTCGGCCAATGCCCCCCTGAGGTATCGACGTCGCTTCGTTCATCATTCGCTGCTTTCGACGCTGTACAATTCCATGGCGACCCTAGCACGCTGGAGCAACGGCTGGTTCACACCCTCGAAACAAGCCCTCAAACAGGCCAGGAAGCCATGGAACCCGTCAAGACACTTCAAGCCGCCATAATATCCAAAGAGCTGGAAAAACACTTCTACGAGCAGGGTGTGGCCATCACACTCAAGGCCAACTCGCAAGAATCTTCCGCACTCATGCCCGATGATTCATGTCACGATGTCAGCGTGGCCCCTGAGAAGTTTGCCGACTTCGAGAACCCCGGCCGTCTACGGCTTGCCGTCCATGCCCTCATCGTCTTCGGCACACTCGATAAGCTCCTTGACTCACCGCCAAACTCGGCAACGATGAGTTGGAGGTCCGACCGTCGCGAAATACAAGAGAACACGATCACGCTTTACATTAGCTTGTTACGTCTTTCCGGATTGGAAGAGCTGATACCTCTGTACTGCTCTAGGATTCTTGGCCAGAGAGCCCTCCAAGTGCTGAGTACGAACCTACTACCCATCACTGACAATGAGGCCCGCCTAGTTCAGCTCAGTCTCATCCGCAAGGCAGGACTGGATGTGCTGGAGTTTGTCAAGTATCAACCAGCATCCCTGTTTCGATGCCTGGACGTTGATGCATCAAAGATACAAACTTTCCAGATCTTGGACAACGGGCCACCATCTCTGAAATACGGACGTTCGATTAAGACGGACTTTTTTGGAGAAGACCCAGATACCATCGATTCTATCGACGAGCGTTTGATCCGCTCGGTAGAGTGGCTCCTGCTTGTTGATGAGGCCTGGCCTCATGTGTTCTGTGTTGGCGTGGACATCTACAAGTACTTTCTTAGTAAGTTGTTACAAGTTATTGCTATTTCAAGGACTTGTACACTGACTTCAGCTTGTGCGGGAACAGAAACAATGCGCTTGAACGCCGCCAGAAGCTTTGCCAATAGAGTATCTTTCAGCGCTATCATGCGGCAAAGGGTAGAACTCCCTGAGCAGGACGACAATGATACTTGGTGGCCCGAGGATGCAGAATTCTGGACAGGCCAAATCGAAGCCGCGGGTGCAACGAGTCTTTCGCCGAGTCAAGTTGCTTCGGGGGCACGAGCCTTCCGTGAACTCGAGTGTCTAGTCAAAGCCTTGGATACGATGGAGACCATTGCTTCACTAGCAGAGCTTTCAAAGGAGTGAGTGAAGAAGATTTCCTCCACCGTGACCCCTCACTAACCATGAGTTAGGGACCCGTCCGTCAAGAGAGACTTCTGGGCTAAGGTCGGAAATGAGATCAAATCTGCGAAAGAGCATGTGCGGCCGCTGCTCAAGAACTGGCTTCGGAGTCAGGGTAATGTTTACCACAGCTCTTTCTCCGGGCAAGCACTGACTGTATTTTAGTAGAAGACGAAGAACTGGAGTCACTACGGAACATGTATCTTCCCGAGACGCTTCTTGCTTTCATCAGCACTCTGCATTTCGCTGGCACCACGCTGACACGGGACAACTTCCTGGAGTGCATGGAACTGGCAGCCACTATCGCCGAGAAGGGATCTGACGTTGCCGAGTGCTTCATGAAGGCCAATCGCATGAAGGAATTGGTGGAAACCTTTGCAGCCTGTAGCAAGGCTTTGGCAATTGCGTCGGGCGAGAAGAAGACGGCTAGCTCGAGCAGCAAAAAGCTACGCGAAATGGGATGGACTCGTGATATCTGGTCAGTGAAGCGTTAGATTGGAAAGGGGAGGGGGGGCTCTATGGCGAGCAAGCATAGCACGAAAGGGCAAATAGGGGAATTTGCTTGACTTGGTGACCATGAACGAAAATTGACGGGTCAACCCGAAGAAACCTAAGGATTCGCCGGAAAGCGGGTTGGACGTGCTCCGTGTAAAATAAGTTGGCACTGTGGCGTGACCCGAGTGCTGTCGGGTCATAGCATGAACCTGCCGATCGCCTGGCGTCGCTTTGCCCGGAGGCGTGGATGCGACTGGCCAGCTTCAATCTACCTTGGCCATCGGCATCTGACCACATGCTAAAAGCCTGGATTCAAAAGAGTATACATAAGAACCTACTCGTCTCACGACTTTTCCGTTGGCGCCATGGATGCAACGCCCCCGCCCGTGCTCCCACCGAAGCCCGGCAGTCATGAGACCAGTCGTATCGGCACGCCGATTACATCCAACTCGCCCCGGCGTAACACCGGTGCCGGGGCTGGCCTCGATGCAAATGGTGCCAGTGGAGGTCGGATTCACCCCGTCCATCAGCCCAACGGTCTCGAGTTTGCCCGACCGGAGCCTGTCCCTGATCCAGGGGACCAGTGGCTTCCAGGGGTTTTGCAAGACAAGTCGTAAGCATTCCAAGCCCACATCAGCTCACTCTTTATCCTCGTCGCTTACTACGACCGTAGGAAGCAAGACCTTGCCGACCTAGCGACAAGCCCAGAACTTCTCAACGCCCTCACGCATGCGCCGAGTACAATTCACCCCTCTCTCTCCTCCTCGCACCAGGCACTCCAGTCAGCCTTGACCGAGAACCTCGAGCTCGCCTCGCGGCTAGTCGATCTCGAGTCTCGGCTAGCGCATCAACGGTCCACAACACAAGCGCAGCTCCTATCGACACACGCTCTTGAACGCCAATGGAGGCAAAAGCAATCTGACATGGACCACGCGCTCGCGCCCTTTTCTCCGGCGTCCATGTACCAGCGGTTGGCACAAGGTGTACATGAGCAGGCGTCCATATGCCATGTCTTGGAGGAAAGCTTCATTGAAGGGGAGGGGGACGGTGCCTATGCGTCGGAGAGAGAGACGATGGACTGGGTTAAGAGGTACAGAGATGCCAAGGTCTTGTACTATCTTAGACAAGAGCGAAAGGAGCGATGGGACGAAGGTCGTGTCGGTGGTTGGAGGTAAATGAAGCCATTCCTAGTAAAATACCAGCCGATTTTCTGCAAAGAGGAACATGGAGCCATAGAGAACAACATCCTGGGAAACGAAAGGGGAGGGAAGAGGGGTGATTCCAGCAGAAGTCGCGCTGAAGTTGCTGCATACTTTTCTCATGCAAGGGAGACACAAGCTGTCCCTCCACGACACCCCAAGCAAAAACCCATGATAATGAGATGTATTCAATTATTAACAAGTGTGTATCTGCTAACGATGACGAAGGGGTTTCTCGACGGCTGGGAAGTCCAATATATCTGTAATTACTCAGTCTGTGACAGGAATATCCAAAAACGACGATTCGAGAGTACTGAAGCTTCACAGAATGTCATGAATGGACCGAACTGTTTATGACCTTTAGGTTTGTCGTCATGGTCTCATCCCTCGTCTGTATCCCCATGGGAAGGCGTCGCAAAGGGGCGTAAAGTCGCATCACGGTTCGCCCTTCTACCATATCATCCTTCATCTTGGGGGGGGGCAGGTGCAACTCAAACCTGACCAAGAACGACGGAGAGTCTTTCAGGCAAGACTGAAAGGGCTGCGTTTCATCTCGGGGCTCCGGGGACTCATGGGAAGCGCAAAGAGGCCCTCCCCCTGGTCTTGACCCTGTTGCTTCGGGGAGAAGGCATCTTTACTACTAAGAACAGCGTCCACTGAAACCGAACCCTCTACAAGTGGGTTACCAGGCGTCGTCTGTCGCATAAAATTCGAAAACGACGAGACCGCGATGTCACTGGACGCCGGAGAGAAGGATGCTGTACGCACATGTGGACTCTTGTCTACAGACATTGAATCAGTGTCTGTATAAGAAGGGTCAAATCAGCCGCCAACGGGTGCCTTACCAGCCGAGTCAGCAACCAAGTTAGCGGCGGACGTGGCCAACTTCAACCCTTTAAGCTTCTCCGCGAGCCTGCCGGCAACTGGCCCCTTGGGAGAAACCGGGCTAGGCGGAGTTCCAGACGCAACCGTTGTTGCGTTCTGAATGTGATCCGTCTTAAGAGGAACGCCGAAGTGATGGGCTATCCATTGTATTTCTTGGAGCACCATTTCTAGGCCAACACTTTCGATGTTGGCCTTCATCTCGATTTCGACCTCTTCTTGAAGCCCAGAAAGTCTCTTTTTGGCCCAAATGGTATGCAGGATGCCTCGGAGCCCGACGTCTGGATTGTCAGCGGCCAAGCCGGGTGGGAAAAGTGCAGGCAATGGCTTGGCAGTGAGCGTGATGCCGTCTGGGTGAGAAATTGTAACGACTGGTGGAATGGTGGCACCAGGAGGGAGCAAAAAGTACACGCGCTTGTTTGTTCCAGAAACCTTATCACTAGCAGGGAGGCAGCTTGTCTTCCCCTCCCAAGATACTTCCCAGGCCGTGGATGTTGCCGATGCTGGGGAAACAGGTGGAGGCGACGGAATAAATGGAAAAGCCGAGGGATCCCATTCAACCATGAGGATCTTAGTACCTTCATTGCCTTTGCCTGTCTCGAACTCAAATCGAGCGAGTGCAAAGAGGGCGGCTTCGGCAGTGTCAAGTGTGGCGTCCGTGAGGCGAGCGGGGAGGTCGGGACCAGCTACCAACGGGTTGCAGGAAGACCGAGGGGCATCCGGTGCCTCCATGTCTTCGTTTGCGGCCGGATAGCGTTCGGTACGGGGCCCGGTGCGAAGTTAGTTTGAGCGGAAGCACAACGCAGTGCCGGGCCGACGGATTTACAGCCTACTTACAGTCTGTTGCGTTGGCAGTGTTGAAAACCTACTTTTTCGTCTGTGCGTTAGCAACCCACCAATGCAACCCCATGAAAAATTGCGATTTTTAGCTGCTAGATTTAGAAATCTGCCATATCTGAATATTAGGTAGTCCCTCTTTCAAAGTTGTCTGCTGCTGACGCTAAAAGTAAGGCTATTTAGACCTATATAGGGCTCTTTACTAGTTAATTTATTAGCAATTAATACCTCTTAGCCCTCCTACTACTCTAATAAAGAAATTATATAGACTATACTAATATATAGCCTTATTATTTATTATTATAATATATAAGAGTAAGTAAGCTATATAAGCCCTAAAGTCTATAATATTCTTACCCTAGAGACCTATATAAGGCTCTTTATTAGTTAATTTATTAGCTAGCTAATTAAATCTTAGACATTAATAGGAGTAGTAGCTTAATAGAAATAAGAAGGCTTAATTACCTCTTAACTCTTAGATTGTATCTTAGTTCTTAGGCCTCTAAAGCCTCTAAAGTTTATAATATCCTTATATTACTATTACTACTTTTAATTAGATAAGATAAGAGATAAAATAAGAGGTTATATATTAGATTGAATAAATATAATAGTATTATAATTTGTTAGAGGCTATGAGGGGTAATGAGGTTAGAGATAAAGGATAAGAGATGAATAAGATATATATTGTTTTAATATAATAGAAGAGCTTGTCGTTTTTCTTTTTTATCTAGCTAGATATAAGGGATATAAGGGGTTTATTTATACTTACTTTCTGTATATTCTAAGGATTTCTTAGATATTCTAGGTTGTTATCTAAAACACCTCGGTTATATAGTTTAGAACTATATTCTTATACGTTGTTTTCTAAAACATCTCGGTTATATAGTTTATAACTTTATTCTTATACGTTGTTTTCTAAAACATCTCGGTTATATAGTTTATAACTGTATTCTTATTTCCTAGATTTCTCCTTAGATAAATAGTTCTTGCTTAAAGGAACTATTCTTTGTATATAGATATCCTATGTATTTATGATATATAGGCGTTTTCTAAGTAAATATATAGTTATCTAGTATGTACAGTATATACAGTACTATTAATACTGTGTTATATAATTCACTTTATTATTATATATACTATCTTTTTTATATAGATATAAGGTATTTAAACCTTAATATCTAACATAATTAAATAAAAATAATTAAAAGAAGCTAGTATAAATACTAAAGACTTTAAAAAAGAAAATAAATATTAAAATTATAGTATGGATAAGCTATAATATATATATAGTTAAATAGTAGTAATATTAATATAAAATAATAAAATAAGTAGGAGTATATACCTTAAGTAAGCTAAGTTATGTAAAGTTGGAAGTATAGTAATTATATAAGTTATTAGAGCTTTTTATATACTATAATAACTTTAGCCTTAAAGAGATATAAAACTTTCTTTATAAGTAATATACTATAGAGATTTATAAGTTAATAATTAGTTAATAGCTTTAAGGTATTAAGTAATTATTGAAATCTATTTATATTATTATTACTTAAAGAGATAATATATTATAATATACCTAGGTATATACTATCTATTAATACTATTTAAAGTAATTAATTTTTATTAATAAGTTAGGTATAGATAAGTATATTAGTATATAAAGAATAGGCTAGGTATTAAAAAGCTTAGTATCTTATTATAAAGATAAACTTAAATATAAGTAGTAGTATTAGGTCTTACTAGCTCTTACAGTAAATAGAATCTTTAATATATTAATATACCTAGGTATAACTAATAGTAATAGGTTTTTAGTATAGATTTAAGAGAGAGTACTACCTAAGTATAGTACCTTTTTTACTATAAAATTAGTTATTATAATAGATAATACTAGCTTTTATTACTAATAAGATATTTAAGAGGTATATAAATTAGTTAGTATATATCTATTATATTTATTACTATACTTACCTAACTTTAACTCTATTAAGGAAGTATTTAGTAACCTTAAGAAGCTTCTTTATAAGTAGTATTCTATCTAAAATAGAGATATAGAGAATATATAAGACTTTAAGAAGCTACTTTATAACTATATAGTAGAGGTTAGTTATAAGATAAAATAGATAGAAAGCTACTTTTACTATTCTTTTATTAACTTGAATAATATATAATATATATTTAATAATAAAAGATTAATTAATAGTAGTATAGTTATTATTAATAGAGGTAAAGTTAAAGTTATTTCTATAGTTAAAAAAGTACTACTATTAAGATAACAATAAAGAAAAATATATATATAATTAATAGTTAAAAGAAATTCTTCTTAAGTAATTACTTATTTAGCCTTACTACTTTACTTATTACTAGCCTTATTATATTATTATTTCTTATTACTTTATTACTTCTTATTACTATTATATAATACTATTAATAACTTATTATCTACTACTTTAATTAGGTTATTAACTTTATTACTATATAATCTATTAAGGTTAAAAGTATTATTATTATTATCTTTAAGATATTAGTTATATATAGATTAAGAAATATATTAACTTAAGTAGAGAAGTACAGAAGAAGGAATAGTTAGCTATAAAGGTAAGAATATAAAGAGACTAGTATCTATAGAAGTTAGTACTATAATAATAATAACTAAAGTAAGGTTAATTAATTAAATCTCTTATCCTTAATATTACTTATTTAATTATTAATAGTAGTAGTAAAGAATAATAAATTATTAACTTTATTACTTATAGTATCTAACTTAATATATAGTAATTTACTTTATTACTTAGAAGTAATAGAGTTATATTTACTATATTTATAATATTACTATATATGGATAAAAGTCTTAATTAACCTCTATATCAAGCTAATAAGAGATATAGGTATACTTTTTTCTTTATACTACTCTTTTAGTATATACTATATTACTATAAGGTTAAATAATAAGCTTTAGAGCTACTTAAGAGCCTTATTAGTACTACCTTTATATTACTAATATTACCTATTAACTTTAATAAACTAACTAATAAAATCTTTTAATTTAACTAACTATATTATAAGTAACTACTTATTATATTATAGTAATAATAATAATAGTACTAAGTTAATACTTCTTACTATATAAGAAGTCTATAGTAGTTATAGTAGTAATAGGTTAATTAATAAGTAATAATACTATAGCTAAGGATATAGCTAACTCTTGTATAGTTATTAATATAGTTACTAGAGATAAGGGCTTACTTCTTTACTATTACCAAATAATAAATTATCTATTATATTACTAGTAGAGTTATTAATAGTTAGTAAAGCTAAAATAGTAGGTAGATTTTTTCTTTTTTAAGTATAATTATAAAAAGTAAGTTATTACTTACTTTACTTCTTATAGGTATAACCTCTTTTATTTATTATTAGCTAATTATAATTAATAAGTCTATTAGTAAGTTCTTTAAGCTTATATTAGTATCTTAATAAAGTATTATCTCTTATTATATCTTTATATCCTGAGTAAGTAACTTATAATAAGTTTTATTTATAATAAAGTATTAATTTATATTATTACTACTTTAAATATTATTATAGTAACTTACCTAGTTAGTATACTAATAATATTTTATTAGATTCTCTTATAAATCTTTTTTTATATCTTTCTCTTAACTAAGCTTCTCTCTTATTAAACTTATTACTATTTTTTTTAGTATATACTTTAGTAGGTAACTACTATTGTCTTATTAATTATTATAGTCTTATTAATTATTATAGTATTATTAATTATTATAGCTTTATTACTTATTATAACACTTTATATATAGTATATTACTTATTACTAAAGATAGTTACTTTTATTATATAGTTATTTATAGTATATTAAATACTAATATAATTAAACTAGTATTATATATAAGCTTTATACTAAAGAAGATCTCTAGAGTCTAGTAACTTAATTAACTAAGTTAGAGGTTAAAATTAATCTATAGTAAGGCTAGCTATTTCCCTTCTTTTATAGTAAAGTTATTACTATAATAAATAACTATTAATATTGTAGTAATTATCTATCTTTTACTAAACTTTATACTTATTTATAACTTTAAAAGTTAGTATTATTTATTAAGTTATATCTAAATATACTCTTTTATATCTCTTAATATCTCCTCCTCCTACTATAACTCTATTATTATACTAGTTATTTATTAACTTAACCTCTATACTATTTAAAAGAACTAGATTAATAGTACTAATATAATACCTCTAAATTAGAGGCTAATAGTAAAATAGATATTTACCTTAGTAAGTAGTAGTAGTAAGATAGCTATTACTATAGCTACCTATTACTATTACTATAATAATAATAAGGTTTATAATAAGGTATTAAAAGAGTTAAAGTAAAAGAATACTTATTATATAAGCTCTTTATTATTATTATTATTATTATTATTATTATTATTATTATTATTACTCCTATTATTATTATTATTATTATTATTATTATTATTATTATTATTATTATTATTATTATTATTATTATTATTATTATTATTATTATTATTATTATTATTATTATTATTATTATTATTATTATTATTATTATTATTATTATTATTATTATTATTATTATTATTATTATTATTATTACTACTATTATTATTATTACTATTATTACTATTATTACTTACTTTAGTTACTTATAAGGGCTTTATTAATACTTACTTTTTTAATATCTTAAGGATTATTATTAACTTCTTTAATAGTTTTATAATATAGCTTTTTATAATAACTATATAACTAATAAAAACCTAAGTAACTAATATACTTCTTATTACTAGTAATACTTTAATACCTAATAATACTTTATAAATAGCCTTATAAGCTTATATACTATTAGTTAGTAATATTAGTAATACTAGCTCTATATTACTAAAGATATTTAACCCCTTCTTTTTTAATAGTATACTAGTAATAATAATAATAATAATAATCTCTTAAAGCTATTTATAACTATGATATCTATATAAAAGTATATAGTATGTGTGGTTACTTAGTAGGGTAACCCCCCTGTATGGCCCTAACTAGGGTGGTAGTGGTAATAGTGTTGCTAACGCACAGACAAAAAAGTAGGTTTTCAACACTGCCAACGCAACAGACTGTAGCAACGACAGAGTCTGGACTCATGCATACTACTGTCAAAGTAGCCAGAGTATTTAGCAGCAACCAAAGTGTCCTCTAAGCGGGGGTGCCTCCACTTTTATAGGCGCTTTGACAACTACTAGGTAGGTAAGGCAAGCCAACTAAGACGCCAGCCAGACCCGGAGAAGAGTGTGGATGAGTAATCCGGCATGCAGGAAAAGTTGGATAGCACTAAGCAAGGTAGGAAAGAGGCGAGACTACAAGAACGGTTACCTGCAGCGAGTGCTGCGAAACGGGTAGCGGTAAACTTCGAGCTGATATAGGTATGATCGCAACAATGGTAGAAGCGGCATGGATACATGAGCAGAACGAGGCCAAAGTAGGAGAAGGATTAGAAGCCAGCAAGCCGATTTGGCTGCAAGTGGAATGCGGCGACGGAAACGGAGACAGAGATGGCAAGCCAGCCTCACAGCTGAGGCTGAGGCTAAGGCAAGGAACATTGCGGATGTATTTGCCAACGTATCTGGGAATGCCCAAGCAACGAACGACGCAATGGAACCAACGCGTGTAACAACACCATGGGGTGCTGCTTGTTGTGCCGTAAAGCACACTCTCGGGTGTAGTGCGCAACGACATTAGTAGTGCATTTCTACAACGGGGTGGGAGCATGTGGGGTTACGCATAGGTAGTTCAAGATAGCGATTATGGGTTATTACTGCAGATAACCATCAGGTTGCAATAAGGGCTTGCCTTTGGCGTCATGATACCTACCGGATGCGTGACTGAAAGATACCAAAAGAAGGTTTCACTCGAAACGAAGTGACCCATCTGAGCTTCTATGTTTATGGGACTTAACACCTGCTTCGCGACTGACTATTTATATCGGCCTTTACGACTTCGTTGATACAGCTGTGAAGTGACACTCGCCCCGTTCCAACTTCCAGGTAGTAGCCGAGGAAACGCGGAGCTATATGGAGGAAAATGGAGTCGCTGCTGGGAAACGCTCGAAGCACAGTCAGGATCCCCACGGGTCACCTGATAAGGCATGAGAGAAACCGCCGAGTAGTGCTGGTCGCTTCCACACCCCCTGTGGTTGAGAGCGGCCATTCTTCCTTTTTCCCCACCCGAGTGCCTACCTAGGTACCTAGGCAGTACACTAGCTACCTTCCTACAGTATGTGATCAGGTACCTAGTTTACGAGTGACAGGCACACAGGGCGACCTGTAATTAACTAGGTAGGTAGGTAGGTAGGTAGATACGTTATGTAGTGTACCGGCATGCAGAAGCGCCGATGGAAGCATCCGAAAATGTCCTGGGCCCGACTACCTGCAAAACCCCGCTTGCAGCCTGCGCGACGAAGGTGGCCCCTGTACTCTACTAACAGTAGAAGCGGCCGGAATAATCACTGCTTGGGTGGAAATCGGACGTAAGAATGAAAACACTTAAACTTTGTATTTTTGATTTCATTTGGTGATTGATGACGGCGGTGGTGGTGGTAATGGTTTACTATGTATCTGGAGGAGGAAGGCCAGAGAAAGGCCGCGGTAGGTCCGAGGGACAGTCACCTCCTAGGGAGGTGGTTTACGATGTACGTACACGTACGCCATCCAGATCTTGCGGCATGGGAGGATATTGCAGTCAGTGGTATGGGAGCTTCTCCGCGGTACGTATCTTCCCCGGTGTCCACCAATGTCTCCATTTCCCCGCTAGCTCCCTTATCCATCCGACAAAGCACTAAGCCACTTATGTCGGTCTCATCGCTTCAACTTCGGCCACTTCGGTCGAACTGATAATAGCGTCCCAATATCAAACGCCCTTTGCGAAGCACCTCAGTGAATACAAGACTTGAACAACGCACCCTGTGTAATTATGCTGAGATATGGAGTCAATGCGGTTCATCAAGCGGGCAAATATGTGAGAATAGGCCATCCGTCCACCACTATGTGGCGGCCGAGGTTTGCGCGTAATTGTGCTGAAGGCACTAGACTTGATAAGAATAAAGGGAAACCGAAAAGGCTGAGTGGCGTGTTGAAAATACCCTCCTGCAAGTGCAGAGCCTACAACTGCCCTACATAGCCGGTCCATTTTTCAGCTCAAGCCACCCGCTCATGGCCGAGCGCCGGCAACGACCACGTCTGTACCTGGTTTGTTCAGAGCGGCAAAAAGTGTAGCATCGAAGCAACTTGTGAAATAAACATTCGCCGAGCGCCACACGCACCCAGAAAGCACCCGGCTGGATATCAAGTTTCTTCCAATTGGCTGAGCGATACAAAGTATCCATCTGCACGAAACTTTGGCTGTGATCTTAGCCAGCTCCTACTTGAAACTACTTTTATCCCTTTCTCATTCCCCGGCATACTGTGAATGGACTCAAGCATGTCTAGTTATATCGGACTGTCTCAGGCATGCTCTTTGTTGTGTTGTATGGAGCGGCGATGTTTCATGAGTAAAGGAGTAGCAGCTGTTTACGAGGAATGGCTATTGGAAAGAACTAACGAAAGGGCGACCAACCGACCGGTCGATCGACGGGGTGAAGAAAGACCAACAGCAGACCCGGAATGCTCAATACTCAAAAAAACGGCTCCATTCCAAGGTCGAGCTGGGCCAGGTTAGGTAGACGCCTGCCAAATGAGACCGACCCAAGGTAACGTTAGAACGCCAGCATATGGAGGCTCGGGACACGGAATATTTCCAAGTCCAACCCGACGTGCTTGGTCTGAGGTGATGCTTGGCGATGTAAGGCATACAGGATTTGGTAGTCAAGTCAATGATTATGCCTCCCGTCGCGTCTGGGTCCATAACACGACTGAATTAACGATGCAAGCCGAGGCCAACTCAGCAGTGGCTGTCCATTTATTTCTCCCTCCAGGACCTTTCGCTAATAGACATACTTTTTCGTTTGCACTTGATGTCGAGCATCATCACGCGCCGTCAGCTGAAATAGCGACAGTAGCGACTAGCGAGTTGCCTCGGCACTTGCAGCTAATCTCTTCAGTGATAGAACATGACCGCTTGGCTTGGAATTCTAGGACTCAGAATACCAGTGGAAACGGCACGGCACCTTTCCAGCTGTCCTTCGAAACCATAGATTGCAGTATCGAGTATCTGATTCCGAGATAGACAGGATACCGAGAGGATGAGAGAGAGGGTAAGCGACAATCGCGTTTCTCTTGAGACCCGCGGAACAGCCGAAGAAGCTCAGTTGGGTGAACTTGATGTCGCCAAACGGTCAGGTCTATTTGAATACAACGGAGGTTATCGTAGCAACCGAGCTGCGGCTATGGGAAGTTGTATCAAATTGCGTGTGCAGCCGAGGGGAAATTCGTGAGACAAGCCGACTTGCAGGTGTTCACTGTTATCTTGCAGAGGAGGGAAGAAGATAGATCAGGGTAAAGAAAGTAGGCATGGTGTACAAAGTAAGAGTAGGTAGTAGGATAGGTAGACAATCCAGATGGGCTGTGGGGTGGAAAAGCTCCGTCCGGGCACACTTGCGGTGCTTTCCTCGGCCGCTTTTTCTTCCATCCCACCATCACCGTTCAGTGCCCATTCTACCGTAAAGCTCTGGGTTTTTACACGGTACTCTCCGTACCTACGGACTCGTTTACTATGCCTAGGTATAGGTAGGTACCTAGGTAGGTACCTATCCTGAATTGTTTGCTCTGCGGCAATCTTTGTTCGCGAGACTTTCCGGGCCTCGGCGGAGGCCGCTAAGCACAGTGTTGTTTACAGTGTTAGTCTTCTTGACTGAACAAGCAAGTGCCCTTCTTTAGTTGGGCCTCTCCACTAATTCGCCGCACATACCGCCGGGCCACCCAGAATTTCCCCCTCCCGGGGTCTCCTCCAGTGGGTTGTGCTCGTTTATTACTTGCCTGCCAACCAACCGTCCTGTCTGTCACCTCACCTGACCTCATTCAACTATCGACCTCGCAACCCCCTGTACCTTCCCGTCACCACTGGGAAATGGTCACTTACACTAAAGCTGCAATTCGCCCGCCAGCCCCCACCCATCCATTTGACACGGACAGCACAGGGCCCTGGATGGACTGGAACGAGTGTGCTGCTGCTCTCCTCTCTAGCTGATTGCCTCCTCACATCTTCTCGTCCCAACCAACTTCAACACCACGCTCCAGCCGTTACCGCCACTGAACACAGCCCTCCACCAACATCGTCCGGTCTCGATTGCGCAGCCCCCTTTCCTCCATCGCTTACGTCTATTCAACGATAATTTCGTCATTTGTGCTTTGCTCTTTCGCCTGTTGGTTCCCATCTTGACAGTATTGAACCGCTGTATCTTGTCCGCCGCCAATTCGTAACCTCCCGGGAATCATCGCTCTTTGGGATTGGAACAGGACCAAGTCTGCGCAGAAGAAACGGCAATTTGAACTTTGTCCTACTTGTCTAGGCTCCGCCGATGGCCTCCTATGTCTAGCCATGTTTGAGCTGTCAATGCTCGGCATCGTCGACTTTCCGGGTCCCACCTGCGCTCAAATCGATTAGACAGCATTCATCGACGACCATATGCTGCACCCGCTTGATCCCGTTTTCCCGTTCCCCAGGCTGCATCATCGTCCAGTACGATAGCCGGAACATGGATCCGCCTCACATAACCGAGTTCGCTTCCGAGCGCTACTTCAGTAAACTTAGCCAACTCAGCGAGTCTCCAGCGACCCGTGATGCCCAGCAGCACCATCAACTACGCGATCTTCCACTCCCTCCTCAGCAACATTTTTCTACGCCGCCGCTTCCCTTCCACCCTGCGCAGCCTTCATCCTTCATTCTCCCACTTCGTACATCGAAAGCGAACGAACCCGAAGTCGATTCCCCTCGCCCGTCAGATCAGAAACGCCCCGAGAAAAGCCGTTTGTTCAGTCTCCGATCCAAGGTTTCGATTCTTCACGCCAAGTCTTCTATATCACAAAGCGAGCCGCACGAAACTACTACAGGACTCCTCAGGCCCAAGACGTTGGTTATTCCTATCTTTTCTTGTTCAACTGGCATGTTACAGCCAAAGGCGTCGACAGAAAGCCTAACTCATCTACAGACAATCCTTCGGCCAGTTATTCCTTGCCCTACCCACCGAACTTCAGATCCAGATCATCTCGTCCTTACCGCTTACCGATGTTCTCAACCTTCGCCGAGTCTCGAAATCATGGCATGCGATTGTTACTTTAAACGAGGCCCCTATTGTTCGGCACCATCTAGAGCGACATATACCGGCATATGCCCTACGTTTATATCCATCGAATGATCCCAGCGGCGCCAACTTTCATCAACTTTGCGGCCTGTGGCATCGCTTGCATGTCGCGGCTAAACTCTCATTTCTCATGTGTGAGTGGATCACAAAGGAGATTTTTTTGAGGACGACAGAAGTGCAACGTCTCGAGTTCGCGCCGCAGAGGGAACGCATGCGTCGGCGCCTCATTCCGCTATTGTTTACCGTATTTCATTTCTTCGAAACATACCGCAAGCTACACCTACAGCATATTCTCGATCATAACGGCCACGGCCTGCTACAGGTACCCTATACGCTAAATCCTATTGAGACTGAAATCATGAACATGTACGACGATCAGACGCTCCTGCGTGTTCACCAAGTCTTTCCGCTCATCATCTCTTCATTCTGCCGAAGATTGCGCCCACCATCATATGCTGGTCGCGTCGAACGATCTCTGAGGGGTTACTTGAAAGAAAAGCCCCCAGACGACGTCCACGTTGCCATTCTATGTGTCGGTGGTTTACGGCAGGTGGAGAGACTCTGGGAAATCAAAGGATACAACAGCAGGAGGGGAGCGGTTGATACCTGGTATAACTCTATTGCGAAAGATTCGACTGAATCCACATGCAAACAACGGCGAGGCATCATTGGTCTGGGCCGTAAAAAGTCGACACCATCTGTCAAGGAATCGTCCAAATTGACCCAACAAGAAGTGTTTCCAGCACGTCGCGGTTCGAGGTCATCGCTTGAGGCTCCCGTCGAACCTTACGATACGAACTTAGTCTTCAACACTAGCCTTGCAGCCGGTATGCCCATGGGGCCATTGGGGCGCGATCATGTCCGTCAAATACTTGCAGACTTGCCTAGTTTGCAGGAAATCTGGCTGAAGACGGCCGAGGCCCTGATATTAGAGAGAGGTATTGTGGAGCGCACCAAAGACATTAAGCGCAATGCACAAGTCATGTTAGAGCTGATCCGCGACGACGGGATGGACGAGGAGGATGAATGGGGCTATGGGCGTGGCACCCCCGAGTCCGTTCGCCCTCCGCTCGAGGCGATAGACGAGGACCCTATGGACGGCGGCGCATGACAATAGCATGGCGTGTTGGGCATTTATGGGCGTTTGGGTCGGCCAGGTAAATTGGCTCTCGGGACAAAGGCGCAGGGTCTCCCTTTTTTTCTTCCCTTTTTGATAACATGGACTATCACAATGCTCTTCTTCTTCTTTTTTTTTTTTTTACGGAGCTCGCCTGGACAGGGGTACACATATGGATAGAGATGCCGACATGAGTCTGTCGCAGTACCCCTTTTTCTAGGTATACATGCTGGATATGTCTGGTGTTCACCTTGTTAACTCAGTTGTAACATGTTCAATCAAGAAGACCCTTGCTCCAGCGTCTATACCCGTGCTAATCGCTCACCCCGCGTCATTCCTTGCCCCATGAGAACAAGAGGACGACGCACGAATGAGCCATTGTTAAGGTTTAGTAGTCGGCACAAGTTCATCCACAAGGACGAGGTATGTTTACAAATAGAATGACAGCTACACCATTATGTACCTTACAGAGAGCTAGTTACATCCTCCTTTTCTCGTAGGTATGGCCTTTTTAGTCGCGTATGGTTCGACACAAATGTATATAGGTTATTGTCGATTAGACGGTCGTCATGCAGCGCCTCGATGGTTACTGGCGTCTTAGGCTATGATACACGCGTTCCCTCGGTGCAGACTCTGTATGATCCCCCCCATCGAAAGATGGCAGGCCCATACTTGAAGTTGAGCCATAGGATGAGTTTACAATGGGCGAGGCTCGCTGCAAAGTTCCGTCGCCAATACTATACGACGTCGAATTCATGTTTAAGCTAGCTTGGCTAGCTGAGTCGAGTCCCGCCATGTCAAGGAAAGATGAATCGGAATATTGCTGGAAAGAAGATAGCTCTGAGCTCTGCGGTCGATGTGCCTGGCGTGTCCGGAATGCAGGAGAGTGGTGGTGCAAAGAGCGTAGCATGGGGCTACGATGATTTGCCTCTTGCGGCGGTGTTGGTCTTGCCATATGAGCATTGAACGGTGGCTGTTGCACGCTTGTCAGCCTGTGGTAGCCACGTTCACTAGTCGATGCGATAAAGGGGCTTCCGCTTTGTCGAGCCATCGAGGCCATTTCGACGGTATTCGGGCTGGTACGACGACGTTCTCTGACGTTTGGCCGGTTGTTTGTAGGAGATAGCAGTTGCTGTTGCTGTCGATGTCGATGCGACTGAGGAAGCTGGACCTGGTCATGTATGCCTTGCAAAGCTCTTCGTGGTGTATTCATGGTGTATGTGTTTGTAGCCTTTGGTTCTTCTACCTGTTGGGTACTTCCTGGCGTTCCTATATTACCACCGAATCCCAGGAGCGTATCGGGCTCAGATCGCGGGTTGTTAGGGGTTTGTTGAAACGTAGATCGACTTGCTGGAATGCTCAACTGTTGCCTAGGCCTCTGCGAGCTGTTGCCGTCGACACTGCCGAGATTGGCATCACAGCGACCCGCAGATGAATCTGGTTGGGACCTGTACGACTCGGGCTGGATGGCCTGCCCGTCGTGGCCACTTAACACGCGTTCTTGTTGAAGCTCGATGGAAACCCTCCTCTTCTTCGCTGGTTGATATATGCGTGTGCTGCCTAGATTGAGGGAATCGTGATATCGAGCCAACTGCGGTGAAGAGCCACTCTGGGATGTAACAGCCACATCAGTTTCGGACGAACTTTGTGCCGGGGCTGGGGCAATGGTCGACGGAACATCGTCAGTATTGGATTGATTTCCCTCTTGGGCGGATTTCAGCTTCCGCTTGATGCCCTTGAAATTTCCTCCGCTGTTCATATCGTTCCCGGCAGCTTCTCTGACAGGCTCTGACGCTAAAGAGGGGCGTATGATCGCAACGGTTGTCTGCGGCGGCTCGGTTTGCACAGTTGGAAGCATCATGATGGCTGGTGACGACAGAGAGGCACCGTTTACTGCATTCGAAACTACCAATTGCTCGTGGTGGTCAGCATTCGTTAACGCTAGTATTGATTGAGGATCGTATTCGAGTGCAGCTGCCGTTTCTTTAGGTCGGTTTCTGGAACCCTTAGGACGCCCTGGTCCTGGTTTCCGTTTCCTAACGTCGACCATTCCGGTTTCAACAGGGTCGTTGGGTGCATTTGAGGGTATTGATACGGCCGAGGATCTCGCATCGTTTGCCACTTCATCTGGCAACGTAATGGAACCAGTCGTCGCTCCGCCAGAAGAATTCTGGACATTCCCGGTCTCGTTCAATACAGTCTTTTGTTTTGGACGATTTTTGGACCCTTTTGGTCTACCTCGCCGCTTTGGAGTTGACATAACGGGAGTTGCCTTGGCAGAAGCGCTGCAAAGCACATTGTCCGTAGCATTTAGACCAGCGGTGATTCGATTGTTGCGAGACGGACTGCTGGAGCTTCGCCTGAGCTGTCCTTTTAAAACCTCTCCTTCGTTTTCTGCGATATCATCATCCAGGTCGACCCAGTCGTCGCCCGGGGTACACTGCACAGCTAAACCAGCGGTAGCAGGGCTGTCTCCTGTAGGATTTGCTAAGGGAACAGCAGGAACAAATCGCTTCCTAGCGGCCGTGTCTTTCTTTCCCCTCATATTCTTACTTCCCTTAGGGCGGCCCCGTGGACGTTTCAACGGTGGGTGCTGTGTACTCGGTATCGACTCTTGACCCAGAGCTGGGAAAATTTCAGCCAGCCAACCCACGAAGAGGGAACCAGGCCCATTCGCTTTTGCGCTTTCTGGGAAGGGTTCATTGGCGGAAGACTGCGCAGTGGAAACCTCACCAAAGAAGGCCAGTGCTTTGCACAATTGGTCAACGACGAGAACAGGTTGCAAGCTTCGCAATAAAGTCAGTAACCGAACCTGTTCGGACTTGGTTTCGGCCACTGTGAGCGGCGAGGTCTTCTGCCAGACTCTATTGAGCTGTGGTTGGCTCGACCCGACTTGGTCTCGGGGTCGGTAGACAAACTTGCTGCGCTTAATAGGAACATAGCGATCTGTCTGGGCTCGTTTGGCCGCGAGCTGAGTTCCCTCACTTGTGCGCTTCGCTGCCGCGTTACGCTCATGAGTTTCGTTGGTGGTAGAAAGGTCTATGTGCATGACTCCGAAGTTCCCTTTTCTAGCATCCGTCTTGCCCTTCAGCTTGCTGGGGACAGGATTCCGGATGCGCCCATCTCTGTAGAGGCCTAGAACATCATCTTGCGCGGGTGGACCCGTGTGCTGCAAGATGCCAAACCCATGAGCTTCGTCTGAGACTGTAAGGTTAGCAGCGTTTGTTACGGAACCTCACACGGAGCAGCCAACTACCAGACAGCCTCGGACAACCAGGTTCAGCTTACAAACCTTTTTTTCTAGAAGAGTCTGGTACGAATGTTTGCGTGGTAGATCGAATCGGGGCGATAATGTCAGTGCTGGTACCGGTGCCAGAATTCTCGAACGAGGTAGACGCAGCAGGCTTCAATTGTTGAAGCGGTACTAGCCAGACCGCGATTAGTCGGGGCTTTACGCCTGAGGAACTGGGGAGGCAGAGAGCGGCATCACACCTGCGGTTGTAGCCATCATTTTATGCAATCGTTGCATCGAATATCACTGGGCTTCATTTCCCAACTGAAAGAAAGACCCCGTTGCGACCCCGTTGCGACCCCGTTGTACAACCCCCCAAGTCAGTACAGCTTCGGGTTCGGTTTGGCGCGGTGATCGAATATCTGGGTTGGTAGGGCATCACGAAACCCAACTTAGTGTTAAGGAGGCTCAATATCGTATGGTAGTTTCCCAAGTCAGCTCCTCTTCACAGATGTCCAAGTGCTCGAGGCCATCATCGTCGTCAATCGTCTCAGAGTGGGGATAGGAGAGATAGGCGCGTTGAACGTAGCAAATTAGATCCAGTCGTTTCTCGATATGGGTGGACAAGTTCGACTGGGATGCGAGCAAAGCAAATATTGCGCCAAGTTTCGTGATGAGAGACGGCCAAAGACGACGGGACGTTCGTTATGGAGACTGGGAACTCTTCGCTATGGGGGCAGCATTGAATGAGCGTGGACGGCCAGGATGAGGTTATTAAAGAGCTGACGAGGTACAACGTGAGAAGGTAAACAGCACACAAGGAAGAGCGGTGGAGTAAGAGCATACCTAGGTAAAAGAGATAGAGAGGGTGGAAGAACATAGAGAGTACCAAGGTAGCTGTCATCTGGTACCTACCTAGGTACCTTAAGGAACTAGCTACTATTAGGTACCTTAGCAAAGCGCGCACAGAGGCACGCCACTACCGACCAAGGCCAGTATACCGTACAACCCAACTGAAAGTACCGTCGGTGCCGGGTACGAGCACCTGATTCAAAGGTGAAGGAAGGTACCTAGACCGCATCACTAGAACCAGCACCACTACCTTGGCTCTAGCATAATCCCGAACCGAATTTATTCCACCTGCGCTGCTTCCACTACGTCCTGTCCTCGATTAACTCAAAGCCTGCTCCCTCGTACTGGTATATTATTATTTTGCCGCTGGAACTGGCAACCGGCAACCCCCATTACTTACCACGCGCTATTCTTACAATACTAAATCCGAGGTCAATCCCCCGGAGCGCTCAACCCTGCTTCTGCTGACCAGCCGCCTACCTAGTCTGTGCTGTGTCTTGCGTCAGCTACACACTTACCTTAGCTCTCCTCGACACCTCATAGCTTTGGGCTACTTCGTCATCGCATCCAGAACCCACTCCCCTCCCCTCCAACGCCTTTATACAACGGCACGTATGGATAGTTAGCCTTCGTCCGACCTAGGAACATGTCTACCAAATACGCTCTTGTCTCTCTGCCGCTTGGCATCTTCGACTCCAGCGATAAGGAAGAGGCCATTGCCTCCCTGAACGCTACCATCTCGCCCGAGAACGGCAATGTCCGCCCTTTCAACATCCCCGATTTCAAAATCGGCACTCTGGATGCCTTGGTCCAACAAGCCGACGACCTAGCCAAGCTCGAGTCCACCTGTGCGGCTGTCGTTGCTAAGGTGGCTGACTCCTTGAAATCGATTCTTGACGGCGACGAGGATAAGATCTCCCAGCAGAAGATGGTCAATGACAGTGAGATATGCTCGATTCCCCCAACATCCCTACCGCACCATCTGCAATGCCCAGCAAGTCGCTAAAGTTGTATATCCAGAGCCCACCGATCAATACGTTAGCTCGTTCTCCTGGAACAGAGTCCGATACCGCGCCGACAAGTCCCTAAGTGAACTCGTGGGTACCTTACAAAAGGTATGTGAAGATCAATCGCGTCAGGGAACTGGAAACGCACGTTGGCTGTTGTCTCTCTTCCTTCCTCCCGCGCCGCGCCGCTTCGGTGAACCTGGCCAAAGTTAAGGCTACAAACTTGCGAAACTAGGAAGTTAACCAGCCACTAGGAACTAATCACCACCGACAACGATGTCAAGAGCAAGTTCAACCAGTACAACTCAGTTAAGACAAACTTGACCACGCTGCAGCGCAAGCAAACGTACGCGCTTCTTAGAGCCCCCCACCGCGACCTCTTCTTTGCTGATATTTTTATGACAGTGGCAACCTTGCGACCAAGTCCCTTACCCCCGTTGTTGATCCAGCACTGCTCATTCAGGATTCCGAATACCTGGAGACGCACCTAATCGTTGTACCGAACAACGCGAAGAAGGATTTCTGGAGAAGCTACGAAACATTGGCACCTATGGTCGTTCCCCGCTCCGCCGTGCAAGTTGCCTCCGATGAAGAGTTTACCTTGTTTGCCGCCACAGCCTTCAAGAAACATAGTGCCGAATTCCTACAAAAGTGTCGTGAGCAAAAGTGGACGCCGCGTCAGTACAAGTACGTCGAGGGCGGCAAAGAAGAGGAACAGCGCGAGCTCGATCGGGTAGCCCGCGAGGAGAAAAAGACTTGGGGAGAAGCTTTGAGGATTGGCCGGACTGGATGGAGCGAGAGTGTCATGATCTGGTTGCACGTGCTTGCACTACGCGTGTTCGTGGAGGCAGTCCTTCGCTATGGACTTCCACTCGACTACATCAGTGTTCTTGTCAAGGTTCGCTCCTCCCATCTGCCTAAAAAGACCAAGAGTTTACGCGGCGGCTATGTCGCTCATGGTGCTAACTTGTCCTGTTTGAGACCAATTCGAAGCTATCCAAAAAAGTCAAGACTGCTCTCGACTCCAATTACTCGTATCTGGGAGGCAACGCCTTTGGAAGAGACAAACGCGGTAAGATCACCAAGGATGACGCAACGCTGTCCTCCGAGATGGCCGCGGCTGGTTTGGGCGGAGGCGAGGGCCATGAGTATACCGCCTATGTGTACTACGAGTTCGACTTTCCCTAAGAGCGGAATCTCTTAGCGGGACCAAGGACACAAGCGGCCCCGCCTCTCCGACCTGTATGCATGCACTGAAAATCCAGCGGATGGATCTAGGAGAACAATGGAACCATGGATAGAAGGGCACTGGACGTTGCTCATTCAACAGTTTCTAATCATGGACGCATGAAGGAGGGATGGCGATCGAAACGCTTTGGGTATATCTTAGGCTGTTTTGCTCGTTGAAATAAGACCTTCCTTTATCAACCAGTTGGCAATCTGTGCCACGCATTCCTCAACACTGAACTTGTCGGTTCTAATAACGATCTCGGGGTCCAAAGGCTCCTCGTAGGGCGCAGAAATTCCAGTGAAGTCCTTGATCTCTCCAGCTCTTGCCTTTTTGTAAAGACCCTTCGGGTCGCGCTGCTCGGCGACCTCGAGGGGAACGTCGACGAATATCTCGATGAAGGGGATGGCATCGTCGTTGTTCTGGCCGGCCTGAGCGTGCAGCTCGCGCGCTACTTGGCGATCGGCGCGGTAGGGGGAGATAAAGGAGGTGATAGCAACCATCGAAGAATCGGCGAATAGCTTGGCGACCTGCAACACATTGATACATGCTGGTTAGACAGATTTCTCAAAATGACAGTGCTCAGCTCAAGGGTTAGGCAGCAACAGGCGCAGGACATACCTCTGCGATGCGCCGGATGTTCTCGTTGCGGTCCTTCTCGGAGAAACCGAGGTCCTTGTTGAGGCCGAAGCGGACATTGTCGCCATCCAAACGGTAGGCAGCAACTCCCAGGTGCAGCAGGTGCTGCTCCAGAGCGGTGGCAACGGTAGACTTGCCGGACGCGGAAAGGCCGGTCAGCCACATGGTGAAGCCACGTTGGCCGCGAAGCTGGTTGCGCTCATGGCGCGACAGAGAGGGATGCCATGTGATGTTACTGCCCAGTCGAAAGACATGCGTTAGTCGAGCACAAGTTATCCATCAGTGAAGTCAAATGGTGGTGACATGGCGGGGCAGTGGATGCAACGAATCACCGATATGAATGACTGCTGCGGATTTGTGAAAACATGAGGGTAATGAACATCATGGAAAGACAAAGACATGGGTCCAAACAAGGCGCATGTTGGAAGTTTGTATGCTGTGTACTCACGAAGCCATTGCGGAATATCTTGGGTATTCGTTTGTCGACAATTCCCGAATGTGGTGGGTGGGAAGTTGACGGGAGACGAGTGTGGGAAAGGACGGCACTAGCTATATGAAAGGTGTGACACAACACACGGGTCAATGGACCGAGTAATGACCTTGCTCCTCTGGGTTGAGGCAAGAGCAAGGCAAAAACTTATGTCAGTACTGATACATTACGGCACAGCGCAGACTTGTGTGTTGCGCATGTGAGAAGAAGCGTTACAGCAGAAGGTATCTACATGCCTCGTCCAAGCTTCCGCCTGTCACACTACGGGGCTAGATTACCCCTCGTCCCACTCCCCACCGACAAGTTTGCCCAAGAATGAATGCTATAGGCGGTCTCAGAAGAATGTGCGTGGAGCGCACCGGCATCGGCCCCAACTACTTCCAAGGTAATAAGCGGGTGGAGGACTGGATAAACTAGGGCCTAGTGATGTCGTCAGACGGTAGACCGGCTACAGTCTGTTGCGTTGGCAGCATCCAAAACCTACTTTTTTATCTATACGTTAGTAACTTATAAATATAACCCCATAAAAAATTACACTTTTTAGCTAGTAGATTTAGAAATCTATATATCTAAATATTAGGTAGTCTCTCTTTTAAAGTTACCTACTACTGATACTACTAATACTAAAAGTAAGACTATTTAAACCTATATAAAGTTCTTTATTAGTTAATTTATTAATAATAAATACCTCTTAGCTCTTTTATTATTCTAACTAAAAAATTATATAAATTATATTAATAAATAGTCTTTTTATTTATTATTATAGTATGTAAGAATAAGTAAGTTAGTTAAGCTCTTTTAAGCTTTAAAACTTATAATATCTTTATTTTAAAAACCTATATAAGGCTTTTCTTTTATTAATTTATTAGCGAACTAATAGAATTTTGAACTTTAATATCTTAGATAAATACTATAAGATCTATCTTAAGAAATAGCTTAATAGAAAAAAAGTAAACTAACTAAGTCTCTCTCTAAGCTCTAAAGTTTATAATATTCTTATATTACTATTATTATCTTTAATTAGATAAAATAAAAGCCTTAATTAAATAAAATAAGAGATTATATATTTAATCAAATAAATATAATAATACTAAAGCTAAATAAAGATAAGTAAAAAAGATAGTATAAATATTAAAAACTTTAAAAGATAAAATAGATAAAGATATTATAGTTTAAATAAGTTATAATATATATATAATTAGATAGTAGTAATATTATTATAAAATAATAAAATAAGTAAAAGTATATACTTTAAGTAAGCTAAGTTATATAAAGTTAGAAGTATAGTAACTATAAGAGTTATTAAAGCTTCTAATATACTATTATAACTTTAGTTTTAAAGAAATATAAGATTTCTTTTATAAGTAATATAGTATAAAGATCTATAAGATAAGAACTAATTACTAGCTTTAAGATACTAAGTAGTTATTAAAATCTATTTATATTATTATTATTTAAAGAGATAATATATTATAATATACTTAGGTATATACTATGCAATAATACTACCTAGAGTAATTAATCTTTATTAATAAGTTAGATATTAATAAGTATATAAGTATATAAAGGATAAGATAGATATTAAAAAGCCTAGTACCTTATTATAAAGATAAACTTAAATATAAGTAATAATATTAAATTATACTAGCTCTTATAGTTAATAAGATCTTTAATATATTAATATATCTAAGTATAATTAATAATAATAGGCTTATAATATAGATTTAAGAAAAAGTATTACTTAAGTATAATATCTTTTTTATAATAAAGTTAGTTATTATAATAAATAATACTAACTTTTATTATTAATAAGATATCTAAGAGGTATATAAATTAACTAATATATACTTTTTATATTTATTACTATACTTACCGAACTTTAACTCTATTAAAGAGATATTTAATAACCTTAAGAAGCTTCTTTATAAGTAGTATTCTATCTAAAATAAAAATATAAAGAATATATAAGACTTTAAGAAGCTACTTTATAATTATATAGTAGAAATTAGTTATAAAATAAAATAGATAGAGAGTTACTTTTATTATTCTTTTATTAACTTTAATAAAATATAATATATATTTAATAATAAAAGATTAATTAATAGTAGTATAGTTATTATTAATAGAGGTAGAGTTAAAGTTGCTTTTATAGTTATGAAAGTATTCTTATTCAGGTAGTAGTAAAGAAAAAAATATAAATTATTAAGAACTAAAAACAATTCTTTTTAATAATTACTTATTTAGTTTTATTACTTTATTTATTACTTTATTTTTTACTAACTCTATTATATTATTACTTATTACTATTATATAACTCTGTTAATAACTTATCACCTATTACTTTAATTAAATTTTTAACTTTATTACTATATAATGTATTAATATTAAAAGTATTATTATTATTATCTTTAAGGTATTGGTTATATATAGATTAAAAGACTTATTAACTTAGGTAAAGAAGTAAAAAGAAATAGTAATTAATTATAAAGATAAAAATCTAAAGAGATTAATATATATAGAGGTTAGTACTATAATAATAATAACGAAAATAAGGTTAATTAACTAAATCTTTTATCCTTAAGATTACTTATTTAATTACTATTAGTAGTAGTAAAAAGTAATAAATTATTAACTTTATTATTTATAATATTTAACTTAATACAAGGTAATTTATTTTATTACTTAGAAGTAATAAAGTTATTATGAAGGTATAAATTAGAGAAGATAGATAGTAAGAATTATAATATAATAATAAGTATAAGTATATTATAAGAATTTAAGCTAACTTCTAAGTAGCTTATGTAATAGGCCTTATTTATAAGGCTTGATTACTAGCCTAACTTTTTGCTATAGGCTTACTAGATATCTAGTAACTCTCTTATAATTACCTCCCTTTTAAAAGCCTTATTCTTAAAGCTATATAGAGCTAACTATCTAACTTATAAGATAGCATAACTTATAGCTTACTATAACTACTATAGTTACTTCTCTATAGCCTATCTGATCTATTAGAGGTCCTTTAACTTACCTTATAGGTTAGAGGTTATTGTAAGTTACTTTACTAGAGAGTATAGGTCTATTAGAGCTATCTTAGTAATTATTTATAAAGTAGTTATAAGCAGCCTTATTAGTATTAGATTCACTCTTCTTCTCTATACTATTACTTACCTCTTATAGCTATTATGTTAATATATATAACTTCTAGAGGTCTAGTATAATTAGCAGTCTTATAGCTTTATTTCTAGTAGGTCTAGTAATATAATTATAACTAATAAGTTTACTTACTATAGCTAAGTTTACTATAATTATTATAAGTAATAGTAGGCTTCTTTACCTAGCTATGCTTATAATTACTTTATATACTTATATACTTATATTTTAATTAGTAGTCTTTTACTATACTTTTACTATAATCTTTATAATTAGTAGTATTATTATCTTTATTATTATTGCTACTCTCTCTTCTAGAGATAGTATTCTTACTATATTACTAGTCTTTTAGTAATATATTATAGTAGTCTTAGAAGAATTCCTAAAGGTACTAGGTAGCTATTATTACTACTTATCGGTACTAATTATTATGCTTTTAATAGATAAGATACTATTAGATCTATAGTTAGAGGTAATAGTAGAAGTTATAGGTATAAGGCTTACTTTCTTTAAAGCTAGTACCTAGGGTCTGATATATTACTAACTACTTAGTAAAGAATTATAAGGGTTTTTAACTATTATAATAATAGGTATTACATAGTAATTTATAAAAATACCTTTCTTAAAGAGCTAAGTTAATATATATACAGTAAATAAATACTATAAAGATTACTTAGGTAACCTCTTATAAGCTAGCTTAGTAATACCTCTACTTTATCTAGAGATCTAGTAATAACTTTAAAATAGCCTAGTAGATATACTAGTTATCTTAGGTATCTAGCCTTATCTACTAACTATTCTCTATAGCTATTAGCTAATTAAATACTTTAATAGAGGTACTACCCTCTTAGAGAACTTTATAAGTATAAGTAGGGGGTTTTTTATATTATAGCAATAATATAGCTATAGCTATAAGTATTGTAGTAACTATTACCTAATATTTACTAAATAGTTACAAAAGGTCTGCTTGTTGCTGAATTAATTGTTAAAGGATAGTATCTCTTAAATCTATTAGAGGTCTGCTGGCCCTGAGAGTATTAGTTGCTCTATTGTTAGCAATGCCTTAGTAGCTGCAATTACTTATTGTTACCCAGTCTGATCCCCTTAGGTAGAAGGGTAGAGCTTAAATAATTATAAAGGTATGGATTAGAGAAGGTAGATAGTAAAGATTATAATATAATAATAGGTATAGGTATATTATAAGAATTCAAGCTGATTTCTAAGTAGCTTGTGCAATAGGCCTTATTTATAAGGCTTGATTACTAGCCTAACCTTTTACCATAGGCTTACTAGATATCTAGTAACCCTCTTATAGTTATATCTACTACACTTATAATACTACTATATATAGATAAAAGTCTTAATCAACCTCTATATCTTACTAATAAGAGATATAGGTATATCTTTCTTCTTATATTACTTTTTTAATATATACTATATTACTATAAGGTTAAATAATGAGCTTTAGACCTACTTAAGAGTCTTATTAGTACTACCTTTATATTACTAATATTACTTATTAACTTTAATAAATTACTTAATAAAATCTTTTAATTTAAGTAACTATATTATAAGTAACTACTTATTATACTATAGTAATAATAATAATAATACTAACTTAATATTTCTTATTATATAAGAAGTCTATAATAATTATAATAATAATGAGTTAATTAATAAGTAATAATACTATAGTAAAAGAGATAACTAACTTTAGTATAATGATTAATATAGTTATTAGAGGTAAGAGCTTACTTTCTTATTACTATTAAATAAAACATTTATTACTATATTACTAGTAAAGTTATTAATAATTAATAAGATTAAAATAGTAACTAGATTTTTTTCTTTTTTAAGTATAGTTATAAAAAATAAGTTATTACTTACTTTATCTCTTATAAATATAATCTTTTTTATTTATTACTAGTTAATTATAATTAATAAACTTATTAATAAGTTCTTTAAGCTTATATTAGCTTTTTATTAGAGTATTACCTCTTATTATATCTTTATATTTCTAATAAGTAACTTATAGTAAGTTTTATTTATAATAAAGTATTAATTAGTATTATTACTACTTTAAATACTATTATAATAACTTACTTAGTTAATATACTAATAATACTTTATTAGATCTTCTTATAAATTCTTTTTTATATTTTTTTTTTAATTAATCTTTCTTTATTAAACTTATTACTATTTTTTTTAATATATACTTTAGTAACTAATTACTATAGTTTAGTTTATTATTATAATTATATTACTTACTATAAGACTTTATATATAGTATATTACTTATTACTAAGAATACTTACTTTTATTATATAGCTATTTATAATATATTAAATACTAATATAACTAAACTAATAGTATATATAAGCTTTATACTAAAGAAGATCTCTAAAGTTTAATACCTTGATTAACTAAGTTGGTAATTAAAATTAACTTATAATAAGACTAGCTATTTCTCTTTTTTATAATAAATTTATTACTATAATTATTGTGATGCTAGCTTATTATTAGAATCTATTGGAGTTACCTACTAACTCTAATCCTACTGGTTATGTGAGACCGGTCTTAGCTCGTCCGCAAGCCTACCTACAGGAGCCCCTTTTACCGCTAGCTCAACCTAGTAGCCCTCTTAATAGTTATACTTCTTTATATATAATTAACCCTTTTTAAGACCTCTTATTTATTATTAGAAACCTAATACCTTACTTATTAATACTAATTAATAGTTAAATATAGTAACTACTTACTAAAAGATACTATAGATTAATAAGGTTTTTTAACAAAAGATAGAACTACTTTAAACCTTATAGTAGTAATAGGATAGTTTTATACTTTCTCTTATATAGATAACTAGCTTAGAATACTGTTATAGTAGACTTATAGTACCTCTATAAAGGGTACTATAAGTATATAAGCTTAATTTATATAAGTTAACTTTTTTATATTATAAGAAGCTATAACCTATAAGATAATAATTTTTTATTAAAAGTTTATTAGACTATAAGACTATAAAGTCCTATACTTTATATATTAAAAATAACTATTAATAACCTATTATTAACTAACTTAATATAACCTTATTAACTTTACCTTTTTATTACTTTAACTTTAAACTTATAACTATTGTTATAGTTACCTAAAAAGTAACTCTACTAAGCTATTAAATAACCTAATAGTCTAATAGGCTTATAGGAGTATAATAAACCCCCTTCTCCTCCTCTAACTTTTATAATTTTTTTTATTCCTTCTCTCTTTCTAACCTTCTTTTTATACTCTTTTTCTTACTTAAAATATACCTCTAATTGCCCTTAAGTAATTAATGCTAAGGAAGCCTATATAAAGAAGGCTCTTTTTAATAAGTAGTAAGTACTATATAAGAAAGGCTCTTTTTAATAAGTAACAAGAGTTATAAGACCGCGTAAAAAGCTTTTTTTAATAAGTAATAAGTTTAGTATAAAGAAAGAAGGCTTATATTAATAGGTAATAGTATTACTAAGCCCTTAGTAAAGAAAGTAAGTAAGACCTTATTAACTAAGTAGTTACCTATATTACCAGCAGTAATCTCTCTAATATATATATATACCTTCTAGCCTACTAGAAGAAATACCTGTATTTAAGAGGTTATTCGGCTAATAAAGGGTAACTATAATAATATAAAAAGAAGTAACTACTATAGAGTATACCTCTAAGGCTACTAAAGAGACTATAAGCAAGCACACAAGCAGGTATATAGTTAGCATAGTATATAGATATCATAAATCTATACCTAATAGATACTATAAGTATGTTAACCTATTGATTTAAGGTATTAAGTACTTAGATTAAATGTTAGAGGGTAGCCTACCCTCTAACTACATTAAGTTATTAGATACAATTATCCTATATTACTTAACTACTTATAAGAAGCAAGGCTACTATAGTAGAGATTTATAGTAATAAGTTTATAATAAATTTAAGGATTAGTCTAATATAGATTTTAATACTGCGTTAAGGGTAGTTATACCCACCTTCTATAACTTTATTATTACCTATAGTATATAGGTAATAAAAGAACCTGTTAAAAGTACTATTAGTACAAGGTTAAAGAAGCTAGTTAATAATAAGTACTTCCTAAGGTAAGATAATAAAATAATAAGTAACATAGAGGCTAAGTATAAGGTCTTTTATAACTACCTTAATAACCTAAACTTTATGAGAAATATTAAACAAATACTATAGGCTACTCCCCTACTGTTAATTAATAAGGTATATAACAGCTATAAAAGTATGAATTTTTTATAGAAGTTATGTAATAAGTTAGATTATTAATAATATACCTTATATAGTAACCTATTATTTAAACCTCCTCTATTTAAAAGGCAAACTAATAAAGCCTCTCTTATACTAAGTTTACCTATAACTACTATAATAGTTAAGAGGTAGTTACTAAGTATAACTACTCCCCTAACTAACAGGCTAACTGCTTGTTAATTAACTAACCTTATTAAGTTGTATTTAGATAATTTAATATTAAAGTATAGTAGCGGTAACTATAAGACCCTTAACTTAAAGCTTCTGATTTTTTATAACCTCTATATAAGGGTTAGTATCTCTAGTAACTACTATAGGTTTACTATCTTATTTATGCTTATAGGTAATATATAGAAGTATTCTACTAGTAACCTCTATAACTATTCAATCAGTTTTAATATACTTATAGTAAATATTAAATTGTAGTTTAAAGAGGATAAAGTCTATTATACGCATAACATAGAGTTATAAAGGCTTAGCTATAAGTAAGTTACCTATAAATTACCTAGTAAAATAAGAGTTAAAGTACTAGACTTACTTATTAAAAAAGTTATAAAGCTAGTTAGGGCTATAATATAATAAGGTATACCTACTAATAGTAACTATTATAATACTTTACTTACTTATTACTAAGGTATACCTAAGTATATAGCTACCCTACTTAATTTACTTATAACTTATAATATACTTTATATATAGTTAAGAAAGAGTATAAGTAATATAGTAGTAATATATAAGCAAAAGGTATAGTACCTTATAGAAGAAGTGCCTAAGCTAGACTGGTAGTACTTTACTGACCGCTACTATAATAGCTAATATAGTAGTTACCTACTATAATAAGGGTATAGTTTAAGGCTCTAAAACAACTACTTATAAAGTAGTGTATTTTAAGTAAAAAAGTGCTTTATTTATAATAAGAAAGGATATTAGTTAATAACACACTTAAAAGAGAAAAGAGATACCTCTTATAAGTAGCTCTAAAGGAGCTACTTTACTAAAAGATTTAAACAATACCTTCTTAACTACAAGGGTAAAGAGCCTAACTCTCTTAGTAATATAACTAATAATAAGTATATACTAGATAATAGTAAAGAGCTTTTTAAGGATATAACTTTCTTTATATCTATAGTATTTTTTAGTAAAGAGAGTATTAATAGCTAGAAGGTCTATATATAACTACATAACTAGGCTACTTCGTATACTTTAATAAAAGAAGACCCTTTTAGATAAGATCCTAGCTAAGAATAAGGGTTAGGTAAAGTCTTTATACTTAATAATTAATACTCTACTATAACTTTTTAGGGTATTATACTAGATACTAGAGTAGCCTGAGTATTAATTATAAGCTACTAACAGTATATAGCCCTCTATAAGTACCTTAGAGTAGAGTTACTACTAGATATAGGCTGCGCTAGCAAAGCAAGTATTAAATTTAGTAGCGGTAATTTATTTAATTTACTTAGAGCTATTACTATACCTACTTCTATTAATAAGCTTACTTTCTATATAATAACCTCTAGTACTCTATTTCTTTTATATTTAAAAGATATAGACTCTAATAGTATATAATTTAATAACCTTACTAACATACTTATTAAGGGTATAACTATAGTACTAGTAGTATATAAATAAGGCTACTTATAGATACTTTTAGAGTATTTAGAACGTAGTATAGTACAATACTATCTTACTAATATAGAGCTATAGTAAATACATTACTAATTTAGTTACCTCTTAGTCTATTAGCTATATAAAGTACTCTAGTAAGCTAGCTATGTAATAGTAATCTTAAATATTAAAGAGATTAATAAATTTTACTAGTACTAATAGCTAAATTTAAAGGCTCTAGGAAGGTTTAAGTTTACTTTCTATAATAACTATAACTTTAACTATAAGGTCTTTATTAATATAATATACTTAGATAGTAATAAACTAGTACTTTATATTATTAATAGCATAACCTTCTTTAATACAGTATAATTTTTATACCTTATTACTGCAGAGTATATATAGGAAGTACTATAGATATACAAATTGATATATATCTTAGCCCTCTAGACTAGATTATTATAGATACTAGGCTGAATTTTTACGTAGCTGAATTTAAGTATGCCACCTATATACTATCTATTAAGGTAAAAGAGGTCCCTATTAAAGCTTATTATAGTATTAGTAAGGTTAAATAGTACTATATAATATTATACTAAGTATATAAGATAGTCTATATAGAGTTAGAGGCTAAACCTAAAGTTACTTTATAACTTACTATAAAAGTAATTAATAATACTACAAGCTCTAATAGCCTTATCCCTATGCTATTAGTTTTTAGTATATACCCTTATATTATTAATAACTTAGCTCTATTACCCTTAACCCTATAGTATATAAAAGCTATATAAAAAGCAATAGAGGAGATTTATAATATCTATATAAAAAGGTAGGTTAATAAGATACTTATAGTATATAACAGACCTAATACTATAGTAAGTATAACCCTCTCTCTATGATTACTTATTAAGGTATACTATTAGAATAAAGGCTAGAAAGGACCCTATTAATTAATTACTAATAATAGTACTAGTAGTACTATTAAGACCCTATAGGGATTATGTTAATTCTTTATTACTACTGTTAAGCTATAGTATAACCTCTATAGAGTAGAGGACCCTGTTAATCTCATATAACCTAGACTACTAGTAACTACTGCAGTAGAGGTACCTATAAATACTTTAATTAAATATAACTCTATTATAATCGCCATATAACTACTACTAGTAAGAAAAGGCCTAGGCTAACTAAGGAGGAATCTAGCTTAAATTTTTACTACAGAAGTTATAGTTGTAGTCCCTATAATTAACTATATTTTTACTATAAAAGAGGATACCAACTATATACTAGTAATTAAGCTATATAAGAAGGGTATAATAACTATGCTTAGTAAGCTATTTAAGTAGTTAGATACTAGTGAAATCTAAGGATTTATAGACTATAGTATATTTTTTGTTATTAAATATAATAAGAAAAAGCATAGCAGTATATAGATTTTTAAGTTATAGTTAGTATGTAAGGTTAAGGGTAAAAATAAGTAACTCTATAAAAAATTATAACTAGTTATCTAAGGTTATATAGATAATAGTAAAGCTATAATTTTAACCTAGTTACTAACTATCTAATAAATAGCTTAATAAGTAATACTCTTTATTATACTGTTACTTTTATAATAAAGTTATATCCTCTAGTTATGCAATATAATATAAGCATATATCTAGTTAGCAACCAAATTAGTATATACTATCCTTACCTAATTTTCCCTTAAAATTTACTATCTCTATATAATAGATATGATTATAGAGGTTAAATAGCTATTTTATAGTATACCTAAGGTAGGTACTTATTAGTAAGCTATGTATAATAACTACTATAGAAAGAGCCTCTAGATAAATTTATCTACTTTTAACCCTTGCTTACTTATTTTAGTACCCAAAAATAACAATTTTATAATAATAGGTATGTAAATAAATAATACTATTAGCTTTATAGATAAATTATTCTCTAACTATAAAAACTATATACTAAAAGAAGCTACTTTTATAGCTAAACTAAAGCAATTTCTTAAAGTTAACAAGCCTATTACTTTTAATAGTAGTATATTAACCCTTGGTAATAATAGTAAGATAACCCTTTACCAAAAAGACTAAGGTAAGAAGCTATAATTAGTTAACCCTAGCGTGCCTAATATAAAGTAGTAGTATATTAAGTAGTATGCCTAAGGTATATATATTACCTCTATTTACCAACCTAAGGCATGCTTTAACTATTTAATTACTACCTAGTACTAGTTACCTAGCCTAGTTAAAATTAAGGACCTTAACTAGTAGGTTAAGTAGTAGATAGATAACCTTAACTATAGGCTGCAATTTTAACTACTAGATCTTATTAGTACTAAACTCTTTATATTTATTAATAGCTCTTTTATAAACAATAGTGATTTAATATTATAACTTAGCTTTATCATTATACTTACTAATAAGTCTAGTAATAATAAAGAATACCTATCTACTAGTAGAAATACTACTTTTAACCTTATAGGTAATATTATCTATTTTAGCTCTATAAAGTATAAAAGAGTTACTTATAGCATACTTACCTCTAAGATATATACAATAGTTACTAGAGCTAATATAGCCTATATAATTAGGACTATACTAGTAATAGTCTCTAACTATCTTAAGGTTCCTTAGATCTCTATAACTATATATACTAATTTATACTTACTATATAAGTATTTAGTAAAGCCTAGTACTATAAAGGAAAAGTAACTTATGATTAATATTATAGCTCTTTAATAGTTATATGAATACTATAAGATTTATAAGGTATAATAGATCTATAGTATAGATAACCTAGCTAATAGCTTTATAAAGTTATTACTAAATAAAATACTAAAGAAGCTTATTAGTATTAAGTAAATAAAGATATAGATAAATAGATAGGTTTTATATATAGGATATATAGATATTATATTAATAGTAAGAAGTTAAATACTTTATAATTTAGACTTTTATTGTATTTTTAAACTTTTTAGACTATAGGCTAGCTAGCTACTATTTAGCTAAAATAGAGAGTTATTAGTATTATAATACTAGCCTATTATTAGGATCTATTGGAGTTACCTACTAACTCTAATCCTACTAGTTACATAAGACCGGTCTGAGCTTGCTTGCGGGCCTACCTGCAGGAGCCTCTTTTACCGCTAACTTAACCCTATTAAAGTGGGTACAATATGCCAGCAAATGGCACGGACCTCCAGGCCCATTAGGCCGGATTGGGAAAGGTCTGCGGCGAAATGTCGGTTGACATCTATGGAACGGATTTTGCCAGCCAAAATATCCAGAATCCAATGACCACGTGCATTTGGATCCTGAGGCAACACAACAGCCATAAATATGCAGGGAATCCCATGGAAAATAGCAACATACATACACTAGCAATTTAACTAGGGATTTTCACTGTAATTATCTACGTACTTTAATAATTAACAGTCTAAATCTACAAGTACTAATTAATATTACTTAAAGTACTATATATAGTATATATAATATATACTATAGCTGTTATTATAACTAAAAACAAGATAGCTATAATATTAGTAACTCTAAGCAGCCTAGCTAACTAGAGTAATTAGTATATCTAGCTATAGTAATAGGCAGTAGCCCTAAATCTATGGGAGTTAATTAACCCAAACGCTAACAATATATAGTATACTACCATAAAACAACTAGTAAAGCCTCTAATAGCTCTAGATATTATAGACTACCTAATGATACTATCTATAATAACTAGGTAGGTAATAGATAACATAGTAGATAGCTAATAACTACTAGATCTAAAAGATATATAGGTCTTAAAGCTATTCTAGCTATTAACTAAAGAATAGAAATAACTTAAATATAATAATAAGATATATATATAAAAATAATAGTAATATAAGTAAGACTATAAGGTAGTTAGTAACTTAGTTACTTAGATCTATATAATAGTAAATCTAATAGTGGTTATAGAGTACTGCTTTATAAGTAAGTTAATATATATATAGATATATAATATTAAGGTATGTATTAGTCTACCTCTATATAAGAAAAAGGAAATTACTATAGTAAAGTATAAGAAAGTTATAAAAAGAGCTATAGATCACAAGGTAACAGATATAAAAGAGGTAGAGAAATAGATATCTAACTAGGAGAAAGTACTCTCTTATAGTATATAAGTCTAGTGGTATTTAGCTATAAAGACTAGTAAATGGTTCCTGCTACTAATAAAGGCGTTAAGGTATATGCTACTGGTAGTATAGGTAGAGGTATATAAAAGTACTAACCACATAAGGGCTATTAATAACTAGCTCCTGTATTGCAAAGTGATATCAGTAATATAGGCCTGCATTGCTGTAGAGCTAGAGTGTCCCCAGGCAAAAGCCGCTTGCGGCGTCTTTAGCCTAGTTACTATAGTAATAGTTACTAATAACGTTATAGAAGATTGCATGCAAAAGGAGCTAATAAAGGAAACACAGTATAATAACTATTATAATAACTAAAATAATAAGAGTAATAACTGTAGTAATAAAAAGTACTTACTATGTAATATCCCTAGGTACTTACTATTAAGGTATTACTTTATAGGTAAAATATACTTAAGGTTCTTATAGTAACTATATAGAGTAATTATTAACTATATAAAGCAGGCTCTAATATAGTAATATATAAAAGATAAGCTAAAAGAGGAAGATATATTGCTAGCCTCTATATATACCTACTTAGATAAATTTACTATAGCAGTAGTAGTAGTACCTCTAGTTAAATAATAGTTAGAAGGTAGTAAAGGTAAGGTATAGTTAAAGGGTAAAGGAGCCTTATCTATATAATTAGTTGCTTTTATAATATTAAACTATTTACTTAAAGACTTTGTTATCTTAGATTTAGGGGTAACCCTTTATATCTTTTACTCTTGTTATTGCTTCTTAGAGATAACCTTAGTAAAGTTAGATGACTTTATCTAGGTAGGTAATATTACTATCTTAATTAAGGGATGGGGTGATATACTTATTTATGTAAAATAGGGTAATTACTAAGTGTAATTTATACTTAAAAGAGTTACTTACTATCTATTACTATTATATAACCTAGTATTATATATAATACTTAAGATAAGGAATAATTAGTAGTGGGATAATAGTTTAACTAATAATTGTATATATATAGTAAAGGACTACTCTGTAGTATTTAATATAGATAAAATTACTAGTTAATAGGTTATTAAGGCTAGTAATAACTATAATAGTCTTTATACTATATTAGTAGTATACCTAGTAGTAGCAAATATGGATGTGGTTATAGCAGCCTTAGCGCTAATAGACTGCTACTAAAGGAGTAGGCTGGTTAAAGCTGACTGCTAGCATAACTGTCTTAGCTACCTAGGTAGCTATATACTCTACAAAATAACTACCTAAGCCTGTGGTATATAGATAAAAGGAGATATACTAGAGATATCCATTATATTATATAAAGTATATATAATAAGTAAAATATAGTAGCAAATATTATATTAACTGCAGGAGTTAATTAACTATGTAGAGGTAAGGAATTGTATTATACTGGATTTTTACCTATTTAAATAAGGCTATAGTAGATATAAGTTAGCCTTACTACTTAGTAACTAAAAATCTAGCTTTATATAAGACTATTATCTATAATAGTATACTTCTAAGGCTATTAAGATAGCTTTAGTAGACTTTATATAGTTAATTAAAGTATATAAATTAATAGAAGTATAAGTAATTAAGTGCAATAATAAGATTATAACTACCTATCTATAGGTAAAGGAGGCTATAAAAAGTATAGGTATTCTATTTAAGGCCTTAGTACCTAATATACAAGCATAAAATAGCAGTATAGAGAGGATTATTATAGTAATTAAGGAGAAAGCCTGTACAATAAGGCTGAAATTAAAATTGCTAGTATTACTATGGCTAGAGATTCTAAAAGTGGCAGTATACTTATATAACTAAATGCTAGCTAAATCTTGCGGCTAGAGATCTCTATATCAGATCTGGTATGTAGTGAGAGGGCAGCTATTATCCATGCTATACCTTAGCTATTTATAAGTATTTGGCTACTGCGTATACACAATGACTTTAGATACTTAACTTAGCTATAATTATCTCTAGCGCTTTGAAGCAAAGGTATATATTGGCTATCTAGTTAGTTATATATTAACTAACTAGTACTATATATATATCTCTCTAAAGAATGAAGTTATTATATTTTGTGATATGATATTTAATAAAGACGGATACTTCTCTAGAAAAGAAGATAAATAGGTAGATAAGTTAAGTAATATAGATAAGGCTGTGATTAATAAATAGATCTAAAAAGTAACTAAAAAGAACTTTATAAATATTATTAATAGTAAGAATATTATAGAAGAAGACATAGTAGAACTTCTAAACTAAATTACTAGTGAAATACTAGAAGGAGTTTATAAATATGTGAAGTTATACTTTGTATTAATAATACCGCTAGAATCTCTAAATACTTTATTTATTATACTACTATTAGATATACTTAACATAAGAGGGTAAGAAGACTATATATATTATAATAAAATCTAATATATTAACTATATTATATATTAAAAGTAAATATATCTATAAGAATCTTAGAAAGCTATATTTATAGCTAGGACTGTTAATAATCCTTACTATAATACTTAGAACTAGTAAGCTACTTATATAGCTAGGACTATTAATAGTCCTTACTACAGTCCCTAGAAAATCTTAAAGCAAGACCTTCTACCTAGTAAAAGTATAGGCTAGCACCCTAATATTAGAAAGGATAATATAATAGGAGAGGATCTATCTAACTCTAGTGATAAGATAATAGTACTTTAAAATATAGCTACAAGGCTAGCTATAAGGCTATACTAAAAGGATTTACTTAAGTTACTTAAGATATATGCTAACCTAAAAAACTACCTATTTATAGAGGATTTTTAAGAGGCTAAGAAAGCTTATTTATAGAGCTATAATACTATAAATAGCTAGGTTAAAGTTAGTATAGAAAAAGCTAGTAATAACTAGATACTTAACTACTAATAGGTATATACCTATAAGCTAAATAAATATGGATATCTTATAAAGTTTAAGGTATGCCTTGTTATTTATAGTAAATAGTAGCTAAAAGATATAATCTATAATATATATGCGGTAATATTGGTAGGACTTTTATTTTAATTGCTTATTATAATTGTAGCTAAGTTAGACCTAGAATTGCTTTAATTTAATATAGTAAATGCATTTATATATACTAATATAGATAAGATAGTATTTATAAGACTTCCCTTAGGATATCTAAGCTGTGGTAGTAGTAAGATTATCTGCTTATAAAAGGCCCTTTATGGGTTGTGATAATCACTACTGCTACAGTAAAAGTACCTAGAAAAGGAACTTTAAGAACTTAGATTTATACTAGTTACTAGAGAGCTATGCTGCTAGTAAAAGGGAGCTATTACATTCTTCTTCTATGTTAATGATTACGTCTTTGCGTTCCCTAAGTTATTATAATAGAAAGCTAATAAGGTAATTAATAGTATAAAAGAAAGATACTGCTTAGAGAGTAGTAATGAAATATGATAGTTCCTTAGTATAGAAATTCTCTATAATAAATAATAATAAAAGATATAGCTATTGTAGTTAGTATATGTTAAAAAGATAGTAAAGCTAATTAATAATAAAACCTAGCTGCTGCTAGATGATACCCCAATAGGTAATAAAAAACTTCTACCCTTATAGCAGACAGTAGCAAACTACAAAGTTATAAGATACTAGTGAAAAGTTAGATTGATCCTATATATAGTAGTAATGACAAGACCTGATGTTGTATTTATAGTAAGTTGGCTGGTGAGATTTAATTATAACCTATTAGCAGCCTATTAGAGGGTGGTAAACCAGGTGCTGCAATGCCTTAGGTATATAGCTAGCCTTTGCCTTAAATTTGGGCCTGATAGAGAGCTTATTATTGCATTAGACGTAAGCTTTAGAGATAACTTAATTAACTGCAAGAGCTTATAGGCTTTTACTATTAAGCTATATAGCAAACTTATTAGCTAGAGGGTAAATAAGTAGTAGATAGTAACTACTTTAATAACTAAAGTAGAGTTACTAGCTCTATTATAAGCTGTAAAAGAATTAATATTTATAAGCTAATTAATTACTAAGCTTACTACTAGTAATAATACTTTAAATATGTTACTAAAGTTTATAATATAATGTAATAATTAATAGATAATTAGCCTTATAATCAAGGAGTTAGTTTAATTATAAATATACCTTTATTATATAGATATATATTACTACTAGCTATATTAGGAGATTATAGATAGTTGTATTAAAGTTATATATACCCTATTAGTAAAGCTAATAGTAGATAGTTTGATAAAGGCCTTACTAAAGTAAAAATAGCTTGCATTTCTATAGTAATTAAATCTTAGTAATTAAACTGCGTGGTTAATGTGAAACCATAAGGAAGAATTAGCTAAGGATAAATTACTGATATAATCAAAGTAATAAGTACTATAGTAATAGATAGTTAGCTGGTATAGCCCCTAACTAGGAGGGTTAAATTATACGGTCACGCTAGTTAGTAAAAGTAAATTATTATAGAAGATATAACTAATAAACCTTAATATTATAACTAATTATTAATATAACTAATAATACTTTAACTTTAAGTTTCTTAATAACTAAGTAATATATATAGTTAGCGATTTTATTATTATAATTACCTTAATTAGGGCTAAAAGTTAATATAAAATCTAATTATAAAAGACTACTATTTTAAGTTGGAAAGTTATAATAAAAGATAAAAGTATAGTTAAAACCATACTTTAAGAATAATTATATATATAGACCTATAGAGGCTATATTAAATATAATAGTAAGTATATAGGGCTTAAGACTGCTATAAGTATAATATAGCTTTACTAAGTAAAAGAACCTTAGTTACTATATATTTATATTATTAAGCTTAGACTTATATAAGGGGGCTAATAAGCTTTATAGATATAACTACTATTAAGTCTTTTTACCTCTACTTAGGATTAAACCCTAGAGCTCTAGTATAAGTTACTATCTTATACTATAACTATCTAGTAGGGGGTGATACTACTAGACTATATACACTCTGGTTTTAGTTATTATTAATTAGTTAATTACTACCTTTTATAGTAAGTAATTAGTAGTTATAAGGACCTATAGGAATACAAAAGGAAGGTATAAAAGGGCGGCAATTACCCCATCTATTGATCAGTTAGATTGAACCTGCGAATAGCTTCAATCTAAGAGGGCGTGTCAAAGTAGGTGCAATATGCCAGCGAATGGCACGGACCTCCAGGCCCATTGGGCCGGATTGGGAAAGGTCTGCGGCGAAATGTCGGTTAATATCTATGGAACGGATTTTGCTAGCTAAAATATCCGGAATCCGATGACCACGTGCATTTGGATCCTAAGGCAACACAACAGCCATAAATATGCGGGGTTACCCATGGAAAATAGCAACATACATATACCAGCAATTTAACCAGGGATTTTCACTGTAATTATCCACATACTTTAACAAACCTAGCAGCCCTCTTAATAGTTATACTTCTTTATGCATAATTAACCCTTTTTAAGACCTTTTATTTATTACAAGAAACCTAATACCTTGCTTATTAATAATAATAGATAACCATTAATACTCTTATAATTACTTACTTTTTACTAAATATTATACTTATTTATAACTTTAAAAGCTAGTATTAATTACTAAGTTATATTTAAATATACTTTTCTATATCTTTTAATATTTACTTTTCTTATTATAACCTTATTATTATACTAGCTATTAATTAATTTACTATTTATATTATTTAAAAGAGCTAAATTAATGGTATTAATATAATACCTTTAAATTAGAAGCTAATTGTAAAAGAGATCTTTATCTTAATAAGTAATAATAGTAATAAGATTACTATTATAATAGTAACTTATTATTATTATTATAATAATAATAATAAAGTTTATAATAAGATTTTAAAAGAATTAAAATAAAAAAATACTTATTATATAAGCTCTTTACTATTATTATTCTTATTATTATTACTATTACTATTATTATTATTATTACTATTATTACTATTATTATTGTTATTACTAATTTTAACTACCTTTAAGAGCTTTATAAGTATTTATTTTTTAGATATTTTTAAAATAATTATTATCTTTTTTATTAGTTTTATAATATAGTATTTTATAATAATAATATAACTAATTATAAACTAACTAGTTATTATATTTCTTAATAGTAATACTTTAGTACTTAATAATATTTTATAAATAACTTTATAAGCTTATATACTATTAACTAATAATACTAGTAATACTATCTTTATACTACTAGAGGTATTTAACTTTTTTTTTAGTAGTATACTAATAATAATAATAATCTCTTAAAGCTATTTATAACTATAATATCTATATAAAAGTCTATGGTATATAATTAGTTAGTAAGGTAACCCCTCTATATAGCTCTAACCAGGGTGGTAGTAGTAATAGTATTGCTAATACACAGATAAAAAAGTAGGTTTTAGATGCTGCCAACGCAACAGACTGTAGAAGGTGGATCATCGCTTGGCGGGCCTTTCACATCACAGCGCACCACGTACCTACCAGCAATGATACATTGAGAACCTAAGGAAGTACCTTGGGCAAGAACCATTCCGGCCAGTTCCAGCACCGACTCCCGCTCCGTCTGGCCGTGCCGCCCCCCTCGTCGGTGCCGAAGTCCGCACGAATCTAAGATGTGTAGCCTTCTCAGGTTTTGAAGCCCACGGGTCCCTAGTTGCGACTACGCTAGTTCCTTCAATCTCACCGTGTCACGTCACAACCCGTCGATGCATCGAACGGCCTCTATAAACTATCCTCAAATATCTTGTTCTCACCAGCAGGGTTCACAATTTTGCCGTTCGAAGTATCATGATGGATGGATAACCTCTGATCAACCGAAAACTGCTAATTTATCGTCTACGTTGCTCCCAAGGTCAATGTGCTATGCAAAGGCAACCACTTTCCCATACCAGCCCATATATGAGTATTCTTGTGTCTATATGATAAAGGCGGACAAATCTCAGTGTTCTGGGTCCTCTTTGATCCCGGTCGTTCTAACAGCTTGTCTCGCAAGTTGGTCGTCGTTCCAGACAAATCGGACCGTGCCGCCGTTAATGTTTCAATAAGTCGAACGGTCCTGATGGTATGTCATGTCTTCCATTTAAAGAAACCCGTAGGTTTGCCCACTGCTGACTCACAGGCGTCATTCTCGGAATGTATTTCCTAAGTAGTGGCATTGAGCTTCGCCATAACCTGTCGCAAGTGTCATTCTTAGGACCATGGGATGTTGGATGGAGGAAATCACGTACCGATGCAAACCTGGGAGAAACAAACAGCGCAGAAGCCTGCGCCAGAACCACGGGCGTCTCTCCGTTCGATGCCAACGTTTCTAGCTGGCCCTCAACCCACGCCTTGCGTCCTTCGACTCTGATTGTCCGCGCCCGCAACACAACATACGTGCCCGCATGTACCGGTTTCTTGTAGTTGATTTCGAGCTTAGCTGTAACACCAACATTGTGCGGAAGCGCAGCGAAGCAGCACCGCGCCAAGCCCTCATCAAGCATAGTAGCAAGCAGTCCACCGTGAACAATGCCAGGATGACCGCACACATCAGTACCGATGTGAGAAATGGACACGAGCGACTTGCCACCCTTTTCGGTCCAGCAGACGGGAGGGACTGTAATGCGTCCGGGGCCCAAGAGCGTGCCGCCCGTAAGGTTATGACGTCGAAGCGCATCGGGGAGCTTCATGTGCGGACGAGACTCGGTCATATCAGGGTTCTGTCGCATCTCCGCCGCAAGAGGATGGCCGTTGATGAAGTCGTCAACTGCCCGTGCTTCGTCATCCTTGGGCACATAGGCGCGCAAGCTATCCTCGTCGGAGCGATGCCGTGTTACGTCGAGGAGACCAGGCACAAGTGGACTCACTGCTGCAGTGAATCCCAGACCTGCAAAGAGCAGCCCAAATGCGCTAAATGCGATGACACTGCGTAATCGAGAGGCGGTTCGCATCGGCTGTGTAGCGGAATCTGTTGAGCAATCGTAAATCAGTCAAGCAAGTTACGGGCCAAAGAACCCGCCAAAAGCTCACCTGCGCCAACGCCTGGGTGGTAGCGTCGAATACACACCTGACGATAACGGCCAGAGGGCTGCAGAATGCGGGCTTGTGCAGTCGGAGCAGGCCAGGCGGAAGGCCTGATCAGACGCTTCGACAGAATAAGTGGCGTTTTCATGATTGCAGCCACCTCATGAGATGTGAGGCTCAGGCCAGGAACATTAAAGTTCGCGGGCTCAAAGGATGCGGCTAGGGTTGGTAAGGTATCTGCAGCGAGGTGTTGGAGAACGTAACGTAACGACTACCATTGGCCCCGATAAGGCCTAATACCGGGTCGTGTGGCGTAGCTGAATCAGGTATTGAGGCATGTACCGAGTATATGCACTAATTGAAGCTCCACGGCATACAATGGTTACAGGCCGAAATATAAACGCCCCTACCAGGTAGCCCTCCATTAGTCTGCCAGCTGTCAACACCATCTAGCTATCATATATAACCTATCACTATTACAGTATATTCCTATTACTCCTACTACTAAGTTCTTAGGCAATGAGGGACTTTAAAGTATTCTTTCTAAAAGGCTATATAAATAAGTAAGATAACTAGCTAAATTAGGTATTATATTAGTAGATAGAGATAGGTAGAATACCTAGGTACTGTGAGTACTGTGTGGCGATATATATCATATGGGCCATTAAATTTACCCCTACCACCCTGTAATTACTGACCTATAGCTGGCTGGGCAAGTAATTGAAGCACACATTCCAGGGAATCAACTTCTGAGACTAACCTGCTTTTCCCATCAACTAACTACATGCCCTTTATGCCTTCATCCATAGGTGTTTATACGTTTTTTTGGGCTTGCAATGCTCTGCCTAAATAGCAAATCAAGAGGTTTACGATAGTTTACAAATTTCACCGCCTGGGTTCACATAATCCTGTTTTGTGACCTAGTCACTTGGCCAGCAAGCAACCCCGGACACATGACATCACACGCACACAGTGTACTTCGCAAAACCGGCCTAACAGCGGGGCATGGTCCAATGTCACAATTCCAAGCATCAAATGGCTTGAAGCAGGCGGGCAATTTAGACTCCGAACCCCTCACACCAGCTCATCTCCAGCTGTTCCCTTATGGATCAATGATTATTGAAAGAAATAGTTGCACTGCACTCACGTTCAACATATTGTAGCGCAAAGCCCAACAGAAGTCGTGCTCAACTTGCTTGTGTAGTCGACATAACATAAGACATAGTCAACATCATGGTATGGCCTTTCTTCCTTCGATCGCTTGATGCCTGTGGTTTAGAAGTGGGCTGCCTAACTTATTGTCCTACACGGTCTCTAGGCCACGGCTGAAACCGTAGACTTGGGCGAAGTACATGGGCCCAAGGAGGAGTCTTTGAAAGTTTTCAAGGAGATTGAGCATGATCTGAAGAGTGAATTGCTTCATATGCGACGGGAATATCAGAGTATTTTCCTCCTTTCTCGTATTGGCTTGCGGCGCAATCTCTATGCGTCACATATCAACGAAGACGGTACTGGTGCTGACCATTATTGTCCCAGAACACGAGCCCGAGTACTTCCAGGCTGTAGTAAGTGGTTATCCTCTTGAAGCATTTCATGCAGACTAACCCAATTTTCTGCAGACACACCTCGATGATCACAAGCTAGCTGCCTTTTGTCAAGACGATTTTGTTGCTGTAAGAGTTGCCGTCTCGGCCTACGGAATCCACCTCTTTGGCAAGATTCGCATCCCAGCCTTGCCTGATTCCGGGCCCGCCTATATTCACTTCCGAGCTTTTGTACCGGGAGGCGAACCTCCCAAGCTCCATAGCATTCATACAGAGGAGACAGAACACTCTGATGGTAATAAGACATACCGAGCCATCTTCACCAAAAGTGATGCGCTGGAGTGGTTCGACACATAGGGACGAATTGCGAGAGACCACTGAGGACGTTCCTTGTTTGGTTTTGCCAGCTTTTTTGTATTGAATACGCAATACCAATGGAATCACCACTGCCGTCTGAATTCCCTTACATGTCTTCTTCCTGGGCGAGCAGTTCGGCGTAGTCATCGGCCGAGGCAAACATTGGCAGATCCTTAAGTTTCCTTTTCGATGACCGACTGCCACGCTTGCTCTGTTCGCCAGTCTCTTCGGGTTCTTCGGGAAGTGCAGCGAGTTCGGGGCCCTCCTCATCGTTATCCGTCTCGTCAAATCCCCCATCCCCATTATCCTCAAAGCCCTCCGCAGTCTCATCAGCCTCAGCGCTGTCAGACAGATCAGCGTCGGAGCCGTCAGAGAATATGACACCACCGTCGGAGCCGTCATCGCTGTCACCAAAGTCATCCATGTCAAGGTCGGACTCATCGCTGTCGATTGGACCGTCCGGATGCGAAGCAGTAAGCGCCTTCCATATCTCATCCTCCTGCTCGGCGTTGACCTCAGGTTCGTCTGTCCTGTGCGCAGACGGGGTGGCTTCTTGCTTGCCTGGCTCATTGTTCTTGCCCGCCTGCCTGAAGTATTCGTGGAAGAAGATATCCTCCGCCGCAACCTGGTCAACCTTCTTGTTCCAGAAGTTTGGCGTGTTGAGAGGCGCAGCAGCGGCCGAGCCAGTTCTCTTTGCAAGCCAAATGCTGCCTGAGTCTGGGTTACGCACTGGCTGCATGATGGACGCTCCTCGAACAGTCTCTGCCACCTTGGGACTGCGGTACACAAACTTGTCAAGGAAGCGAACCAGGCTGTGGCTCTCCAGATCTGGTTTAGCCATCTGCTTCTCGTTCGAGAAGAGACTGGCGGCGAGTAGCGACACAGATGGGTGGAAGTGAGTGAGGGGAGGAACCTGTGTGACTGTCAGCGATCGAAGATTGCATGTGCAAGGACATAAAAAATACAATTTCCCAAAGACAACTGTTTTGGGCGTTGCTATGCTCAGGGTTTCGTTTTCGGCCGTCGTACGCAGTTCCTTTGGAGATGGTTCTGTTCTGCTCCTGGTCCATGACATGACCAGTTGTCTCTTCGAGCTCGTTCTCCTCTGGCTCCTCGAGGAGTGCCCTGAGGTCTGGGAACTGGACGCGCAGCTGGAATACCACATACAACAAACCACAGGCAAATGCTGGTTGATGCATGTTGAGAACCTGCAACATTCTTTTGGCGAAGGCCTTTATCCGTCGAGTGTCAACATCAGCCTTCAAAGACCTCAGCAATAGGTTAAGATAAAGGGCCTGCTTTGAGGACTTGGTAAGCCGCGGGTCCAGCAGGGACTCGTACAATGTCCTGTAGAATCTGTCAGAAGCCAGCTGCCTTGACACAGATATTTGCTGGATGAGGATGAGCGCCTGAATGCTGGTGTTGAAGTTTGTAGAATGCGCAATTCGGAAAAGTGTGTCCATATGGGTCTCGAGACTATCATCAAAAGTTAACCTGATGCTTGTCAATCACAAAAAACGGGGAGATACATACATGGAACCTTGTGCTGCTACGAATGGTACAGCACGGTTGATACCTGTCAGCACTGCAGTGACCAGCTTGTCGGCCGTCTCTGTCGTCACGCCGGAGTCCTTTCCCGATGCCGTCTGCTCCTGCTGGCCCTCAGCAGGGGCTCTCCCGAGGGCAGAGCTATTGAGAAGGGTGACAAATATATCGAAATAGATGCGGAGAAGCTCTTCCGCTGTGCCGACCTCACGGCTACTCAGGATCGTCTGGTTCAACGTATTCGTAGCATGGTACTTCGCTCGGAAAGTCTGGCCCGGCCTAAGCAGAACCTCTTGCTCGATGCCCTTAATGACTACCTGCTTCGTCCCAGGATGGGTAGTCTGGAGCTGGAGTAGTAGATACGAGACCCTTGAGGCAATCTTGCGGTCTTTGTCGCCAAGTTTGTTGACCAGTAGTCTTAATAAGTTCGTCTCTTGTTCCGGCTTGTCCTTGAGTAGGCCGTAGACAAAATCCAGAGACCGGGTGCGAGAATATTCAATTTCATCATTGCACCATACTTCAAGAAGCTGGATGATCCTGAAGTAGGATGTCTTCAGCCAATCTTCAAATGCCCATTGGACAAGATGCGCTTCTGTCAGGCCGCTGGGCAGGGGGTGATTGGGGCTCCAGTTCTTGAGAGATGATCGTTGCAGGGCTCCGATCAGGCCTGGTTGGGTTTGGAAGGCCCGCAATCTTCTGTTTGGAGGCAGAACGAGACCAGGCCCCAGGAGATCGACCAACGCGCCTAGCGCTCCAATTGCCTGAGCACGACTTCTTTTGGCTGCAAGTCCCAGCAACGATTCGAAGGCCTTGACGTTATGCAATGGGGATTCCTGAATTGCCAGCGTGAGTGCCGAAACTTTATCGGATAGCGTTCCCGAGGACATGATGGTAGACAAGAATTTTCGTGAGGAGGATGCCAGGACGCTCTTGCTGTATGCCGATGCATCTGCATCCAAGAGTGTCAAGGCATGGGCTTTCAGCCCGTTGATGGCACCCAAGTAGCGATCGACTTCAGCAGAAGTCGGCCCTGGAAGCTGGCCTAGTTCAGCACCATGCCAGTCAGCACGAGGCTCAAAGTTCTACGTGGAAAAGTGTAAGTAAAACGGTGGGTAACACTAGGCTGCCAGAAATGGGTGTCTGCTCACGAACTGCTTCTTGGACGGAACCTTGGCCTCCTGAGGCACAGATTCTTGAAAGGGGGGTGTGAAGTCATTGACATCATCAGCTTCAGAGGATGAGTCGCCCCTGACGGATTGGCTATCTTCGTCGTCAATGTTATCGTCCTCGAAGTCGTCGTTGGCGGTGGCTTCCTTGTGGTACTGTTGAAGACCGAGTTGAGCTGCGAAGGCAGCCAGCTCATTCTTAAGCTTCCCATCAACAACCTCGTTGGACCCTGAGCTGGCCTCGCCAGCAGCATCCTCCTGATCTGAATCGATCTCTCCGATGAGCTTCAGATCTTCTTCGTCCCCACCCAGGGCACGAATCTCTTCCAGTAGGTCATCGCGAGAGAGGGTGCCACCATGTCTAGCTTTGGGCTTATTTGTGGCTTCCCGACCATCGGTTGTGAAATTTTCTCGTGCCTGGGTTGGTTTCTTTCGCTGTTGAGGGCTCGCCAGTGATTCGTCGGAGTGTTTTCGCTTCTTGTTCTGTTTAGCACCTCCATCTGTGGTAGGTTTGGTGAGGGTCTTCTCAATCTTGGTTGTCAAGCTCAATAGCGACTTTTCGTCCAACTGTTCAGACCGGTGAACTTTGCCGATAGACTGTCGTTTGGGCTTGCCCATGGTGTAAACACTTTTGCGGTTCGCACGCGAATAAAGATGACAAGAACAGACTGCAATGTAGGGGATGTGTTGATTGTCAATAAAACCGAAGAGTTGGCAGTCCCTTCTCTTCAGAACTTCAGCAGCTCGATGATTGGCCTAGCGGCACGGTACAAGAAGAATCAGCGCAGACAAATAGGCAACTGAAGTGAGGCTACCAGATGGGAGACAAAAAGAGGGAAAGAGAAAAAAAAAAAAGTAGATTTCGATGCGGGAGTGGGGCCAGCTTCTTATCGATAAGATGCGACCTGGGAACATGCACGGGGCCCCTGCAGGATGCTCCTACATATGTACCTATGTAGGTTTGGACATTAATTACAACTGAGCTTGATGTACATACGTATGTACATGCCTTGTTAGTATCTCCTTGCCCAAGGCACATACTTGCCTAAGCAGCTAGTTGATGTGAAAGCTCAAAAGGCTCTTGTTGCCCCGCAAAGTTTCGAGATTAGGTACTTTACCTTGATGTGGTTTCTATGCTTTGCTCCCCCATAGGTCTTAACATTGTCCTTATCTGGATTGTCGCCTTAAAGCCAAGGTATATATCTATTCAGCTAGGCACTTTGCATTGACCACCAATTGGGATTGTATGCTGCCCCTGAGGGCTACCCGTGCCCGCCCCCACTTTAATTGGAACTCGAGGACTCGTCACCCACTAAAGTGGGTGCTGAACACCCATACGTCCATAACACCCATATGTCCAAAAAATCCCTCAAGCTCAACATCAACATCACCACCTTCGATCCAAGCCACCACAATGACCAAATTCAATCAAACTGAAGAGGAGCGTATCCAGGAGGCCATTCTATCGATTCGTGAAAACCCGAACTTAAAGCTTACTGCCGTGGCTGAGAAATACCAGATACCACGTAAGAAGCTGTATCGGAGGCTTTCAGGAACACCATCTCTTAAGGACCGCCCAGTCCACGGTAGAAAGCTTACCTGGGACCAGGAGAAGGCTCTTTGTCACTATATTGATCGAATGGATCATATGAATCTTGCCCTACGGCGAGAGCTTCTTGTGGATGCTGCCAATTACCTCTTGGCTAAGTCCCATGAAGATCATCAGATGCCTCCTCCAACTGTCAACCCTATGTGGGCCAGTCGATTCATCAAGAGGCATGGGTACTTCTACGCCAAAGAGAAGACCCTTGATATGGAACGGAAGAAGTCTGAGGATATAGAGGTTATCAACAGTTGGTTTCTGATGCTCCAAGAGACCATTAAGGTATATGGTATACAACCCTCTGATATCTGGAACATGGACGAGACTGGCTTCCAAATAGGAGTTGGGAAGGATAAGATGGTCATCACCAAACGCAAGAGGGCCCATTACTTCGCCATCCCAACCAACAGAGAGTCAGCAACTGCGATTGAGGCCATATCCGCAGCAGGTGATTATATCCCTGCGTTCTTGATCCTTAGTGGCTCTGTTCATATGAGCAGATGGTATGGCATCAAGGACTTGGAGGCGGATACAGTAATTGGAGTATCGCCAACTGGTTATTCGAATGACCAGATGTCCCTCGATTGGATCAAGCACTTCGATATACACTCAAAGAACCGGACCCAGGGCCACAAGAGGCTCCTTCTGATTGATGGATATGGCTCTCATCACACTGTTGAGTTCCTACAGTATTGTGAGGATCATGAGATCCTTCCTTTTGGCCTCCCTCCTCATTCAACCCATCTCCTTCAGCCACTGGATGTGGTAGTGTTTCAGCCTCTCAAGCACTACCACAGCCTTGCAGTTGACACCATAGTCCGGGAAGGCTGTACCAACATCACCAAGCTGGAGTTCCTCAGTTTTATTCAGTCCATTCGTAAACAAACCTTCAAGCAATCTACTATTATATCAGCTTTTAAGAAGACTGGGATAAACCCATTCAACCCACAAGTGGTGCTGGAGAAGATCGCAATCCGAGATGGCACCCCTCCTACAGTGACCACACCACCCAACACAGGATCGTCGTCCTCCTCCTTCAGTACTCCTACAACCATCAGGAAACTCAGAAGAGTGGCGAATAAGCTCTCTGAGGCATCAGAGATCATCAGCAACCAAATCGAAGAGCTGACTGGAGAGGTCTCGCCATTCAACCACAATCTAGATCGATTCATCAGAGGGGCCCTAACCCAAGGGTCTGAATTGATCCAGGTCAAGAGAGATCTCTCAAGGACCAATTTAGCTGAAAAGGTCCGCAGAGCTCGTCGTCAGGCACGAAATACACAACTACAAACAGGAGGGGTTATCCAAGTCAAAGATGGAAGGAAAATGGTGAGGCAGAGGCAGGAAAACGAGTATGCGAAGGCTGTGAAGGTGATACAGTCCCTTGAGCAAAGATCCGCCAAACCACGAAAAAGGTGGTTTTTGAGGCCGCAAAAAGGCTCGGAAGATGAGAATTGACGGGAAATTACAGCCATTATATATCATTGATGATGAGGGCTGTGGTCGCTTGCTGAAGAGGGGTTGAGGGTGGGAATAGATTCAATTAATCACTTTTTTGGACATATGGGTGTTATGGACGTATGGGTGTTCAGCACCCACTTTAGTGGGTGACGAGTCCTCGAGTTCCAATTAAAGTGGGGGCGGGCACGGGTAGGTGCAGGTGAACGAATAGGATTATCTACGCATGGGCATGTAGGTAATGCGCATAGTGCGTCCTTTTTTTACGGCTGCAACGTCAAAAACGCCGCATTTGGCGTAACGGCTAATGTCGCCTCAACACGGGAGATGACGGGGAGGACGATAACGTTGGGGAGGCGCTGTAGTTTGACGTGGGTGTGAGTGTATCCTGCTGAACACAACTGGTGGCCGTATATTATATAATGGTCTACGGAATATATGCAGTGGTATCTCATTGCCTGCCTGGACTTTGGTCTGGAATTCCCCGCGAGTAAGTGAATGTACCTAGGAACGATAACAACGAATGATAAGCTGAGGTAATCAAGCCCCTGTGGAATCGGCAGCTTTCGCCCACGCCCCGGTGTGCGGTGCTGCTTTCCCTTCGAAAAATTCAAGCCCCCAATGACCGAGAGCTCCAAACCAATCCGATGCTCGCCCAACACTGAGCATCCAAACATACATTCGCCCCATTCAACTAGTTGGCTTCCGACTTTCCTCCATCCACCCACTTCTCACACTGACCGATTACCGCGTATTTTCATCGGGTTCAGCTACCATGCTCTCCAGTCGATTGATACCGCGCTCTGGAGCCAAGTCGGCCTTCAGGAGACACGCTTCGTGAGCCACGAGCCCAGTTCCCGCGGTCTTGCCTCATTGAGCTAACCAGTGTTGTGTGTAGTCTCCCTACCGTTGTCGCGCCCCTTCAGCTGTCGAAATGGAGCCGCGCCTACGCCTCAGCCTCTGAGGAGAAGGACCTCGTTGTTATCGGCGGTGGCGTTGCTGGCTACGTCGCTGCCATCAAGGCTGGTCAAGAGGGCTTGAAGGTTGCCTGCATCGAAAAGCGAGGTACGCTCGGCGGAACCTGCCTCAACGTCGGCTGCATTCCCTCCAAGGCCCTTCTCAACAACTCTCACCTTTACCACACCATCAAGCATGACTCCAAGAACCGTGGTATCGATGTTTCTGATGTCAAGATAAACCTCGAGCAATTCATGAAGGCCAAAGACACTGCTGTCGGCGGCCTTACAAAGGGTGTCGAGTTCCTCTTCAAGAAGAACGGCGTCGAATACATCAAGGGCGCTGGTACTTTTGTCAACGAGAATGAGATCAAGGTGGCCCTCAACGATGGAGGCGAGACCTCGGTCAGGGGAAAGAACATTTTGATTGCTACCGGTAGTGAAGCCACGCCCTTCCCTGGACTGGAGATTGACGAGAAGCGTGTCGTCACCAGCACTGGTGCTCTGTCACTCAACAAGATACCCGAGAGCCTTGTTGTCATCGGCGGCGGTATCATCGGTCTGGAAATGGCCTCTGTTTGGTCCCGACTGGGAACCAAAGTGACCGTCGTCGAGTTTCTTGGGCAGATTGGCGGCCCTGGAATGGACGCCGAGATCGCCAAGAGCGCGCAGAAGATACTCAAGAAGCAGGGCATCAACTTCAAGACGGGCACCAAGGTTATCAGCGGCGACAAGACTGGTGACAAGATCAAATTGGAGGTTGACGCCGCCAAGGGTGGCAAGCCCGAGACTGTAAGCGCCAACACGCTATCTGCCTATACGTTGGTGAAAATGTTGCTGACTGGTCAAATAGCTCGATGCCGACGTTGTCCTGGTGGCGATTGGTCGCCGACCCTACACCGGCGGACTGGGCCTTGAGAATATCGACCTCGAGCTGGATGAGAGAGGCCGTGTTATGATCGACTCGGAATACCGCACCAAGATTCCCCACATCCGTTGCGTTGGAGACGTTACCTTCGGCCCGATGCTCGCGCACAAGGCCGAGGAGGAGGCAGTTGCTGTGGTTGAGTACATCAAGAAGGGACATGGCCATGTTAACTATGGTGTGATCCCTTCCGTCATGTACACCCACCCGGAGGTTGCCTGGGTCGGCCAGAGCGAGCAGGATCTCAAGTCGCAGAACATACCGTACCGGGTCGGGTCTTTTCCCTTCAGTGCCAACTCCCGCGCCAAGACGAACCTGGACACGGAGGGCTTGGTGAAAATGCTGGCAGATCCCGAGACTGATAGGATTTTGGGAGTTCACATCATCGGTCCCAATGCTGGCGAGATGATTGCGGAGGCTACTCTTGCGCTCGAGTATGGTGCGTCAAGCGAAGACATCGCCCGCACATGTCACGCTCATCCTACCTTGGCGGAGGCATTCAAGGAGGCTGCTATGGCCACATACTCAAAGCCAATTCATATGTAGACGTAGTAGCCAAGCATGCTGTAAAGCACAGTAATTGGTTCAGCGTCTCAGGAAAGTGGATGAAAAATGCATGTACTTTATATTACCGAAGGAATAGTGGATAGACGTTTAGATAGCTATTTTGTAGCATAACGTAAAGATTCTTTATACTAAGAGGTTTGTTATAAAAGAGTATAAATATAATTAGTATTAAAGCTTTATATTAATATTGAGACTTATATACTTTTATTATTATTTTTAACCTCAACTTAATATTATTTCTTACTTTACTTATATAATTTTAATAATAAATAATAATAAGATAATACTATTAATTAATACTTTTAAATAATATTATTTAAAAGTATAAATAAGTTTTATTATATTTAAAAAAGTAGTTACTCTGACTTATAGGGTATCAATAATATATTATATTATTAAGATATAGTATGGATGAAAGATACTTTTAAAGGGTTAAATATACTATAATATTATAATATCAGGTAAACTAGTCTAGGCTACCTATAATAATTAAGAATATTTAAACTATATAGATATTTAAAAAAAGTTCTTATAGAATTAATTATAAATTAAAATTAAAATAAGAGAAAGAAATATTATGGTATTATATACTTATTAGTTAATTTATAAGTAATAAATTATATATATATTTAAGAATTATATGTAATATATTATAAATACTAAGTATTAAATATAATTAGTATTTAATACAATACTATTATAATTAGTTAATAAAATTAAAATATTACTTTATATTATTATAACTAATAATAATTTTTATACTTATTAAATACTTTAATTATTAATAAAAACTAAATTTAATTATTACTTATTAAGATTCTTTTATAATTTAAACTTTATATAATAAGATTTATAGTATTTAATATAAGAGATCTTAGTAATAAATTATCAAGGTTTTAAGAGGTTAGCTTTTATTATAAGCCTATACTATAATAGTAATAACTAAGCTATACCTACTATATTATTTAACTAAGTATATAAACTTACTTTACATATATATATATATAACTATATAACTAGTATATATAACTTATAAGAAACCTACTTCTTTTTTTAGCTTTAGATAACTAAAATTAAGTTATTATTTACTTACAATAATAGTACTAACCCTTTATATATCTAAAGCTTACTTTATTTATTATTTATTAATTATACTATATGAATAAATACTTATATAATAAATAATATAGCTATATAAGATATATAAGCTTTATAAGTATTATAGCTAACAAGGATTTCTTTAGTAACTAATACTTATATAATATATTTAAAGAGACTAGTAAAAGAGCTTCTTTTATAAGTACTATTACCTAACTAAAATATTAATACCTAGCTAAGTATTATAATACCTATACCTAATACCTCTAATATAGATAATATATTATATATAATACTAGTATATTAAAAACTACTTTAAAATTTCTTGAACTTTTCTAAGTAATACTATAATTATATCTTTTAATAGAAGTAAATAACTAATAAGTTAGAGATTAATTATAATATTTTTTTCTTATTTTAAGCTATATAATATTTTACTAACTTTTACTTAAATATAAGCTTTTAATATATTATCTCTATATTTTGTAAGATAGATAAAAAAAAGTATTAATATAACCTAGTATATTTTCTTAAGTATCTTAATTATACTTATAGTAACTTAAATATATAGCGTAAAGCTATAATAAAGCTCTTTAAATTGAAAATAAAAGAGAATAATACTTTTAATACTTTTTTATTATAATTTAAGTATTACTTAATTAAAATAAGTAATAGTATATAAGCTTTTAATACTTAGATTATATTTTTATTAAATATATTAAACCTTTATATTTAAATAGCTTCAGTTGGTATATTATTATTTAATAGTTTTAATACTTTTATATAATAAATGTTAGAGGTAGCTTAGAAAGTAAAAAGCTTAGTTATTAATAGAAAGTAAGTATATAGATTATATCTCTTAAGCTAAAATAAGATAATAGATATTAATGAAGATATTTTTATATTTAAATTTATTAAAGCTATTTAAATGATAAAAGTGTATAAAAAGTATATTAAGATATATAAGTATTATAAATTTAATAAAATTAGGTATCTTATTTATAATTACTTTATAAAATGAGATAAGAATAAGTTATAAATAATACCTTTATATATTATTAAGATTACTAATTCATAGGTTAAAAAGCTTCTTGAAAATAATAAAAAAGATAAGTATAATACTACTAAGAATTGTAATAGTTTAAAAAAAAAGTAACTTTAAAATAGAATTAAGCTCTGAAGCTTATAAGTAAAAAATATATAAAATAGAAGTTATTTAAATATAGTTAATCTATAAGTAAGCTTATTATATTAATAATGGCTTATATAAATAAGTCATCTCTTATATAAACTATTATTAATACTAGTTATAATATTTTTATAATAGTAAATAGAAAGTATATATACTAATGGTACTTATAATATATAAGATAATATTTCTAATTATTAAAAGAATTTACTAATAATATCTCTAAAATTAAGCTAATAAAAGTAATGATTATAAATTTAAAACTTAGTAGATATATTTAATATACTTATATATATATAATGTCTAACTTAGATATTAATATTTTTCTAGAGAAACTATAATTAAAGTATAATAATATATTATATAAACTAACTATTCTACTTATATAGATATTACTAACTAATACTACTTTTTATACTAATATTATACTAGATTCTAGAATAACCCTATATTTAGTAATAAGGTTAGTCTAAATTTACTTAGATAGAAATAAGCTATTTTTAACTATATAAATTACCCTCTAGAAGATCTTATATTATAATAGTTATAACCCTAGTACTAACTTGATTATAAGTATAACCAACCCTTACTATTATAAAGTAAATCTTTAAGAATATTTCTTTTTTAAAATAACTCTTTTTTACTTATTAATTACTTATAACTTATAATAACTTCTTATATAAATATTAGTTTTCTAACTAATTAAAAGCTATATAATCTAGTTATTATATATAAGGACTAGTACCTAAAGTTTATAGTATTTTACTTTCTTATTATATTTTAAGATATTTAGTAATATATTAATATAAATTAATATCCTAAGTTACTAAAATATCTTAGTAACCTAACTTATGAAAAGTATATTAAAAAGTAAAATAAATTATCAAATAATATATATTACCTAATTTAAATTATATAAAGACTATTTTTAGACGCTAATTATAGTAAAATAAATAAACTAAGTAAGTTAATATTATTTATAATAGATAATATACTAATAAAGAATAAGTAACTTATTATTATAAAGAATATATAATGAAAGAAACTCTATATATATAAGTAATAAAAAATAAATAAGCTTCTTATTTTATGGGTTAATGTTATTATTTCTAAAGATATTATAAGTAATATTTAAATATCATTACTTAATAATAATAATAAACTTACTTTTTAAGTAATAATTAAAATACTTTAGAAATAATATATCTTATTATATGATAGTATAATTAACCATACTTAAGAAATATATAATAAGACTTTCTTATAAGCTTTATTAACTAAACATCTAATTACTTAGGTTACTAAGTAATGTAATACCTTTATAAAAGCTAAAGCTTTTAAGATATTAAAGATCTAAGGTATACTTATAATTAAGATATTTCTATATATAGTTAAGTAATAAATTATTCTATCTTAAGTAATTAATAAACTTAATAACCTTATGAAAACTAAATAATATAAAAAAGGCTATTTAATTTTAAAATAATATAGAGATTTACTTAGTAATTTATTATACTTAGCTTTATTAAAGTTTTATAAAGTAACTAAGATACATATAATACTTAAAGGATAATTAAAGGTTAAAGCTAATAGGAAATACTATTATAAATACTTTTATAAATAATTTAATTATTTCTAGAATATAGTAAACTATAATTTTCTTAAATATATAATTAGAAAAAATAGGACTATTAAAATACTCTCTAAGTAACTTAATTATTAAGTTAATCTAGATTAAACTTATAAAGTTTAAAGAAACTAATTTTTACTTCAAGATTGAAAAGAAAGATTAAAAATATAAGAATAATAAATCAAATTTATAAAAGATATTGAATATTTTAAATTATTTACTTATAATTCTTATTATAATTATAATAAACCTTAAAATACTTTATAATAATACTTTATCTTTAACATACTTCTTACTTAGTATCTTCTTATCTCTAGTTATAAGGTTATATATACTTAGTAGAAGTATTATATTAGATACCTATAGAGAGATCTATATTATTAATAATAGAGATCTCTTAAAGCTTAGTTTATATTAATATAATAATAAGAAGAGTTATATTAAATCTAATATAACTTTATATATAATTAAGAATTATAGAATATATATTATAAAAATATACTTAATAGTACTAAAGAACCTAAGATAAGTAACCTTATATTAAAAATATAGCTTATATTTCTAAGTTTTATATTAATATTATTTTTGAAAGATTAACAAAAAAAAAGTAATCTTATAATACTTAAAATTAGATTATACTCTTTATTATAATATATATAAAAAAGTATTATAATAAAGACCTTTAAATATAAAAGTAATTTAATCTTTTTAATATATACTTATCTCCTTTTAGTTAGCTTTATTATATAATAATATTTTCTATAGCTTTACCTCCCTTACTAATACTTAAGAATTTATAATAATAACTTTTTATCTAATAAGATATATACTAGTTAATTATAATAATAAAGCCTATCTTAAGTATTTCTAAATTAGTAATCTTAGTACTAAAGCTCTTATATATCTCTTATATAATACTTAGAAAGTAAAGATTAAAGAACTAACGTATGTAAAGTATAAGAACTATATAATTATATATATAAGCTAAGTTATCTTAAAATAAATATCTAAGAATAGATCTATATACTTATATTACTATATATTATAAGATCTTATTAACTTTTCTATTAAGTTTAATTATTTTAAATAGCTTATAATCTTGAGAAATAAGTTTATAACTAAACTATTTAATATTATACTATTTAAAAGATATATAATAATATATTTTCTATACTTAGGTACTTTATATTATAAGTAGACTAATAATATAGTATTTATATATATAAGATATATTAAGATAAAGATACTTTAGTTGTTAGTATTAAAGATAAAACTAAATATAAGAGATAAGTAGTAAGCTGAGAGATTATTATAAGAATTATAAAGATACTCTTTTTATTATAACTCTTATATAAGCTCTAGCTTAAAGTAATACTTATAATAATATATATATATAATATAAGCTTATTTTAATATTATAAATAAACAATACTTATTAAAAAAGGAGATATAATTTGGATAATGCTTTTATTAATAAGTATTAATATATATAGTCAAACTTTATTATAAGCTTTATTCTTATTAAAGATAGATATATATATATAAATATTATATCTATCTATTAATAAGTAACTATAAAAAGAAATATAATAAAGATAATTTAAAGTTAAACCTAGAGAGTATATTAGATATCTTATAGAGTATATATAAAATATATATAACCTTTATAAGATCTAGGTTTCTTTTTTATAATATATTATTATTATATATAATATATATTTTAATAAGATAAAGTTCTTTTAAAGATAAAAGAAAATAGGAAAGTAACTATTAAATTAGAAATATAAAGTATTATTAATATTATTGAAAATAAAGACTATAAATAAGACCTAATTATAAATATACTTGGATTAAGGAATAAGGTAATAGAGATATTAAATATAATAAGAATAATATGGTAATAATAAACTCTCTTAAATATTAATAATAAAAAGAATACCTAAAATATTAAATAACTTAATTAAGGTATTATTATAGAAAATAAGAAAGAGGTTTAAACTTTTAGGATAATACTAGTCTTAAGTAAAGTATATACTATAGCTATATTTGATAAAAGTAACTTAATAAGTAAAATACTTAACTCTAGCTAAGTAATAAGATCTTATAATAAGAGTAATAATATAAATATAAACTTAGAATTATAACTTATTTTATGAAAAAGTTAATTCATTTTTAAGTACCTAAGTGATACCCAGTATTTTAATATAGCTCTAGAGGTTTAAAATAATATATAGTTATATAATTCAATTACTATATTATTTTATATAAAATAAAACTAAATAATAAGAATAAGCTAATAGTAATAATACTCTTTAAAGAAGCTAAGTATAGTTATATATATAATAACTTATTAACTTAAAGCTAGGTGTTATTTTATAGCCTTGAAAGGTAATTCTATATCTATAAGATAAGTTCTCTTCTTAGCTCTTTATTAGAGTAATAAATAAGACCTAAGTAGCTTTCTTAATACTTTTTTTATAATGAAAAGAGAACTATTAATAAGATAAGTAATAAATATTATATATTAGACTTAGTCATATATATAGTTATACATTACATAACTTTATATTATATAATTAAAATATTACATCATAATAGATATTATTATAATAATTTATTATATATTCTTAAGTTATAAAAAGAGCTACTTTAAATATTAAATAATATCTAACAATTACTTACGAAAGTAATAAACTAAGAAATTAGTAAACTTTAATATCTTAAAGCTCTTAAAATAATTAATAGATCTTTTATCTTATTAGAAATAAAGCTATTATTACTTAAGTAGATTTAGATATATAAATAGAATTTAAAATACTTTCTTAATTACTATAAAGCTTAAGTTATTGTATAAAAAGATCTATAAGTAAATAACTCTTTTCTAAAGATATATATAATAATACTTATAATATAAACCTTTTATATTATAATAGTTATTACTACTTAATTTAACCTTAATATTAAGTAGTTTAATATTATAGATATATTTCTTAATATTAAATAAGACCTTTTAAGTAAGCTAATATACTATAACTTATTAAAAGATATAAATAAGAAGGTAAATATATAATAATAGTATATATACTTTATAGCTTAAGAGATATACTTCTTCTTTAGCTTAAGAAGTTCTCTAAGACTCTTAAATAACCAAAGCTTTATCTATATAAAGAAAACGCTTATATCTTTATTTCTAAAGATAATAATATATATATCTTCTTTTATATTAATAATATCCTTATTATATACTTACTATTAAAAGCTAAAAAGAGAATAAAGATTATTATAAGCCTTGAAGAGATATATAAAATAAAAATATAAGTAATATGAGATAGTATCTAAGTATTAAAATAGTTTATAATAATATTAATTGAAAGATAAATCTTTATTAAAATTAATATATCCATAAGATAGCTATTAAGTTTAAATATAATAATATAATATAATTAGTAATACCTTCACTTATAACTAACTTTTTGTTAAATAAAGGCATTATTTTATTAAATATAATAAAAACTTTTTAAGAGATAGTTAATTTAATATTATATATAGTAATAATAATCTGACTTAATATTATATTTACTTACCTATTACTATTAAAGTTCTTAATAAACCTAAGCTTATAATATATATAGGTAATAAGATAATATATTAGGTATCTCTTTTATAATTTTTACCTATTAATTTACTTTAGTATCTAAGAGAAAGTTTAGTTTCTTATTATAAGTAATATCTTATTTAAAGATAATATTACAACTTATAGATATTCATAAAAATATATTATATTTTTATATAAAGACTAATCTAATAAAAAGCTATATAATAAGTAATTATAACTATATTAGCAATTAAGGAAGAGCTTCTTATTCTTGAGTATATAATAAAAAAGCTAATAATATTTTAATATCTCTTTTAAGGGATTTTACTAAATCTTAAAGATAATATTTAAAAAGTCTATTATAATAATTAGTAAATAATATATTTTATTATAAAAAAAGAAAGAAGAACTATTATATAACTCTATTATATTAATATATAAAATATATAATTATCAAAAGTATATATAAATAGTAAGGTTAATATTATTTATCTTTTTATAAATAAAATACTTACTAATAAATTAATAAAAAGTCTCTTATAAGCTAAGTTTAAATACTTTAAAGCTATACTTAACCTATAAGATATATAATATATAGCTAAATAGAAAAAGAAAATAATAAATAAAAAGCTAAAATAAGTGTAAAAATTAAAAATAGCTTAAGATCTAGAGAGCTTAAAAAATAAATAAAATAAGTAATAGCTTACTAACTAAAAGGTTTAGTTACCTCTATAAAGAAAAAGTAGTTATATATATATTTAAAAAAGTATAAAATATAGTATAAGTTTCTTAGTTAAAGATAACTTTTAAAGTAATAGCTATATAAGTTAGTTATAATTATAAATATCTCTTATATTACCTTATATTAGCTTTTTCTTTTTCTTTTTTTTTTCTTTATTAATAATAATTATAACTATAAGTTAATAAAGAATATTATATTTCTATATATATTTCTTTTACCTTTTATTACTTATAATTATTAGTAATTATTAATACTTTTTATATTTTAAATACCTTTTAAAATAATTATTATTAGTAAGACTTATAAGTATATTATAACTACCTATAAGTACTATAGCTACTTAGGTCTTATACCTAATAACTAGAGATTATAATTAGTATTATTACTATTATTACTACTATTATTATTACTATTACCTATTATTAGTAATAGAGAAATAAGAGAGATTCTCTTACCTAAAGTAAAAATTAAAGAATCTTACCCTTAAGATTTTATAAGTTATATATCTATTAATTATTATAGATATTATACTAATTAAATAAATATCTTTACAATCTTTCTAATTAGTTAATAAAGCTAAAAGAATAATATATACTATTAAATAAAGGGATAAGAGGAAATACTTAATACTATATATTATAATAAGAAGTAAGTAAGTTATTACCTCTCTTATTAGTAATACTATCTTTATTTCTTTTCTCATTATAATAGTATATAAGAAAAAGTAATATTTCTTTTTATTAATATTTAATATATTATATATTAATTAATATTATTATTACTTTATACTAATATATTATATTTTATAGAAAATAGATTTAGAGATATAGAATTAATATCTTTATATAATATACTTTAAGAGAAGCTCTCTTTTTTCTCTAATCTTAAGAAAGTTATAGAAGAGGGTATTAGTAATAATAATGTTTTTATTATAGCCCCTAAGTATCTCAAATAAGACGTATTAATAACTAAGGTACTTATTATTAGTCTTTATAATTACTATTTCTATAATACTCTTATAAAATAAATAGATAGTATATACCTTCTAGGAATCAAGAGTAGATACTAATAATATATATTACTATAATATTATTATATATTACTTATACCTATTCTTATAAGCTTAATTAATACTCTCTTAGTTACTTAATTAATATTAGTAATACTAAAGAAAGTATATATCTATTATATTATATTCTTATCTTATCTTATATTAATTTTATTATAATATAAAGACTTATTATACTCTAGTATAGTATAAGTATTTTTATTTTTATTATTATAAGTGGGAAGAGCTATTATACCCTTCTTAACTTAAAAAAAAAGAAGATAGAGGAGATTAAGAGAGAGAATAAGAAAGAGAAATATAATAAAATAGGTAATAAGGTAGGCTTATCTTATAGAAGTATACCTTATAAGACTTCTACCTTATATTTTATTAATATTATTAACTTTTAGGTATATATAATATATATATATAACTACCTCTTCCTATAGAGATAATTAAGTATTTTTTGTTAATAGGTTATTACTTATTTTATTTATTTTTAAGTTTTCTAGCTCTTAAGCTATTTTTAATTTTTAAACTTATTTTTGTTTCTAATTTATTATTTTCTTCTTTTATCTAGCTATATATTATATATCTTATAGATTAAGTATAGCTCTAAAGTACTTAAACTTAGGTTATAGGAGATTCTTTATTAATCTATTAATAAGTATTTTATTTATAAAAAGATAGACTATATTAACTTTATTATTTATGTATATTTCTTATAACTATATATTTCTTATAACTATACATTTCTTATAACTATATATTTCCTATAACTATATATCTCTTATAACTATATATTTCTTATAACTATATATTTCTTATTACCATACATTTCTTATAACTATATATTTCCTATAACTATATATCTCTTATAACTATATATTTCTTATAACTATATAATAAAGTTATATAATAATTCTTTTTTCTTCTTTCATAATAAGGTATATTATTTATTAATTATTATAGTAGACTTTTTAAATATTATCTCTAAGATCTAATAAAATCTCTTAAAAGAAATATCAAAGCATTATTAGCTTCTTTATTATATACTTAAGAATAAAAAGCTCTATCTTAGTTATTAATATAGTTATAATTACTTATTATATAGCTTTTTATTGATTAATCTTTTAAATAGAAATATAATATATTTTTATAAGGGTCTATAGGTTGAAACATTGTCTTTAAATAAGGTATTACTTATAATAAGAAACTAAATTTCATTTTAGATATTAAAATAAATTAATAAGTAAAAGTATAAAAGAGATATCTAATATACTACCTTATTATTCATATATATTATAAGCTTAGGTTTATCAAGAACTCTAATAGTAATAAGTAAGTTAATATAATATTAAGTTAGATTATTATTATTATATATAATATTAAACTAACTATCTTTTAAAAGGGTTTTATCTTATTGAATAAAGTAATACTCTTATTTAAAAAGAAGTTAGTTATAAGTAAAAGTATTATTAGTTATATTATATGATTATATTTAAACTTAATAGCTATATTATAGATATATTAATTATAGTAGAGGTATATCTTTTAATGAATATAGTTATAAATTATTTTAATACTTAGATACTATTCTATATTACCTATAACTTTTATTTTATATATCTTGTTAAAACTTATAATAATTTTTACGCTCTTTTTAGCTTTTAATAGTAAGTATATAATAGAGATATTATTAACATAGAAGAGGATATATATATTGTCATCTTTTGAAGTAAAGAAATAAGAGTTTTTTTTATATAGTTAAAGACTAAGATATTTAAAAGTCTTAGAGAACTCTTTCAATTAAAAAAGAGGTATATCTCTTAAGCTATAAAGTATATATACTATTATTATATATTTACTTTTTTTATTAGTATCTTTTCAATAGATTATAGTATATTAGTTTATTAATACAAAAGGTTTATAGCTAAGAGTTATAACTAGGAAAGGTATAGAAGGTAGGTCTACTAATAATACTAGACTTTAAGCTAGAGAGGGTAAAAGCTCTTCTCTAGTAAGCTATAATATAGTTAGTAAGTGCTTACTAAAGTATAACTAGGTTAATCCTAAGGCAGCTTCTAGGTCTATGCTAATTCCCTTATTAGTTAATTAGTTATAACTAACTCCTTATAATTTAAAGACTTTTATTTGACTTTAAGAAATATATTTATAATATTCAATTACTTAATATTTAAAGTTAAATTAGGAAGTAATAGTTATTATAATATAAAAGGTTTATATTATAAGTATTATTAGATATATCTTTAGAAACGAGTTATGTACTTAGAGATCTTTTTATATAATAATTTAAGCTTTATAGTAATTAAGAAAGCCTTTCAGATCCTACTTATATACTTAAACTTACTTAAGTAGTAATGGCTTTATTTCTAGTAAGATAGAAGATCTATTAATTATTTTAAGAGCTTTAAGATATTAAAGTTTACTAATTTCTTAGTAGATTATTTTTCTAAGTAACTATTAAATATTATTTAATATCGAAGGTAGTTCTTTTTATAACTTAGGAATATATAGTAATTTATCATGATAATATCTATAGTTATTTAATATTTTAATCATATAATATAAAATTACTTAATATATAGCTATATAAATAACTAAGTATAGTATATAGTATTTATTATTACCTTATTAATAACTTTCTTTATATTATAAAACAAAGTATTAAGGAAGTTACTTAGGTCTTATTTATTACTCTAATAAAGAGCTAAAAAGAGTACTTATTTTATAGAGATAGAATTGCCCTCTAAGGCTATAAAATAGTACCTAGCTTTAGATTAATAGGTTAGTATATATATAACTATACCTAACCTCTCTAGAGAGTATTATTACTATTAGCTTGTTTTTGTTATTTAGCTTTATTTATATAAAGTAAATTAGTAATTTAATTATATAGCTATATATTATTTTAGATCTATAAAGTAATATTAAAATACTAAGTATTACTTAGATACTTAGTAATTAATTAACGTTTTAATAAAATAAGTTATAATTCTAAATTTATATTTATACTATTACTCTTATTATAAGATCTTATTACTTAACTAAAGCTAACTATCTTACTTATTGAGTTACTTTTATTAGATATAGCTATAGTATATACTTCACTTGGTACTAGTATTATCTTAAAAGTCTAAACTTCTTTCTTACCTTATATGGTAATATCTTAATTAAGTTACTTAATATCTTAGGTATTTTTCTTAGTATTAATATCTAAAAGAGTTTATTACTATTATATTATTATTATTATATTTAATATCTTCATTACCTTATTTATTAATCTAAGTATATTTATAATTAAGTCTTACTTATAGTCTTTATTTTTAATAATATTAACAATACTTCATACTTCTAATTTAATAATTACTTTTCTATCTTTTTCTGTCTTTTAAAACAACTTTATCTTATTAAAGTATATATTATATATAATAATAATATATTATAAAAAAAGAACCTAGATCTTGTAGACATTATATATATTTTATATATACTTTATAAAGTGTTTAATATACCTTCTAAGTTTAACTTCTAATTATGATTATAATATTTGTTTTTTATAATTATCTATTAATAAATAAATATAATATTTATATATATATATATATATATATATATATATATCTATTTTTAATAAGAATAGAGGTTATATTAAAGTATTATTATATATATTAGTACTTATTAATAAAAGTATTATTCAAACTATACCTCTTCTTTTTCAATAAGTATTATCTATTTATAGTACTAATGTAAGCTTATATTATATATATATATTATTATAAGTATTACTTTAAGCTAGAGCTCATATAGAACTTTTAATAAAAAAGTATTCTTATAATTTTTATAATAACCTCTTAGCTTACTTATGTATTACTACTTACTAGTTCTTTGATATTTAATAGAAGTAGTTTAATATTAATCCCTTATTTTACTACCTACCTCTTATACTTAGTTTTATTCTTAATACTAATAATTAAAGTATATTTATTTCAATATATCTTATATATATAAATATTATATTATTAGTCTACTTATAATATAAAGTACCTAAGTATAAAGAATATATTATTTTATCCCTTTTTAAGTAATATCATATTAAATAATCTAACTATAAACTTATCTCTTAAGATTATAAGGTATTTAAAGCAATTAAACTTAATAAAAGATAAAGAGATCTTATAATATATAATAATATAAGTATATAAATCTATTCTTAGATATTTATTTTAAGATAACTTAGCTTATATATATAATTATATAATACTTATACTTTATATAAGTTAGTCTTTTAACCTTTACCCTTTAAATACTATATAAGAGATATATAAGAGCTTTAGTATTAAAATAATTAGTCTAGAGGTATTAAAGATAAGCTATATTATTATAATTAACTAATATATTCCTTATTAGATAGAATATTATTATTATAAATACTTAAGTATTACTAAAAGAAATAAGGTTATAATAAATATTATTATATATTAAGGCTAAGTAAGAGGGGATAAGTATATATTAAAAAAAGACTAAGGTACTATTATATCTCAAGGTCTTTATTATAATACTCTTTTTATACATACTATAATAAAGAGTATAGTCTAATCCTAAGTATTATAAGTTGACCTTCTTTCTAATTAATCTCTTAAAGATAATATTAATATAAAACTTAGAAATATAAGCTATACTTTCTAATATAAGATTACTTATCTTAAGTTCTTTAATATTATTAACTATATTCTTTATAATATATATTCTATAATGCTTAACTATATATAGTATTATATTAGATTTAATATAGCCTTTCTTATTATTATATCAGTATAAGCTAAGTTTAAAGAAGTCTCTATTATTAATAATATAGATCTCTTTATAGTTATTTAATAGAGTACTTTTATTAAGTATATATAAGCTTATAACTAGAGATAAAAAGATACTAAGTAAAATGTATACTAAAGATAAAGTATTATTATAAAGTATATTAAGATCTATTATAACTATAATAAGAGTTATAGGTAAATAGTTTAAAGTACTTAATATCTTTTATAAATCTAATTTATTACTTTTATATTTCTAGTCTTTTTCTTTAATCTTAAAATAGAGATTAGCTTATTTTAGCTTTATAAGTTTAATTTAAATTAACTTAATAATTAAGTTACTTAGAAAGTATTTTAATAGCTTTACTTTTTTTTAATTATATATTTAAAAAAAACCATAGTTTATTTTACTTTAAAAGTAATTAGATTATTTATAAAGGTATTTATAATAGTATTTCATAATAACTTTAAATTTAGTTACTCTCTAAGTATTATATATATCTTAATTACTTTAAAGAACTTTAATAAAGTTAAGTATAATAAATTACTAAGCAAATCTCCATATTATCTTAGAGTTAAATAGCTTTTTCTATATTATTCAGTTTTTATGAGGTTATTAAGTTTATTAGCTATCTAAAATAAAGTGATTTATTACTTAACTATATATAGAAATATCTTAATTATAAGTATACCTTAGATCTCCAACATCTTAAAGGCTTTAGCTTTTATAAGAGTATTATATTACTTAGTAAGCTAAGTAGTTAGATCTTTAGTTAATAAGGCTTATAAAAAAGTCTTATTATATATTTCTTAGGTATAATTAGTTATATTATTATATAATAAGGTATATTGTTTTCAAAGTATCATAATTATTACTTAAAAAATAAGTTTATTACTATCATTAAGTAATTATATTTCAATACTACTTATAATATTTTGAAAGATAGTAGTATTAACCTATAGTATAAGAAGCTGATTTAATTTTTATTACTTATATATATAGAGTTTTTTTAATAATATATTTTATATAGTAATAAGCTACTTATTCTTTATTAATATATTATTTACTATAAGTAATATTAATTTACTTAGTTTCTTTACTTTATTATAATTAGCTTCTAGAAGTATTTCTTATATAATTAAAGCTAAGTAATATATATTATTTTATGATTCATTTTATTCTTTAATATACTCTTTATAGACTAGGTTATTAAGGTATTTTAATAGCTTAATATATCTATTTAGATTAATATATTACTAGATATCTTAAGATATAATAAAGAAGTAAAGTAATATAAACTATAGGTACTAGTTCTTATTTATAATAACCAAACTATATAACTTTTCATTAATTAAAATATTAATATTTATATTAAAAGTTATCATAAGTTATAACTAATTAATAAGTAAGAAAGAGTTATTTGAAAAGAAATATCTTTAAAGATTTACTTTATAATAATAAAGGTTAGTTATACCTATAATTAAGTTAAAGCTAGGCTTATAACTATTATGAAGTAAGATCTTTTAAAAAGTAATTTATATAGTTAAAAGTAACTTGTTTCTATCTAAGTAAATCTAGGCCAACCTTATTATTATATATAAAGTTTTTTCAAAACCTAATATAATATTAATATATAAAAAGTAATATTAATTAGTAGTATCTATATAAGTAAGATAGTTAGTTTATATGATAGTAATATATAATAATACTATAATAATATAAATTATCAGTATTTATCCTTAGTTTTTAAGAGGTATATACTATCTATTTATCTTAGAAGAGAACTATAGAAATAGTAGTGATAAGGACTAATAATAAGTACCTTAGTTACTAATACCTCTTAATTTAGATACTTCAGAGCAATAATAAAAATATTTTTGTTACTGATACCCTTCTTTATAATATTCTTAAGATTAGACAAGAAAGAGAGCTTTTTTTAAAGTATATTATACAAAGAGATAAGCTTTATATCTCTAGATCTATCTTCTATAAAATATAATAAGTTAGTATAAAGTAATAATAATACTAATTAATATATGATATATTAAATATTAATAAAACAGAGATACTATCTTTTCTTATATATTTCTATAATAAAAGAGAAATAAAAATAATATTACTAATAAGAGAAGTAATAATTCATTTACTTCTTATTATAATATATAATATTAAATATCTCTTCTTATATTTTTATATAATAGTATATATTATTCTCTTTAGCTTTATTAGCTAGCTAAGACGATAATAACACTATCTATTTAATTAGTATAATATCTATAATAACTAATAGATATATAACTTATAAGATTTTAAAAGTAAGAGTTTTTAATTCTTTACTTTGAGAATAAGAATCTGTCTTATCTTCTTATATTTTATAATCGGTAATAGTAGTAGTAGTATTAATAGTAGTAGTAGTAGCAATAGTAGTAATAATAGTAGTAGTAATACTAACTATAACCTCTAATTATTAGATATAAGACCTAGGTAACTATAGTACATATAAGTAACTATAATATACTTATAAGGCTTACAAATAGTAATTATGTAATGAGGTACTTAAAATATAAAAAGATATTAGTAATTACTTATAATTATAATTATTATTAATAACAAAGAAAAGAGAAAAGAAAAAGCTAATAAAGGTAATATAAGAAATATTTATAACTATAACTAACTTATATAGCTATTACCTTACTAACTAACTATAGAAATAGCTCTACTAACTATAAACTAAGAAAAATAAAGTAGCTTGTTATTATATAATAATAAACTATATATTTAAATTCTTTTTATAATTAGTTATTCTAAGTAGTATAGTATAGGTAATATTAATTCTAGTTACTACTACTTAAGGGGGTATATTATATAAACTAACTATCTTACTTATATAGATATTACTAATTAATACTACTTTCTATACTAATATTATACTAGATTTTAGAATAACCCTATATTTAGTAATAAGGTCAGTTCAGATTTACTTAGATAGAAATAAGCTACTTTTAATTATATAAATTACCTTCTAGAAGATCTTACTTTATAATATAATATAATTTACTATATTATAAACTAGACTATTTACTTTAGTAAAGTAAAGCCTACCTTAAGACTAATAGGTTAAGAGAAATTAAAAATTATATATAAGATTTAAGTAATATATATTTTAAATACTATATTATTTATAGCTATTTATTAATGAGCTATTTAATAAGATTATAAAAAGAGTTATAACCTAGAAGCTTTCTTTAGTAATTATAAAACCTTTAGCTAAATTATAGCTATACGTTTTAAAGATATTAAGAAAGCTTTATAGCTTAAGAATAAAAATATATAAAATCATTAATAGAATTTCTTAATTTATTATAATAGGTATATAATGAGTTTAATAAGTTATTTAATTTAAATGAGAGTATAAAGCATTTATTATACTACCTTAATTTAGACTATAAAATTAAACTTAAAGAGGGTATATTACTATTCTAAAGCTCTCTTTATATTATATTATATAAAGAGTTACCAATATTAAAAAAGACTCTCAAAGATCTATGAAATAATAGCTTTATTTATATAAGTAGCCCTTAGAAAAGTAGTTCTATTTTATTTATTTATAAACTAAGTAGAGACTTATATTTTTATTATAGTTATTACATATTTAATACTATTATAAAAAGGACTATTACTTACTTTCTCCTATTATTAAAACTCTTCAATAAGTAAGATCTATAAAGTAATATACTAAGATTAATATTATTATTACCTTTTATAAGTTATAAATAGTAAAAGGTAATAAGTATAAGATTATATTTTCTATACAATATAGCCTTTTTAAATAGATAGTAATTTTATTTAATTTTATAAATATATTAGCTAGCTTTTAGTATTATATTAATAATATCTTACAAAGGTTTTTTAATAGCTTTATAATTACATATCTAGATAATATATTAATATACTTAAATAAGTTAAGAAAGGACTATAAGAAAAAAGTATAGTATATACTTAATATTCTTATTAGTATTATCGGTAAGGTTGATTAACTGACTGGGCGAAGTAGTTATATATTGATAATAAACAAAAGAGGAGGAATTTACCAGCGTTTACTAGCACTGCTAAAAGAAGTGAGGCAGTCATAGAAGGAGGGATATCACGTAACATAGAAGTTACATAATATCAGCACAGCCCCACCGTTGTTCCAGTGGATCTATCACATCCTTAACACTAGTAACTATCTAAAGTAGTAGTATTCCTCTATAGCAGCCTAGCTACTATATAAATCTAGCTTTTTACTAGAAAGTCTAAAAATGTAATAAAAATCTAAATCTAAAAGTATTATAATACTTTAAATCTATATAACCTATTATATAGCTTATAAAACCTATCTTTCTATTCTAATTACTACTATCCTATTACTAACTAGCTTCTCTAATACCTTGTTTAGTTCTAATTTAGTAAATCTATCTACTAGGTTATTAGTCCTCTTAATCTATTATACCTTATAGACTTTCTATCTTTTATATAACTACCTAAGGGCTATGATATCTATTATAAGTTACTTCTCTTTTATAATACCTAATTTAATAAGGTATTTATATAAAAAGTATACATCTATATATAAAATAGTTAGGATTACTAGTATCTTTATCTACTCTATTACTTACTAGAGAGTAGTTATAATAGTATATACTATATTTACTCTAGCTACTATCTTATATATCTTACTTACTAGTATACTATAGGTAATATACTTATACTTTATTAAGCTAAAGTATATAATACTTTTAATAATATTAAGGTAGTTACTAGTATTATTATTACTAGTTTTCTTAGTAGTAAGAATAATAAGAAAGCTTAATTATAATATAAAGTCTTTATTATTTATAAAGGACCTATCTATAAAGATAAATAGCTTTACTATAATAAGGTTAATAAAGTAGAAGGTTAGAACTTAGTTAAGGTTATTTATCTACTAGATAATTTAGTAGTTTAGAGCTATAATATCTTCTTTAGTTAGAGCTTAAGACTATATAGTAATAGAGTAATTAAAGCATACTTCTAGCTAATAGACTAATATAATATAAGCTTCTTAGGCCTATTATTTAACATACTATTTAAGATTCTTAGGAGCAGTACTATTAATAGGTTATAGCTTCTTACCCTAGCGTTTCTGCTTAAGAAGTAGCTTTCTATTACTAATTAAAGAGATAACTCCGATATTAAACATAAGTAGGTTATTAATAGTTAGTCTCTTCTTTAGTTTAGCTATAAAGTCTACCTTAGTTAGTTCCTTATCCTTATATATAGTAAATTAGTTATCTAAAAGGCTGAGTATATTATTAGTCTATATACTAATAACTATAAAATCTAGATTTACTATTAAAAAGATAAGTAAGTATAGGTTATATATTAATAATTCTATTTAAAGCTTTTTTCTATAGTAAGTATTATATATTACCTACTAATAAGTATCCACCTCTATAATACTATATAAAGGTTAGATTACCTATATAATAGTCCTCTTAAAGTAGAGATATTAAATCTATAGTAGTAGATATATAAGAATTATTTAGGCTGGCTAGGTAGTAGACTATAGGTATACTTAAGTAATATCTCTTAGCTATAGCTAAAATTTACAAAGTTATATTAGTAGTATAATAAGAGCTAGAATAAGTTACTAGCTAGCCCTTTCGATAGTTAGTAATTAGGTTAGAATAGCCTCTTTCTTATTATTAGTATACCCTTATATAATAAGCTAGAACTTTTTATAAGATACTTTATTCTTACCTTTAACCTTATTAACTATTCTAGCTTTAATAATTTATATACTAGTATACTTTATTTTATTATATATAATAAAGTAGAATATACTATAGGTAAGAAAAGCCTTAACCTCAAGCTTATTAAAGTATTTAAAAGAGTTACTAGGGGTAAAAATAATACCCTTTTTATATAATTTAATTATTAGTAGTTAGTTTAATTCTTCTTTTATAAATAAGAACGTAGTAGCTAATATAGTATTAGCTATATAGTAAGTTATAGTTAACTACTACCTAGTCTTATTAAGAAAGTGTAGTACTTATAAGGGTAGCCTCTACCCCTTTTTAGTAGGTTTAGATTAACAATAATAATACCTTACTTATTATTAATAGTTATAGTAACTAGGTTATCTTTTTATTGTTATCAGTCTCTAGAAGACCTTAGTTAGCTGCTTTAGTTAGTAATATATTAATAAACTGCTCTTAGTCTCTTATATTATTATTAGAAGGGTAATAATAGTATAGTTAAACCACAGTATATCTAAAAGTTCAAAGGCTATAGAAGAGGTTAATAATATATTTAGTTCTATTAATACTAATAAGTTAAAAAGGGCCTTATTAGTTACTCTTTTTATACTATATATAAACCTTAGACTATAAGGGTAGTACTAGAGTTAATAATATATTAGAGCTATTATATATTCTAATTACTTTATCAACTTACTATTTTATATAGATTTAGTAGACTACTTCTATTACTTTTCTAACTACTTTAGCTCTCTTAGTTATAGTTAGTAATAGAGGTAAATTATCTATTATCTATAAGTATATACTAAAAATAAGGAGGGTTAGAATAAAACTATCAGGGCTAGTAGTATTATTAATAGTCTTAATAGTAAGTTAGAGAGTAACTTCTAGTAAGATACCCTTATTATAAAGTATCTTATAGGCTTACTATAAAGGAGTATAATATTTTTTTACCTTATGAATACTGTAGTATACTTTAAGAAATACTTCTTTTATCTTAATTAATAGTAATTAAGTAGACTTCTTAAATTTAAAAAAGTAGAAGTTAAGGCTAGTATCTATAACTATCTAGTCTAGTAGGCTAAGATATATATTAATCTAATATATATATAGAGCTTCCTATATATATTCTATAGTAATAGAGTTAAGAAAGTAAGCTACTTAAAATAATATAGTAGTATTAATAATATATAGGATAGGGTAGTTTTTATTAATGTAAACTATATTAATAATAATTTTATAGTTAAAGTTATAGTTATTATCTCTTAGAGTAAACTTAAAGTAACTAGGTAACTTTCTATTTATCTAGTAATAATAGTAGAGTTTTATTAATTACTTTAAAGTAGTAATTTTAATATTGTTACTAGACTACATTACTACCTTGTAAAGTCTATAGACTAATAGGTAGCTAAATTATTAGTAGACTCTTTGTAATTTAGTATCTATAAGATAGTAATAAGCTATACTTTATATAGGCTACTCTAATAGTATCTATACATAGCCTCATTTATAAATAATAAACATAATAGTCTTTTTCTAAATAAGCTTATTTATTAGGTTATTAAAGTATATACTATTATAGTTTATATCTATAAGGTATAGAAGAAATAGTATATTTATTAGTATTATATAGAATATGAGGATACCTGATAGTATTAGGATATTAATAGTACCTTTTAAAATAAAGTACTTACTATTACTAAATCAAATTCTTACTCAACTAGTATTATTAGTATTTATTATTAATTAGCAATAGAGGAATTATTATAAGGTAAGGTATTAATTAAAACTAATAGTTAAATATTTTGCTACTCTAGAATCTAGTATAATACTCTAAAAGGTAGTTACTAAGTATTAGTCTTTAAGCATAAAGATATCTCCTACTATAGTACCTTCCTTAGTCATATTACCTTATAAATCTTCTTTAGTAATAAAGTAAGTAGTTAACTAATTATAAAGGGTATTAAAGAGTATTAGACTATTAACTATAGTAGAGTTAAAGTAAGTAGTTAAGGTAAAGAAAGCAGCATTAACTCTATTAGGTTTATTATTAATTTTATTATCTAATTTAAAAGGTTTAAATTCTTTAAAGTTAGTTATAAAGTAGTAAGAATCTTTAAGAGAAGATTCTATAGAGTACTACTTCTTATACTTACAGTATAACTATTATTATTTCTCTTTTAAGTATTTTATTAACTAATAGCTAGTCTTACTATAGACATAGTACTTCTTAAAAGTACTACCACTATTATAGTTTTAATTAAAAGGGTAATATAAGCCTTAGTTATTATAGTTATTATAATTATTTTAGTAAGTATTACTACTATACCTCTACTAGTAACTATATTAACTATTATAAGTATAGTTAGTCTAAAAAGCCTTATTACCTTAAGGTTATTACTAAGTAAAATCTTCCTTAATTATATACTAATAGATAGGCTACTTAAATTTAGCTATATTACTAATAGCTAATTATAATTAACTATAGACTCTAATAAATATATTAAAAGGGTTATAGAGAGCTAATAAACAGTCCTTAACCCCTTAGTAATTATTAATAAGATAACCTTAAAGAATACTATTAGTAGGGATACTAATTTAAGTAACTACTCTTATTAATATACTTACTCTCTTAATAAGTATCTCTAGAGCCTTAGTCTTACTCTTATTAGAGTTATTATAGATAATAGTAACTAGGTTAGTCTACTATAACTTTAAAAGGTATACTTAGTATATCTCCTCTATCTTAAAGTTAGCCTTAACTTAAAAGACTATTATATAAAAGTTAAGAGTAAGAAATAGGTTATAGAGGTAGCTAGTATAAAAGTTAGATATAGCCTCTTTTAGTATAATAAAGAAGGTACCTATATAGTATTTCTAGGAGATACCTACCTTCTTATATTAATTATAAAAGATAGTAAGCTTTAATTTAAGTAACTTATATACCTCTTTTCTATACTTTACCTTATCTTAGTATATCTTAATAAGGTTAGTAATCTAATATATTAGAGAAGTATTATTAGAGGGGTAGGTTATTATAGAGTTTATAACTAGTATAGATATATAAGCTAATACTAAAGCTACTATAGCTAGGGTTACTAAGTAAGCTAGTACTAGAGCTAGTATAAGTATATAAGCTAGTACTAGAGCTAGTAGTCTAGTTAAGCTTTAATTAAATAAGATAGTTAGTATAATACCTAAGATATTATTAATAAAGTTAGAGTTAACTAGCTTATTTCTAAAGTTATTATTTTTAATAGTAAAAGCCTTAATCTAAGTCTTAAACTATACTCTAGGTATATTACTTTTAAGTATATTATATACTTATCTAGTAATTATTATTCTTAATAAAGTAAATACTAAGATACCTCTTATATAAGAAAGTTATAAAAATCCTTAATAGTATTATAATAAGCTTATTTAAAGTTTATAAGTAACTATTCTTTAAAGTTATTTTTAGCTATTTACTATAGGGTTATACCTATTTATTACTATAGGATACTATACCTTACTATTTAGAAATTAATAATAGTAGCTAAGGCCTAGGGTTAAAGAGTTATACTTAGGTTATTAGAGAACTCTAATAAAGTAGTAATACCTTATAATAAGAGAATAATAATCTTATAGCTTACCTTAGGGATATAGTAAGAGTAAGTAATACTTTTAAGGTATACTCTACTATCTTTAGAGAATCTTTTTAGTACTATAATAGACCTTAGTAGTAATCTACTTTAGGTAGTTAAAGGCTATAATAGTAGTAATCTACTTTAAGCTAAATACTTTTATTATAATAATAGTAATTATATAAAAATAGATCCTATTACTCTTTATTAGCTTTATAACCTCTATAAATATAGGTACTTACTTCTAACTATATAAGCTTAGAGGTAAATTTATATATTGAAGAAATCACTATTAGTAGTATGGATAATAAGTAAAAGAAGTAGATAAAGTAATAAAAGTTAGAATAAAAGAAGAAAAAAAGTAATAGATTCTTAAGAGTTATAATAAATAGTAGAAAGAGTAATAAAGAAGAATAAAGAAAGTAAAAATAAGTACTATTTGTAAAAAGAAAGAAGTAATTAAAAAGATAGATAGTTAAAGGGTATAAAAGACTATCTACTATATAAGTAAGTAAACTAAGTCTTCTAACTACTTATATCTTTACTACTAATTAAGTAAGTAAATAAAGTTACTAAAGTTAATAAGATAAAATTATAAAGTAAAAAAAGGTAAAGTTAAATAAGTTAATAAACTATAGAAGCAGACTTTTCTATTTATTAACCCTTTCTAACTATAATATTAAAAATAGATATAGTAGTAAGTTCTATAGAGAAATAAGCTCTATTTAATATACAAGCTTATAAGCTAGCTAACAGTCTATTAAGATAGGATTCTTTATTATTTATAGTACTAAAAAATAATACTAGTAAGAGTACTATAGTAGAGATAGGATAAGGGTAGTAATAAAAAGAGGTTATAAGAAGTAGAATATAAAGACTACTATTACCTTTCTTAAATAGGTTAAAAGTAATAAAATTAATAAGGTTATAAGTTATAAGTAATAACTTCTTAAAAAGTAATAAAGTTAAAGAAAGTAATATTTATATAATAGATACTAGGCTTAAGAACCTTTTACTAGGTATTTATTTTAGTTACGAACCTTTCTTTTATTAGATAGTATACTAACTCTCTATAAGTTAGGTAAATAAGTAAGGGTATTATTATCTCTTTTACTAATCCTTACTAATCTATAGTTATCACAGTAGTAGTTACTATAAAGTTAACTACTAATTAGTATTAATATTATAGGTAAGGTTAATTAACTAAGTAAATAAAGTAGTTATATATTAATAATGAATAAAAGAGGAGGAATTTACTAGTGTTTGCTAGTACTACTAAAAGAAGTAAGGCATTCGTGGAAGGAGGGATGTCACATGACATATAAGTCACGTGATGTCAGCACGGCGCCACCGTTGTTCTAGTGGATCTATCACATCCTTAATAAATATAATAATATCTCTTAATATAACTACTTTAATTAACTATAAGTCTAATATTTAATTAGCTAGAGACTTACTTATTTAGGGCTCTATCTTTTATATATACTTAGGTAGTAGTATATATAGGTTCTTTCTCTTTCTTTTTATTACTAATTAGAAGAGTTTGAATAGTACCTATAGTTAGAATTAAACTAACTAGCTTTAAAAGACTACAACTAGATATATACTATTATGTTATATAGGTATAACTTCTTATATATATATACTTATTTCTTACTTATAAGTATTAAATATAAATCTATATATTATAGAAATTACTTTTAACAGTATGAATGATAAATAAATAGTTAAGTAAAAAAAAGATAAAAAGAAAAATAATAATTAAGATAAGAAAAAAGATAAAATAATAAATAATATATTAAATAAAGGTAAGAGTAAAAGATCTAACAGTAAAAAAAAGAAATAATAATAAACCTAAGTAATCTCCAAGTTATTAATTAAATAAGTAAATAAAGCTTTTAATAACTAGGTAATGAGTAATAGATTATTATATAGCTTAAGTTAGTAAAAGTCGAGTTTTTTATTTATTCTTACTTTCAATAATAATACTAAAAGTAAGTATAATAATAAGAAGCTTTATTTTTAATAATAATATAAGAAGTAAGTATAGTAATAAGTTATTACTAAAAATAGAAATTAATAATAAAAAAATAAGGTTAATAAAAAAAGAAAAGGTTACTATTGGTAATATATAATAGCTAATAGAAAAAAGAAGATTATTAATAATTAATAAGTAATTATTTATTTAATATTTTTACTTATAATCTATTTATTATAAACCTTAATAATAATAATATATATATTTTCTTAACAATGTTAGTAGTTATTATAAGAAAGTTATTATTATTATTATAAAATAAAAAGATGTATATAGAAGAAAAAGTAAATAACTAATATAAATAGAAAAAAAGTAATAGCTTCTCTAAAAGTAATAAAGTTAACAATAGTTATTTTTATATAATGGATATAAAACTAAAGAAGGTTTTTATTTATTATTAAATACTTATATTTCTTTAGTTAGGTGGTACTAAAGCCTTTATAAACTATTAAGTAAGCTTATTATAATCTCTTCTATTAATCCTTATTAAACTATAGTAGTAATAACTATAAAGTTAATTATTAATTAATATTAGTATTATAAAGATTGTATAACTATTAGAAATAGTATATATTTATTATTATTAATATTGTTATAATAATAAAGAAAAAAAGAAAAAGATAAGGTTATTAGCTAGGTAGATTATAGATATAAAAGAGACGACTAAGATAGGTTATATACTAAAGTATATAATTACTAGCTTAATGCTACTTGATATTTATAATTAGAATTAATATTCTAATAATGATAGTTCTTTAATACTTATATAAGTAATAACAGATCTATAAAATATAATGAATCTATAATAGTAATAACCTAATTAATAGATTTATAAAGTTATTATTAAATACTCTATTAATTAAGCTTATTAGTAGTAAATTAATAAATATATTAATAAATAAATAAGTATTATATATATAATAAGTTATATAGTAATAAGTTATTAGATATTTCCATTTATTTTATTTTATTATATTGTTAAGCTTTCTAAGTTATTATATTTATTAAGTACTTTTACCAGGAGAGAAAGTTATTAGTATTATAATACTTATTATTATAAGAATAATTAATATTACTAGCTTAACTTTAATAATATAGTAATAGAATAACCTTAATTCTATTATAACTCTACTTATTAAATTTACTATAGTTTTATTATAGTTTTTACTATAAGTAAGCTAGTTATAATCTATCTTTTTTTACTAAGTAGCTTATAATAATTATACCTTCTTTATATCTAATACTAATTATAATCTTTACTTTATTATTTATTACTTACTTATTAATATATATAACTAACTATATTATGACTCTTATAATACTAATACTTTCCTTTATGTTTATTTATAATTATTTCATAGCTTAAGCTTTATTAATAAAAATAAAAATTTGATATTATATTATAAATACTTTATTATAAATAATTATATCTTATTTATATTAATAAAGTATTATTAAAAGATTAATAAGCTCTTAGTTTATTTTTCACTCTTTATATTTATCTCATTTATATTAATTTCCTTAAAAAGATAAAAGTATAAGAATTATAAAATATTAGCTAGAGGTATTTAATTAAATAGGGCTTAATAATAAGTATAAATATATTATAAAACTTAAGCTTATAAAGCTTTTATAATATAAATATAATTACTTATTAAAACTTTATAATAAAGCTATAAAGAGCTAATACTGCTATTATAAGTAAATAATAGCTTAATTTTAATTATCTAAAGCTAAGAAGAGTAGTAAGTTTCTTATAGGTTATATATATTAGTTATATAGTTATATATATTAGTTATATAGTTGTATATATTAGTTATATAGATATATATATTAGTTATATATATATATGTATATTAGTTATATAGTCATATATATATATATATATATATATATATATAAACTAGGTTTATATACTTAGTTAAATAATATAATAGGTATAGCCTAGCTACTATTATTATAGTATAGGCTTATAATATATACCTTACTCTCTCTACTAGCTTATAAGAAAAAATAATAAGCCTTTAGCTACTTTATACTTTCTTTTTTTTCTTTTACCTTTTATTAACTTTTATTATAAAGCTATAAACTTTTTAAATTATATAGTACCTATATTTACTATAAATTATTTACTAACTATTACTTTTCTTTTAGTAAAGAGGTTAATTTAAGATACCTATAAATTACTTTCTCTCTTATTACTATAATCTATATATAAGTGTATATATTATTTTAGCTAAGTTAATCATTAATAACAATTATAGCTTTCTATAATTCCTAACTTAAAGAATCAGAACTTTAATACTTTTTTTTTAACCTTATTTCTCTTATAAGTTATTACTTTTACAAATATTATACTTATAAGCTAACTTTCTTATATAAATATAGTATATTTCTTCTTTAATACCTTTAGTACTTATTAACCTATTTATAGTAAAGGCTAAGTTAAAGGCTAAGTCTATTACCTATCTTATTAAGTATTAATAGTATAGGTTATCTCTTATTTTAGATAAACTTTATTTCTTATCTTACTTTTTATATACTTATTACCTTATATTTCATAAAAATGCTAACCCCCTCTAAAGAAACCTATCTTTCTATAGTAACTAATACCTTTATTATATCTAAGGTAATTATAAGTACCCTTTTAATATAAGCTTTATATATATATATAGTATTATTATGATTGTTAATACTATAGCTATAGATCTTCAAGGGCTTTCTAGCTTTTTATACTAATATAATAGCTATTATTACTACTCTTAAGGTAACTAATAGTATAACCTTCAATATTAAAAAGCTTATAAGTAGTTTTTTTCTATTATATATAAATTATATATAAAATATTAAGTTAGTCATTTTTTTAAAATATAGTTTATTATCTAACTATAAAAGCTTAAATAGTCTTTATAAAGCTTAAGTATATAGCTTTTACAACTAAAGAGTATACCTTATAAAGTACTTATAAAACTACTTATAAGGCTTTTATTATTTCTATACTAGCTTTTCTCTTTCTAGCTTTATTAGCTATATCTTTTATACTTAGTACTATTAGTATTACTTTTACTTGTATAGCTTTTATTATAAATAAGCTTATACTTACTTAGATAGAGTACCTAGTAATAGCTTAGAAAAGTATTACTACCTCTCTAATTATAATAAGTTATCTTTTATAAATCCTCTATATAACCCTTTTTTATTAATTCTTTTCTTTAGTCTATTAACTTTATTTATATTAATAGTATAATTCTATATTTATTATCTTTACTAGATCTTAAAGCTTCTTAGTAATAAAGAGTCTTTTAACCTTTATTTTATATATATATATATTATATATTATTATTACTCTTAACTATTCTATAGAGTTAGCTTTACTTTAAGCTATAGCTTTTTAATAAGAGATTTATTACTCTACCTTATTTCATATTATTTTATATACCTTTTTTATATATATATTATCTCTATTATTTATAGATATAGAACTACCCTTTTACTTATATATATCCAAGCCTACTATTTCTTCTAGTAGTTTAATAAGCTTTTATATTAACTTAGTAAACCCTTTTTATTATATAAGTACTTATTAGGTACCTTTCTTTTATTTTTTATATACTCTTTATTTAGTATATAATATCTTTATTATATATTACTCTTTTTTATTATTTTTTATAATTATAAGTAATTAGTAATTAGTTATTAGTTATCTAAAGAGAAAGTTATCCATAGCTTTTTAAAGTAGATTTATATAAAAGTAATTATACATATAGCTTAGTATATTAAGTTTAATAATAAGAAAGCTAAGAACTTTAGTTACTTAGTATTTATTATATAATTCGTTAAGCTTTTAACTTAGGTATAATAAGTAATAATTATATATAATTAGTTAAAACTTATTACCTATTTTGAATTGTTTTACTACCTCCTTTTATTTATTAGCTAAATTCTTTATATTTTAATATATAATAGTAATAGTTATTCAAACTATTACTATTATATTAAATATCTTCTAGATAAGCTTTTTAATGAGCTCTTTATATAGATCTATTATAAGTACTATATTTTTTATAACTATTACTAGCTTTATATAGTAACTATACTTAAGAAAGAATAAGCTTATTTCTATACTTATAGCTTTAGAATTATTAATTACTAGTGTTATTATAGAGGTTTAGTATACCTAGTTTTCTCATAAGTAACTAATATATATTCTTAGTATTACTTATATCTCTTAGTTAAATCTCTTCGTAGCTCTATTACTCTCAAGGTAGTATATAATACTTAAGTATTATTTAATCTTAGTAATTATATAAAAGTAAGTCTAAAACTTACTAATCTAATTATTTTTTTAATTACTAATAATCCTTTTAAGTATACTATCAAAGTAAAAGTATATTTATAAAAGTACATAGTATATACTTTAATATCTACTATTAATATAGGTTTAATTATTATTAAGTTTTTAAAATAGTTTATAATAATCTATATATATTTAGGTTTATCTAAGTCTAACTTAAAAAGGTTAGTAATAAAGTTTATCAAAAGTTTATATCTTAAGTATTTAAGTATACTTAATAATTATAACTACCTCTTTCTTATTTTATATTAAATTTTCTTATTATTATAAGTATTATAATTATATATAAAGGATTATACTACTTAGGATTAGCTTAGTTAGAAAAACCTTTATAATAGTATTAAGAGAGTATTATTTTATTTTAAGAATTCAGTTACTAATAAGTTATAATTTCTTTAGATAAGTTATATATATAGCTTATTCTTAAGTGTATTAAAGTTAAAGTAACTAAGTATTTATAGTTCGTTTTATTAAATAAGGTATCTTATAGTATTAATAATATAATCTATAATTTTCATTTAGATTTTAAAGCTTATTAGTAATATATAATCATTATATATTTTTGTATTATATACTTTTTAAAAGTTAGTATTCTAGTCTTATATTTCTTTTATAAGTACTAAAGGTTATTGTTATCAATAAAAATAATAATATATAAGGCCTGTATTATATTATTGTTATTATTATATTTAGCTAAGAGTAATTAGATACTATCTAAGATTACTTAAATAATCTACTTGTATTCCCTCTTATCTAAACTATTTTTAGAGATATCCTATTTATACTAAGAAAGTATATTAAGTATACTAGCTTTTTTACCTAGCTAGTACTTAATCTTAAAGTTATACTTAACTAACTTCTTTACTTAATAACTCTATTTCTCTATTAACTTTTATTTTTTTATAAAATAATTCAAAGGTTTATAATTAGTAATAATATTAAAAGTAATACTTATACTATATAACTTAGTATATTAGGTATATATATATTTTATAATAGCTAATAATTTCTTATTATAAATAAGATAGTTATATTAAGCTAGAATTAGTTTCTATAAATAAAATACTATAAAGTAGAAATACTATTCTTATCTTCTTATATAACTATATTACTTAGTATCTAATTTAAGTAGGTTAGTTTTAAGAAAGTTAATACTTCTATATTAAGGTTATATAAAAGTCATATAAAAAAAAGCTTTTTTGATTGTTAAAATATATAAGTATACTTTTATAATTATATAAAGGTTGTACCTTTTTTAATTAGGGCTATTAATAAGCTAACTATAGTAATATATTTTAAAATAAATATCTAGTAATAGTTTATAAACCTAGGAAAACTTTATGTCTCTTTTATTATTTAAAGCTTTGACTATCTAGAAATAGTATATACCTTCTTAAAATTAGTAAAGACTTCTTCTCTAGTCTTTAAGATAAAGCTTATATAATTTACTTTCTAATACTAAACTTACTCTTACTTATATTAAAGACTAAGCTTATAGCTTATAGAATTGTTAAGGATGTGATGGATCCACTGGAACAACAGTGGGGCTGTGCCGATATCACGTGACTTATATGTCATGTGACATCCCTCCTTCCACGAATGCCTTACTTCTTTTAGTAGTACTAGCAAACACTAGTAAATTCCTCCTCTTTTATTCATTATTAATATATAACTACTTTATTTACTTAGTTAATTAACCTTGCCTATAATATTAATACTAATTAGTAGTTAACTTTATAGTAACTACTACTGTGATAACTATAGATTAGTAAGGATTAGTAAAAGAGATAATAATACCCTTACTTATTTACCTAACTTATAGAGAGTTAGTATACTATCTAATAAAAGAAAGGTTCGTAACTAAAATAAATACCTAGTAAAAGGTTCTTAAGCCTAGTATCTATTATATAAATATTACTTTCTTTAACTTTATTACTTTTTAAGAAGTTATTACTTATAACTTATAACCTTATTAATTTTATTACTTTTAACCTATTTAAGAAAGGTAATAGTAGTCTTTATATTCTACTTCTTATAACCTCTTTTTATTACTACCCTTATCCTATCTCTACTATAGTACTCTTACTAGTATTATTTTTTAGTACTATAAATAATAAAGAATCCTATCTTAATAGACTGTTAGCTAGCTTATAAGCTTGTATATTAAATAGAGCTTATTTCTCTATAGAACTTACTACTATATCTATTTTTAATATTATAGTTAGAAAGGGTTAATAAATAGAAAAGTCTGCTTCTATAGTTTATTAACTTATTTAACTTTACCTTTTTTTACTTTATAATTTTATCTTATTAACTTTAGTAACTTTATTTACTTACTTAATTAGTAGTAAAGATATAAGTAGTTAGAAGACTTAGTTTACTTACTTATATAGTAGATAGTCTTTTATACCCTTTAACTATCTATCTTTTTAATTACTTCTTTCTTTTTTACAAATAGTACTTATTTTTACTTTCTTTATTCTTCTTTATTACTCTTTCTACTATTTATTATAACTCTTAAGAATCTATTACTTTTTTTCTTCTTTTATTCTAACTTTTATTACTTTATCTACTTCTTTTACTTATTATCCATACTACTAATAGTGATTTCTTCAATATATAAATTTACCTCTAAGCTTATATAGTTAGAAGTAAGTACCTATATTTATAGAGGTTATAAAGCTAATAAAGAGTAATAGGATCTATTTTTATATAATTACTATTATTATAATAAAAGTATTTAGCTTAAAGTAGATTACTACTATTATAGCCTTTAACTACCTAAAGTAGATTACTACTAAGGTCTATTATAGTACTAAAAAGATTCTCTAAAGATAGTAGAGTATACCTTAAAAGTATTACTTACTCTTACTATATCCCTAAGGTAAGCTATAAGATTATTATTCTCTTATTATAAGGTATTACTACTTTATTAGAGTTCTCTAATAACCTAAGTATAACTCTTTAACCCTAGGCCTTAGCTACTATTATTAATTTCTAAATAGTAAGGTATAGTATCCTATAGTAATAAATAGGTATAACCCTATAGTAAATAGCTAAAAATAACTTTAAAGAATAGTTACTTATAAACTTTAAATAAGCTTATTATAATACTATTAAGGATTTTTATAACTTTCTTATATAAAGAGGTATCTTAGTATTTACTTTATTAAGAATAATAATTACTAGATAAGTATATAATATACTTAAAAGTAATATACCTAGAGTATAGTTTAAGACTTAGATTAAGGCTTTTACTATTAAAAATAATAACTTTAGAAATAAGCTAGTTAACTCTAACTTTATTAATAATATCTTAGGTATTATACTAACTATCTTATTTAATTAAAGCTTAACTAGACTACTAGCTCTAGTACTAGCTTATATACTTATACTAGCTCTAGTACTAGCTTACTTAGTAACCCTAGCTATAGTAGCTTTAGTATTAGCTTATATATCTATACTAGTTATAAACTCTATAATAACCTACCCCTCTAATAATACTTCTCTAATATATTAGATTACTAACCTTATTAAGATATACTAAGATAAGGTAAAGTATAGAAAAGAGAGTATATAAGTTACTTAAATTAAAGCTTACTATCTTTTATAATTAATATAAGAAGGTAGGTATCTCCTAGAAATACTATATAGGTACCTTCTTTATTATACTAAAAGAGGCTATATCTAACTTTTATACTAGCTACCTCTATAACCTATTTCTTACTCTTAACTTTTATATAATAGTCTTTTAAGTTAAGGCTAACTTTAAGATAGAGGAGATATACTAAGTATACCTTTTAAAGTTATAGTAGACTAACCTAGTTACTATTATCTATAATAACTCTAATAAGAGTAAGACTAAGGCTCTAGAGATACTTATTAAGAGAGTAAGTATATTAATAAGAGTAGTTACTTAAATTAGTATCCCTACTAATAGTATTCTTTAAGGTTATCTTATTAATAATTACTAAGGGGTTAAGGACTGTTTATTAGCTCTCTATAACCCTTTTAATATATTTATTAGAGTCTATAGTTAATTATAATTAGCTATTAGTAATATAGCTAAATTTAAGTAGCCTATCTATTAGTATATAATTAAGGAAGATTTTACTTAGTAATAACCTTAAGGTAATAAGGCTTTTTAGACTAACTATACTTATAATAGTTAATATAGTTACTAGTAGAGGTATAGTAGTAATACTTACTAAAATAATTATAATAACTATAATAACTAAGGCTTATATTACCCTTTTAATTAAAACTATAATAGTGGTAGTACTTTTAAGAAGTACTATGTCTATAGTAAGACTAGCTATTAGTTAATAAAATACTTAAAAGAGAAATAATAATAGTTATACTGTAAGTATAAGAAGTAGTACTCTATAGAATCTTCTCTTAAAGATTCTTACTACTTTATAACTAACTTTAAAGAATTTAAACCTTTTAAATTAGATAATAAAATTAATAATAAACCTAATAGAGTTAATGCTGCTTTCTTTACCTTAACTACTTACTTTAACTCTACTATAGTTAATAGTCTAATACTCTTTAATACCCTTTATAATTAGTTAACTACTTACTTTATTACTAAAGAAGATTTATAAGGTAATATGACTAAGGAAGGTACTATAGTAGGAGATATCTTTATGCTTAAAGACTAATACTTAGTAACTACCTTTTAGAGTATTATACTAGATTCTAGAGTAGCAAAATATTTAACTATTAGTTTTAATTAATACCTTACCTTATAATAATTCCTCTATTGCTAATTAATAATAAATACTAATAATACTAGTTGAGTAAGAATTTGATTTAGTAATAGTAAGTACTTTATTTTAAAAGGTACTATTAATATCCTAATACTATCAGGTATCCTCATATTCTATATAATACTAATAAATATACTATTTCTTCTATACCTTATAGATATAAACTATAATAGTATATACTTTAATAACCTAATAAATAAGCTTATTTAGAAAAAGACTATTATGTTTATTATTTATAAATGAGGCTATGTATAGATACTATTAGAGTAGCCTATATAAAGTATAGCTTATTACTATCTTATAGATACTAAATTACAAAGAGTCTACTAATAATTTAGCTACCTATTAGTCTATAGACTTTACAAGGTAGTAATGTAGTCTAGTAACAATATTAAAATTACTACTTTAAAGTAATTAATAAAACTCTACTATTATTACTAGATAAATAGAAAGTTACCTAGTTACTTTAAGTTTACTCTAAGAGATAATAACTATAACTTTAACTATAAAATTATTATTAATATAGTTTACATTAATAAAAACTACCCTATCCTATATATTATTAATACTACTATATTATTTTAAGTAGCTTACTTTCTTAACTCTATTACTATAGAATATATATAGGAAGCTCTATATATATATTAGATTAATATATATCTTAGCCTACTAGACTAGATAGTTATAGATACTAGCCTTAACTTCTACTTTTTTAAATTTAAGAAGTCTACTTAATTACTATTAATTAAGATAAAAGAAGTATTTCTTAAAGTATACTACAGTATTCATAAGGTAAAAAAATATTATACTCCTTTATAGTAAGCCTATAAGATACTTTATAATAAGGGTATCTTACTAGAAGTTACTCTCTAACTTACTATTAAGACTATTAATAATACTACTAGCCCTGATAGTTTTATTCTAACCCTCCTTATTTTTAGTATATACTTATAGATAATAGATAATTTACCTCTATTACTAACTATAACTAAGAGAGCTAAAGTAGTTAGAAAAGTAATAGAAGTAGTCTACTAAATCTATATAAAATAGTAAGTTGATAAAGTAATTAGAATATATAATAGCTCTAATATATTATTAACTCTAGTACTACCCTTATAGTCTAAGGTTTATATATAGTATAAAAAGAGTAACTAATAAGGCCCTTTTTAACTTATTAGTATTAATAGAACTAAATATATTATTAACCTCTTCTATAGCCTTTGAACTTTTAGATATACTGTGGTTTAACTATACTATTATTACCCTTCTAATAATAATATAAGAGACTAAGAGCAGTTTATTAATATATTACTAACTAAAGCAGCTAACTAAGGTCTTCTAGAGACTGATAACAATAAAAAGATAACCTAGTTACTATAACTATTAATAATAAGTAAGGTATTATTATTGTTAATCTAAACCTACTAAAAAGGGGTAGAGGCTACCCTTATAAGTACTACACTTTCTTAATAAGACTAGGTAGTAGTTAACTATAACTTACTATATAGCTAATACTATATTAGCTACTACGTTCTTATTTATAAAAGAAGAATTAAACTAACTACTAATAATTAAATTATATAAAAAGGGTATTATTTTTACCCCTAGTAACTCTTTAAATACTTTAATAAGCTTGAGGTTAAGGCTTTTCTTACCTATAGTATATTCTACTTTATTATATATAATAAAATAAAGTATACTAGTATATAAATTATTAAAGCTAGAATAGTTAATAAGGTTAAAGGTAAGAATAAAGTATCTTATAAAAAGTTCTAGCTTATTATATAAGGGTATACTAATAATAAGAAAGAGGCTATTCTAACCTAATTACTAACTATCGAAAGGGCTAGCTAGTAACTTATTCTAGCTCTTATTATACTACTAATATAACTTTGTAAATTTTAGCTATAGCTAAGAGATATTACTTAAGTATACCTATAGTCTACTACCTAGCCAGCCTAAATAATTCTTATATATCTACTACTATAGATTTAATATCTCTACTTTAAGAGGACTATTATATAGGTAATCTAACCTTTATATAGTATTATAGAGGTGGATACTTATTAGTAGGTAATATATAATACTTACTATAGAAAAAAGCTTTAAATAGAATTATTAATATATAACCTATACTTACTTATCTTTTAATAGTAAATCTAGATTTTATAGTTATTAGTATATAGACTAATAATATACTCAGCCTTTTAGATAACTAATTTACTATATATAAGGATAAGGAACTAACTAAGGTAGACTTTATAGCTAAACTAAAGAAGAGACTAACTATTAATAACCTACTTATGTTTAATATCGGAGTTATCTCTTTAATTAGTAATAGAAAGCTACTTCTTAAGCAGAAACGCTAGGGTAAGAAGCTATAACCTATTAATAGTACTGCTCCTAAGAATCTTAAATAGTATGTTAAATAATAGGCCTAAGAAGCTTATATTATATTAGTCTATTAGCTAGAAGTATGCTTTAATTACTCTATTACTATATAGTCTTAAGCTCTAACTAAAGAAGATATTATAGCTCTAAACTACTAAATTATCTAGTAGATAAATAACCTTAACTAAGTTCTAACCTTCTACTTTATTAACCTTATTATAGTAAAGCTATTTATCTTTATAGATAGGTCCTTTATAAATAATAAAGACTTTATATTATAATTAAGCTTTCTTATTATTCTTACTACTAAGAAAACTAGTAATAATAATACTAGTAACTACCTTAATATTATTAAAAGTATTATATACTTTAGCTTAATAAAGTATAAGTATATTACCTATAGTATACTAGTAAGTAAGATATATAAGATAGTAGCTAGAGTAAATATAGTATATACTATTATAACTACTCTCTAGTAAGTAATAGAGTAGATAAAGATACTAGTAATCCTAACTATTTTATATATAGATGTATACTTTTATATAAATACCTTATTAAATTAGGTATTATAAAAGAGAAGTAACTTATAATAGATATCATAGCCCTTAGGTAGTTATATAAAAGATAGAAAGTCTATAAGGTATAATAGATTAAGAGGACTAATAACCTAGTAGATAGATTTACTAAATTAGAACTAAACAAGGTATTAGAGAAGCTAGTTAGTAATAGGATAGTAGTAATTAGAATAGAAAGATAGGTTTTATAAGCTATATAATAGGTTATATAGATTTAAAGTATTATAATACTTTTAGATTTAGATTTTTATTACATTTTTAGACTTTCTAGTAAAAAGCTAGATTTATATAGTAGCTAGGCTGCTATAGAGGAATACTACTACTTTAGATAGTTACTAGTGTTAAGGATGTGATAGATCCACTGGAACAACGGTGGGGCTGTGCTGATATTATGTAACTTCTATGTTACGTGATATCCCTCCTTCTATGACTGCCTCACTTCTTTTAGCAGTGCTGGCAAACGCTGGTAAATTCCTCCTCTTTTGTTTATTATCAATATATGACTACTTCGCCCACTTAGTTAATTAACCTTACCTGTGATACTAATAATATTAGTTTATATTATAGAGTAGGATCTTTTAGAGGGTAATTTATATAGTTAAATGTAGTTCATTTCTATCTAGGTAAATATAGAGTAACTTTTTTATTAAATATAGGATTATTCTAGAATCTAATATAATATTAATATAAAAAGTGGTATTAGTTAATAATATCTATATAAGTAAGATATTTAGTTTATATCATATATCCCCTTAGCTAGTAATAACTAGGATTAATATTACTTATACTATACTACTTGAAATAATTAATTATAAAGAGGAAGTTTTATATATATAGTTTATTATTATATAATAACTAGCTACCCTGTTTTTCTTAGTCTATAGTCAGTAGAGCTATTTCTATAATTAGTTAGTAAGGTAATAATTATATAGATTAGTTATATTTATAAATATTCTCCATATTACCTTATATTAGCTTTTTTTTTCTTTTTTTCTTTATTAATAATAATTATAACTATAAGTTAATAAAAAATACTATATTTTCATATATATTTGTTTTACTCTTTTACCCCTTACAATTATAAGTAATTACTAATAAGTTTTATATTTTAAATACCTTATAACATAATTATTACTAGTAAAACCTAGAAGTATACTATAGCTACTTATAAGTATTATAGTTACCTAGGTCTTATATCTAATAACTAAAGGTTATAGTTAGTATTACTACTATTACTACTATTACTATTACCTATTATAAGATATAAAGAAGTAAGAGAGGTTCTTAGTCTTAAGATCTTATAAGTTATATATCTATTAGTTATTATACATATCATACTAATTAAATAGATAGCCTTACTATCCTTCTAGCTAGCTAATAAGGCTAAAGAGAATAATATATACTATTATATAAAGGTATAGAAAGAGATATTTAATATTATATATTATAACAAGAAGTAGGTATATTATTATCTCTCTTATTAATAATACTATCTCCATCTATCTTTTTATTATAGTAGTATATAAGAAAAAGGTAATATCTCTGTTTTATCAATATCTAATATATTATGTATCAATTAATATTATTATTACTTTATATTAACTTATTATATATTATAGAAGATAGATCGGGAGATATAAAACTAATCTTTTTCTATAATATACTTTAAAAGGAGCTTTTTTCTTTTTGTAATCTTAAGGATATCATAAAGAAGGGTATTAGTAATAATAATATTATCGTTATAGCCACTAAGTATCTGAAGTAAAGAGTATTAGTAGTTAAGGCATTTATTATTAATTCTTATAATTAGTATTTCTATAGTACTCTTATAAGATAGATAGATAATATATACCTTTAAGAAACTAAAAGTAAATACTAATAGTATATATTATTATAATACTATTATATATTACTTATATTAGCTTCTATAAGCTTAACTAATACTTTTTCAATTACTTAGCTAGTATGAATAATACTAAAAAAGATATATATTTATTATAATATATTTTTATCTTAATTTATATCAATATTATTGTAATACAAAAACTTATTTTACTTTAGTATATAGTATAAGTAGTTTTATCTTTACTATTATAAATAAGAAGAGCTACTATACCCTCTTAGCTTAAGAAAGAAAAAGAGGTAGAAGAGAATAAGAAAGAGAATAAGAAAAAGAAATATAATAAAGTAAGTAATAAGGTAGGCTTATCTTATAGAGAGATACCTTAAAAAGCTTCTACCTTATATTCTATTGGTATTATTAGCTTTTAGATATATATAATATATTTTAATATTAATACCTTGATTAATAAGGTTAGTTCTAATTAAAAACTTGTATTATATTTTATATTTTTTCTTTTATATATATAGTTACTTTTCCTTATAAAAGTAATTAAGCTTTTCAATTAGTAAGCTATCATATATTTTCTTTATTTTTTAAAGTTTTTAGTTTTTAAGCTATTTTTAAATTATAAATTTACTTTAGTTTCTTATTTATTATTTTCTCTTTCTCTTTAATTATATAGTATATATTTTATAGGTTAAGTATAGCGTTAAAGTACTTAAACTTAGCTTACAAGAGATTCTTTATTAATCTATTAATAGGTATTTTATTTATAAAAAGATAAACTAGATTAACTTTACTATTTATATATATTTCTTATTACTATATATTTTAAATATTAATAAAATATATTTATATAATAATTCTTCTTTCTATTTTTATAATAAGGTAATTATTTATTAATTATTATGTTAGACTTTTTGAATATTATTTCTAAGATTTAGTAAAGTCTTATAAAAGAGATATTAGAGTACTATTAGCTCTTTTATTATACACTTAAGAATAACAAGCTCTATCTTAGTTATTAATATAATTATAATTATTTATTATATAGCCTTTTATTAAATCAGTCTTTTAAATAAGAATATAATATATCCTTATAAGGATCTATAGGTTATAATATTATTTTTAAAAAAAGTATTACTTATAATGAGAATCTAAATTTCTTTTAAGATATGAAAATAAATTAATAGGTAAAGAGTATAAAAGAGATATCTAATATACTACCTTATTACTTATATATATTTTAAGCTAAGATTTATTAAGAATAATAATAATAATAAGTAAGTAAATATAATATTAAGTTAAATTATTATTATTATATATAATATTAAACTTACTATTTCTTAAAATGTTCTTACCTTATTCTATAAAGTAATATCTTTTTTTAAAAAGAAGTTAGTTATAAGTAAAGATATTACTAGTTATATTATATTATTATACATAAACTTAATAGCTATATTATATATATATTAGTTATAATAAAGATATATCTTTTAATTAGTATAATATATATTATTCTAATACTTAGATATTATTTAATATTACTTATATTTTTTATTTTATATATCTCTTTAAAGCTCATAATAACCTTTATTTCTTTTTTAGTTCTTAATAATTGGTATATATTAAGAATATTATTAATCTAAGAGAGAATATATACATTATTTTCTTTACAAATAAAGAGGTAAGGGTTTTTCTATATAATTAAAGCCATAATTATTCAAGAGTCTTAGAGAACTTTTTAAACTAGAAAAGAGGTATGTCTCTTAAGCTTTAAAGTATATATACTACTATTATATATTTTCCCTCTTTATTAGTAATCTTTTAATAGGTTATTATATATTAGTTGACTTAAAGAATCTTATTTTATATTAAGAAATATAATAATAATATTAAATTACTTAATATTAAGATTAAAATAAGTACTAATAACTATTATAATATAAAAGATTTATACTATAAGTATTGCTATATATATCTTTAAGAGAGAGTCATTTTTTTAAAGATCTTTTTATATAATAACTTAGGCCTTATAGTAATTAAGAAAACCTTTTAGATCTTACTTATAAACTGAAACGTAGTTAGGTACTAGTAGATTTATTTCTAGTAAAATAAAAGATCTATTAATATATTAAGAACTCTAAGATATTAGAATTTATTAATTTCTTAGTTTATTACTTTTCTAAGAAGCTATTAGATATTATTTAATATGTAAAGTAACTTTTTTTATAACTTAGAAGTATATAATAAATTATTATAATAATATATATAGTTATTTAATATTTTAATTACATAATATAGAATTATTTAATATATAGCTATATAGATAATTAAGTATAGTATATAGTATTTATTATTTATCTTATTAATAGCTTTTTTTTATTATAAAAGAAACTATTAGAAAGTTATTTAAGTCTTATTTATTACTCTAATAAAGAACCAACAAAAGTACTTATCTTATGGATATAAAATTACTCTCTAAAGCTATAGGATAATACCTAGCTTTAGATTAATAAGTTGGTATATATATATAACTATACTTAGCTTCTTTAGAGAGTATTATTACTATTAGCTTATTCTTATTATTTAGTTTTATTTTATATAGAATAAATTAGTAATTTAATTATATAGCTATATATTATTTTAAACCTTTAAGGTTATACTAAAATACTAAATATTAATTAGGCATTTAATACTTAATTAACCCTTTAGTAAAATAGGTTCTAATCCCAAGTTTATATTTATACTATTATCTATATTATAAGATTTTATTACTTAGTTAGAACTAAGTATCTTATTTATTAAGTTACTTTTATTAGATATAGCCATAGTATACACTTTATTCAATACTAGTATTACCCCAAGAGTTTAAACCTCTTTTTTACCTTATTTAATAATACCTTAATTAAGTTACTTGATATCTTAGGTATCTTTTTTAGTATTAATATTTAAGAAAATTGGTTTCTATTATATTATTATAATAATATCTAATATCCCTATTATCTTATCAATTAATCTTCATTCTTAGTAATATTAATATTACTTTATACTTCTGGTTTAATAATTACTTTTCTATCTTCTTTCATCTTTAGAAAGAACTTTATCTTATTAAAGTATATATTATATATAATAATAACATATTATAAAAAGAGAACCTAGATCTTATAGAGGTTACATATATTTTATATATACCTTATAAGGTATCTAATATACTCTCTAGGTTTTACTTTAAATTATTATTATTATATTTCTTTCTTATAGTTACTTATTAATAAATAAGTATAATATTTATAAATATATCTTTTTTTCTAATAAGAATAGAAATTATATTAAAATACTATTACATATATTTATACTTATTAGTAAAAGTATTATCTAAATTATATCTCTTTTTTTTTAATTAATATTATTTATTTATAGTATTAAAATAAGCTTATATTATATATATATATTACTATAAGTACTACTTTAAGCTAAAGCTTATATAAAACTTCTAATAATGAAAGTATCTTTATAATCTTCATAATAACCTCTTAGCTTACTTATTTATTACTACTTATTAACTTTTTAGTATTTAATAAGAATAGTTTAATATTAATCTCTTACTTTATTACTTACCTCTTATACTTAGTTTTACTTTTAATATTAATAATTAAAGTATTCTTATCTTAGTATATCTTATATATATAGATATTATATTATTAGTTTACTTATAATATAAAGTACTTAAGTATAAGAAATATATTATTATTTATCTTTTTAAGGAATATAATATTAAATAGTCTAGCTATATACTTATTTCTTAGAATTATAAGCTATTTAAAGTAATTAAATCTAATCAAAAAGTAAAAGAGATCCTATAATATATAATAATATAAGCATATTAATCTATTTTTAGATATTTGTTTTAAGATAACTTAGCTTATATATATAACTATAAAATACTTATATTTTATATAAGTTGGTCTTTTAATCTTCGCCCCCTAAGTATTGTATAAGAGATATATAAGAGCCTTAGTACTAAGATAACTAGTTTAAAAGTATTAAAGATAGGCCTTATTATTATATTTAATTAATATATTTCTTATGAAATAAAAAGTTATTGTTATAAATACCTAAGTATTAATAAGAGAGATAAGGCTATCATCAATATTATTATATAATAAGACTAAATAAGAGAAAATAGGTCTATATTAAAAAAACACTGAGTTATTTTTATATCTAAGAGTCTTTCTTATAATACTCTTTTTATATATATTATAATAAAGAATATAGTTTAATTCTAAGTATTTTAAGTCTACCTTTTTCTTCATTAGTCTTTTAGAAATGATATTAATATAAAACCTAGAAATATAAACTATATTCTCTAGTATAAGATTACTTATCTCAAGTCATTCAATACTATCAAGTATATTCTCTATAATATATGTTTTATAACTCCTAACTATATATAATATTATACTGAATTTAATATAGCTTTTTTTATTATTGTATTAATATAAACTAGGGTTAAAAAGGTCTCTATTATTAATAACATAAATCCCTTTATAGTTATCTAGTATAATACTCTTACTAAGTATGTATAAGCTTATAACTAAGAATAAAAAGATACTAAGTAAGAAGTATACTAAAAATGGAATATTATTATAAAGTATATTAGGGTTTATTATAACTATAATAATAGTTATAAGTAAATAGTTTAAAGTATTTATTATCTTTTATAAATCTAATTTATTATTCTTATATTTTTAGCCTTTTTTTTTATTTTAAAGTAGAGATTAGCTTATTTTAGCTTCATAAGTTTAGTCTAAATTAACTTAATAACTAAGTTATTTGAGACTATTTTAATAGTTTTATCTTTTTTCTAACTATATATTCAAGAAAACTATAGTTTATAATACTTTAGAAATAATTAGATTATTTATAGAAGTATTTATAATAGTATTCTTTATTAGTCCTAAGCTTTAATTGTCTTCTAAGTTTTATATATACCTTAGTTACTTTATAGAACTTTAGTAAAGCTAAGTATAATAAATTACTAAGTAATTTCTTATATTACTTTATGGTTATTAAAGAAACTCCATAAATATAAGTTATAAAAGTTAAACAAGCTTTTTACACTATAGGTTAATACTACTATTTTTAAGAGTATTATAAGTAATATCTAGATATAATTCCTTAATAATAATAGTAAAGTTACTTTTTAAGTAGTAATGAAAATACTTTAGAAATAATATACCTTATTATATAATAATATAACTAACTATATCTAAGAAATGTATAATAAGACTCTTTTATAAGCTTTATTAACTAAAGATCTAATTACTTAGGTTACTAAGTAATATAACACCTTTATAAAAGCTAAAGCTTTTAAGATATTAAAGATCTAAGGTAAACTTATAATTAAGATATTTCTACATATAATTAAGTAATAAATTACCTTATTCTAAGTAGCTAATAAACTTAATAATCTTATAAAAATTAAATAATATAAAAAAGGCTGTTTTACCTTAAAATAATATAAAGATTTATTTAGTAATTCATTATATTTAGCTCTATTAACGTCTTATAAAGTAACTAAGGTATAAATAATACTTAGAGAATAACTAAACCCTAAAGGTAATAAGAAATATTATTATAAATACTTCTATAAATAATTTAATTACTTCTAGAGTATAATGAACTATAATTTTCTTAAATATGTAATTAGAGAAAAAATAGGACTATTAAAATACCTTCTAAGTAACTTAATCGTTGAGTTAATCTAGATTAAACTTATAAAGCTAAAGTAAGCTATTCTTTACTTTAAGATTAAGAAAAAAAGCTAGAAATATAAGAATAATAAATTAGATTTATAAAAGATATTAAATATTCTAGATTATTTACCTATAACCCTTATTATAGTTATAATAGACTTTAATATACTTTATAATAATACTCTATCTTTAGTATACTTCTTACTTAGTATCTTCTTATTCTTAGTTATAAACTTATATATACTTAGTAAGAGTATTATACTAGATAACTATAAAGAGATTTATGTTATTAATAATAGAGACCTTTTTAGCCCTAGTTTATATTAGTATAATAATAGAAAAAGCTATATTAAATTTAGTATAATATTATATATAGTTAGGAGTTATAAAACATATATTATAGAGAATATACCTAATAGTATCAAATGACTTGAGATAAGTAATCTTATATTAGAAAATATAGATTATATCTCTAGGTTTTATATTAATATTATTCTCAAGAACCTAATTAGAAAGAAGATAAACTTATAATACTTAGAACTAGATTATACTCTTTATTATGGTATATATAAAAAGACTATTATAATACAAAGTCTTAGATATAAGAGTAACCTGGTCTTTTTTTAATATATACCTATCTTCTCTTACTTAGCCTTATTATATAATAATATTGATTATAATCTTACCTCTCTTATTAATACTTAAGTAATTATAATAGTGATATTCTATTTAATAAGAAATATATAAGTTCATTATAATAATAAGGCTTATCTTTAATATCTTTAGTTTAGTTATCTTAGTATCAAGGCTTTTATATATTTTTTATATAATACTTAGGGAGTAAAAATTAAAAGACTAACTTATATAGAATATAAGTATTATATAATTATATATATAAGCTAACTTATCTTAAAATAAATATTTAAGAATAAATTCATATACTTATATTACTATATATTATAAGATCTCTTTAACCTTTTTATTAAGTTTAATTACTTTAAATACCTTATAATTCTAAGAGATAAGTTTATAATTAGACTATTCCATATTATATTACTTAAAAAGATATATAATAATATATTCTCTATACTTAGGTATCTTATATTATAGATAGATTAGTAATATAGTATTTATATTTATAAGATATATTAAGATAAAAATACTTCTATTATTAGTATTAGAGGTAAAACTAAGTGTAAGAGACAGATAGTAAAATAAAAAATTAATATTAAACTGCTTCTATTAAATATTAAAAAACTAGTAAGTAATAGTAAATAAGTAAGCTAAGAGGTTATTATAAGGATTATAAAAATACTCTCTTTATTAGAAGTTTTATATAAGCTCTAGCTTAAAGTAGTACTTATAGTAATATATATATATAATATAAGCTTATTTAAATAGCATAAATAAATAATATTTATTAAGAAAAAAGAGATATAGTTTAAATAGTACTTTTACTAGTAGGTATTAGTATATAAAATAATACTTTAATATAACCTCTATTTTTATTAGAAATAGATATATATATATAAACATTATATTGATCTATTAATAGGTAATTATAGAAAAGAAATACAATAATAATAATATAAAATTAAACCTAGAGGGTATATTAGATACCTTATAGGGTATATATAAAATATATATAACCTTCATAAGATCTAACTTCTCTTTTCATAATATATTATTATCACATATAATATATACTTTAATAAGATAAAGTTTTTCTTGAAGATAAAAGAAGATAGAAAAGAAATTATTAAATTAAAAGTATAAAATATTATTAATATTATTAAAGATACAGACTATAAGTAAGACTTAATTATAGATATATTTAGATTAATAAATGACGTAATAAAGATATTAGATATAATAATAATAATATAGTAATAATAAACTCCGTTAGATATTAATACTAAGAAGAATACTTAAAATATTAAGTAACTTCATTAAGGTATTACTATATAAGATAAAAAAGGGGTTCAGACTTCTAAGATAATATTAATATTAAGTAAAGTATATATTATAGCTATATTTAATAAAAGTAACTTAATAAATAAGATACTTAGCTTTAGTAAAGTAATAACATCTAATAATAAAGGTAATAGTATAAATATAAACTTAGGATTATAACTTATTTTACTAAGAGGTTAGTTAATAACTAAGTATCTAAGTAATACCTAGTATTTTAATATAACTTTAGAAACCTAAAATAATATATAGCTATATAATTAAAGTATTAATCTACTTTATATTAAATAAAGCTAAATAATAAGAATAAGCTAATAATAATAATACTCTCTAATGAGGTTAGGTATAGTTATATATATACTAACTTATTAATCTAAAGCTAGATACTATTTTATAGCCTTAAAAAGTAATTCGATATCTATAAGATAAGTACTCTTCTTAGCTCTTTATTAAAGTAATAAATAAAACCTAAATAACTTGTTTAATGTTTTCTTTCATAATAAAAAGAAAGCTATTAATAAGATAAATAATAAATATTATATATTATACTTAGTTATCTACATAGCTATATATTAAATAACCTTATATTATATAATTAAAATATTATATAATTATAGATATTATTATAATAATCTACTCTATATTTTTAAATTACAAAAAAGCTACTTTAGATATTAAATAATATCTAATAGTTACTAAGAAAAGTAATAGACTAAGAAATCAATAAACTCTAATATCTTAAAGCTCTGAAAATAATTAATAGATCTTCTATTTTATTAGAAATAAAGCTACTACTACTTAAGTAAGTTTAGATACATAAGTAGGATCTAAAAGGGTTTTTTAATTACTATAAGACCTAAGTAATTATATAAGAGGATCTCTAAGTAGATAACTCCCTTTTAAAGATATATATAGTAATACTTATAATATAATCCTTTTATATTATAATAGCTATTACTACTTAATTTAACCTTAATATTAAGTAACTTAATATTAAAAATACATTTCTTAATACTAAATAAGACCCTTTTAGGTAAACTAATATACTATAACTTATTAGAAGAATACTAATAAGAAGTTAAATATATAATAATAGTATATATACTTTAAAGCTTAAGAGATATATCTCTTCTTTAGTTTAAAGAGTTCTTTAAGACTCTTAAATATCTTAGTATTAGTATTATAGAGGTTATATAATAGTTAGAAATAGAGTATATTACTATAATCAAAGTTATTATATAATAGTAAAGAAAAGAAGAAGAAGATAAAGTTACTAGCTAGGTAACTTATAGATATAGAGGAGAAAGCTAAGGTAGGTTATATACTAGAATATATAACTACTAGCTTAGGTTTATCTAATATCTATAATTAGAATTACTATCTTAATACTAGTAACTTTCTAAAGTAATAAAAAATAGCTTATATCTCTCTCTTAGACTAAAGAGCTTAAAAATATAATAATAATCTAAAAAGCTAAAGTATCTAATACTTTCTTCCTATAAAATCTATTATATAGCTCTTAATACCTATCTCCTTATTCTAATTATTATTATCCTGTTACTAACTAAGTATTATAATACCCTATTTAGAACTACTTTTATAAACCTATTAATAAGGTTATTACTACTATAGATCTAGTAGACTTTATAGACTTTCTATTTCTTATATAATTATTAAAGAGCTATAACATTAATTATTAGGTATTTCTTCTTATTAGTGCTAAGCTTTATAAGGTACTTATATAATAAGTATAAATCTATATAGAAAACTATAGAAATAATAGGTATTAATAATTTACTAGTAACCTACATTAAAGTAGTTATAATAGTATAGGCTATATTAGTACTAGTAATTATATTATATATCTTTAATACTAATATACTTTAGGTTACTTTTTTATACTTTAATAAATTAAAATATAAGATATTATTAGTAATTATAAAAGTATTATAAGTTATAATATCTATAGTCAAAATAACTATCTTATTAGCTTGAATAATAATGAAATCTAAGTTATAATATATAATCTTTATTATTAATAAAGAAGCTATTGATAAAGATAAAGAGCTTTATAGGAAGTAAGTCTAATAAGTAAAAAAGTAGGCTATAGTTAGAGTTCTCTATTTACTACTTAATATAATAGTTAAAAGCTATAATATTATTAGTACTAGAGGTGTAATACCATACTATAATAGAGTAGTTAAAGTAAGCTTTAAGCTAGTATACTAATACAATATGGGTATTATAAGCTTATTACTTAACATATTACTTAATAGTATTAGATAATATAGTATTAATAAGCTAAAGCTTCTTATCTTACCTCTTTTATTAGAGGTTAAGCTTCTTATTAGTTACTAAAGAAACTATATTTCTATTAAATATAAGAGAGATATTAATAGTAAGGGTTTACTTATTCTTAGCTATAAATATTACCTTATTAAGTTTATTATTCTTATAGGTAGAAAAGGATTTATTTAAAAAACTAATAGTATTATTTATTTATATTTTAATAAGTATAAAGTATAGGTTTTTAGGTACTATAATAAGAAGGTAAGGGTTAAATATTAAAGTATTTATCTAAAGCTTTTCCCTATAGTAATAACTATATATTACTTACTAATAAGTTTTTACTTTTATAATATTACATAATAGCTTAATAATTAATATTACTATATTTTTAAGATATAGGTATTATATTTATACTAACAGGTATACTAGGATAATTCAATTTAAAGAGGCAATAGAATAAATATATACCTAGGTAATATTCTAAAGCTATAGTAAGAATCTAGGGTTATAAAGTAGTAATAGTATAAGAGTGAGAATAATCTATTAGCTGGCTTATTAGATAGTTAGTAATTAGGTAAAAAAGACTTATTTATTATTATTAGTATACTCTTAGATAATAAGGTATAATATTTTATAAAATATCTTATTCTTATTCTTAACTTTATTAATTATTTAAGACTTAAAGATCTAAGCACCTATATACTTAGTATTATTATATAGTATAAAGTAAAAGATACTATAGTTAATAAGTTTACTAACTTTAATCTTATTAGCTTATTTGAAAAAATAATTAAAAATAGTAATAATTCTCTTTTTATAAAGCTTAAGGGTTTATAAATAATTAGCTTCTTTCTTTAATATAATAAAAGAGGCTCTAGTAGTTATATATACTTTAATAGAGGTAGAGTATATTCTAGTCTTATTAAAGAAGCTAGTATACTACTATAAGAGATAGGTAGTCTATCTAAGGTATATATTCTTAATAGTAGTATTTAATATTCTATTAATAGAGGTAGTAATAAGCTTATTATTATTATTACTCTTAGAAAGGCTATAGCTTTTATTATTTCTATCTATAGCTAGGCTATTATTACTCTTAAGAAAGCTCTCTTAAGTTATTTCTAATACTACTATTAGCTAGTATAGATATATTACTATATTATCTATTTCTTTATAATAAGGCTTTATTATAATAAAGTAAAAAGTTTATAAGCTATATGAAAAGTCTAAGGTATAAATAGTATTATTACTTATAATAAGTTAGAATAAGCTTTACTAACTATCTTTTTTATATTAAATATAAACTATAAACTAAAATAAGAGAGTAATAGTCTTTAAGGTATTTAAGCTATTCTAAGTAGCTATTACTTTAGTTACTTAGTATCTTATATAGATCTATTATACTACCTCTATTACCTTTTCTATTACTTTAGCTCTCTTAGTAATTAAAGGTAATAAAGCTAATATATTACAAATTTATAGGTATATACTAAAAATTAATAAAGTAAGTATAAGATTATCTAAGCTAGTAATATTAATAATTACCTTAATTATTAATTAAAAGGTAATAGTTAAGGTAAAGCTTTTATTATGAAGAATCTTATATATATAATAAAGTAGTATATAGTATCTTTTAACCTTATTAATACTATTATACACTTTAATTAATATTTCTTTTATATTAATTAAAAGAAACTATATAAGCTATTTAAACTTAGCTAAATAAAAGTTAACGCTAGTATTAGTAATAATCTAGTGTAATAAGCTAAGGTATATATTAATCAAATATATCTAAAGTACTTCTTATATATTCTTAGTAATAATATTATTAAGAAAGTATATTACTTAGAAAGAGGTAGTAGTATTGATGATATATAGAGTTAAGTAATTACTATTAAGGTAAACTATATTAATAATAGTTTTATATTTAAAATTATAATTATTTTATAATATAAACTTAAAAAAGCTTGATAACTTTATATTTATTTAGTAAAAATACTAAAACTTTATAATCTACTTTAAGATAGTAACCTCTATATTATTACCTAACTATTAAAGTACCTTATATAAGTATTAGACTAATACATAGCTAAACTAGTAATAAATTCTTTAAAGTTTAATATCTATAAGATAATACTAGGTAATACTCTATATGGGCTGGTCTAAGAGTATCTATAGGTAGCTTCATTTATAGATTACTTGTATAATAGTATTACTTTAGATTAGCTTATTTATAAGGTTATTAAACTAGATATTATAGTAGTTTATATTTACTAAGTAAAATAAGAATAAAGTATTAGAGGGTATTATAGAAAATATAAGGTTTCTAATAGTATTAGTATATTGATAATACTTTTAGATATAAAGTATATACTACTTCTAAATTAAATCTAGACCTAATTAGTATTCATTATATTTAATAGTAAGTTACTTCTAAAGTTATTATATAAAATAAGATACTATTAGTAGCTAGCTATAAAATACTTAGCTATACTAGAGTCTAATATAATACCTTAAGAGACTAGTATAAAGTATTGATTATTAAGTATAAAGATATTTACTATATCTATATTACTACTCTTTTATAAGTCTTCTTTTATAAAGAAGTATAATATAAATTAGTTATATAGTAATAAAAAGAGTTTTAAGTTATTAAGAGGTGCTAAGTTAAAGAAGGTAGTATTAAAGCTAATATAGTTATTCTTATAATTTATATAGTATTATCTCTTAGTATTATTATTAGATTCAAGAAGCTTATATCTTTTATAGTTAATAATAAAATAAGTAAAGTCTTTAAGTATAGTATATACTAGGTATTATTTCTTATATTATTAGAAAAACTATTACTATTTCTCCTTTAAGTATTTTATTAACTAGTACCTAAGCTTATTATAGATATAGTACTTCTTTATACTAGGCTAGCTATAGCAATTATAGTTATAGTCTTAGCTATAGCTATAGTTGAAGAAGTATTATAAGCTATTATTATCTTATAGGTAATAAAGGTTACTATCTAGTTATTAATAATACCTTTAGTTATTATAGGTATAACTAATCTAGTATTAGTTATCTTTATATAATAAGTTTAATAGCTTAGTATTAGCTATATATTACTACTACTATTATTTAAACTATGATATATAAGTAATAGTAAAGTATAACTATTTATAGATATTATTATATATTAAAAATAAATTGAAGAAGATAAGTAAGTACTCTTTAACTTTATAATAGAAGTTTAATAATTAGTTATAAAGGTTAGTATTAAAAGAAGTACTATATCTTATAATAGCTCTTATAAAGAGGCTAATTCTCTCAATAAGTATCTTAAGAGCTTTAAGCTTAGTCTTGCTAAAGTTATTATACATAATACTTAGTAAGTTGGTATACTAAAGCTTAGTAAGATATACCTAGTATGTTTTTTTAATTTTAAAGTTAGCTTTAACTTTAGTAACTTTAGTATAAAAATCTAAGAGAAGTAATAAGTTATAAAGGTAGTTAGTATAAAACTTAGTTACTTCTTCTCTAAGTAAAATAAAGAAGAAATTAATAAAGTATTCTTATTAGATACTAGCCTTAAAGTATTAGTTATAAAAGATAGTGAGCTTTAACTTAAGAGACTTATATGTCTTCTTATTATACTTAAGCTTATTAGTATATATCTTAATAAGGTTTATAATATAATAAGCTTATAATATAACTACTATAATTAATATATTTATAATTAGTAATAAGAGCCTATTACTAGAACTTAATAATAGAGAAATAAAGTTAGAGTTATTATAGAAAGATCTTATTTTAATATTACAAGAAGCTAGTTATAACTAACTAACTAACTAGGGAATAAGTATAGACCTAGGGGGCTGCTTTAAGATTAATCTAGTTATACTTTAGTAAGTACTAACTAAATATATTATAGCTTGCTAGAGAAGAGTTTTTACCCTCTCTAGCTTAAAGTCTAGTATTATTAATAGACCTACCTTCTATACCTTTGTTAGTTATAGCTCTTAGCTATAAACCCTTTATAATTCTTTAAGCTTTATAGACTAAGATAACTCGCATAAGATAAAATATCTAGCTATAATTCTAATAGTAAATACTTAGTAATCTTTAAAAAGAATAAAAGCAGAGATAAACTATAGAAATCTATTGTTTAATATCTAATAATAAAAATATATAATGTAAGTAACTATATTATATTATTATGTCCCTATAATAATAATTATAATAACTTTATATAACAGAGGTAATAATTTATTAAATATAAGGTAACTTCTAACTCTATATTATAACCTTTAGATAAGCTTAAGAATTTTACTTAAGGCTAAATAGTTTGTAAAGAATTAACTTTTTGAAAAGATTAATTAAGTTAACTACTAAAAGAGAATAAATTACTATGACTAAGTCTTATTAAAATCCTATAATTATTTAATTGTAATAAATAAAATTATAAAGGTAATATATAAAAATATATAAGTAGAACTAAGACCTTATTTAAATACTTATTAAGTACTTTATAATTAGAGATTACCTTACGAAATATAAAAAGCTATTAAATTATAACTATAAAACTTTATATAAGACCTTTATAACAGTATAAATAGATAATCAAATAAAAACTATAAAGAAAGTTAATAACTTATAAATAGGTATTTTATTAAGCCATTATATTATATAAGCTTTATTTAAGGTAATCTTAATTATTTCAACCTGGTAATAAAACTATAGAATTACTTTTAGTAAAGAAGTAATATAAAGAGACTTCTTAGTATTTATTTATTAAATATATATTAACCTTAAAGCTTAGAAAAAGAAATACTATTAAACCTTATTTAAAATAAAAAAGTAATAAAAAGACTTTCTTATAACCTTCGTTATTAAATGAAATATAATTTATTATATCTTGGGAAATAAAATAGAAAATAGTTATAAGTGAGTATATAACTTCTTTTTTAATTTACCTAAGATATTATAAAAAGAAATAATTGATTAAAAGGTAGAAATTAAAACCTCAAGAAAAGTGATATAAAAAGCTAAGTAATATGAAAACTTAAATAATAAGTTATGTACTAAACTATTATAAAATTACTTTTAAAAGAGGCTATAAGAAAAGATAAAATATAAGTAAAGATAATTACTTTTTTAAAGGAATATATTTTGTTAAGTAATAAAAATGTACTAATACTAAGTTAGAACTTAAGATTCTTTTTATAAGAAGAATTAAGGAATTAGAGATAGAGAAGTAAATATAAAATAAGTATTCTATAGCCTTTCAAGCTAAAGCTATTAGTTATATATTATAACTATAGCAAAATAGGCTATTATTTAAATAAGTATAGAAGCTTTAAAAATAATAATAAGGTATTGATAGTCTAGTAACATAATTTTAAAAAGGCTTTAATAAATATTATTATAATTAGGGATAGAATTACTAAGCTATTAGATTTAGAAAAAGAATAGAAGTAGATAATAGTTTAAATTATACTATAATTTTAAATACTATTTCTATTAGAGAAATAGTTAAAGAATAAGTAATTATTTAATAAAGGTATATTAAATACTAGGTCTAAGTATATATAAACTTATATCTTTAAATTAACTTGATCAATATAAGATTAGTTAATCTTTTGAGGTTAAAGAAAGTAAATATATAATATATTATTTAGATTTAATAGAAGTAAAGAGAAACTAACTATAGTATATTAAATTAAATTCTTTCTTTTAAATTTAAGAAATAGACTATCGAAGATTTAATAAGTATTTACTAGAATATTATATCTAATAGATACTTCTAACCTTTTTATACCTTAGGTATTAATAAGAAAAAAGAGTATTATTGTTAATACTTGTATAAATATATAAAAACATAATTGTATATTACTTACTAACTTAAAATAGATCTTATAGGAGATTATTAAGAACTATAAAAAAGTATATATAGTATATATCTTTAGTACTTTAGTAGAGAATAAACTACTTAAAGCTATTTTAGATAAGAAGAAAGAGAAAGATAAAATAGTTAAGCTTTCTCTATAGCTTAAGTTTAAATAGAAAATTTTAATAAATAAGTAGTAAAAGAGATTAACCTATTATTAAGAGCTAAGTATTCTATTAATCTAGCTAAGAATAAGAAGCCCCTATATAAGCTTATATACCTTTTCAACTAGTAATAGCTAGAAGAATTATAGAAGTATATTACTAAGAATCTAGTAAATAGTTATATTAAAGTATTAATTAATAAAGCTAGTACTTTAATTCTTTTTATATTAAAAAAAGACACAATAAAATATTTATATATAAACTATAAAAAACTAAATAAGGTTATTATTAAGAATAAGTATTTATTACTTTTGATTAATAAACTACTAAAGAGGCTTTATAAAGTAAAGTAAATCTTTGAGGTTAACTTCTATAATATATACTATTATATCTATATTAAGCTAGAGAATTACTAGAAAATAATATTTTATATATAATATAGCTATTTTAAATATATTATCATATCTTTTAAACTTATTAATATACTTATAATATTTTAGGTATATATTTCTTAAGTACTTAGTAAATTACTAGATACATACTATATTATATATATAGATAATATCTTAATTTATTTTAATATGAAAGAATAATATATAAAAAATCTTAAAAAGGGTTTAAAAAGACTTTATAAGATATAACTATATACTAAGCTAAGTAAGTATAACTTCAATATATATTAAATAAAGTCTCTAAAGTATATAATTATACTTAAAGATATTTTTATAAATAGGATATATATATAAGCTATTATTAAATAGAAATTATTAATATTCTTTAAAAAAATATAAGTATTTCTAAGATTTTATAACTTCTATTAGAAGTTTATTTTAAAGTACTTTAGTATCATCACTTTAATAATATCCTTTCTAAAGGGTAGTAATAAAGAAGAGAAGTAAAAGTTATTTAAATAGATAGTTAAAGCTTAAGCTATATTTAATAAACTAAAGGTTACTTTCTATTTAATAACTATCTTTTAATACTAGGATGTCTTATATAATATAAGACTTAAGATAGATATTCTATAGAAAGCTATTTTAGGTATCTTATTCTAGTTATTAGAGAGGTAGTAATAACTAGTTACTTACTTTTTATAGAAGTTAACTAATATAAAGTAAAAGTGAGCTATAAAATAGTAAAAGCTTCTAACTATTATAAAGAGCTTAAAGTACTAAGTACACTGCTTTTAAGAATTATTAAAAGAATTTATAATACTAATAGATTATTAAATACCAAAGAATATACTTAATATATTAATATAAGACCTTTATAAAAAGCTTATGAGATAGGTTTATAAGCTATTTACTTTTAACTTTAATATTTAATACTACCTAAAAATTATAAACCTAATAAATAGTCTATATAGAAGGCTAAATTATATAAAGAGAGAGATAATATATAATAATAAACTCTTTATACTTTTAAATAAACTAAAGTTAGTTAATAAATTATTATAAAATACTTATTAAACTATTATATCTCTTAAAGAAATAAATAAAATATCTATAGTATTTATATAAGCTATTTAAGCTATACTTAAAGAAAGAGGTTTCTTACTTTAAAAACCTTACTAAATCTAAGACTCTTAAGTTAACCTTATAATTATTATAGCTATTATAACCTAAAGCTAGGTAGGCTAAGAATTATTATAAAATACTAAGTATAGCTCTAAGAGAGAAGAGAAAATACTAAAAGCTAGGGTTATAGTTCTAGAGCTATATATCTTATATATAGTTACTATAAAGCTAATAAAGTATAAAATAGACTTTTTTTAATAGTTATTAGATACCTTAGAAAAGCTTATTAGTAAACTATAGGCTAAAAATAGTAAATACTAGCAATAGGTAATAGGAGCTTATAAAAGTACTAAAAAATAAAAAGGTTATTACTTGATAAACTAAAGTACCTTATTTTATAAGAGAAGATTAATAATTCTTTCTAAATCATTATTATAGTTAGTAATCATTTACTAATTATAATAACCTAATAATAAGATATATAAGTATAAATAAGATAATAAAGCTTATCTCTAGGTTCTTTTATTAGCTGTATATCTTTAAGAATATAAGAGAATATATTAATACTTATAATATATACTAAGAAGTAAGAATCTCTAGGTATATACTCTATAGAAAATTATAACTATTACTAATACTAAGTTACCTTTATAAGGAGATTAGTATAAACTTTATTATAAGACTATTATTGAATACTTATAGTAATAGTATTAAGTATAATAGTATTTTAGTAATCATATATTATATAATGAAGTTTATACTTTTTCTACTAACTTCGAAGATAATTAGAATAATTTAGTTAGATTAGATCTTTTATAAATAAGTAGAATACTATTTTAATATCCCTATTAGTATTATAAGTAATAGAGATAAGCTATTAATTAGTTAATTCTAAGAGAAACTTATAAGGGAGAGAGTAATCTATTACTAACTATCTATTATATACTACTTATAAACTAATAGATAGTTAGAAAGAATATATTAGATACTAAAAAAGTATCTATAAGTATATACTATAGGGTTATTAAGATAATAGGTAGTATAGCTCTCTAAAGTAACTTTTATATATAATAATAGCTAGTATTTTACTATTAAGCTCTTACTAATAGAAGTACTATGTAGCTATAACCTAAGATATATTAAATATATTTTATTAATATCCAAGGTTAAGGCTTAAGAGGTTAAGAAGAGAATTAACTATATTATAAAGCTTTATATTAAGGTATAATAGTACTAGTAAAGGGTAATTAAAGCTTAGATAAAGGGGTATAATAAGTATCATATACTAAAGAAATACTCTTATAGAGATATTATTAGACTATTAATAAAAAACTTTGAATTTAAAAATAAGAAGTTAATATTTAAATTTATTTATATTACTATTACAAAGTAAATTAGATTATAAGTATATTAGGTTTATTTACTTAGTTATTATTATTATATATATATAATATATTCTTTATTTTTGTAATGAAACCTTAGAATACTTTATAAAAGGATATTAAAAAGTAGCTAATATTACTTAAACTAAAAGATAAGCTAGTTAAATAAAATGTAAAAGAAATTATATCTAGATAAGAGCTATTAATCAATTAGTAATACTTTATAAAGTAAGTAAAATAGCTAATAAAGTATAATATATGGACCTTAAAGACTACCTTTAAAATATATAATGAAAGGTATCTATTTATAAGAAGTATATTTAAAAGAGCTATAGAAAATAGGATAATAATATATAATATATTAGTTATTATTAAATATTTACCTATCTATAGGTAAGTACTTTTAAAACCCTCTCTTATTATATTAAGTTAGAAGGCTAGTTAGGGTATCTTAGATAAAAAATAGAGCTAAAAATTAAACTACTATTAGAGACCTATTATAGAACTATTATTTACTTATTACTATCTTTACCTTTACTCTTACCTTTAGTTTTATTGCTACCTTTAGCTTTACTTTTCTTATTAGAGTATATATTCTTCTCTAAGTTATCTAACTAGTAATCTAACTTCTTAGTAGTAACTTAAGTAATAGCTTTATTTTTATTATACTTTTTAATAAATGCATAGTTAATAGTTAATACATAAAGAACTATTTTCTTATTAATAGAATCAATAGAATTCTACAACTAGGCTATCTTTTAATTAATAAGCTTTTAATAAATAGTATAAATATACTTATACCTATTTATAAAATAAACTATAAATACTTTATATAGTTAAGATATCTTAATGAAGTTATTAATATACTTTTTATAAGTCTTATAGTTCTTTTATTTAATAATCATTATCTTATACTAATCCTTCTTAGCCTTATATATCTTTTTAATATTAGTTTTATTAGTAATAATTATTATAATAGTAGTACGTTTTCTTCTTTATAAGCTCTTTCTTTTTCTTAAGCTTTATAGTAATAGTAGTATAATAGTTTAGTAACTTCTTCTTACCTCCTTTCTTGCCTTTATTATTACCTTCATTACTCTTATTATTCTTATTATCTTTATTCTTAAAGATAATGATAAGCTTAATCTTCTTTTTTTTATTAAAAAGGTAGTAATATTTATAAGCTTATACTTCTTTTAAGAGATTTAAATTAAGTTTCTATAGCTAATAAAAATAAAACTAATAATAGTAATAATATAAGTAAGTATAATATTTATTATATACTTAGTAATAGTTTTATAAAAAACTAGTTGAATAAAAAAGTTCTAAAGTTTATTTTTTATATTAATTTAATTATACTTACCTTTAAAATAATTTATGAATTACTTAATATTTACTTGGAGAGCTTTTACCTAACTATTATTATAAATAGATATAGATTAAAGCTAACTGAGTTAGCTAGTAATATTAATAAAAGAAATAAAACTAGCTTAAATATAAAGGTTAGTATATTAAATATTTAATAAAAAAGAGGTAATAAACCTAATATATAAGTATAAGACTTAAATATTTATAATCAGAAGTAAGCTTTTAAATAATAATTTATATTAAGTTCTTTATACTAATACTCAGTAATAGGTTAGTAATATACTTAGTAATATAAAACTAAGTTAATTGAAAATAAGTAAGATAATTATAAATATATTGATATTTAAGATTACTTGAGACTCCTTTTACTTCTTATTGAAAAAAGTAAATAAACTAATTTTATATTTCTTATATAATATTTTAAAGTTCCTTTAAAACCAAAAAAAGGTATCAGCATTATTAAATAATTAGTAAAGAATTAATATATACTTATAATAAAATATTTCTTTTTATTAATCTTATAAGTAATATAGGTAATAATATACTTATTCTAATAGTAAATAAGGTAATTAGTATTGTAAAAAAGCTAGCTTAAGTAACTAATATAAGAGGCATTACTTTTAAGTTTCTTAAAACTCTTATTAATAAGATATTAAAACTTTAAAATATTAGAAACTTAAATAATAATAGTTATATTAAATAAAGGTTTAATAAAGAGTTATTAATAGAAACCAAGAGTCCAAGAAATTAAAAAAAGATAAAGAATTATTAAGTTAATAAATAAAGGGAGAAGAAAGTAATAATAACTTAATAAAGGCTTAGTAAAGGATAAGAGAAAAAAAGAAAAGATTTAAGTTAGGTAGAGAAGTATTTACACTTATAATAATTCTAATAACTATATATAATAGTAACTACTTAAGAGACTATTATAAATAAGAAGAGAGAGTAATATTATAGTAATAAGATAGAATAAATAGTATTTATAATAAGTGATTATAATAATAAAATATAACTAAAATATAGTAAAAATTATTACAAAGTAATAATAATAATAGGTATATAAAGAAAAAAAAAGAAATAACCATATAATAACAATAAAAAAAATAAGATAATAAAGTAATACTAATAGCATACTAAGGATTTATAATACTAAATAAATAAATATATTTAAACTATATTAGACTTAAGTAAATTAAAATAATAATCTACTAATAGCTGTATAAATAACTACTAATATATAAACTAGTATAGCCTTAGAGACTAAGGCCTTAGAAAGAGAGGTAATTATAAGGAGTTAGTTATAACTAATTAACTAATAAGAGAATAAGTATAGACCTAGGGGCTACCGCAGTATTAACCTAGTTATACTTTAGTAAGTACTTACTAAATATATTATAACTTACCGGAGAAGAGTTTTTACTCTCTCTAGCTTAAAGTCTAGTATTATTAATAGACCTACCTTTTATATCTTTTTTAGTTATAGCTCTTAGGTACAAACTCTTTATAAGATCTTACTTTATAATAGCTATAAGCTTAGCTCTAACTTAATTATAAGTATAATTAACCTCTATTATTATAAGAGAGTAAATATTTAAATATCTTTCTTTTTTAAAATAACTCTTTTTTATTATTTAATTAATTATAGCTTATAATTACTTTTAATATAAATATTAATCTTTTAATTAGTTAAAAGCTATATAATTTAATTATTATATAAAAAGATAAGTCTTTATAGTTTATATTACTTTATTTTCTTATTATATGCTAAGTGATTTAATAATATAGTAATTTAAATAGATATATTAAGTCTTTAAAATATCTTAGTAACCTAACTTATAAAACGTATATTAAAAAGTGAAAGAGACTAAAACATAATAAGTAATATTTAGTTTAATTTATATAAAAAGCTTTTTTAAAGGTTAACTCTAATAAGATAAATAAGCTAATTAAACTAATATTACTTATAGTAAATAATATATTAACAAGAAATAAATAGCTTATTATTATAAAAGATATATTATTAAAGAAACTTTATATATATAAAAAATAAAAGGTAATGAAGCTTCTTGAATTATTGGTTAATATTATTATTTTTAAGAATGTTATAGGTAATATATAAATATAAATACTTAATAATAATAATAAACTTACTTTTTAAGTAATAGCTATAGTATCTTAATGGATTTAATATTTTATTATATTATAATATAACTAATTATATTCAAAAGATGTATAAGAACTTTTTTTATAAGCTTTATTAAAAAAGCTATTTAACCTCAAGATAATATAAAGATTTACTTATATATTTATTATACTTAGCCTTATCAAAGTCTTATAGAGTAATTAAGGTATATATAATACTTAAAAATAAGTAAAGCTTAGAACTAATAAGAAGTATTATAATAAATACTTTTATAAATAATCTTATTACTTTTAAAATATGATAAACTATAGTTTTTTTAAGTATATATTTAATTAAAAAGTAAAACTATTAGAATATTTTGTAAGTAACTTAATTACTAAATTAATTTAAATCAAATTTATAAAGTTAAAGTAGCTTAATCTTTATTTTAAGATTTAAAAGAAAGGTTATAAATATAAAAGTAATAGATTAGATTTATAAAAGATATTCAATAGTTTAGTATTCTTTATATAATTCTTATTATAGTTATAATAAATCTTAATATATTTTATATCAATACTTTATCTATATATACTTTTTACTTAATATCCTTTTATTCTTAGGTATAAATTTATGTATACTTCATAAGAATACTATATTAAATATTTATAAAAAAAGCTATATTATTAATTATAATAATCTTTTTAAATTTCGCTTATACTAACATAATAATAGAAAAAGCAATATTAAATCTAGTATACTCCTATATATGGTTAGAAGTTAAAAGATATATATTATAAAGAATATACTTAAAAATACTAAAGAATTTAAGATAAATAACCTTAGATTTAAAAATATAGTTTATATTTCTAGGTTTTATGTTAATATTATCTTCAAGAGATAAATAAAAAAAATAGAATTGTAATACTTAGAATTAGATTATATTCTTTATATTAATATATATAAGAAAAGTATTATAATAAACATTCTTAGATATAAGAGTAACTTCATCTTTTCTTAATATATATTTATTTTCTCTTAAACTTAAATAATAATACTTATACTAAATAAAGGTTTAATAAACAGTAATTAATAAAAGCTAAGAATTAAAGAAAGTAAAAGAGATAAAAAGATTATTAAGTTAATAAATAGAAAAGGAAAAGAGCAATAATAAGTTAATAAAGACTTAATGAAGAATAAGAGAAAAAAATAAAAATATTTAAGTTAGCTAAAGAAGTAATTATACTTATAATAATTCTAGTAACTATATATAATAATAATTACTTAAGACATTATTATAGATAAGAAGAGAGAGTAATATTATAGTAATAAAATAAAATATATAATATTTATAATAAGTATTTATAAAAATAAAAAATTATTAAAATGTAATAAAATTTTAATAAAGTAATAATAACAATAGATATATATAAAAAAGATAAGAAAAAAAAGAAAAAAGAAATAATTATATAATAATAATAATAGAAATAAGATAATCAAGTAATATTAATAGTATATTACGAACTTATAATATTAAACAGATAATTATATTTAAATCATATTAAACTAAGGTAGATTAGAATAATAAGCTACTCATAGCTTTATGGATAAATAGTAATATATAAACTAGTATAGCTTTAGAGACTAAGGCCTTAAGAAGAGAGGTAATTATAAGAAGTTAGTTATAACTAATTAACTAATAAGGAAATAAGTATGGATCTAGAAGCTACCTTAGGATTAACCTAGTTATATTTTAGTAAGTACTTACTATATATATTATAGCCTACTAGAGAAGAGCTTTTACACTCTCTAGCTTAAAGTCTAATATTATTAATAGACCTACCTTCTTTACCTTTTCTAGTCATAGCTCTTAGCTATAAACCCTTTATATATTTATATAAATAAAATAAAATATAATTATATATTACTTATTAATTTAAAATAAATCTTATAGGACATTATTAAAAACCATAAGAAAGTATATATAGTATATATCTATAGTATCTTAGTAAAGAATAAACTACCCATAGCTACTTTAAATAAGAAAAAAGTAAAGAATAAAATAGTTAAGTTTTCTTTATAGCTTAAGTTCAAATACAGAATATTTAATAAATAAGTTAAAAAAAAGATTAACTTACGATTAAAAGCTAAGTATTTTATTAGTCAAGTTAAAAGTAAAAAGCTTTTATATAAGCTTATATACTTTTTAAACTAATAATAACTAAAAGAATGATAAAAGTATATTACTAAGAACCTAGTAAATAATTATATTGAAATATTACTTAGCAAAGCTAGTATCTTAATCTATTTTATATTAAAAATGAATGAGATATAATTTCTATATATAGACTATTATAAACTTAATAAGGTTACTATTAAAAATAGATATCTATTATCTCTAATTAATAAATTACTAAAGAAGCTTTATAAAGTAAAATAGATCTTAAATGTTAACGTTTACAATATGTATTATTATATTTATATTAAGCCAAACAATTATTAGACAATAGTATTTGATATATAATATAGCTATTTTAAATACATTATTATATCTTTTGAACTTATTAATATACTTATAATATTTTAAATATATATTTGTTAAATACTTTATAAATAACCTAATATATATTATATCATACATATCAATAATATCTTAGTTTATTTTAAGATAAAAAAGTAATATATAGAAAATATTAAAAAAGTCTTAAGAAGACTTTATAAGATATAATTATATACTGAGCTAAGTAAGTATAAATTTTATATATGTTAAATAAAGTTCTGAAGGTATATAATTATAGTTAAAAGTATTTTTATAAGTAAAATATATATATAGGCTACTATGAAACAAAAGTTAGTAATATTCTTTTAAGAAATATAAGTATTTCTAGAATTTTATAACTTCTATTTCAAGTTTTTCTTTAAAGTACTTTAGTATTTTTACTTTAATAATATTTCTTTTAAAGAATAGCAATAGTCATAAAAAGGAAGACTTATTTAAATAAATAGCTAAAGCTTAAGCTATATTTAATAAACTAAAGGTTATTTTCTATTTAATAACAATCTTATATTACTAAGATCTTTTATATAATATAAGATTTAAGATAAACACTTTATAAAAAGCTATCTTAGGTGTTTTATCTTAATTATTAATAGGTTAATAGTAATTAATTACTTACCTTTCATAAAGGCTAACTAATATGAAGTAAAAGTAAGCTATAAAATAATAAGAGCTTTTAATTATTATAAAGACCTTAGAGTACTAAGTATACTACTATTATATAAACTAACTATCTTACTTATATAGATACTACCAACTAATACTACTTTTTATACTAATATTATACTAGATTCTAGAATAACCCTGTATTTAATAAGAAGGTTAGTCTAGATTTACTTAGATAAAAATAAGCTACTTTTAACTATATAAATTACTTCCTAGAAGATCCTACTTTATAATAGTTATAAGCTTAGCTCTAACTTGATTATAAGTATAACTAACCCTTACTATTATAAAGTAAATCTTTAAGAATAGATATTTCTTTTTTAAAATAACTGTTTTTTACTTATTAATTAGTTATAACTTATAATAACTTCTTATATAAATATTAGTTTTCTAACTAATTAAAAGCTATATAATCTAGTTATTATATATAAGAACTAATACCTATAGATTATATTACTTTGGTTTCTTATTATATCGTAAGATATATAGTAATATATTAATCTAAATAGATATATTAAGCTACTAAAATATCTTAGTAATCTAACCGATAAAAAGTATATTAAAAAGTAAAATAAATTATAAAATAATATTTATTACTTAGCTTAGAATTATATAAAAAGTACTTTTAAAAGCTAATTATAATAAGGTAGAGAAATTAAGTAAACCAATACTACTTATAGTAAATAATATATTAATCAAGAATAAGTAACTTATTATTACAAAAGATATATTATTAAAAGAACTATATATATATAAGTAATGAAAATTAAATAAGCTTCTTATATTATAGGTTAATATTACTATCCTTGAGAACATTATAAGTATTATTTAAATATAATTACCTAATAATAGTAATAAACTTTTCCTTTAAGTAATAATAAAGATACTTTAGAAATAATATACTATATTATATAATAGTATAACTAATTATACTTTAAAAATATATAATAAGACTTTTTTACAAGCCTTATTAACTAAAGATCTAATAACGTAGCTTATTAAGTAATAGAATATTTTTATAAAAGCTAAAGCCTTTAAGATATTAAAGATCTAAGGTATACTTATAATTAACATATTTCTATATATAGTTAAGTAATAAATTACCTTATTCTAAGTAACTAATAACTTAATAACCTTATAAAAACTAAATAATATAGGGGAGGCTATTTAACTTTAAAATAATATAGGGATTTACTTAATAATTTACTATACTTAGCTTTATCAAAGTTTTATAAAGTAACTAAAATATATATAATACTTAGAGGATAAGTAAAGCTTAGAGCTGATAAGAAATATTATTATAAATAGTCTTATAAATAATTTAATTACTTTTAAAATATAGTAAACTATAGTTTTCTTGAATATCTAGTTAGAAGAAAGGTAAGATTATTAAAATACTTTTTAAGTTACTTAATTATCATGTTAATCTAAGTCAAACTTATAAAGCTAAAGTAAGCTAATCTTTATTTTAAGATTAAAAGAAAAGACAAGAAATATAAATATAATAAATTAGATTTATAAAAGATGTTTAATAATTTAAAATATCTATTTATAACTCTTATTATAGTTATAATAGATTCTAATATACTTTATAATAATACTTCATCTTTAGTATACTTCTTACTTAGTATCTTCTTATTGTTAGTTATAAACTTATATATACTTAGTAAGAGTATTATACTAGATAACTATAAAGAGATCTATGTTATTAATAATAGAGACCTTTTTAACGCTAGTTTATATCAATATAATAATAAAAAAAGCTATATTAAATTTAGCATAATATTATATATAGTTAGGATTTATAAAACATATATTATGGAGAATATACCTAATAGTATTAAAAGACTTAAGATAATTAATCTTATATTAGAAAATATAGCTTATATTTCTAAGTATTATATTAATATTATTCTTAAGAACCTAATTAGAAAGAAGATAAACTTATATCACTTAGAACTAGATTATACTCTTTATTATAGTATATAAAAAAAGACTATTATAATAAAAACTCTTAGATATAAGAGTAACCTAGTCTTTTTTTAATATATACCTATCTTCTCTTACTTAGCCTTATTATATAATAATATTCTTTAAAATCTTACCTCTCTTATTAATACTCAAGTATTTATAATAATAACTTTTTATTTAATAAGATACATATTAGTTAACTATAATAATAAGGCTTATCTTTGATACTTTTAGATCAATTATCTTAGTACTAAGGCTCTTATATATCTTCTATATAATACTTAAAGAGTAAAGATTAAAGAGCTAAGTTATATAAAATATAAGTACTATATAACATACCTACATAGTAAGTAAGCTAACACAGTAAGTAAGCTAGTTTTCTTAGTTTCTATCTCTTTAACCTTTATACTAACTTTCCTCTATATATAAATATATAATCTACCTTAATTAAAAGTTATTTTATCCTTACCCTCTTAGCTATTAAAAAGACCTAAATACATCTATATAAAGAGCTACTTATACCTTCAAGGTCCCTTAAATAATAATCTAAAACTAATATACTAGATATATTATATACGCTAAAAGGTAACTAAATTTAATAAAGATAACTATAATAAAAGAAAAGGTAATTCTTGAAATAAGTTATTAACCTTATTAATTAAGGTTTCCCTTATAATAAAAAAATAAATAAGATATAAGTAATTAACTTCTTTTAAGATATAATATAATATATATTAGATCCTAATAAGTAAAGAACTTTATATCATAGTAACTTTAATCAAAGAAATATAATTTTAATATTAAATTAACTATTAGAGCGCCTTAACGAAGAATTCTATAATTATATAAAGCTAGTTTATACTTATATAAAATATAATTATAAAGTATAAAATATAAAATTATAATATTTATAACTTTAATAAGACTAGCTTTCTAATAGGAATACTGTTATATATAAAGATTATTATAATTTCTAATTATAAGAAAAGACCTTATATAAAGGAGCTTAGTAATTATAAATAGGTTTTTATTATTTAAGGTGTATATATAGATAATTAGGTATTACTTTATATATCATTATAAAGAGTAAATATTACCTCTTTTTTAATATACTAATAGCTAATTTCTAGCTATATAGTATATCTATCTAAGTAAGAATAAATAGATAATAAATAAGATTAGCTTAGATTAACTAAAATACTTTAATTAGTATATAAAGCTTTATATAAAGGGTACTTATTACCTCTTAATTTTTAATAGTAATAATAGCTACAAATTAACTAAGTTTAATAACTACTATAAGAAATAAAATATTATTATTCTTTATATACCTCTTTATTTATTATATAAGCTTTGGCTTCTTAATATAAAGTACTTTAGTTTTTAAAAGTACTTATATAATAAGGAAATTAAGAAAATAATATAGATATGGATTTTATATATTATAAAAGATAACTTCTTTTCTACCTTTGAAGTAGTATTCTTTATTTTAATAGGTAAAAATAATATATAATTTAGTTTTAGATACGTAAGCCTTATACCTTTTAATTCTAAAGTAATTATTTCTTTTTTAATTTTTAAGCTAAAGATGCTAATACTACTAAGCTTATATCTAAGTAATTAAAGCTCTTAAGACTTAAAGATCCTATCTATAGTAATAGAAAGTATATAAAGTACTAATTCCTTTAAAAAGAAGATATAAGTACCTAATGGTATTATATTAATAATAATATATAACCTTACTAACTTCTTAGCCAAAGAAATTAGTAAGTCATTATATAGAGTTACTATTCTTAAGACTAAGAATCTTAGGCTTTATATAGAGATAGAGATATTAAATAAGTATTGAAGGGTAAAAAAGACCTAACTATATCTTAGAAGATTACTTAATACTACTAAAATAAAGGTACTATAAATAGAAAAGGGTAATATTCATATTAAAGAGAAGAAAAAACCATAAAAAAAAGAGTTATACAAAAGAGATTAAATTATATATATAATAATATAGTGATTATAAAAAGACTAGATATACTATATAAACCTATAAAGTAGTTGAAAATAGTAATAAAGAAGTAGATAATATATAGTTTTAATTAATTTTATATATTATAGTTAAATTTACTTGTATAAAAGATGGAAAGGTAGAAAGAGATAGCCTACTTACTATATTAGCTTACTTACTATATAGGTATATTAGTTATATATATAAGCTAAGTGTTAAGGATGTGATAGATCCACCGGAACAACGGTGGGGCTGTGCTGACATCACGTGACTTCTATGTCACGTAACATCCCTCCTTCCACAGCTGCCTCACTTCTTTCAGCAGCGCTAGCAAACGCTAGTAAATTCCTCCTCTTTTATTTATTATTAATATATAATTACTTTATCTACTTAGTTAATTAATCTTACTTATAATACTAATACTAATTAGTAATTAACTTTATAGTAACTACTACTATAATAACTATGGATTAGTAAGAATTAGTAGAAGAGATAATAATACCCTTACTTATTTACCTAACTTATAGAGAGCTAGTATACTCCCTAGTAAAAAGAAGGTTAGTAACTAGAATAAATACCTAGTAGAGGTTCTTAAGCCTAGTATTTATTATATAAATATTACTTTCTTTAACTTTATTACTTTTTAAGAAGTTATTACTTATAACTTATAACCTAATCAATTTTATTACTTTTAACCTATTTAAGAAAGGTAATACTAGCCTCTATATTGTACTTCTTATAACCTCTTTTCATTACTACTCTTATCCTATCTCTGCTATAGTACTCTTGCTAGCATTATTTTTTACTACTATAAATAATAAAGAATCCTATCTTAATAGACTGTTAGCTAGCTTATAAGCTTGTATATTAAATAGAGCTTATCTCTCTATAGAACTTACTACTATATCTATTTCTAATATTATAGTTAGAAAGGGTTAATAAATAAAAAAGTCTACTTCTATAGTTTATTAATCTATTTAACTTTATCTTTTTTTACTTTATAATTTTCTCTTATTAACTTTAATAGCTTTATCTACTAACTTAATTAGTAATAAAGATATAAGTAGTTAGAAAGCTTTATCTATTTACTTATATAGTAGATGGTTTTTTATACCCTATAACTACTTATCTTTTTAATTATTTCTTTTTTTTAATAAATAGTATTTATCTTTACCTTTTTTATTCTTCTTTATTACTTTTTTTACTATTTATTATAACTGTTAGGAATCTATTACTTCTTTTCTTCTTTTATTTTAACTTTTATTACTTTATTTACTCCTTCTACCTATTATCCATACTACTAGTAGTAATTCTTCTAATATATAGATTTACCCCTAAGCTTATATAGTTAAAAGTAAGTACCTATATTTATAAAAGTTATAAAGCTAATAGAGGGTAATAAGATCTATTCTTATATAATTACTACTATTATAATAAAAGTATTTAGCTTAAAGTAGATTACTACTACTATAGCCTTTAATTACCTAGAGTAGATTACTACTACCATAGCTTTTAACTACCTAAAGTAGATTACTACTAAGGTTTATTATAATACTAAAAGTATTCTCTAAAGATAGTAAAGTATACCTTAAAAGTATTGCTTACTCTTACTATATCCCTAAGGTAAGCTTTAAGATTATTATTCTCTTATTATAAGGTATTACTACTTTATTAGAGTTCTCTAATTACCTAAGTATAACTCTTTAATTCTAAGCCTTAGCTACTATTATTAACTTCTAAATAGTAAGGTATAGTATCCTATAGTAATAAATAGGTATAACTCTATAGTAAATAGCTAAAAATAACTTTAAAGAATAGTTACTTATAGACTTTAAATAAACTTATTATAATACTATTAAGGATTTTTGTAACTTTCTTATATAAAGAGGTATCTTAGTATTTACTTTATTAGAAATAATAGTTATTAGATAGGTATATAATATACTTAAAAGTAATATTCCTAGAGTATAATCTAAGACCTAGATTAAGGCTTTTACTATTAAAAATAATAACTTTAGAAATAAGCTAGTTAACTCTAACTTTATTAATAATATCTTAGGTATTATACTAACTATCTTATTTAATCAGAGCCTAATTAGACTACTAGCTCTAGAACTAGCTTATATACCTATACTAGCTCTAGTACTAGCTTACTTAATAACCCTAGCCTTAGTAGCTTTAGTATTAGCTTATATATCTATATTAGTTACAAACTTTATAATAACTTACCTCTCTAATAATACCTCTCTAATATATTAGATTATTAACCTTATTAAGATATACCTGGATAAGGTAAAGTATAGAAAAGAGGTATATAAGTTACTTAAGTTAAAGCTTACTATTTTCTATAACTAATATAAAACGGTAGGTATTTCCTTAGAATACTATATAAGTACCTTTTTAATTATACTGAAGGAGGTTATATTTAACTTTTATACTAACTACCTCCATAATCTATTTCTTCCTCTTAATTTTTATATAATAGTCTCTTAAGTTAAGGCTCACTTTGAGATAGAGGAGATATACTAAGTATACCTTTTAGAGTTATAGTAGACTAACCTAGTTACTATTATCTATAATAACTCTAATAGGAGTAGGACTAAGGCTCTAGAGATACTTATTAAGAGAATAAGTATATTGGTAAGGGTAGTTACTTAAATTAGTATCTCTACTAATAGTATTCTTTAAGATTATTTTATTAACAGCTACTAAAGGGTTAAGACCTATTTATTAGCTCTTTATAAGCTTTTTAATATATTTACTAAAGTCTGTAGTTCATTATAATTAGCTATTAGTAATATAGCTAAATTTAAGTAGCCTACCTATTAGTATATAATTAAGGAAGATTTCACTTAGTAATAACCTTAAGATAATAAGGCTTTGTAGACTAGCTATACTTATAATAGTTAATATAGTTACTAGTAGAGGTATAGTAGCAATACCTACTAAAAGAATTATAATAACTATAATAACTAAGGCTTATATTACCCTTTTAATTAAAACTATAATAGTGGTAGTACTTTTAAGAAGTACTATGTCTATAGTAAGACTAGCTATTAGTTAATAAAATACTTAAAAGAGAAATAATAATAGTTATACTATAAGTATAAGAAGTAATACCCTAAAGAATCTTCTCTTAAAGATTTCTATTACTTTATAACTAGTTTTAAAGGATTTAAACCTTTTAAATTAGATAATAAAATTAATAATAAACCTAATAGAGTTCATACTACCTTCTTTACCTTAACTACTTACTTTAACTCTACTATAGTTAATAGTCTAATACTCTTTAATACCCTTTATAATTAGTTAATTACTTACTTTATTACTAAAGGAGATTTATGAGGTAATGTGACTTAGGAAGGTACTGTAGTAGAAGATATCTTTATGCTTAAAGACTAATACTTAGTAACTACCTTTTAGGGTATTATACTAGATTCTAGAGTAGTAAAATATTTAACTATTAGTTTTAATTAATACCTTACCTTATAATCATTCCTCCATAGGTAATTAATACTAAATACTAATAATGCTACTTAAGTAAGAATTTAATTTAGTAATAGTAAATACTTTATTTTAAAAGGTATTATTAATATCCTGATACTATTAGGTATCCTAATATTTTATATAATACTAATAAATATACTATCTTTTCTTTACCTTATAGATATAGACCATAATAGTATATACTTTAATAACCTAAGAAATAAGCTTGTCTAAGAAAAAACTATTATACCTATTATTTATAAATAGGGCTATGTGTAGATACTATTAGAGTAGCCTATATAAAGTATAGCTTAGTACTATCTTATAGATACTAAATTATAAAGAGCTTACTAATAATTTAGCTACTTATTAGTCTAAAGACTTTATAAGGTACTAATACAGTCTAATAACAATATTAAAATTACTACTTTAAAGTAATTAATAAAACTCTACTATTATTACTAGATAAATAGAAAGTTACCTAGTTACTTTAAGTTTACTCTAAGAGATAAAAACTATAACTTTAACTATAAAATTATTATTGATATAGTTTACATTAATAAAAACTACCCTATCCTATATATTATTAATACTACTATATTATTTTAAGTAACCTACTTTCTTAACTTTATTACTATAGAATATATATAAAAAGCTCTATATATATATATTAGATTAATATATATCTTAATCTACTAGACTAGATAGTTATAGATACTAGCCTTAATTTTTGCTCTTCTAAATTTAAGAAATCTACTTAATTACTATTAATTAAGGTAAAAGAAGTACTTATTAAAGTATATTATAGTATTAGTAAGGTAGAAAGATATTATACTTCTTTATAGTAAGCTTATAAGATACTTTATAATAAGGGTATCTTACTAGAAGTTACTCTCTAACTTACTATTAAGACTATTAATAATACTACTAGCCCTGATAGTTTTATTCTAACCCTCCTTATTTTTAGTATATACCTATAGATAATAGATAATTTACCTCTATTACTAACTATAACTAAGAGAGCTAAAGTAGTTAGAAAAGTAATAGAAGTAGTTTACTAAATCTATATCAAATAGGAAGTTAATAAAGTAGTTAGAATATATAATAGCTCTAATATATTATTAACTTTAGTACTGCTTTTATAGTCTAAGGTCTGTATGTGATATAAAAAGAGTGGCTAGCAAGGCCCTTTTTAACTTATTAGTATTAATGGGATTAAATATATTATTAACCTTTCCTATAGCTTATAAACTTTTAGATATACTATAGTTAAACTATACTATTGTAACCCCTTTCATAATAATGTAAGACATTAAGAGTAGCTTGTTAATATATTACTAACTAAAGTAGCTAACTAGGGTTTTTTAGAGACTAATAATAATAATAAAGATAAGCTAGCTACTATAACTATTAATAATAAATAAGGTACTATTATTATCAATCTAAACCTACTAAAAAGGGGTAAAGGCTACCCTTATAACTACTACTTTCTTAAGAAGACTAGGTAGTAGTTAACTATAACTTACTATATAGCTAATACTCTATTAGTTACTACCTTTCTGTCTATAAAAGAAGAAGTAAACTAACTACCAGTAATTAAACTATATAAAAAGGGTATTATTATTACCTCTAGTAACCCTTTTGAATACTTTAATAAGCTTAAGGTTAAGACCTTTCTTATCTATAGTTATTTTATTTCATTATATATAACAAAATAAAGCATACTAGTATATAAATCTTTAAAGCTAAAATAGTTAATAAGGTTAAAGGTAAGAATAAAGTACCTTATAAAAAGTTCTACCTTATTATATAATAGTATACTGATAATAGAAAGAAGGCTATTCTAACTTAATTACTAATTATTCAAAGGGCTAGCTAGTAACTTATTCTAACTCTTATTATACTACTAATATAACTTTATAGATTTTAGCTATAGCTAAGAGATATTACTTAAGTATACCTATAGTCTACTACCTAGGTAGCTTAAATAATTCTTATATATCTATTACTATAAATCTAATATCTCTACCCTAAGGGGACTATTCTATAGGTAATCTAACCTTTAAATAGTATTATAGAAGTAAGTACTTACTAATAGGTAATATATAGTACTTACTATAGAGAAAAGCTCTAGATAGAATTATTAATATATAACCTATACCTACTTATCTCCTTAATAGTAAATCTAGATTTTATAGTTATTAATATAAAAACTAATAATATACTTAGCCTTTTAGATAACTAATTTACTATATATAAGGATAAGAAGCTAACTAAGGTAGACTTTATAACTAAACTAAAGAAGAGACTAACTATTAATAACCTACTTATATTTAATAGAGGAGTTATCTCTTTAATTAGTAATAGAAAGCTAGTCCTTAAGTAAAAAGGCTAAGGTAAGAAGCTATAACCTATTAACAGTACTACCTCTAAGGCTTTTAAATAGTATATTTGATAATAGGCCTAAGAAGCTTATATTATATTAGTCTATTAGCTAGAAGCATGCTTTAACTACTCTATTACTATATAGTCTTAAGCTCTAACTAAAGAAGATATTATAGCTCTAAACTACTAAATTACCTCATAAATAAATAGCTTTAATTAAGGTCTAACTTTCTACCCTATTAACTTTACTATAGTAAAGCTATTTATATTTATAAATAGGTTTTTTATAAATAATAAGGACTTTATATTATAATTAAGCTTTCTTATTATCCTTACTACTAAGAAAACTAGTAATAATAATACCAGTAACTACTTTAATATTATTTGAAGTATTATATACTTTAGCTTAATAAAGTATAAGTATATTACCTATAGTCTACTAGTAAGTAAGATATATAGGATAGTAATTAAAGTAAATATAATATATACTATTATAACTACTTTGTAGTAAGTAATAGACTAGATAAAGATACTAGTAACTCTAAGTATTTTATATATAGATTTATACTCTTTATATAAATACCTTGTTAAATTAGGTCCTATAAAAAAGAAGTAACTTATAATAGATATTATAGCCCTTAGGTAGTTATATGAGAGATAGAAAGTCTATAAGGCATAATAGATTAAGGGGGCTAATAACCTAGTAGATAGATTTACTAAATTAGTATTAAATAAGGTATTAGAGAAGCTAGTTAGTAACAAGATAGTAGTAATTAAAATAAAAGCATGGATTTTATAAGCTATATAATAGGTTATATAGATTTAAAGTATTATAATACTTTTAGATTTAGATTTTTACTATATTTTTAAGCTTTCTAATAAAAAGCTAGATTTATATAGTAGCTAGGCTACTATAGAGAAATACTACTACTTTAGATAGTTACTAGTATTCAGGATATGATAGATCTACTAGAATAACAGTGGGGCTGTGCTGACATCACGTGACTTCTATGTTATATGACATCCCTCCTTCCACGGCTGCCTCACTTCTTTTAGCAGCGCTAGCAAACGCTAGTAAATTCCTCCTGTTTTATTTATTATTAATATATAACTACTTCGCCTACTTGGTTGATTAACCTTACCTGTGATACTAATACTAAGTTATTTTAAAATAAATATTTAGAAATACATCTATATACTTATATTATTATATACTATAAGATCTTCTTAACCTTTTTATTAAATTTAATTACTTTATATAGCATATAGTCTTAAAAGATAAGTATATAATTAAATTATTCAGTATTATACTACTTAAAAAGATATATAAGAATATATTTTCTATACTTAGGTACTTTATATTATTAGTAAACTAGTAATATAATATCTATATATATATGATATTTTAAAATAAAAATACTTTTAGTTATTAATATTAAGAATAAAACTGAGTATAAGAGATATATAGTAAAGTAAGAGATTAATATTAAGCTTTTTTTATTAAATACTAAAGAACTTATAAGTAGTAGTAAATAAGTAAGCTAAGAGGTTATAATAAGGATTCTAAAGATACTCTCTTTATTAAGACTTCTATATAAGCTCTAGCTTAAAGTAATACTTATAGTAATATATATATAATATAATCTTATTTTAATATTCTAAATGTATAACACTTATTACGAAAAAAGAGATATAATTAAAATAATACTTTTATTAGTAGATATTAATATATATAGCAGAATTTTAAAGTAACCTCTATTCTTATTAAAGATAGATATATATATATATATATAGATATTATACTTATTTATTAATAAGTAATTATAAAAAAGAGATATAAGAAAGATAATTTAAAGTTAAACCTTGAGGGTATATTAGATACCTTATAAGGTATATATAAAATATATATAACCTTTATAGGATTTAGGTTCTCTTTTTATAATCTATTATTATTATATATAATATATCCTTTAATAAGATCAAGTTCTTTTTCAAGAAAAAAAAAAGATAGAAAAGTAAGTATTAACCTAGAAGTCTAAAGTATTATTAATAGTACTAAGAATAAAGATTATAAGTAGGATATAATTATAAATATACTTAGATTAATAAATAAGGTAATAGAGATATTAAATATAATAATAATAATATAATAGTAATAAACTTTCTTAGATATTAATACTAAGGAAAATACCTAAGATATAAGGTAATTGAATTAAAGGATTACTATATAAAATAAAAAAGAGGTTCAAACTTTTAAGATAATACTAGTACTAAGTAAAGTATATACTATAGCTATATTTGATAAAAGTAACTTAATAAGTAAAATACTTAACCTCAGTTAAGTAATAAGATCTTATAATTAAGGTAATGATATAAATATAAACTTAGAATTATAACTTATTTTATTAAGAGGTTAATTAACTATCAAGTACTTAGGTAATACTTATTGTTTTAATATGACTCTAAAGGCTTAAAATAATGTATAGCTATATAATTAAATTACCAATCTACTTTATATAAAGTAGAGCTAAATAATAAGAATAGACTGATAGTAATAAAGCTTTTTAAAGAGGCCAAATATAGTTATATATATACTAACCTATTAACCTAGAATTAAGTACTATTTTATAGCTTTAAGAGGTAATTCTATATCTATAAAATAAGTACTTTTTCTAGCTTTTTATTAGAGTAATAAATAAGATATAAATAACTTCTTAATACTTTCTTTTATAATAAAGAGAAAGCTCTTAATAAGGTAAATGATAAGTACTATTTACTATATTTAGTTATTTATATAGCTATATATTAAATAATTGTATCTTATTGAATTAAAATATTAAATAACTATAGATCTTATTATAATAACTTATTATATACCTCTGAATTATAACAAAAGCTATTTTAAATTTTAAATGATATATAATAGTTACGTAGAAAAGTAATAAACTGAGAAATTAATAAACTTTAATATCTAAAAGTACTCAAAATAATTAATAGATCTTTTATCGTACTAGAAATAAGGCTATTATTACTTAAGTAAGTTTAGATATATAAGTAAGATTTAAAGGATTTTCTTAATTACTATACGACCTAAGTTATTATATAAGAGGATCTCTGAGTAAATAACCCCCTTCTAAAGATATATATAGTAGTACTTATAATATAAACCTTTTATATTATAATAGCTATTATTACTTAATTTAACCTTAATATCAAGTAATTTAATATTCTAAATATATTTCTTAATATTAAATAAAACGTTTTGAGTAAACTAATATATTATAATTTATTAAGAAAATATTAATAGAGACTAAATATATAATAATAGTAAATAAACTTTATAAGTTAAGAGATATACCTTTTCTCTAGTTTAAGAAGTTCTTTAAGACTTTTAAAAGACTAAGGCTTAGTCTATATAAGAAATACCCCTATCTCTTTATTTCTAAGAATAATAATATATATATCCTTTTTTATATTAATAATATTCTTATTATATACTTATTCTTAAGAATTAAAAAGAGAATAAAGATTATTATAAGCCTTAAAGAGATATATAAAATAAAAGATATAGGTAATACAAAATAGTATCTAAGTATTAGAATAGTCTATAACTATATTAACTAAAGGATACACTTTTACTATAACTAAAATATCTATCATATAGCTATTAAGTTTAAATATAATAATATAATATAACTAGTAATAGCTTTACTTATAATAAATTTCTTTTTAAATAAGGGTATTACTTTATTAAATAAAATAAAGATTTTTAAGAGATAGTTAATTTAATACTATATATGGTTATAATAATTAAATTTAATATTATATTTACTTATCTATTACTATTAACGTTCTTAATAAGTTTAAGCTTATAATATATATAGGTAATAAGGTAATATATTAAGTATCGCTTTTATACTTTTTATCTATTAATCTATTTTAGTATTTAAAAAGAAATTTGGCTTCTTATTATAAGTAATATCTTATCAAGAAATAATATTATAACCTATAGATCTTTATAAGGATATATTCTATTTTAATTTAAAAATTAATTCAATAGAAAGCTATATAATAAGTAACTATAACTACAATAATAATTAAGATAAAGCTTCTTATTCTTAAGTATATAATAAAGAAACTACTAATATACTAATATCCTTTCTAAAAGATATCTCTAGACCTTAGAAATAATATCTAAAAGGTATACTAGAATATCAAGTAATTATAAGAGAAAAAAAAGAATATTGTATAACTTTACTATATTAATATTTTAAATATATAATTATAAGAAATATATATAGATAATAAAGTTAATATCATCTATGCTTTTATAAGTAAAATACTTATTAATAAATTAATAAAGAATCTCTTATAAGCTAAGTTTAAGTACTTTAGAGCTATACTTAATTTATAAGATATATAATATATAGCTAGATAGAAAAAGAAAATTATAAATAAAAAGCTAAAATGAGTTTAAAAATTAAAAATAGCTTAAGAACTAGAAAACCTAAAAGATAAATAAAATAAGTAATAGCTTATTAGTTAGAAAAGCTTAGTTACTCTTATAAAAAAAGTTAACCATATATATATTAAAAAAAGTATAGAATATAATATATGTTCTTAAATTTGAAATAATATTTTCAATAAAGATATTATTATTAGAATATATTATATATACTTTAAAGCTAATAATATTTATAAAGTGTAAAGTAGAAGTTCTATAAGGTATACCTTTATAAGATAAGCTTATCTTATTACCTACTTTACTATACTCCTTTTTCTTATTCTCTTTCTTATTTTTCTTTACCATTTTCTCTTTCTTAAGTTAAGAAAATATAATACCTTTTCTTATTTATAATAATAACAATAAAACTATCTATACTATATATTAAAATATAGTAAGTTTTTATATTATAATGAAATGACTATAAGATAAAATAAGAATATAATATAATAAATATATACTTTTTTTAGTATTACTAATACTAACTAAGTAATCAAAAGAGTATTAGTTATTGTTTCTTCTTTTTTTACTCTCTTTAACTCTTAGCTTTTATTAATAACCCTTTACTAAACCTTTACCTAGCATAAGTATTATTATTTAAGTTTCTAATATTTTAAAGTTTTAATATCTTATTAATAAAAGCTTTTAAAAGCTTAAGAATAATGTCCTTTATATTAATTACTTGGGTTAGCCTTTTTTTGATATTAACCTACTTATTTATTATTAAAATAACTATATTACTATTTATATTACTTATAAGATTAATAAGAAGAAATATTTTATTATAAGCATATATTAATTTCTTATTAATTGTTTAGTAATACTAATACCTTTTTTAGGTTTTAAAAAAGCTTTAAGGTATTATATAAGAGATATAAAACTAGTTTATTTAATTTTTTAAGTAAGAGGTAGAGAGAGTCTAAAATAATCTTAAATACTAGTATATTTATAATTCTCTTACTTATATTATATTAATTTAGTCTTGTATTACTAAATATATTATTTATCTACTATTAAGTATCAATATAAAGAACTTAATATAGATTACTATTTAGAAGCCTATTTCTAATTATAAAAATATGAATTTTATACTTATATATTAAATTTATTATTTCTCTTTCATTAAATATTCAATACATTAATTCTTATACTGAAGCCAATCTTATTCTTTTTCTTAATACTATTAACTAACTTAATTACTTTTTACCTATATATATTTATAATAATAATTAAGTAAGAGCTTTTTAAGTAAATATTAAATAATTAATAGATTATTTTAAGAACAAGTATAATTAAATTAGTATAAAAAGTAAACTTAAAGAATTCTTCATTTAGCTAGTCTTTTATAAAACTATTACTAAGTATATAATAAACCTTATCCTTATTTATATTATTACTATTATTAATTTTATTTTGACTAGCTATAAAAACTTAAGTTAGATCTCTTAGAAAAAGTATAAGCTTATAAGTATTACGACCTCTTTAATAAAGAAAAGAAGATTAAGCTTATTATTATTCTTAAGAATAAAAAGAATAAAAGTAATAAGAGTAATAAAGGTAACAATAAAGGTGAGAAAAAAGGTAAGAAAGAATTATTAAGCTATTATATTATTACTATTATAAACCTTAAAAAAGAAAAAGAGCTTATAAAGAAAAGAGGTATTACTATTATAATAACTATTACTAATAAAACTAATACTAAGAAGGTATATAAGGCTAAGAAAGCTTAGTATAAGATAGTAATTATTAAGTAAAAGAACTATAAGGCTTATAAAAAGTATATTAATAACTTAACTAACATATACTAACTATATAAAGTATTCATAGCTTATTCTATAAATAAGTATAAGTATATTCATATTATTTATTAAAAGCTTATTAATTAGAAATTAGCTTAATTATAAAATTCTATTAATTTTATTAATAAGAAAATAATTCTTTATATATTGACTATTAATTAAGTATTTATTAAAAAGTATAACAAGAATAAGACTATTACTTAAGTTATTACTAAGAAGCTAAATTACTAGTTAGATAACTCAGAAGAGAGTATATACCTTAATAAGAAAGTAAAAGCTAAAGATAGAAATAGAGGTAAAGATAAAAGTAAAGATAAAGGTAAAGATAAGAATAAAGCTAAAGATAGTAATAAGTAAATAATAGTTCTATAATAGGTCTCTGATAGTAGTTGAATTTTTAGCTTTATTTTCTATTTAAGATACTTTAAATAGCCTTCTAACCTCATATAATAAAAGGGGGTTTTAAAAGTACTTACCTATAAGTAAGAAACTATTTTGTAATAATTAATATATTACCCATTATTATCTTATTTTCTATTACTTTTTTTAATATACGTCTTATAAATAAATACGTTTCTTTATATATGTTAAAGGTATTCTTTAAGCTTCTATATATTATACTCCATTAGTCATCTTACTTACTTTATAAGGTACTATTAATTATTTAGTAGCTCTTATCTAAATATTATTGCTTTTATTTCTTATTCAACTAACTTATCTTCTAGTTTAAGTAGTATTAATTACCCTTTAGTATTCCCTTATAAAGTATTCTAAGGTTTAATTTTAGAAATAGAAAATATATTATATATCTAGTAATATTACTTAAGTAAGTAAACTTAGTATACTTATAACCTAATTTACTTTATAATAGTAATATAAATAAACCTAGGTACTAACTTCTTATTCTTAAATCTAAAGTTCTTTATTAATAATCTAATAATATCTCTATAAGAGGACTTCTTTAGTATATAATACTTATTATATCTCTTTATTTAAGCTTTAACTACCTTTTACTAGTATTATTATACTTTAGTATAAAGTTTTATAATATAGTTAATTCTTTTCTTAACCTCTTAAACCTCAATCTTAGATATTAATAGAATATTTTTAATATACCTTAGGTTATAGCCATATAATACTTCTATTAATAAAAGTTTAAGAGGAAAGTATTAGTTATTATTATATATAAAACCTACTTTAAAAAGCTATATTACTTATTATCTTAATAACCTTATAATATATACTTATAGATATTTTTCTAATATCCAATATATTCTTTCTAACTTTTTATTAGTTTATTAGTAGTATATAATAATTCATTAATAATAGATTACTTTTTCTCCTATAAGTTTATTTTAAAATTAATTAATCTATAGCTTATTTCTATTACTTATAATACTAATAGATATATTAAAATAGTATTCTACTTATTTATAGAAGATCTAGTGTAGCTAGGCTATTGTAATTATCTTCTAAGTTAGTACAAAAAGTATAAACTTTATTACATAATATATAATTACTAGAATATTATTATATTTAATACTATTCCTATAAATACTTAGTAATAATCCTATGATAAAGTCTATACTAATTTTCTTATAAGAGTAACTTAGTATTAGTAATAGTTATAATTCTCTATAAGGCTTATACCTAGAGATTTTTATCTCTTAGTATATATTATAAGTATTGATATATTCTCTTATATCCTTAAGAATATAAAGCTAGTAAAAGAACTTAAAAATAAGCTTTATTATCTTATTTATACTTATATATTTTCATATTAGGTTATTATAATATCAAAGAATAATTACTAATTATAATAATAGTTTAAAAGGGATTATTAAACTTTTTTTATAAAATAAAGTATTTTAGTTATTTAAGTAATAACTCTCTTATTCTCTAGTACTTCTATAAGCTCTTATTACTTATTTCTAGTATTTACTATTTTTAGCTTATAGTTTATTGATAAGCTTTTTTAGAGTATCTAATAATTATTAAGAAAAGTCTATTTTATATTCTATTAGCTCTATAATAACTATATATAAGATATATAGCTTGAAAACTATAATTTTAACTTCTAGTATTTCTTCTTTGCTATTAGAAATATACTAAATATTTTATAATAGTTCTTAGCTTACTTAGTTATAGGTTATTATAGCTCTAATAATTATAATGTTACCTTAGAATTCTTAGGTCTAGTAAGGTTTTTAAAGTAAGAAGCTCTTTTTTTAAGTATAGCTTAAATAGCTTATATAAATACTATAGATATTTTACTTATTTCTTTAAGAAATATAATAGTTTAATAAGTATCTTATAACAACTTATGAACTAACTTAAGCTTATTTAAAAGTATAAAAAGTATATTATTATATACTATCTCTTTATATAATTTAGTCTTTTAAATAGACTATTTACTAGGTTTATAGCTCCTAAGTAACAATAAATATTCAAGTTAAAAGTAAATAGCTTATAGACTTATTTAATAAGCTTTTTATAAAGGTTTTATATTAATATATTAAGTACTTTCTTTGGTACCTAATAGTCTATAAGTATTACAAATATCTTTAATAACCCTTAGAGGTAGTATACCTAATACTCTAAGCTCTTTATAATAGCTAGAACCTCTTATTATTTTATTACCTATTTTTGCTTTATATTAGTTAACGTTTATAAGAAGTAAATCACTAATTACTACTAACTCTCTAATAAATAGAAGAAGATATTTAAAATAGCTTTCTATAAAGTATCTATTTTAACTCTTATATTATATAAGAGATCTCAGTATTATAAGATAGTTATTAAATAGAAAGTAACCTTTAATTTATGAAATATAGCTTAAGCTTTAGCTATCAATTTAAATAAATCCTATTTCTTATTTTTATAATTACTCTTTAGAAAAGAAGTTATTAAAGTAATAATATTGAAGTACTTTAAGATAGACTTTTAAAAGAAGTTATAGAATTCTAAGAATACTTATATTTCTTAGAAAAATACTAATAGCCTTTATTTAGTAATAGTTTATATATATATATCTTATTTTTAAATATACCCTTAGGTATAATTATATATTTTAAAAAGTTTATTTAGTATATTTAAAAGTTATACTTACTTAGTTTAATATATAGTCATATCTTATAAAGTCTTTTTAAGACCTTTTTAATATCTTTTACATATTACTTCTTTGTATTAAAATAAATTATAATAATATTTATATATATAACATAGCATATATCTAGTATTTTACTAAATATTTAATAGATATAAACTTAAAATATTATAAGTATATTAATAAGTTTAAAAGGTATAATAATGTATTTTAAGTAACTATATCTTATATAAAATACTGTTTTCTAGTAGTTCTCTGGCTTAATATAGATATAATAGTACATATTATAAAGGTTAACCTTTAAGATTTATTTTATATTATAAGGCCTCTTTAATACTTTACGAATTGAAAATAATAAATATCTATTTTTAATAGTAACCTTATAAATTTCTCTATAGTTTATATATAAATACTATATCCTATCTTTCTTTAGTATAAAAAGAACTAATATACTAGTTTTATTTAATAATACCTTAATATAATTATTTATTAGGTCCTTAGTAATATACTCTTATAATCCTTCCAGCTATTACTAGTTTAAAGGGTATATAAGCTTATATAAAGGCTTCTTATTCTTAGCTAGGTTAATAAAATACTTAGCTTTTAATAATAAGTCAATTTCTTTTATTACTTATTGATAATATTTTCTATTTAGACTTAAGCTATAGAGAAAGCTTAACTCTTTTATCTTTTTTTTCTTTTTTATCTAAGGTAGCTATAAGTAGCTTATTCTCTACTAAGATACTATAGATATATACTATATATACTTTCTTGTAATTCTTAATAACCTCTTATAAGATCTATTTCAAGTTAGTAAGTAATATATAATTATATTTTTATATTTTTATATAAGTATTAATAATAATATATTCTCTTTTTATTAATACTTAGGATAGAAAAAGGTTAGAAGTACTTTTTAGATATAACATTTTAATAAATAATTATTGAATTTTCTATAGTTTATTTTTTAAACTTTAAAAGAAAAACATAATTCAATATATTATAGTTAGTTTTTCTTTACTTTTATTAAATCTAAATAATATAAGGTATTATATATTTATCTTTTTTAATTGAAAAAAGTTAACTAACCTTATCCCAACAAGATTAATTTCAAAGTAAAGGTTTATGTCTATTTAGACTTAGTATTTAATATACTCTTATAAAATAATTATTTATCTTTTTTCTATTTCTCTAATAAAAATAGTATTTAAGATTATAATATAATTTAAAGTATTATCTATTTCTATTCTTTTCTTAAATCTAATAGCTTAGTAATTCTATCTCTTATTATAATAATATTTATAAAAGCCTTTTTAAAATTAGATTATTAAACTATTAGTATTTTTTTATTATTCTTAGAGCTTTTATACTTATTTAAATAATAACTTATTTTATTATAATTATAATATATAACTAGTACCTTTAGTTTCAAGAGCTATAGAGTACTTATTATATATTTACTTCTCTATCTCTAACTTTTTAATTCTTTATATAAAAGAAATCTTAGGTTTTAAACTAGTATTTGTATATTCTTATCATTAAACTAAGATATATTCTTTTAGAAAAGTAATTACCTTTATTTATATTCTATCTTTTCTTATAGCCTCTTTTAAAAGTTATTTTAAAATAGTTTAATTCATAACTTATTATATAGATCTTAATATTACTTAGCTTTCTATATTGCTTTTCTTAGGGTTTTAATTTCTATTTTTAATAGATTATTTCTTTTTATAATATCTTAAATAATCTTTAAAAAAAAGTTATATACTTACTTATAATTATTCTTTATCTTATTCTTTAAGATATAATAATAGATTATATTTTATTTAAGAAAGAAGATTATAGAAGTCTTTTTATTACTTTTTTATCTTAAATAAGGTCTAATAACATTCCCTTTTCTAAGTCTTAAGGTTAATACATATTTAGTCAATAAATACTAAGAAGACTTTTTATATTACTTCTTTACTTATATTAATCTTAGAGTTTCATTACTAGGTTTAAATAGTTAAAGTTATCTCAAATAAAGCTTATATAATATAATAGCTTAGTAAAGTACCTATTTATAGGTTATTAGCTTCTTTTATAGCTTTTATTTAATTATTTATTTATATTATTATAAAGGTCTTATATAAGACTTTATAATTATAATTTAATATCTTTTTATACTTCTTAAAGTAATCTATAGTTATAGAGTATTTAATAAGTATTTAAATAATGTCTTAGTTTTATTTATATATTTCTATATTTTACTTTTATAATTTTACTTATTATGATTAAAATAGTTATAAAAGGTTAATAAGACTTAATTATAGCAATTTATTCTCTCTTAAAGGTTAGCTTAATTGGTCTCTTTAAATAGCTAATTCTTTACAAAAATTTTAGCCTTAAGTATAACTTTTAAGCTTATTTAAAAGGTATAATATAGAGTTAGAGATTACCTTATATTTAATAAATTATTATCTTTTTATATAAGCTTATTATAATTATTATTATAAAAGTATAATAAGATAATATAATCACTTATATTATATACTTTTGTTATTAGATATTAAATAATAGATTTCCATATTTTATCTATACTTTTATTTTCTTTTGAGATTACTAAATATTTACCATTAGAATTATAATTAGATATTCTATCTTATACTAGTTATCCTAATTTATAAAGCTTAAAGAATTATAAAGAGTTTATAGCTAAGAGCTATAACTAGGAAAGGTATAAAAGGTAGGTCTATTAATAATACTAGACTTTAAGCTAGAGAGGGTAAAAACTCTTCTCTAGTAAGCTATAATATATTTAGTAAGTACTTACTCAAGTATAACTAGGTTAATCCTAAGGTGGCTCCTAGGTCTATACTTATTCTTTTATTAGTTAATTAATTATAACTAACTTCTTATATTTAGTTATTATATAATAATAAATTATATATATGAAATCTTCTCTTTATAATTGGTTATTTTAAGTAGTATAGTATAAATAATATTAATCCTAGCTACTACTACTTAAGAGGGTATTAGAGTATTTGAAAAATATAAAACATATATTATATATATATATATATATATATATATATATATTCTTTTTAGATAGAAATACATTATAAATATAAATATATATATTTATACTTATACTTTTATATTGAAAAATTCAAAATATATATAACTATATAAAATATAGTATACCTATATAGTAAGTAAGCTAATATAGTAAGTAAGCTACGTCCTCCTACCTCTCTACCTTTTATATAAGTAAATTTAACTATAATATATAAAATCAATTAAAACTACTTATTTTCTCCTTCCTTATTACTATCTTAAACTACTTTATAGGTTTATATATTATATCTAGTCTTTTTATAATTACTATATTATTATATATATAATTTAATCTCTTTTATATAACTCTTTTTTTAAGAGTTATTTTTCTCTTTAGTATTAATACTACTCTTTTTTACTTATAGTACTTCTACTTTAGTAGTATTAAGTAATTCTCCAAGATATAGTTAGGTCTTTTTTACCTTTTAATACTTACTTTGTACTTTTATCTCTATGTAAAGCTTAAGATTCTTAGCTTTAAGAATAGTTACCCTATATAATAATAACTTACTAATTCCTTTAGCCTGAAAGTTAACAAGATTATATATTATTACTAATATAGTACCTTTAGGTACTTATATCTTCTTTTTAAAAGAATTAGTACTTTATATATTCTTTATTACTATAGATAGTAATTTTAAGTTTTAAGAGCTTTAATTACTTAAATATAAGCTTAGTAGTATTAGTATCTTTAGCTTAAAATCTAGGTAAGAAATACCTACTATAGAGTTAAAAGGTATAAGGCTTATCTATCTAAAACTAGCTTATATATTATTTTTACTTATTAGAATAAAGAATATTACTTTCAAGATAAAAAAGAAATTATCCTTTATAATATATAAAATTTATATCTTTATTATTTTCTTAATTTTCTTATTATATAAGTACTTTAATAAGCTAAACTACCTTATATTAAGAGGCTCAAGCTTATATAATAAATAGAAAGGTATATAAAAAGTAATAATATTTTACTTCTTATAGTAGTTATTAAACTTAGTTAATTTATAGTTATTATAGCTATTAAAAATTAAGAGGTAATAAGTGCCCTTTATATAAGACTTTATATATTAATTAAAGTATTCTAACTAATCTAAGCTAATCTTATTTATTATTTATTTATTTTTAGTTAGATAGATATACAATATAGCTAGGAATTAGCTATTAGTATATTAAAAGAAGAGGTAATGTTTACCCTTTATAATAATATATAAAAGTAATACCTAGCTATCTATATATATACCTTGAATAGTAAAAACCTATTTATAATTACTAAGCTACTTCATATAAGGCTTTCTCTTATAATTAGAAATGATAATAATCTTTACATATAATAGTATTTCTATTAGAAAGCTAGTCTTATTAAAGTTATAAATATTATAATCCTATATTCTATACTTTATAATTATATTTTATATAAGTATAAACTAGCTTTATATAATTATAGGATCTTTAGTTGAAGCCCTCTAATAGTTAATTTAATATTAAAATTATATTTGTAATTAGAGTTATTATTATATAAAGTTCTTTACTTATTAAGATCTAATATATATTATATTATATCTAAAAAGAAGTTAATAACTTATATCTTATATATCTTTTTATTATAAGGGAAACCCTAATTAATAAGGTTAATAACTTATTTAAGAATTACCTTTTCTTTTAATATAGTTATCTTTATTAAATTTCGTTAACTTTTAGCTTCTATAATATATCCAGTATATTAGTTTTAGATTATTATTTAAGGGACCTTAAAGGTATAAGTAGCTCTTTATATAGATATTTTTAGGTCTTTTGTAATAGCTTAGAGGGTAAGGATAAGATAACTTTTAATTAAGGAAGATTATATATTTATATATAGAGAGAGGTTAGTATAAAGGTTAAAGAGATAGAAAGTAAGAAAAGTAACTTACTTACTATATTAGCTTGCTTACTTTATAGGTATATTATATAATCATATCAAATATATATAATTATATAAAACATATATAATTATATAGAATATACATAATTATATAAAACATATATAATTATATAGAATATACATAATTATATAAAATATATATAATTTATTATAAAGTAGAATCTTCTAGGGGGTAATTTATATAGTTAAAAGTAGCTTATTTCTATTTAAGTAAATATTAACTAACCTTATTATTAAATATAAGGTTATTGTAGAATCTAGTATAATATTAGTCTAGAAAGTAGTATTAGTTAGTAATATCTATATAACTTAGATAGTTAGTTTATATAATATACTCCCTTAGGTAGTAGTAGCTAGGATTAATATTACTTATACTATACTACCTAGAATAACTAATTATAAAGAGAAAATTTTAGATATATAGTTTATCATTATATAATAACTAGCTATTCTATTTTTCTTAGGTTATAATTAATAAACCTATTTCTATAATTAGTTAGTAAGATAATAGCTATATAAGCTAGTTATAATTATAAATATTCTTTATATTATCTTATATTAGCTTGTTTTAATAATAATTATAACTATAAGTTAATAAAAATATTACGTTTCTGTATATATTTCTTTTATTATTTTATCACTTATAATTATAAGTAGTTATTAATATCTTTTTATATTTTAAATACCTTATAAAATAATTACTACTAGTAAGACTTATAAGTATACTATAGCTACCTATAAGTACTATAGTTACCTAGGTTTTATACTTAATAACTAGAGGTTATAATTAGTATTAGTATTACTATTATTACTACTACTACTAACACTATTACTATTACGTATTATAAGTAATGAGAGATAAGAGAGATTCTCTTACCTAGAGTAGAGAATCAAAGACTCTTATGTTTAAGATCTTATAAATTATATATCAACTAGTTATTATCAATATTATACTAATTAAATAAGTAGTCTTATTATTCTCTTAGGTAGTTAATAAAGCTAAAAAGGATAATATATACTATTATATAGAAATATTAAAGAAGATATTAAATATTATATATTATAATAAGAAGTAAGTAAGTTATTACCCCTTCTATTAGTAATACTATCTTTATTTCTTTTTTTATTATAGTAGTATATAAAAAGAAAGTAATATCTCTTTTTTATTAATATTTGATATATTATATATTAATTAGTATTATTATTACTTTATAATAACTTATTATATTTAATAGAGAATAGATCTAGAGATATAAAGTCAATCTCTTTATATAATATACTTTAAAAAGAGCTCTCTTTTTTCTCTAATTTTAAGGATATTATAAAAGAAGATATTAGTAATAATAATATTTTTGTTATAGCCCCTAAGTATCTAGGGTAAGAGGTATTAATAGCTAAGGTACTTATTATTAATCTTTATAACTACTATTTTTATAATACCTTTATAAGATAGATAGATAGTATATACCTCTTAGAAACTAGGTGTAAATACTAATAATATATATTATTATAATATTATTATATATTACTTGTACTAGTTTTTATAAGCTTAGCTAATACTCTCTTAATTACTTAGTTAGTACTAATAATACTAAAAAAGGTATATATCTATTATATTATATCTTTATCTTATCTTATACTAATATTATCATAATATAGAAACTTATTATACTTTAGTATGTAGTATAGGTAGTTCTATCTTTATTATTATAAGTAAAGAGAATTACTATACCCCCTTAGCTTAAAAAGAAAAAGAAGGTAGAAAAAGATAAAAGAGAGAATAAGAAAAAGAAGTATAATAAAGTAAGTAATAAGATAAGTTTATCTTATAGAGGTATACCTAATAGAACTTCTATCTTATACTTTATTAGTATTATTAGCTTTCAAGTATATATAGTATATTTTAATATTAATATCTATATTAATAAGGTTATCTCTAATTAAAAAACTTATACTATATTTTATATTCTTTTTAATATATATATAGTTAATCTTTTTATAGAGGTAACTAAGCCTTTTTAACTAATAAGCTATTACTTATTTTATTTATTTTTTAAGCTCCCTAGTCTTTAAGCTATTTTTAATTTTTAAACTTACTTTAACCTCTTATTTATTATTTTCTCTTTTTATCCAATTATATATTATATATCTTATAGGTTAAGTATACCTTTAAAGTACTTAAACTTAGCTTATAAAAGATTCTTTATTAATCTATTAATAGGTATTTTATTTATAAAAAATAGATAATATTTACTTTACTATTTATATATACTTCTTATAACTATATATTTTAAATATTAATATAATAGAATTATATAGTAATCTTTTTCTCTTTTTCTACAATAAGGTATATTATTTATTAATTATTATAATAGACTTTTTAAATATAATTTCTAAGATCTAAAGAAATCTCTTGAAAGAGATATTAGAATACTATTAGTTTCTTTATTATATACTTAAGAACAAGAAGCTTTACTTTAGTTATAAATATAGTTATAATTACTTATTATATAGATTTTTATCAGATTAATTTTAAATAGAAATATAATATATTTTTATAAGAATCTATAGATTATAATATTATCTTTAAATAAGGTATCACTTATAATAAGAAACTAAACTTTTAGTTAAATGTTAAAATAAATTAATAGGTAAAGAATATAAAAGAGATACTTTATATACTACCTTATTACTTAAATATATTATAAGCTTAGGTTTATTAAAAACTTTAATAGTAATAAGTAAGTAAATATAATATTAAGTTCTATTATTATTACTATATACAATACTAAATTAATTGTTTCTTAAAAGGTTTTTACCTTATTTAATAAAATAGTACTCTTATTTAGAAAGAAATTAGTTATAAGTAAAGGTACTATTAGTTATATCATATTATTATATTTAAACTTAATAGCTATATTATAGATACAGTAGTTATAGTAGAGGCATATCTTTTAGTTAATATAGTTATAGACTATTCTAATACCTAAATATTATTCTATATTATCTATATTCTTTGTTTTATATATCTTCTTAAGACTCATAATAACCTTTATTCTCTTTTCAGCTCTTAATAGTAGGTATATAATAAAGATATTATTAATATAAAAGAAAATATATTTATTATTATCTTTAGAAATAAAGAAGTAAGGGTCTTTCTTATATAATTAAAACCTAAAATATTTAAAAGTCTTCAAAAACTTCTTAAACTAAAGAAGTAATATATCTCCTAAGCTATAAAGTATATATACTATTATTATATATGTACCTTTTTATTAGTATTCTTTTAATAGATTATAGTATATTAACTTACTTAAAGGGTCTTATTTAATATTAAGAAATATATTTATATGTTATAACCTAGAAATCTGTTGGTAGCTAGCGCAGCCTGAAGGACCCCAGTTAAGACCACCAGACAGTAAGATACTCAAGGTGCAGGAGTATAGCACAGCTAGCGGAACAGAAGAACTAAGGAAGGTTATGTAATAGATCAACAGGGTTGCTAGCAATCCAAGCTAATCCCCTACTAGGGATTAAAAATATAAGATACTAATCCTATACCAAGGATTAGTAAAGGCAAGCAGTAATCTAAGAGTATATAGTAAGATATAAGGACGTTTATTTTACTTAAATAGATTACCTTTTATAGCTCTTTAGTAATTAACTTATAAAATATCCTTAAATAACTTTTAAATTCCTTATACTTACTTATCTTTATAAACTACTTCTTAAGCTATATAAGCTACTACCTATCTAATTAATTACCTAACTGATTACTAAGTAACTAATACATTAGTAAGAATACTAGTAAGTATAATACTATTAATTATTATTATAGCCTCAGCTATACTTTAGTAAAAAACCTACTATTAGAAATCTAACTATAATACTTTAATTACTTCTATTAGTAAGTTAACTCTATAATACTAATTAATAGTAAAACTATAATATCTTTTCCTAAGACTAACCTATCCTTAAGTATCCCTAAGACTCCTAGGTCTCTAGACTAGAAGCTTGCCTAAGCTATAGATCTTAATAATAAACCTATAATACCTAAAGTTAATTTTAATAAAGATAGTAAGGCTATCCTTACCACAGACCAGTACATAGCTATATATAAGATAGTTAAGAGAAATGCTAGATATAATAAATAGCTAGCTAATATTATTAATAATAATACAGCCTAGATAGAATAACTTAAGGGGATTAATAACTATAACCTATAATAAATATAGTCTATTATTAATAATACCCTTACTAAGCTAGAAGCTAAAAATAATAAAGCTATTATACTTAGATAAGAAGTTAAGATACTCTAAGCTACTACTAATATTATCTTAACCCTAATTAAAGGATAAGATAAGCTTAAACTTAACTCCCTAGGAACCTATAATAGTAAAAGTAAATAGCTAAAAGGATTTCTAATCCAAGTTTGTACCTATTAGACCTTTTATACTACTAACTTCTATAATAAGACTAAGAAAGTTATCTATACTAGTACCTTTCTATATAGTAAAGTACTCTTATAGTTTAAGCTATTCTAGGAAGAATTCCTTAGGAATAATAGGGAACTAAGTATATACTTCTATAAGACTTAGTTAATCTTTAGAAGTATAATAAGATTTAAACAAGCCCTAAAGTTACTATTCTAAGACCCTAATAAAAAACAATAAGCTAAATAAGACCTTGTAAACCTTAAGTAAACCAAGGCTACCTTATATTATATAGCTAAGTTCTAATAACTTACTACTAGACTTAATATTATAGATAAATCTCTGATCTTTATATTCCACTAAGAACTTACGGAAGATATTAAAAATAAACTTACTAAGATTATTAGTATTCTAGAAGACTTCCTTAGATATATCAAACTTACTATTAAGATTAATACCTACCTCTATAAATAGTAAAAAGAGAGGGGTAAGAACTAGTAACCAAATACTAACACAAGCAAGTACTATACCTAGGGACTAAGGAACCCTAGTAACTACTAGTAAGAAAGGAATAATAACTAGTAGTAACTATAAAACTAATTAAGTATATCCTATAGATACCACATAGGACCTATAGATATTAGTATAGCTAGGAAATAAGAGAACTAGCTACCTAAAGATACTAAAACTATTAAATACTATAACTATAAGAAAATAGGATACTATACTAGGGATTACTAATAACTAAAATAACTCTAGAATAAGGTATTAGTAAAAGGTAACTGATAAGTAAATATTACCTAAAAAGAGGTCCTATACCTATAACTCTTATAGACTGCTTACTATGATAATAGCTACCTAACTTACTAGGATAGTAAGGAACAAGTAGGCTAGTACCCTAAAAAACCTAAAGGTAAGATTATTATAGTAAGTAAGAAAGCCCTATATAGCCCTAAGATACTACAAGCTATTAATATTTTATAGTAACTTAAATAGTAAAACTAGGAAAAGATTATATACTTAATCTAAGCCTAAGATACCCTAGAGATACTTAAAGATAAGATACCTTAGGACTAAGAAGTTATTAATATAATTAAAAAATAACCACCTAAACAAATTTAGGTATAAGGTAACCCTATCTACTAACTTAACTTAGAAAATAAGTTTAACTAAGCCTTATATAGAGATATTATTAGATCCTAAGGGAAACCTTAATAAGTTATTACTAGGACTATTACAGTAGCTAAGAAGGGAAAAAGGACCTCCTTCTCTCCTTCTTGACTTTGTTACTGTGAATTAATACCTAAGAGTACTATTAAAGTATAAGGAACTAGCTCTAACTAGGAGGAAGAACTAGAACCCTCTCTAGATAAGTTTATTTTACTAAGTAAAATAGAACAATACATAGCTAAGTAGCTAATTAAGATAAGTTATGTAAACCTAACTATTCCTAAATAGACTGGTATAAACTAGTATATTTAAAACTAGGTAAATAATATCCTATCCTTATTACTCTTGCTTATACTAGACTACTAATATAATTCTAATAAGCCTCTAGTAACCTAGACCTATGTAAACTTTTAAGAAGATCTACTTATTATTAAGATAAAAGAAAAAGCATAGAAAGAATGATAACTAAAAATTAGTAAATATAGTAATAAACAAGAAGTTTACTTTTATAAAATAGAAGATACTAACCTTAAGTGCTACTCAATAGTACTAACTAGAGAAGAACCTATATTTAGAGATAATAAATTACTTAATAAGAAAGACCCTCTATACTATAAGGTATTTTAAGTAGATTATATTTATAATAAATACTTAATATATTAACTAAAGAAGAGAGAATACTCTTTCTTTCTATAATAATATAATAATAAACCTATCCTAAAGGTTTATAAGAACTATAAAATTAGTATATAGGAAGTTAAGGAATACTGCTAGCTATAGCTTATCTTATAGCTAAGCTTAAAATACCCTATACTATATATTAACTACCTTATAGGATACTGATCTAACTACCTGTTTAATAAGTATATATAATACTATAAAGGAAAAGTATAAACATAAAGAGAATAAGTTAAAAAAGCCCCTAAGGAGTTAAAAAACTCCTTATGCTACCTATAAGAAAGGTATTAATAGCTGAAAATAATATAAAAACCCTTTATATAATAACTAAGAGAGATAATAGTTATATTATTCTTACTATTTTAATTAATAGCTAGCTTACTAAGGTTATGATTAATAGTAGATTATAAGCTAACCTTATCTTACCTAGGGTAGTAAATAAATAAAGTATTAAATAGGTATATAAGGAAGACCTATATACCCTATAGATAGTCAAAGGAGCATAAGTTTAGTATAGTAGAGAAACTGTTAATAAGGAGACTATATACCTCCCTTTAGTAATCTATAGCTAATACTAAGAACTTAACTTTAATATTACTAACTTAAGAACTATAGATGTAATTCTAGGAATCCTATAGCTATAAGAATATAACTCTAACATAAACTAGAGAATAGGCTAACTCTAGTAGAGAGATTTAGTTACAAGGTAGCGTTATATACTATAACCCCTAAGTAAACTTATATAATTAAGGAAGTATATTGCTTATATTAAAAGGATTAAACCTATGTAAGATTAGAGTTCTATATCTATAAAGATTATGAATGCGCTAGACAGGTAGGATAAACGAAGGCTGGAAGAAGACTAACTGAGATCAATACCTCTTGAATACTAGTAATATATATGACTGTTTACTAAAGAATTAGAAACAGGACTACTAGAGTATAAACCATATAACTATAAGATCTAACTACTAGAAGGGAAATACCCCAAGCTTAAGCTAATTTATAAACTTAACCTAATAGAATAAGAAGTACTTAATAAATAGCTAGATAAGAACCTAGTAAAAGGTTATATTAGACTATTAGACTTATTAGTAGGATATCCTATCCTATTTATATCTAAGAAGAATGGAAAACTATAACTATGTATTAACTACTAGAAGCTTAATAATATTATAAAGAAAAATAGCTACCTATTATACCTTATCTTAGAACTGTGAGATCTGTTATATGGAGTAAACTGGTTTATAGTACTTGACCTTAAAGGTGCCTATAACCTTATTAGAATTAAGGAAGGAGATAAATAGAAAACAGTATTCTAAATATATAGAGGATTATTTAAGACCCTTATCATGCCTTTTGGACTCACTAATATACCTACTATATTCTAAATAATAATTAGTTATATACTTAGGGAGTATCTAGATATCTTTGTTATTTATTACCTTAACAATATCCTTATATTCTCTAAAAACCTTAAAGAATATAAGAAGTATATATATAAGGTACTTAAGAAGCTCTAAGAAGCAAAGCTTTTAGTTAAACTAGAGAAGAGCGAATTCTATACTCAAAAGGTAGACTACCTTAGATTTACTATTATACTAGGAGAAATCCAAATACAAGACAAGAAGGTTAAAGTAGTTAGGGACTAGCTAACACCTACTAACGTTAAGGAAATTTAATTATTCCTAGAATTTATTAATTTTTATTAATAATTCCTTAAGAACTATGCTACCTATATTAGAGAATTATAATAACTTATACATAAGGATATAGAGTTTAAGTAGATAGAAGAATATAATAAATCCTTTAATAGAGTTAAGAAACTTGTTATATCTGAACTAGTTACTAAGATTCTAGACCTAGACAAACCCTTTAAAGTTAAGACTAATGCCTCAGACTTTGTAATAAGAGGATAACTCAGATAACAAGACAAGAAAGGATAACTACACCTATGCGCATTCTACTTGAAGCATTTTATAGACCTGAAATAAACTACTAGATCTATAACAAAGAACTTATAGCAATCATTAAAGCATTTTAAGAATAGAAGCCTTATCTGTTAGAAATAAAGCATTAGGTGATTGTATATATAGATTACAAAAACCTCACATACTTTATAACCTCTAAAGTCCTAAATAAATAACAGATTTGATAGTTAGAATTCCTATTAGAATAGAACTTTAAGATTATCTATCGCAAAGGAATAGAGAATAGAAGAGTTAACGCTCTTAGCTAACAACCAGACCTTAAAGTCTTAGTACTAGAGGAAATATAGGTTATCCTTAAACACAACAAGAATGGTAACATCATTCTAGTATAAAAACTTATCATAATTAGTATGCGTATTAATACTAGTATAACTAGTAGAATAATAGATAATTAGATATATAAGATATACAGTACTAGAGTACATAAGCACCAAGGAGTAATAAAAACTTTCAAAAGAATTTAATAATACTATAATAAGTAAGTTATATAAGAATAAGTAGCTTTAGTAATTAAGGACTATGAGCTATATAAAAAGAGTAAAAACAGCCCTTATAAGCTATATAGGTATATTTAACTATTACCAGTACCTCTAGAGGTATAGTACTCAATCTCTTTAGACTTTGTTATTAAATTACCTAAGTTAAGAAAACGACTTATAAAGGTATAGTATAATAATATTCTTATTATTATTAACTAACTTATAAAGTATACCTACTTTATCCTATACCTCAAAGCTAGTATAGCTAAGAACCTTATATATACTTTCCTTAAGTATATTATTAGTAATTATAGCTTGCTAAAAGAAATTATATTAGATAGAGATAAGCTATTTACCTCAAAGTTTTAGAAGTCCCTAATTTTATAACTTAGCTTAGACTATAAACTATCTACCTCTTTCTATCTATAAACTAATAGGTAAATAAAAAGAACTAATTAAATACTTAAATAGTATCTCTAATATTATATTAACTATGATTAAGATAATTAGGTACTACTACTGCCTATAGCCTAATTTGCTTATAATAGTACTATTAGAGAAAGCACTAGAAACTTATTATTCTACCTAAACTATGGATTTAAACTAACTACCTATAGGGAACCTTGCAAAGGACTATAAGTACTAAAAGCTATAGCTAACGTTACTAAACTTAGAGAAATTTAAGATAAAGTAGCCCTAGATTTAGAATTTATTAGATAATAAATAAAGAAATACGCTAATCCTTTAAGGATTAAGAGACTAACCTTTAAAGAGGGGGGTAGTATATACCTTATATGCTAAAACATTAAAACTAAATGGCCTAGTAACAAACTTAATTATAAGAAATTAGGACCTTTTAGAATTTTATAGAAAATTTTAGATATTAACTATAAACTTAACTTATTACATATAATAAAGATCTACCCAGTCTTTTATATTATACTACTTAAACTAGTACTATAAGGATTAAATATAAATAACTATATTATTATTAAAACTAATAAACTAAAGTATAAAGTTAAAAGAATTATTAATAGATATTATAAAAATAATAAAGAATAGTACCTTATTAAATAGAAAGGATATAGGTATAAAAATAACTTATAAGAACTAGTTAAGAACCTCTAATATTATTAGGTAGAGGTCTAATAGTACTATAAAGGGGACTTAGTAAACCTAGGTCTACAAACTTAGGACCTACCTCTAGTAAGCTCTAGTTAACTACGTTACTAGTACCCTAGGTAGCTAAGTTATTTTTAACTCTAGCCTCTATCTTAGCTACCTTATAATCCTTAGCCTCTAACTTATCTAAAGATTATATACTCTAATAAATTAACTCTAAACCTCTCTCCTTTAGAAAATACTTCTGCTTCTATAGATAGGATAAGTAACCTAGTGTGATAGCAAGCTGAGTCTGGAGAATCTCTATTTCCTCCTCTGCTTTTTGCTTCTCCTCTTCTACTTTTTACTACTCTATTATATAATAGTTTACTAAGAAAAAGATTAGTAGTTATAAGGATAATAAAAAAGAAGAAATACTTATAAGTATTTATTATATTATTTCTATTATACTAGATATAACTAGAATAAATATACTTCCTATATCACAATAACTCTTTAGCTATTTTATAGACCTTATTTAACTTAAAATAATAGGTATAAGATATAATATTAACTCTATAGCGCTTAACTACTTTCATAAGAAAACAATGTTTATAGGTTTTCTAAGAAATCTTAGAATCTACTTTTCTTTTACTTATACAACCAGATATGGTATTAGTATTGTTAAGGAAGTATAATTAATAACTCCCTAACCTAGGAGGAACTACCTACTTATAGCAACCTTAGAGACAAGGCTTTTTAGGGGGAGACCTAATATTATAACCTAGGAATCTATTAGTAGCTAATATAGCCTAAAGGACCTTAGTTAAGACTACTAGATAGTAAGATACTTAAGGTACAGGAGTACAGTATAGCTAGTAGAATAGAAGAACTAAGGAAGGTTACGTAATAGATTAACAGGGTTACTAGCAATCTAAGCTAATCCCCTACCAGAGATCAAAAAATATAGGATACTGATCCTATACTAAGGATCAGTAAAGGTAAGTAGTGATCTAAGAGTATGTAGCAAGATATAAAGACGTTTATTCTACTTAAATAGATTACCTTCTGTAGTTCTTTAGTAATTAACTTATAAAATATCCTTAGATAACTTTTAGACTTCTTATACCTACTTATCTTTATAAACCACTTCTCAAGCTATATAAGCTACTACCTATCTAATTAACTACCTAACTAATTACTAAGTGACTAATATATCAGTAAGAACGCTAGCAAGTATAACACTATTAATTATTATTGCAGCCTCAGCTATACTTTAGTAGAAAACCCACTATCAGGAATCTAGCTATAACATTATAATATTAAATTACTTAGTATTAAGGTTAAATTAAGTAGTAATAACTATTATAATATAAAAGATTTATACTATAAGTATTACTATATATATCTTTAGAAGGGGTTTATTTACTTAGAGATCCTCTTATATAATAACTTAAGCCTTATAATAATTAAGAAAACCTTTTAAATCTTACTTATATACCTAAACCTATTTAAGTAATAGTAGCTTTATTTTTAGTAAAATATAAGATTTATTAATTATTTTAAAAACTTAAAGATATTAAAGTTTATTAATTACTTAGTTTATTACTTTTTTTAAGTAACTATTAGATATCATTTAATATCTAAAGTAGTTCTTTTTATAACTTGGAGATATATAGTAAATTATTATAATAATATCTATAGTTATTTAATATTTTAATTATATAATATAGGGTTATTTAATAAATAATTATATGGATAATTAAGTATAATATATAATACCTATTATTTACTTTATTAATAGCTTTTTTTTATCATAGAAAAAGTATTGAGAAAGTTATTTAAGTGTTATTTATTACTCTAATAAAGAGCTAAGAAGAGTACTTATCTTATAGATAAGAAATTACTCTCTAAGGCTAAAGGATAATACCTAGCCCTAAGCTAGTAGGTTAATATATATATAACTATACCTAGCCTCTTTAGAGGGTATTATTACTATTAGCTTATTCCTATTATTAATCTTATTTTATATAAAATAAATTAGTAATTTAATTATATAGCTATATATTAGTTTAAGCCTTTAGAGTTATACTAGAATACTAAGTATTATTCAAATACTTAGTAATTAATTAACCTTTTAATAAAATAGGTTATAATTCTAAGTTCATATTTATACTATTACTCTTATTATAAGATCTTATTACTTAGCTAAAGCTAAGTATCTTACTTATTAAGTTACTTTTACTAGATATAGCTATAGTATATACTTTACCTAGTACTAGTATTATCTTAAGAGTTTAAATCTCTTTCTTACCTTATATAATAATACCTCAATTAAGTTACTTAATATCTTAAGTATTTTTCTTAGTATTATTATCTAAAAGAATTTATTACTATTATATTACTATTATTATATTTAATATCTCTATTATCTTATATATTAATTTGAATATATCTATAATTAAGTTTTACTTATAATCTTTATTCTTGATAATATTAATAATACTTTATACTTCTAGTTTAGTAATTACTTCTCTATTTTCTTTTATTTTTAAAAAGAACTTTATCTTATTAAAGTATATATTATATATAATAATAATATATTATAAAAAGAAAACCTAGATCCTATAGAGGTATTATATATTTTATATATACCCTATAAGGTGTTTAGTATACTTTTTAAGTTTAATTTTAAATTATCTTTATTATATTTCTTTCTTATAATTACTTATTAATAGATAGGTATAATATTTATAAGTATATATCTATCTCTAATCAAAATAGAGGTTATATTAAAGTATTACTATATATACTAGTACCTATTACTAAAAGTATTATTTAAATTATATCTCTTTTTTCTTAATAAGTGTTATCTATCTTTAATATTAAAGTAAGCTTATATTATATATATATATTACTATAAGTATTACTTTAAGCTAGAGCTTATATAGGAGTTCTAATAAAGATAGTATCTTTATAATTCTTACAATAACCTCTTAGTTTACTTATTTATTACTACTTACTAGCTCTTTAATATTTAATAAAGTAGTTTAATATTAATAGTTTATTTTATTACTTATCTCTTGTACTTAGTTTTATTTTTGATACTAATAATTAAAGTATCTTTATTCCAATATATCTTATATATATAAAAATATTATATTATTAGTTTACTTATAATATAAAGCACTTTAGTATAGAAAATATATTATTATATATCTTTTTAAGTAGCATAATATTAAATAATCTAATTATAAACTTATTTCTTAAGACTATAAGCTAGTTAAAGTAATTAAATCTAATAAAAAAGTTAAAAAGATCTTATAATATATAGTAATATAAGTATATAGATCTATATTTAGATATTTATTTTAAAATAACTTAGCTTATATATATAACTATATAGTACTTATACTTTATATAAGTTAGTTCTTTAATCTTTATTCCTTAAGTATTATATAAGAGATATATAAGAGTCTTAGTACTAAGATACCTAATCTAGGGATATTAAAGATAAGCCTTATTATTATAATTAATTAATATATTTTTTATTAAATAAAAAGTTATTATTATAAATACCTAAGTATTAAGAAAAGAGCTAAAGCTATAATAAATACTTTTATATAGTAAAGCTAAATAAGAGAAGATAAATATATATTTAAAAAAATACTAGGTTACTTCTATATTTAAAAGTCTTTATTATAATACTATTTTAATATATACTATAATAAAGAATATAATCTAGTTCTAAGTATTATAAGTTCATCTTCTTTTTAATGAATCCCTTAGAGATAATATTAATATAAAACCTAGAAATATAAGCTATATTTTCTAGTATAAGGTTACTTATCTTAGGTCTTTTAGTATTATTAAGTATATTCTTTATAATATATATTCTATAACCCTTAATTATATATAATATTATACTAGATTTAATATATCTCTCTTTATTATTATATTAGTATAAGCTAGTCTCAAGAAGATCTCTATTATTAATAATATTAATCTCTTTATAATTATCTAATATAATACTCTTACTAAGTATATATAAACCTATAAGTAAAGATAAGAAAATACTAAAGAAGAAATATACTAAAGATAGAGTTAGTATAATATTAGTATAGAAAGTAGTATGAGTTAGTAGTATCTATATAAGTAAGATAGTTGGTTTATATAACATAATTATATAACATACATAAAATATACTTTTAATGTAAGTATATCGTATTATATCTTAATATAATATAATTAGACTTTTACTATTAATATAGCTTTTAGAAAAAAAAATCTATACTTATAAATATAAGAGAAATAATAAAAAGCTAATAAATAAGATATTATAATAATAATAAAAAATAAGTATATCTTACTTATTAGAATTATTATTATTATTATATATTAAAAGAATATTTAAGTAAAAGGTTTTTTTATTTTTTTATTTTTGACCCTAACCCTATAGATTTTAAGAGTTTAACTAGAAAAATTTAGTAAAGGATTCAGAATATATAGAGAAATCTATGATATATATAAATCTATGGTATTAACTTATTTAAGAATATTTTTATTATATTTAATATATTTACTTAAAATATAATATAATTAATTATGAAAATATCAATATAAATATATATATTTAATTTTTAAATATAATTATACATATTCTAAAAAATATAAAATATCCCATTAATATATATAATATATTTATATTTATATTTTATATTTATATTTATATTTATATTTTATATTTATATTTATATTTTATATTTATATTTATATTTTATATTTATATTTATATTTTATATTTATATTTATATTTATATTTTATATTTATGTTTATATTTTATAATTTTTTTTTATACTCTAGAGGGTATATTATATAAACTAACTATCTTATTTATATAAATACTACTAACTAATATTACTTCTATACTAATATTATACTAGATCCTAGAATAACCCTATATTTAGTAATAAGCTTAGTTTAGGTTTACTTAGATAGAAATAAGCTACTTTTAACTATATAAATTACTCTTTAGAAGATTCTACTCTATAATATATAACTATTAAGTTAAAGTATAATAATATAATATAATTAGTAATACTTTTACCTATAATTAATCTTTTTTAAATAAGAGTACTATTTTATTAAATGAGATAAAGATCTTTTAAAAGATAATTAGTTTAATATTATATATAGTATTAATAATCTAATTTAATATTATATTTACTTACTTATTACTATTAAAGTTTTTAATAAACCTAAGCTTATAATATATTTAAGTAATAAGGTAGTATATAAAGTATCTCTTTTATATTCTTTACCTATTAATTTATTTTAACATTTAACTAAAAGTTTAGTTTCTTATTATAAGTGATACCTTATTTAAAGATAATATTATAATCTATAGATTCTTATAAAAATATATTATATTTCTATTTAAAATCAATCTGATAAAAATCTATATAATAAGTAATTATAACTATATTTATAACTAAAGTAAAGCTTCTTGTTCTTAAGTATATAATAAAGAAACTAATAGTATTCTAATATCTCTTTCAAGAGATTTCTTTAGATCTTAGAAATTATATTTAAAAAGTCTATGATAATAATTAATAAATAATATACCTTATTGTAGAAAAAGAGAAAAAGATTACTATATAACTTTATTATATTAATATTTAAAATATATAATTATAAGAAATATATATATATATAATAAAGTTAACATTATTTATTTTCTTATTAATAAAATACTTTTTAATAGGTTAACAAAAAATCTATAATAAGCTAAGTTTAAGTACTTTAGAGTTATACTTAACTTATAAGATATATAATATATAACTAAATAAAAAGAGAAAATAAAAAATAAGAAATTAAAATAAGTTTAAAAATTAAAAATATCTTAAAAGCTAGAAAGCTTAAAAGATAAGTAAAATAAGTAATAGCTTATTCACTAAAAAGGCTTAGTTACTTCTATAAAGAGAAGTAACTATATATATATATATATATTAAAAATATATAAAATATAGTATAAGTTTCTTAGTTAGAGATGACCTTATTGATAAAGATACTAATATTAAAATATATTATATATATTCAAAAGCTAATTATATTAATATAATATAAAGTAGAAATCTTATAAGATATATTTTTTTATCAGACAAGCTTATCTTATTACCTATCTTATTATATTTCTTTTTCTTATTCTTTTTCTTATTTCTTTTTACTTTCTCTTTCTTTTTAAACTAAGAAAGTATAATAGCTCTTCCTCCTTATAATCATAAAAATAAAACTACTTATATTATATATTAAAGTATAATAAATCTCTGTGTTATAATAATATTAATAAAAAGTAAGATAAGATGTAATATAATAAATATATACCTTTTTTAGTACTATTAGTATTAACTAAGTAGTTAAAAAGGTATTGATTAAGCTGATAAGAATCAATATAAGTAATATATAATACTACTATAGTAATATATATTATTAGTCTTTAGATCTAATTCTTAAAAAGTATAGACCATTTATCTATTTTATAAAAATACTATAGAAATAATAATTATAAGAACTAATAATAAGTACTTTAGTTATTAATATCTCTTACTTTAAATACTTAGAAACTATAATAATAATATTATTATTACTAATACCTTTTTTATAATATTCTTAAGATTAGAGAAAAGAGAAAGCTTCTTCTAAAGTATTATATAAAGAGATTAGCTTTATATCTTTAGATTAATTCTTTATAAAATCTAATAAATTAATATAAAATAATAATAATATTAATTAATATATAATATATTAGATATTGATAAAAACGAGATATTACTTTTTTCAATATACTATTATAATAAAGAGATAAGTAAAGATAGAACTATTAATGAAAAAGGTAATAACATACTTATTTCTTATTATAATATATAATATTAAGTATCTCTTTTTATACCTCTATATAATAGTATATATTATTCTTTTTAGTTTTATTAGCCAGCTATGAAAATAATAAGGCTATTTATTTAATTAGTATAATATTTATAATAATTAATAGATATATAACTTATAAGATCTTAAGAATAAAAGTCTTTGATCTTTTACTTTAAAAATAAGAATCTTCTTTACTTTCTTATTACTTATAATAGGTAATAGTAGTAATAGTAGTAATAATAGTAATAGTAATACTAACTATAATCTTTAGTTATTATATATAAGACCTAGGTAATTATAGTATTTATAAATAATTATAATATACTTATAAGTTTTATTAATAGCAATTATTTTATAAAGTATTAAAATATAAAACAATATTAATAATTACTTATAATTGTAAGTAATAAAAGAGTAAAAATATATATGTATATAGAAATATAACATTTTTTATTAACTTATAATTATAATTATTATTAAAAAAAACCTAATATAAGATAATATAAGAAATATTTATAATTATAGCTAACTTATATAATTATTACTTTACTAACTAACTATAAAAGTAATTTTACTTATTATGAACTAAGAAAAACAAAGTAATTAATTATTATATAATAATAAACTATATATATAAACTTTTCTCTTTATAATTAATTATTTTAAGTAAAATAATATAGGTACTATTAATCTTAGTTATTACTACATAAGGGGATATATTATATAAACTAATTATCTTACTTATATAGATACTACTGACTAATACTACTTTCTATACTAATATTATACTAGATTTTAAAATAACCCTATATTTAACAATAAGGTTAGTCTAGATTTACCTAGATAGAAATAAAGTACTTTTAACTTTATAAATTACTCTTTAGAAGATCTTACTTTATAATATATAGATAATATCAATCTTAGTTATTATTACTTAAGAGAGTATATTATATAAACTAACTATCTTATTTATATAGATATTACTAATTAATAATACTATTTATATTAATATTATATAAGACTTTAAAATAATTTTATATTTAGTAATAAGGTTAAGGTATATTTATTTAATTAGATATAAGCTACTTTTAATTATATAAATTACTTTTTAAAAGACCTTACTTTATAATACCTATTTTATAAGTTAAATAGTTAGCTTGAAATAGCCTTAAGAATAAGACTTTAAAAAGAAAAGTTATTATAAAAAGTTAAGTTTAAATATTTAATAAGCTTTTAATAAAAGATTAACTTATATAAATATAGCTTTATAAATAAAGCTTATTAAATAAAGTTACTTAAAAGTTAGCTTAAATTCTCATAATATACTTATATCTATTATTTATTATATTATGATTTTTATTATTTACTTTTTTTAATTCATAACTCTTTATAATTAAAAGTACAAAGATATTTAAGAAAATATTCTTTTTACTATATTAAATTAATATATATATAGTAAATAAATACTATTAAGGTTACTTACGTAACTTCTTATAAGCTAATTTAATATTATTAGTATTTCTTTTTTAAGTTTACCATTATTTTAGAAATAAGTTAATAAATATATTAATTATTATAAATATTTAGCTTTATTTAACAACTATTCTTTGTAATTATTTTTTAATTAAATACTTTAATAGAAATATTACTTTCTCAGAAAACTTTATAAGTATATATAAGAGGTTTTTTATATTATAAAACTAATAATACTACTATAAATATTATAATAATTTTTATTTAATACTTATTAAATAGTTATAAAAGGCTTACTTATTATTAAATTAATTACTAAATAATAATGTCTCTTAGATCTATTAGAGATTTAATAAAAGCTCTAGAGATATTAGTTACTTTATTATTAGTAATACCTTAATACTTATAATTACTTACTATTACTTAGTCTAATCTTGTTAAATAAATAGTAAATCTTAAATAATTATAAAAGATATAAATTAAAAAAAGTAGATAATAAAGATTATAATACAATAAATAAATAATAGATATAGGTATCTTATAAGAATTTAAGCTAATTTCTAAGTAGCTTATATAATAAACCTTATTTATAGAGCTTAATTACTAGTTTAATCCTTTTTTAGAAGCTTATTAGATATTTAAACTTAACCTCTTATACTAACTAAAGTATTTATTAATAATACTAAAAGCTTTAAAAATTAAAATAAAATATTTTTAGATTTATTAAACTATATATTCTTTAATATATTCTATTTAAGAGTTATACTTATAAAATACTTTCTTTTATCTCTTATTACTATATAGTCTAGCTCTATAGTACCTTCTGTCTTATAACTATATAGATATAGTAAGCTTCTATTATATAAATATATTAGGATTAACTTACTATCCTCAACACTTCGCACATTTGACGTCTTGCGCTGTATAATGACCTCAAGGTCTTGGATACTGTTAAGAAGCTGCTGTACCTTTCCGTTATAGAACCTCTCAGCCGACTCAACGTCCTTCAATGAGCTTCCTGTCAGTACATTACACAAATAGTAAAACAGTTGCCCATCCATTGAGAGTAGAACGTACCTTTTCAACATAAAAACCGGTGCCAATGTCGACGATGACGTGTTTTGGATCAGATAGTTCCCCACGTACATAGAGGGAGTTGGTCAAGGGAACCAGAACCGAATTTTCGCCTGTCAAGTCATATAATGAGCATGCGGTCGCTACCACGACACCTAGGCCTAAAGGAAAGACGTGGGAATGGACAGACCATCATTTGCACCAGGACGCGACTTGACACAACGAAGACATTCTCTGAACTTGGCCTGGGCGCTGTGCAGCTGAGCGAAGGAGTTCGTCAAGTGCTCCAATTCCTCCTCTAGCTGCTTCTTGACCTGGCTGAGCTGCTGGACATCTAATGTCTCAAGATTGACTATTAATACTTGGTCAGCAATGAAATACGAACCTGGCGCTTGTTGATAACCACAACGTCTGGTGAATAGGATACTTGCTGCTCTCGGAACCCTGCGCGGCCATGTTGGCGAAATAGCTTCGGACCAAGATAGCACGATTTGGGTGGTAGATTGTGATCTTGTTTGGGTTGAGAGCGGGCGGTCCTGTTGCAAATGAATGGCGAGGTCAAGTGACAGCGGATGGCCTGCAGTCTAGGTAGGCATTGATTGATATATTGTTCCTTCCTGAGCTTCCATCCACTCGCCCTGAGCTCCGGTTTAATGTCGCTGCCGCCCACGTGACTACCCCACACCGCCCCAAGTTCTGTTCTCCCATCTCATCGCCTCATCTCTCAACTCACCACCACTCTTACTTACATTTGATCCACACACGTGAGATGTTGATAGAATTTTTCAAGTCCGATGTCCCAAGGCTTGGTTTTTCAAATGAGCTCTAGACTGTGATCTCAGTGCCGCTGGCCACCAGGGACTGAAACATGTAGCTTACACAGACCTCAAATGTGCAGCCTCATGACAGTGATAGCTTGTCAATGCACAAAGCGTCCATGTCTAGACCTGCTCGAGCAACTCAGATACACGCCGACGGAGATTCGCCAGCGGAACCGTTTCATTGACACCCAGTCTTCTGCACTGGACCTCACAGATGCCCCCTTCCTTCTTCCAAGCCTTGCCCAATACAATGAGAACCGGGTACCCTACCAGGTCTGCGTCTTTCAGCTTCCATGCCAGAGACACAGTTCGGTCGTCCAGCACCGCATCAATCGCGTCGAAGTCGCTAGAGGATGCAGTAATGCCATCGTAGACCTTGACTGCCTCCTCATCAAGACCTGTCGCGGAAATAATCACAGCCTCGTATGGAGCAATGACACGAGGCCACTGTAGACCCTTGCCATCTGCCAGATGTTCGACCACGGCACCAATTAGACGTGAAACGCCTATTCCATGGCAGCCCATCTGCATAAGCGTCGTGTTCTCTGATGTGCCGGATAGACCCTTATTCTCAGGAACCGAGACGACTGCCCCAAGTGGTTTCGAGTATCGGGTTCCTAGATGGAAAGTGTGTCCTACCTCCAGAGCCTCTTGGACCCGCAAGACACCACCATCACAGCCAGGGCACCCGTCGCCGGAGCGAACAGCGAGAAGATTGAGTAGCTGGCCTTTCCCGTTTTTCGTGATCGTGGTGGATTGTACTTCTGCATTTGCCACGCCTGATCCAGACAAGGGCCACACCCCATGCCCAGCCTGAAGTACTTCTTCAATGATGCTTGCCAGTCTGGAATCCACAAGGTTGATGATCCGTGGGCGGCTGGCAAGGGCCTTTTCGCCAGCGAGCGAAACTGCAATTGAACTCTGCCATAATGATGCAACGTCATCGATGCTTGCATCGAGGTCAGGGACGACGGACTTGATGGCTTGAATGCTGACATCGCCAGGCCCCACATCACTCAGTTTGGCACCCTCCTGGAGCTGCCCTGGATACCACGCATTCACCAACGTCAAGCGGTCTCTGCTAATACCTCGCCAAACCTTTGCGGGAGGGATTATAGGACCTTCTGTCCCCACCTTGCCATTCGAACACGGTCCCTGTTTGGCAGCTCTCGTCTCTGCAACCTCCGCGTTCACTGTATAGTCGCATGTGTCGCATGTGACCACGGTGTCTTCACCAACTGTGGTGGGGAGATGGTACTCATGGCTGAGGTCGCCCCCCATATCTCCAGAACTGGCCCTGGCTACCAGTACGGGCAGCTTCAAGGCGTTGAAGATACGAGCATAAGCTGACTGAACCTTGTTATACGTCTCCAAAGCCGCATCAGGGGAGGCATCGAATGTGTACAAGTCCTTCATGGTGAACTCCCGGGTTCTGAGAAGCCCATGTCGGGGGCGTAGTTCATCGCGAAATTTACGTGCTACATAGCCCTTGTAAGCTATCGAGATGCCTCCAGGGCGCACAGGGTCATACTGGCAACTTACTGATCTGGTAGAGGCGAAGAGGCAGTTCCTTGTACGACTTGACAGTCTTTGCCACCAGCGTAGTGATTTCCTCTTCGTGGGTGGGCGACAGCATGTATTTCGCTCCTTTGCGATCATCAAAGCCAAACAGCTTCACCGAGTGGTTAGGGCGAGTGGTGATACATGTGAATATGTGAACAAACCTCGGGCTCCAGCTGTGCGAGACGACCACTCTTTTGCCATAAGTCTTTGGAAGTGATGGTCGAAAGAGCGACTCTGGAGGCTCCTGTTGCGAACATCAGCAACTCGATCAAAACCACACATAGTCCTCGACAAACCCACCCAGATCCTGCATGTGACAGTCAATCACATGCTCCAGTTTGTTCTGGACGCGTCGGCCAAGAGGGAGGAGGTGGAAAATGCCAGAATGAGACTAGGCACTCGAATCAGCAGAGTTACGTGCCAAGATCATACCTTCTGCTATAAACCCACTTGTCTAAGAAATCCGGCTCGAATGAGCTTGTCCTGCGCATCTAGTGAGTAACGAGTTGTCCGTTAGTGATGAACAGCCATGCAGAGCTGTGTGATTACCTTCATCTTGCCCAGGCGTAATACCTCCGGTAGGGACCCAAATGGTAGACAGCCGGTTTCTTCTACACGCTACATGGTAGCTGCGAGCAAATACCTTGCGGTAGACGATTAGAAAACAAATTCTAGCATGGAAAATCAAGAAGGTGCGACTCACAACGTTATTTCCCACCCGTGATGAGTTGCAGCGGCAGAACATGGGGGGAGAGAGCAATGGTATACAAGTAAGTCCTCGTGTCCGAGAGAGAACCATGTTAGGCAACGGTACAGGCGCGCCTACTCGGTAGAACAGGAGTTGGGCGATCCTTTTCAACAGTGGCCGCGCAGAACGGCCAGACGGCGAAAATAAGGGTTAGATTAGACAGCGGCAGCGTAAGAGGGAGAGGGCTCAGAGCATTGGTGCAATATAGCCTGAGAGTAACAGCCTCTTTGAGGGATTGAAAACGGGCTCGCCTCAACACCAGCCAGCTTAAGATGCCCCCTTTTGTAAACGCCTGGGAGATATCGTTGTGGTGGCGCCAGAGGGCAGCGACTGCCTGAAGAGCAACAACGCGGTCTGATCCACCTGAGGGAGGTGTGATTTGGTGCAGCGTGTAAGAAGCCGGGCATAGAATGAGTTCAAGATGCTAATGGTAAAGGACGTTGTTCTGATTGTATTTGTACCCGTGCCCGCCCCCACTTTAATTGGAACTCGAGGACTCGTCACCCACTAAAGTGGGTGCTGAACACCCATACGTCCATAACACCCATATGTCCAAAAAAGTGATTAATTGAATCTATTCCCACCCTCAACCCCTCTTCAGCAAGCGACCACAGCCCTCATCATCAATGATATATAATGGCTGTAATTTCCCGTCAATTCTCATCTTCCGAGCCTTTTTTGCGGCCTCAAAAACCACCTTTTTCGTGGTTTGGCGGATCTTTTGCTCAAGGGACTGTATCACCTTCACAGCCTTCGCATACTCGTTTTCCTGCCTCTGCCTCACCATTTTCCTTCCATCTTTGACTTGGATAACCCCTCCTGTTTGTAGTTGTGTATTTCGTGCCTGACGACGAGCTCTGCGGACCTTTTCAGCTAAATTGGTCCTTGAGAGATCTCTCTTGACCTGGATCAATTCAGACCCTTGGGTTAGGGCCCCTCTGATGAATCGATCTAGATTGTGGTTGAATGGCGAGACCTCTCCAGTCAGCTCTTCGATTTGGTTGCTGATGATCTCTGATGCCTCAGAGAGCTTATTCGCCACTCTTCTGAGTTTCCTGATGGTTGTAGGAGTACTGAAGGAGGAGGACGACGATCCTGTGTTGGGTGGTGTGGTCACTGTAGGAGGGGTGCCATCTCGGATTGCGATCTTCTCCAGCACCACTTGTGGGTTGAATGGGTTTATCCCAGTCTTCTTAAAAGCTGATATAATAGTAGATTGCTTGAAGGTTTGTTTACGAATGGACTGAATAAAACTGAGGAACTCCAGCTTGGTGATGTTGGTACAGCCTTCCCGGACTATGGTGTCAACTGCAAGGCTGTGGTAGTGCTTGAGAGGCTGAAACACTACCACATCCAGTGGCTGAAGGAGATGGGTTGAATGAGGAGGGAGGCCAAAAGGAAGGATCTCATGATCCTCACAATACTGTAGGAACTCAACAGTGTGATGAGAGCCATATCCATCAATCAGAAGGAGCCTCTTGTGGCCCTGGGTCCGGTTCTTTGAGTGTATATCGAAGTGCTTGATCCAATCGAGGGACATCTGGTCATTCGAATAACCAGTTGGCGATACTCCAATTACTGTATCCGCCTCCAAGTCCTTGATGCCATACCATCTGCTCATATGAACAGAGCCACTAAGGATCAAGAACGCAGGGATATAATCACCTGCTGCGGATATGGCCTCAATCGCAGTTGCTGACTCTCTGTTGGTTGGGATGGCGAAGTAATGGGCCCTCTTGCGTTTGGTGATGACCATCTTATCCTTCCCAACTCCTATTTGGAAGCCAGTCTCGTCCATGTTCCAGATATCAGAGGGTTGTATACCATATACCTTAATGGTCTCTTGGAGCATCAGAAACCAACTGTTGATAACCTCTATATCCTCAGACTTCTTCCGTTCCATATCAAGGGTCTTCTCTTTGGCGTAGAAGTACCCATGCCTCTTGATGAATCGACTGGCCCACATAGGGTTGACAGTTGGAGGAGGCATCTGATGATCTTCATGGGACTTAGCCAAGAGGTAATTGGCAGCATCCACAAGAAGCTCTCGCCGTAGGGCAAGATTCATATGATCCATTCGATCAATATAGTGACAAAGAGCCTTCTCCTGGTCCCAGGTAAGCTTTCTACCGTGGACTGGGCGGTCCTTAAGAGATGGTGTTCCTGAAAGCCTCCGATACAGCTTCTTACGTGGTATCTGGTATTTCTCAGCCACGGCAGTAAGCTTTAAGTTCGGGTTTTCACGAATCGATAGAATGGCCTCCTGGATACGCTCCTCTTCAGTTTGATTGAATTTGGTCATTGTGGTGGCTTGGATCGAAGGTGGTGATGTTGATGTTGAGCTTGAGGGATTTTTTGGACATATGGGTGTTATGGACGTATGGGTGTTCAGCACCCACTTTAGTGGGTGACGAGTCCTCGAGTTCCAATTAAAGTGGGGGCGGGCACGGGTACGAAGTGATATATAGCGGCCATTTGCTCTGCCTTGCGGAATCATTCGGCTATATCGGGCCGAAATATCGTCGTCTACACTACTTATGACGGTATATGAGGAAGAAGTCGTTCACACAAGGGGCTATCGAGGGATCAGTGTTGACATCCTTTTCCCTGTTTGGCATATTCCCAGACCACTCTTCGACTATACCGCATCAATATCTGGCCTCTCTAGCAACCTCTCAGCAGCTCTGCAGGCCTCCTTGACCGTCCTGGTCTCCCTCTTATTGCCAACCAAATCCGTGACTCGCACCTTTTTGCGCAAGAAATAAACCAGGCTTCTTGCGAGGGCTGGGGCCAAGCCGCTGCCTAAAGGCAGGCTGAGGGCCTGCTCCAAGCTCCTATTTTTCACTCGGCTGCACTCTTGGAGCACCGTGATGAGCATTACCTCGACAAACAAACTCGTCGTCTCCCTGACATACGCCAAGTTGAGAGGCCTGAGGATCCCGAGCCCGATAGAGCCATCGGCAACCAGACTTCCCACCATCTTGGCAGTGTTGATGAGCCGCCGATCATCTGCTGCCTCCTCGTCCTCTTCCTCTGGTTCCTCTCCAAACAAGGGCTCGCCAAGTCTGCGGAACAACGTCCACAGCGTGTCCTGGAACGCGTGCTTGATCCTCGAGTCGCTGCAAAATTTCCTTGCCACAAGTGTGTAATAGGGATTGTAGTGCTGTTGTGCCCCCGAACACTGAAGCAGCACATTGGGAATCTCGCGTCTGTTGTATTTGTTGAGCCGCAGTTTGAGGATTCGCATGTACGCGTCCCGATAGTCGGCTGCTGCCACCAGGGCTATGAAAATGGCCCTTCGTACATCCGTATTCATGCCCTGCTCTCGAGCAAGCTGAGCGTAGTCAGGTGTGGCCAGTTCACCAGCATCCGTAACGGACACATCGGCATCACCATCGTTGCCGCTGAAGGACCCCCGTCTCGCTGCCACCTCAACTTCGCCGTTTCGACTCGCGTCTTGCGCACTCTGACCCGCCCAGCTAGCACCAACCAGCCACCACTTGCCAGTTCTATCAGCGTTCTCGATGTCCTTGAGTCCAATTCGCAGAGGCTCCGTAGCTTTGAGCTTTAGCGTGTCGAGGGACCCTAACACCTTCCTCATGCGAGTCACATGCTCGTTAAGAATGACCAAATCCTGTGCGCCAGCCTTGATCTTGTTGTTCTTTAGGTCGCTGATGGTTTCGATCATAAACTTTGTGCGAACCGTCAAGTTACTCTCCCCAATCTTGGCCACGGCTGGGCGAATCAGGCTGACAATGTCCTTGAGGGCCAGGGGGTCGTCCTTGCGTAGCTGGGGGCCTGCCACACGCACGATTCGCAATAGAAGCTCGGCGTTCAGCTCCGAGAGGTCGCCGAGAAGAACCCGCACAAAGTCGAACATGAGATTGCTGCCGATGACGCGGAAGATGTACATTTCCGCTAGCACAGTGAGCAAGTTGGATGTTTCTTTGGTTGGTATCCGTTGCTCGGCCGCCATTGCAATCGCCTTCTCCCTCTCAGCCTGAAACCGCTCCACGGACGTAGTGAGGAAGTGTGCTGCAAAGTCAACACCGATCACCTTATAAAGGGCAGCAACGAAGCCGGCGGACAGCACCAGCAATGTGTCGGGCTTGCTTGTGGGGTCGCAGATCTGAGCCATCAGAAGACTGGTGAGGATGTTGTTGATATGACCCCTCGGATGGTTCTGATATATTCTTTCAATCTCGCCAACAATTGAGGCTAGGTTGGCCTCGGTTACCCTGTTGACAGGGCCTTGTAATCGCCTACGGATTTGAGCCTCCACGTCTGCATCGCTGCTAGACTTTGCACGCAATGATGGAGGAATGTACTTTGGCAACTGGATGCCGGCTGCGACCGGAGGTAGATAGGGATTCTCCCTGACGCGTCTGGTGTCCTGCACGATCCCCTCCTCTTCCTCTTCTTCTGAACTGAAGCCTTCGAAGGAACTTCGGTCACCTGAATCGTACGGGTCTTCAGAGACCATGTCGTCATCGTTCGAGCCCCCGCTGCTGCCTTCGTCTTCATCGCGAGTAAAATCGAGTTCGTCGCTAAAGTCTTCCCCATAGTCCCCGTCGTTTTCTGGAGTGCGGCGAGCTTTCGCAAGTGTTCCACTTGCTTTTTGACGCTTTTGCGCCAGCCACTCTTCGGCCTCGCTCGTCACCTTGCCATCCACGTCATCCAAGTCATCATTGAGATCGCCTAGCAAATCTTCCAGACCATCATCTTTGAAAGATTTGGGCAACGACTTGCGACCCTTTTTTATCCCCAGCCTGCGCTCGAGCAGCTCAATTTCGGCATCATCCTTAGCCAGCTTCTCTTGAACTCCATGGGATGGGTATTTTGCCGCCGGGGGCTGCTCTGATTCATCGCTGTCGTTTGCCTCGCCTGGGTCTTCTCGCTTGCGCTTTTTATGGGAGAGTTGTTGGGGATTTTGCTGCGCAGGAATCTTCTCTTCATTGTTAGATGAGTCCTCGTCGACGTCCTCCTTTTGACCTCTTCCGACACGATGCTGGATTCGTTTGGAGGGACCCCCCCGTGCTATGATCTGCCGCTGCTTCTTCGACTGCCTCTCAGCTCTCCGCCGGTCCTTTCTGTTCTGTCCCTGGCTCTTCCATCGTCCGTTGGATCGCAAGGCGCCAGTTTGTTCCGATGCGCCAATCTCTTTCAAGAGTTGCAAGGGTACGGCAAGTGGCTTCGGGGCCATCGCGGTCGTTATGTCTGCGATTCGGGGCAGAGGGTTGTTTATCAGAGTGAAGCGACGATAGTGCCAGGATTTGGAAAAGCACTAGACCACTAAGTGGTTTGAAGCTTGGTAAGGTGTAAACGATTTAGTATTGTTTAGATCAGAAGGTCTCTATCAGCATCGCAGGAAACTTTTTAAGTGGGCCCACGGGGTTTTAATGGACTATGGCGGGGCATCAGCATCTAAAGAGGGGCACCTGGATAACCCATCGCTCCAACCATTTTGCACCAAAAATAGCTTATTGACAGAATACATACTCTCTGCCAGCAATCAGAACGAGCCAAGGTACTATAGTTAACAATATTAGTTATGAGATAAAATGGGGTTCTTTCTGGCGGAGGTGGTGGTTGGGGGGTCCAAAATCTCATAAGCACATGTTTTCTATATAAGGATTCGTTTGAATTCGGTAGTCGGGTGTATCTTGGCACGTATCTGTACCTGCTGTGGGGCCGAACCGTTCAAATTGGAATGACCCGAATCGCACAGCCTTCCGGACCTTGATCGTGTCTCCTTGCTTGGAGGCTCTTTTATAGGACAGCACCCCGCATAGAGAGCAATCCCCTACAACCGCAGGCATTCGGACCACGATTGACTACATCAGCTCTTTTGATCATGCAAGGTCATCTGAGCCACGACGAAGTAAGAGTTCATATCACAGCTCGTCTTTTCCATTGCTTCCGTCGCGTATGTGGCTTGTGTTTTCTCTATACCGCCTGGCTAATTCGCGTTCTGTATAGTTTTTTGGCAAGTTGGTGGACCTCTTCGAGCAGCGCAAAGGGAATGGCCATGGATCGGTATTCCTCGTCCAGAAGCGATGTATGAGCATCGCAATTACCACCTCCGCAATGCTGTCGGGTTGCTGACGTTTCCACCAAGTATCGTACGAACAAGGCCAACCCTCGCCAACGGCCGACGAACCTTTCCCAGATCTCCATCCAGCGAAACCGTTGCCTGTTATCGTCCGTGCGACCAATGGCAAGTCAAAGAAACACAGAGATGCCAAGGTCAAGCTATCAACAGTGGTTGAGCCGGATGATATGGAGGCATTCTATGCTCGATACGCCGACATCTGCAAATCGGGCATGGCGGCGCTGAAGCCGAGGGACCGGAGCAAGAAGAAGGCCAAGGCCAGGAAGAAAAAGGGAGGGGCTATGCCGGCACCCGTTGTTTCATGATGTTCAATTCACTTTGGGCAACGTCGTTTTCACCAGGGAGCCATCATACTGCGACTGCGCATGGCGATACCGATCAGGTTTATTGTCGAGCTGCTGCCTCGAAGCTGGACGGGCCAGAAAGATGTGGGTCTTGTAACCAACGTGCCTGACAATGGGTATGTCTGACTGGAGGTGGTTGGAATGCAAGCCCTACTATGGCGGTTTGTTGATCCGAGAGCGTGTGCTGTTGCGTTCGAAGCCTGTTCGGCATTAGATGATGAACGTCGACGAGCGGCTAGATGCTGCAGATGAATGGAAACTTGATAGGCAGCTACAGCGCTAGGTTACAAGTCTGGGCATGCACTTAGGAGGATGTATTGTATCCACGTGACCTTGTGCCTTGACGTCTAAGTCTTTGTCTTCCACGTTTCATGGTCAATATTAAACCGGCTGTCATGCATCTAACTATATCCCTCGTCTACTCCCCTCCGGAATTGTTCAATCATGCCCAAAATGCAGTGATCTATGGTTTATGCCATCGGCGTCAAGCTCTGAGAGCCTCTCTGACTTGTGCACACGCTTCGCACTCGGACCACCTGGGTTTCTTTGGGTTGCCAACGTACATGCACAGACTGTTTGGGCATATGGAAGCTGGATCACTGCTCTCGCAGCTCGATAACTTCCTGTGCCTCCGCCACCTCGTCCCGCACCCGGCACAACTATAATGATGGAGCTCGCACATTGACTACAAAGTAAACAACGGTAGGCCGATGAGCGACACACTGTGATAACCGTCACTGCTGTCGTGAGGGGGAGGGGGGCAGATCTTGGGTTGGAAATCTCAGGAAGTAATGCAAAAGAAGAAGATCGAAGGTAGAAGGGACTGCCCCCAACAATATAACAACATTTATATGGGCTATGTAAGGAATGGCTGACTCTCTGGTAGATACTGACGGTAGGACTGTGACAGTGTGTATGGTATATAGCGAGTTTGTATGGTATCTGGGGCAGTCGTCCATGACCGTGACCAAGATGAGGACTTGTGAGGGCTTGGTCAGAATTCGAAAATCAGGACGTTACGCAGTTGCAAGTGATCGCTGGCTACAGTACCGAAGCCTGGAGGTCCGCTATGTGACTAGGCAGTCGCGTTACCCCCTCACAGAGCCCACAACGTTGAGGCTCATCTCGCCCATCATCGTCACTGCAAGCGATCTGTTTCGTTTGTTAACTTGCCAAACCCCGCCACCCACCTGACAGCGATAAACGATCCGGGTCACACGAGCCCACGGCATTTGACAAAACCATATGAGACGGCTGCATCATACTGACCCGTAACAACGCCTGGTCGCTCTTTACGACCCAGACATGTCGATGCGTTTCAACTGTGCAACTTGGGGACATGTCGCCTACTCGTCGCACTTCTCCCCCGTCACCACGTCGCGGTTTTCCAGCCCAAATCATCATACCCGGAAACCACCGTCGCGCACAAAACTCAGATGCTATTTCGAAATACAATTCAGGTAGAGGCTCTGAGTCACTTCCCGCCTGAACCTTGCCAAAAAAAAATTTAAGACACGCGTCCTTATCAAATGATAACTTTTGTGTGAAGGTTCACATCGAACCCCAAGACGAAGGCTGTGCCGAGAGTACTTGCCTGCAATGACTGTGCTACCAGGGCTACCGGGTCCGCAACGACCATCCTAACTGACAACGTTACATGATTAAAAAGGTCGTCTCGAAGCTGGTCGACGAGTTCGTGTTGAGGATGCTCTTGATTCAGTCCCTCCCGCCTCGAAAACCCGAAACGCAAGTTGTAGAAGTTTTGCCATGATGAAAGCGAAAGACGATTGCGAGAAAAAGCAAGAGAAGGAAGAAAAAAAAAAAGGAGTGTAGACTGTCTGTCATATGGGCCAAGTGCGGGAACGACTGCATTCAGATGAAAGTCGGTCGGCCCATCGCGAGGGGGGGGGGGAGGGGCTTTGCGTTGGCTGCATATAGCAGATAACGCGAGCGCTGCGCAGTCCGTTGATGGCAACAACTGCCTAGGTCCGCTTGTGTGCTCAAATCTGCCCTCACATAATCTGATCTTGTGTTAAACCCGCATGGGCGTCCGTCTCCATGATGTCACCACCACCTGCAGCGTTCAGGTATCTGACAAAGCTGAGACCCAAGGGTCGGCCACCGTATTGGTAACCCTGAAACTTGGCGATCGCCGTCTCAGCGGTCTCCGCAGAATCAAAGCGAACCACGCCCGTTCCGCGCGATCTACCGCTAGGCTCATATTGAATCTCTGCCTGCTCAACCTTGCCGATAGTCGTGAAGAGTTCCACGAGATCCTCGTTGCTGGTAGACCAGGGAAGCTGGAAGGGATTAGCGTTTGGCTACAGCCCAGCGAGCAGATAACTCACATTTCGCACGTAGATAGTCTCGCTTCGGTCGGTTCCAGCGGTGGCATAGTCGGTGAAGGGGTTAGGGGGGACCGATGGCGTGCTACTAGCATCGAAGCCACCGGGGGCACCAGGGCCACCAATACCAACAACACCAGGGCCACCACCGAAGCCTCCTCGACCATAACCACCGCCACCAAAGCCTCCACGACCACCGCCGAAGCCGCCGCGACCGTAACCACCTCCAAAGCCGCCTCGCATGCCACCGCCGCCAAAGCCGCCGCGACCGCCAAAACCCATAGGGCCTCCAGCGCCGGCGAATCTGTCTTCGCGGACTTCAAGCAAGCGGCCCTGCCAGTCGTATCCATTGAATTGCTGAATCGCGTTGCGAGCATCATCGGGATTCTCAAAAACGACAATTCCGGATCCCTTTGGGCGACCATCCGGTCCTAGGTGAACGTCGGCGCGGATCACGACTCCGTTTCGAGCTAAGCAGTAAAGTTAATCAACAAGCATTCTTCATAGGGTTCGGAGGTTGACAGCCGGCGGTGGTATTTGCAAGAGGTGGGTATTGACTTACCAGCCTGTCTGAACAGATCCTTGAGGTCTTGCCAGCCTACAGTGTATGGAAGCTATTAAAAAGATCAGTCAGTGCTGGCCGGCGTTCCAACCGTCGTAGGGACGAAGGGATCACAAACGTTGGCCACGTAAATCTGACGGCTGCCGCCGCCCGGGTTAAAGCTGCCGCCGCCGCCGCCGCCAGCAGCGAAACCACCCGGGTTCAGACCACCGCCACCGAAACCGCCGCGGTTGGCCGTAGCACCGATGAATCGGGGTTCAGCTTCGCGGTCCTGGGGATAGCAGTTAGCTAGTACCCGCCACGGTTGACGGATTTTAGTTCGTTGTAACGTACTTCTCGGACATAAACGAGGCGGCCCATGAGGTTCTGGTTGCTGAGCGTAGCCACAGCGTTCTGGGCTTGATCCCGTGTCGCATATTCCACAATTCTAGAATATCTTTTGTTAGTACCACGCCTGAGTAGTCTAATGATGGAACGCAGACTTACCCGCATCCCTACATAGACCCATGGACACACGTCCCAACCCGTCAATCCAACGATTCCATCAATAGCCAGAGGGAAGAGTCCACAAAAGAAAAACCAGCCATAGACTACGTGTAGAAGCCCACCTTCGACATTCCATTTGGAAGTAGTAACACGTCGGCAAAGAGAACCTCTCCGGCTAGAGTAAATAGCACGCGGTCAGTCTTCGTGTCGCAGCACCAAGCCACCGAGTACGACGATGCACTCACCCTGTCGCATGAAGTCCTTGAGATGGTGCCATTTCACGTCGTATGAGAGGTTGCCGACATAGACGCGGCGATCTTGCTGAGACGTTTCCCTAATGTTGCTCATCATTTGCTCGCGAGCGGCAGCGCGCTCCTCGTACGACCGATGCGGCTGTGCTCCTCCGTACCCAGTGCTAGATCCTCCAGATGGAGCTCCTGTTCCGGTCATGGGGGAACGGTCTCTCCTTCCGCGGTACTCGTCTCTACTGCGGGAACGGCTTCGAGGAGAAAAGGAGCGGCGTCTTGAAGCGCGGTTGGGACTACGTGAACGCCCACGTCGAGGGGACCGAGATCTCTCCCGCTGGCGTAAGTTAGCAGAGAACACCGCCATTAGCTGTTGGATCAAGAAGCCGCAGGAAAAAGTCTTTTGTGGCGTGGTGCCAGGTGTTTGTCACTTGACGTTGGAAAGCGATTGTTGGACTCAGAGATTGACCAGGAGAGATAGGGCCTGGTGATGGGGGAAAGCAACTCTGGAGGAAGGAAGTTAGGAGACGGTGTTGTGTATGAAGAAGGTGCGGCTCGGAAGGCCGATAAACCAAGATAGAAGAAGGTGCTGTCACCACAGCCCTTCCCCCAATTGACAGAAGAAAACGAAGAGAATCAGCTCGCTGTGCTGTTGTCACAGCAAATGAGCCAGGAAAGCGCAACGACAGTGAAGACATCTAGCCATGCCGCCGGCTCTGGGGCAGCGCGGCGCAACGCAAAGGAATGGTAAAAGTAAAAACTGCTAGGCCACAAGCACCGGCGCAAGTGCGGATGCGAAAGGATTCCAGCCGGGGAAGAGTCAGATGCGAGAGGATAGCGACGCAGATGGGCTACTTTGAGTCCGGAGAACGAAAGGAATCGGGGTCGTCTTACACTTCCAGGTCGATAGGTGTCGCCGGAGTCAGCTACAATGAGGTCAAGTTAGTCTCGAGGTTGGGAAGACAGGAATTGCTCGAAGTGTTTGCGAGAGAGAAAAAAAAAAAGGACACGAAAGGGTTAAACAGGGAGACGCAGGAAGGAGGAGGGTACCAGTAATGATATTTGGATAACTGAAAGGTGGGCAATAGCAACCTAAGAGAAGGACGAGGGGGTACGAGGCCAATTGGCGGAGAAGGAGCGGAAGGGCATGCAGCTAAGGTACTGTACCTTAGGTAGGCAAGGTAGGTGCGGGCGGTACTCTGTAGAGGAGGGGTGGGAAAGTACGAAGAGGGGGAGGAGGGGGTAAGAAAGGTAGGGAGGGGTGGGTATGAAGCCGGTACAAGGGGCTATTTGAGGCGTGGTGTAGCTGCTCACGCGTGTAGTGTATGTATATGCGTGTATGGCTATGGCCCGAATGGTTGGATCAATGGGAGAGTGAGTGAATGAAGGAGTGGATGGTTGGATGATGGGGTGTGATGAATGGGGGTTGAATGGTTGGGCGGATGGAGGGATGTTGGCATCTGTCCCAACTCAGGTAGTGTACCCAGATGTGCATGTACATATATGTAAAGCCGGGCGATGCCGCGTCTGGCCAGGGCAGCGGCAGGAGAACGAGGACAAGCAGGGTAATAAGGTGATGGGGAGGGGAAGCTGCTTGGGAAGGACGCTGATCGGAGATTCCGCATGAATGCTCATTAGAGCCTCGCCGTCCTATCCAAATGACTGCTTCACTTTAACCTGCCGGACTGAGAGGTCTTAAGAAGAAGGGTAAGGTGCTCTGGACACTCAAGCATAGCTGCGGCTTCAGCGTCGCCGGAGCAGGGTCATGGAAAGAAAGAAGGGGGATGGTGTTTCAGTGTGAATATGTACGTCGTACGGGGACGAACCATACAGTGACGAGGGACCGGCAAGCAAGTACACTGAAGAAGGCAAGGGAAGTGGGAGGTAGGGCAAGAAAGGTTATGCGTGAGGTTACGGTGCTGGGCGGGATGCTCTGGATGGCAACAGCACCGACAACGACAAGAAATGCGAAGGCAAAGCCGAAGCTGGTGCAGCAGAAGCAGTATTTGAAGTCGAAAAAGGTCAAAGCCGGACGCGCGAGCAGGACGGGAAGACCATCTGGGGGGGATGAGGCGAGCTGCGATGGAGATGGAGAACAGAGAGACTCACCCATGGTAATTGACGACTCAGGTAATCTGAGAGGAAACGGTGGAAAACGGCTTGGCTCGCAGCTCAGAATATGCGGTGCGGCGGCGTGATGCACTGGTAGTGGTTGCGTGTAGCTGCTGGTGCTGCTGTGCTGTGCTGTGCTGTGCTGTGCTGTGATGTGATGCGATACGATACGATGCGAAGTGATGTGACGCGCGCGCGTTGCTGTCGAGATACCTGAGGTCAGGTAGGGCAGAATGGACAGCGTGTACGTGTGGTGTGTAGTGGCTGATGGGTGAGGTAAGTACGCGCGAGGCACAAGGCAAAAAGATAAAATAAAAAAAAAGATCGGGTCGGGTGGGTAGCAGGCGCGGCCTCACAAAACAAAGCAGGCAGCAGACAGGCGTCGACAGGTGCGAAGAGATGGTAGAGAGAGGGAGAGAGAGTGTGTGTGTGGTCAATTGGACATGTGTGGGCGGTAGCGCAACGAAACGGACGAGGGAGACAACGCGAATTGGGCCGGAACAACTTGAACGACGCGACTTGAATCAGGTACACACTACAGCTGATGTAGGCGCGGTGGGGGTTCGCACCCACTCTTCAGGGACGGGTTGAGAAGAGCAGGTAGGAGGTACCTTTAGGGACACAAGGAAAGATAAGTTTGACAGTCACATACTGGTGTACAGCCGCGATCGGTGACGGAGAGTAAACGAGAGGTGTCGCTGGAGCTGGGTATTACGTTAACCGATTTAGGCAAAGTAAGGTGGAAGGCAAGGCGAGAGGAGTCGATATCTACCAAGGATGTTGCAATGTGAGGTGTTCCCCGACCACTTACCTCGAGCTGAGTGAGAGTGATGCTCTGGTTTGGATGCAGATGAGTTGTCCGATTCCTGCAAGAGGAAGAAACGAGGCTAGGCGAGGCTTAGGCAGAATCAAAGATGCCACAAACCAGCAAAGACCGCCAATGAACAAGCTTGGAAAATGGCGCCAGGCATTCGAGACATATCAGGCATCAAACAGCAGCGGTCCCCTCCACCTCCGTTTTGTCAACGGTTGGAATCACGCCCGTGGCTCCAGGTAATACCCGTGCCCGCCCCCACTTTAATTGGAACTCGAGGACTCGTCACCCACTAAAGTGGGTGCTGAACACCCATACGTCCATAACACCCATATGTCCAAAAAAGTGATTAATTGAATCTATTCCCACCCTCAACCCCTCTTCAGCAAGCGACCACAGCCCTCATCATCAATGATATATAATGGCTGTAATTTCCCGTCAATTCTCATCTTCCGAGCCTTTTTTGCGGCCTCAAAAACCACCTTTTTCGTGGTTTGGCGGATCTTTTGCTCAAGGGACTGTATCACCTTCACAGCCTTCGCATACTCGTTTTCCTGCCTCTGCCTCACCATTTTCCTTCCATCTTTGACTTGGATAACCCCTCCTGTTTGTAGTTGTGTATTTCGTGCCTGACGACGAGCTCTGCGGACCTTTTCAGCTAAATTGGTCCTTGAGAGATCTCTCTTGACCTGGATCAATTCAGACCCTTGGGTTAGGGCCCCTCTGATGAATCGATCTAGATTGTGGTTGAATGGCGAGACCTCTCCAGTCAGCTCTTCGATTTGGTTGCTGATGATCTCTGATGCCTCAGAGAGCTTATTCGCCACTCTTCTGAGTTTCCTGATGGTTGTAGGAGTACTGAAGGAGGAGACGACGATCCTGTGTTGGGTGGTGTGGTCACTGTAGGAGGGGTGCCATCTCGGATTGCGATCTTCTCCAGCACCACTTGTGGGTTGAATGGGTTTATCCCAGTCTTCTTAAAAGCTGATATAATAGTAGATTGCTTGAAGGTTTGTTTACGAATGGACTGAATAAAACTGAGGAACTCCAGCTTGGTGATGTTGGTACAGCCTTCCCGGACTATGGTGTCAACTGCAAGGCTGTGGTAGTGCTTGAGAGGCTGAAACACTACCACATCCAGTGGCTGAAGGAGATGGGTTGAATGAGGAGGGAGGCCAAAAGGAAGGATCTCATGATCCTCACAATACTGTAGGAACTCAACAGTGTGATGAGAGCCATATCCATCAATCAGAAGGAGCCTCTTGTGGCCCTGGGTCCGGTTCTTTGAGTGTATATCGAAGTGCTTGATCCAATCGAGGGACATCTGGTCATTCGAATAACCAGTTGGCGATACTCCAATTACTGTATCCGCCTCCAAGTCCTTGATGCCATACCATCTGCTCATATGAACAGAGCCACTAAGGATCAAGAACGCAGGGATATAATCACCTGCTGCGGATATGGCCTCAATCGCAGTTGCTGACTCTCTGTTGGTTGGGATGGCGAAGTAATGGGCCCTCTTGCGTTTGGTGATGACCATCTTATCCTTCCCAACTCCTATTTGGAAGCCAGTCTCGTCCATGTTCCAGATATCAGAGGGTTGTATACCATATACCTTAATGGTCTCTTGGAGCATCAGAAACCAACTGTTGATAACCTCTATATCCTCAGACTTCTTCCGTTCCATATCAAGGGTCTTCTCTTTGGCGTAGAAGTACCCATGCCTCTTGATGAATCGACTGGCCCACATAGGGTTGACAGTTGGAGGAGGCATCTGATGATCTTCATGGGACTTAGCCAAGAGGTAATTGGCAGCATCCACAAGAAGCTCTCGCCGTAGGGCAAGATTCATATGATCCATTCGATCAATATAGTGACAAAGAGCCTTCTCCTGGTCCCAGGTAAGCTTTCTACCGTGGACTGGGCGGTCCTTAAGAGATGGTGTTCCTGAAAGCCTCCGATACAGCTTCTTACGTGGTATCTGGTATTTCTCAGCCACGGCAGTAAGCTTTAAGTTCGGGTTTTCACGAATCGATAGAATGGCCTCCTGAATACGCTCCTCTTCAGTTTGATTGAATTTGGTCATTGTGGTGGCTTGGATCGAAGGTGGTGATGTTGATGTTGAGCTTGAGGGATTTTTTGGACATATGGGTGTTATGGACGTATGGGTGTTCAGCACCCACTTTAGTGGGTGACGAGTCCTCGAGTTCCAATTAAAGTGGGGGCGGGCACGGGTAGTGCCGGCTTCCTCAGCAAATATCATAATGCTTCCTCCTAATTGTTAATGGCGATTGGCTACAGAGATTCTCAAGTGGATCCAAGCTGCAGGAAATGAGAAGAGGCACAGCGGGTGAGCGGAGCCCAACAGGCCACTGGCAACGAATTAAAATGTCACCCAGTGTTGCATTTAGTCTCTTTCTCTCTCCCTGCCTGTTGCCTACAAAGTCTGACGTATATTGTGTGCTGAATCAATCATCAGGTATCGTCAACGTGCAGCCTATCCATAATGGGACTCCGCAGGCATGTACTGACATCGCCTCGCTTAGCATCTGATCACCTTCTTCGTCCGTTTGAAGAGCCGTCACACAGGATTATGACCCAAACGACGTTGGGTATGGTATTATACGTGATACATGTATGGCTATGCATCAGTGCAGGACGCTGTTACAGTCACCTATGGTCATTACTACGTGAACTCTAGGTTTCAAGGAGCTGGGGAAGTGTACGAGGCGATAGGTAGGTCACTTCAAATTTGGGCGCAGGTACGACACGTGCGTCCCGGGCCTTACTGTGTACAGCAAAATCAGGAGGAATTCACAGGTAATTGTCACAGCAAGATAACTGAATGAAGTGATGTTTCGTCCCTAATTATCCACCTACTACAACAAATTATATGCATTTGCGTGTGGGCCTGGATCGATACCCGACGCCAGCGGCCAACATCATGAAGACAAAACACTAACATCATGCTGTGGTATTTAGGCTACGTCTCAGCCTCCCGCTCTCTCATTCGTCTATAAGGTGAAATAACTGGTGGTACAAAAGTTCTCCTCGGCCATGGCAACGCTGACTAACGCACCATGGCGTATGTTAGGCAGCTCCTCCTACAGAAGCATCCGTCTGGGGTCCTCGATGTACTCTTTAACCTTGACCAAGAACTGAACAGCCTCCCTTCCATCGAGAAGGCGGTGGTCGTACGTGAGGGCCAAGTACATCATGGGACGGATCTCGATCTTGCCGTTGACTGCTACGGGGCGCTCTTTAACGGCGTGTAGTCCAAGCACAGCAGTCTGTGGAAGGTTGATGATGGGAGTTCCCATGAGGGAACCAAAGACACCACCATTGCTGATGGTGAAGGTGCCGCCAGCCATATCCTCGATGGTAAGTTTGTTGTCGCGTGCCTGTTGTTGAATTATTGTTAGTTCGGTATCTTGGTTCAAGGATATAAACAGGAACTCACTTTCTTGCCCATGTCGGCAATGGCCTTCTCAATACCCAGCATGTCCAGGGACTCGGTGTTGCGAACAACAGGCGTAACAAGACCTTTCTCAGTGGCCACAGCCACGCTGATATCAACGTAATCGCGGTACACAATAGTGTCGCCGCCATTGGGCCCCTCGATAGATGCGTTCACAGCGGGAATGTCCCGCATAGCCAACACACAGGCGCGAGAGAAGGCGCTCATGAATCCGAGCTTGACGCCCGTCTTCTTAAGCACTTCATCGCGGTAGAGCTTTCGAAACTCGATGAGAGAAGACATGTCAACCTCGTTAAATGTGGTGAGGGATGCAGCAGTGTTCTGCGATTGCTTGAGTCGTTCGGCGATTCGTAGACGCATGCGGTTCATTTTCACCTAGAAACACAAATCAATTACGCGGTTCGTAATGGCGAGGCATGAGAACTGTCATAAAAGAAACATACGCGACGCTCTTCACGGCTGCCAAAGGCTGGTGCGGCGGTTGCTGCTGTCTCCTTGGAAACGGGGGCAGCCTTGGACGTTTCCGTGGATGGGGGAGTCGGCTTGCTGGTAGATGCTTTTTTTTGAGGCTCATCCTGCCTGGGCTCGGGTTTCGACTCCGTCTTGGATGGCTCTGGCTTGGACTCGGACTCAGACTTGGGCTTCTCTACGGCCTCCTTCTTGTCGCCAGAGTCCTTGTTCTCGCTGGACTTCTCACTCCCAAGCTCCATCTTGATAATGTCTTGGCCGACAGTGACGGTGTCCTCCTCGTTAACCAGGAACTCCTTAATGGTACCAGCCTCGGGGGCGTTGACAGCGACATCGATCTAGAGAAAAGGGGTCAGCAAATGCTTCACGGTAGCTGCCGTTGCACGATCGGGTAAAGATACCTTGTCAGTCTCGATAGTGGCGATTTCCTCATCCTGTTCGACAAAGTCGCCAACCTGCTTGGTCCACTGCTTCAAGGTACCCTCGGATATGGACTCGGCCATTTGCGGCACCTTAACTATCTTGTCGGCATAGTTACGGACGTGCTGCATCATCTGTGGCAGCTGCAGCGGAAGCTGGCGGGGCTGATACCGGCGGCGCAGTGGCACCGAGCGCGCGGTCGCGACAAGTCTTCTCGAGAGCATCGTGGAGGAGGTTGAGCAATTATGCGAGTACGGGAGCGAGGAGAGGTCGAGACGAGAATGAAAACAAATGGCCTGCTATATAACCAGGGGCGGGGCGCGGGTGTAGCTTTTGGGGGTTTGGCAGCGAATTTTTACCGCAACGGAACCGCTGTTTACACCAGTTAGAAAACCGAGTGAGCAATTTTTTAGTGAACGTTGGCAAAGCTGCGACCTTTCGACCCCCGTCACAAGACCAATTCCTGGGTTAAAGTCGAGCGCGTCCTGTCACACCAGCCTAAGGCAGGGATGTATATTACGTAATGGCCACACAGTTAGCCACACCCGCCCACAGGGCACTAGCTAACGTCCTGTCGCCTGTCTCTACCTATTAGCCTACTCCTGTCTACCTACCTACCTAGGTAGGTAGGTAGGTTACCAAGAGGTACTAGGTACCAGAGACCATTGCCTCGAGACAGTTCCGTGCTTCTGGTCCCAAGGCCTTGCGAGCATGCAATCTTGTCTGATCACTCAATCACAACTCGATCCCTGTGCAGCTCGCTACCTTGACGGCTTTTGCGACTGGTTTACCTTGTCACGACTGAGCACCTTTCCTGGGTTCGTTAGACTTCGGTCAGTCACCTTCTCAGGCTTGCTATCCCGCTTCCGACGATGGACGCTACGTGGTGGTTACATTCTCCCCTCGTTGTACAAGGTCTGAACCGTCGAACCCGCTTGCCATCAAGCATGTTCTATCACGGAGAGACTGTTCATGGTAAGGTGGGGTTTGCACCCAGTCTTTTTCCGTTGATAGATTGCCCAGAAGTTGTCGCAAGAACCTTGAGGGCTACATGTGGGTGGGAAGGTGGAGGTACGATACATCCTAGAGTCACTGCAAATAGACCGTGTACCAGTACCTGTCTGGTCCAGATGGTGCCCAATCCTCCATCTCGCTAATATTTCCTACCTCTTAGTAGGTAATATATAGTATGGCAGAAGGAAGCAATATACTATGGTTACCGGCCTTGAATTTAACACCCCTGCCAGGTAGCCCTCCACTAGCCTGCCAGCTGTCAGCACTATCTAGCTATCACGTATTAACTATAACCACTACATAGATTATAATTACTCCTACTACTGGTTAGCTAACTAAGGGCTATAAAGTATCCTTTTTAAAAGGGCTATATTAATAAAGATAATACTATTAGTTAAGTTTAATATTATACTAGTAGATAGAGATAGTACTGTGTGGTAATATATATGTGATAGGGTATAAAACTTACCCTTGTAACCCAGTAGTTGTTAAAGTAGTAAAAGAAGTAGGTTAACCCTATCTTGTTACTTTATTACTTACTCTGATCCCCTTAAGTATCTTATATAGCTACTTTAACACACCCCCTAGCTCTTAGTAACTTATTTACCTAAGAGCTGTCTTTTAGAGTAGCTAGCAGAGTATTAAGAAAAAATACAAAATATATTATAAATATAAAATATAAATATAAATATAAAATACAAATACAAATATATTATATATATTTATAATATATTTTATATTTTTTAAAATATATATATTTATATTTATATTTTTATAGTTAATTATGTCATATTTTAAGTAATTATATTAAATATAATAAAAATATTCTTAAGTAAGTTAATACTATAGATTTATATATATAATGTATTTTTCTATATATTCTTAATCTTTTACTAGTTTTTTCAGTTAAACTCTTAAAATCTAAAGAATTAAGGTTAATAATTAAAAAATAAAAATATCTTAAGCTTAAATATTCTTTTAATGTATAAATAAGATAAGAAAATAAGTATATCTTACTTATTATAATTATTATTATTATTATAATATCTTATTTATTATTTTTTATTCTTTTTCTTATATTTAATAAGTATATATTATTATTTTTTAAAAGCTATATTAATAATATAAGTCTAAATATATTCTATTAAAATAAAACATAATATACTTATATTAAAAGTAAATTCTATATACTTTATATAATTATATATATTATATATATTTAAATATAAAAATATAAGTATAAATATATATATTTGTATTTATTATATATTTCTATTTAGGAAAAATATAAATATAAGTATATGTAATATATTTTTCCCTAAAAATATAAAAATATAAATATATGTATTTATATTTCTATATTTTGTTTTTTTAAATACTCTACTACTAAGTAACTATATAGTAGATATTAAATAATAATATAAGAAGCTTAATTTCTATTTATAGTTTAATATTTATTATTAGGCTCTATAGACTATAATATAAGTCTAAGTATTTAAGCTAAATAAAACATATTACTAATATTCTACTTTTAACTTGCTCTATCTTAGCCTATTAGATTATATGGCCTTTGGAAGTTATAGGCATACTACCCACACAGATATTCCCTACCATTAACCTCAGGTTAAGCGGCTATCTTAGCGTCCGGTGTTGGCACTATCTGAAAAGGCATCATATCAGTCAGACCAAAAGGAAACGGGAAAACGCATCACAGCAACTGTCTGCTATCGCTGTCCATTTGTCGCCACGAATCCTGCAACCCTCCGCCCTGCTTCTTGCCCTGCCTTCTTGCCAGACCCACGCTGCAGCTCACTTTGAAGCTATGTCGCTTCCCTGCCGCCCGGCGGCTAGAAAGGCCTTCCGTTCTTTTCGCCAGTGTCCAAGGGCAGCCTTCGCCGGCACCCTACCGAGCCGGGCCTACCAATCCTACGATCATCCGAATTTGACGACATGTTTTTATCCACACGAACAAACCATCTTATCCGCCGCTTACAAGCATGTGCCGGAGCACGGCTTCTCACACAAGGCCCTCGCTCTTGGCGCCAAGGACACCGGACATCTCGACATCAGCACCAGCGTGCTGTCAGATGGCCCCTTCAGCCTGATCCGTTACCATCTTGTGGAAAGGAGGAAAGGCCTGGCCGTCAAGAGCAGGGAAATATTTGGAGAGACGTCACAAATTGATATTGCCGATAAAGTCGAGCGTCTCACGTGGGAGCGCTTGCTAGCAAATGGAGCCATCATCGGCCGCTGGCAAGAGGTAGCACAATCCCCTTCCCTTTCCCACCCCTCCATCTTTATTCTTGTTACGGGACCCATACCTATTGTCTACATACTGACGGTGGATGCAACAGGCATTGGCGGTCATGGCGCAACCTAGCTATGCGCCCGCCTCGATTAAGGAACTGGCCAAATTGGTGGACGATATTTGGTTTCTTTCCGGCGACGTCTCCGTCGACCCTTCGTGGTATACCAAGCGCGCGAGCTTATCTATGATGTACGCCTCAAGCGAGCTTTTCATGACCAATGACAAGTCCGCCGGTTTTCAAGATACGAAAGAATTCCTTCGACGGAGAATGAATGAGGTCAAGGAGGCTGGCGGTGTTCTGGGCTCTGTGGGACAATGGGTTGGCTTCACAGCTAGCGCAGGTGTCAACGTGTTGAGAAGCAAGGGATTTCGGATATAGACTCTAGACCTACGGCTTCTACGGCCGGCGCCTCTGCGACCCCTTCTGAGGACGCAGCTCGCTGTCTTCTACTGTGTTTTCATCATGTACACCCAACTGTATAAGACCACTTCCTTGGTCTGCTAGAGCCTCCACCACCAGCCAGCTAAGCCCAATACTATTCCAGCCACTCCGCGACGAGCTCATCGCCGCAGGTCCAAGCGTCATTTACGAAACGAAACGCCCATCGCCGTAAGATCCGTCCAAACACCCAATTTGAAAATACGTTACCTCTTGGCGCCAGTGCCAGTGGGCTGCAGAAACGACAACAGACCGACCCTCCTGCAATATCAGATCAAAGTGCGTTGGCGAGGATCAGTGAGACTAGAAACCACATTAGCTGGAAATTTCGACAAGGATCGCTTTCAAATGGGAGCGTTTTCGGCAAGAAATGCCCACTTACCGGATGATCTTGACGTCCTTGTCAAGAGTGGCCCGTCCTTCGATGGCATTTGGTGTAATCATAATGTACTGACGTGACACTGAACGTCGGGCGGCAGTAATCTAGCAAGGAGTCATAAGGTCAGTCAAAAACAGCCCAGCTCGCGCTATTATGACAAGACATACCAGCATGTTTGTGCTGATGGTGCGGTTGACGTTGTCCATGAAGACGTCAAACTCATCTAAGCACCGAAGAGGCGAGCCCATGGCTTCCCAAATAGCCAGCAGCATGCAGATGGACGAGAAGGACTTCTCGCCTCCCGACAAAGTCTTTGTGCTTCGACCGCCTGTCCCCTTTCTTGTCTCATCTGGTTCCACAAAAAGCTGCAGCCTCCTTTGAGGATGGTCGATGGCAAGTTTACCCCTAAATCCACGCTCACTCAATAGATATTGGAAGCATATGCGAGCGCGCGCCGAGATGTGTCGCTGGAACAGTCGCCATCGGTTCAACCGATCTTCTAAGTTGAGCTTACCAGCCGCCTGCTCATCCTGTTGCCCTTTGTAAAGCTGTTGCGCAGCTTCGTATGCGGCTTCAGCCTTGGCCGCCCGTTCCTTGATCTCCTCATCCGAGGCTCCGAGTTTCTGGGCTCGCTTTTCTAGCTGTTGGTGGATGGTGGCGTACTTGCTCTCGATGCTCCTATGTGTTTCGTCTTCCTCGATATACACTCGCTGAGGTGCCTTCTCCATGGCTTGCTGAGTGAAATTAGCGACAACCTCGGCTTGCTCGTCGCGCCTTGTCTCTGCTCGCTCTTTTTCCAGAGCCGCATTATCACGGTCCTGGAAGGCACGGTTCTTCTCAAGGACAGCCATCTTTCGCAAGTCTTCGGCCTTCTGGACTGCTAGCTGTAGTTTGGCCATGTGGACCTGGAAGTCCTTCATTCGCCCCTTTTCCACAGCAAGGGTCTTCTTACACTCTTCGCACCTCTTATTGAGTTCCTCCTGCCGCAGTCGCATCTCTCCGTATTGACTGCCATGATAATCTCGCTCAGCCTTGATCTTCTCTAGCTCTTCCCGGAGGGAAATGAGTCTGCCGTCGGCTCCTTCGTACTGGTCGAGCTCTGCCGAAATATTCTCGATTCTGACCTGAACCCTCAGTAGCTGTCGCTCCAGTGACTGGTTTTGTTGGCCTTGAGTCGTCAGAACCGACTTGCATTTTGCAACCGCTTGATCGAGCTCCCGCCGCTTCAGCTCGATGGACCGTAGGTCCCCCCGGAGATGAGCTAGGGATTCCTTGGCGAGACTGATTTGTGTCTCGTCATCCGATTTCATTCTTGGCGCTCGTGGGAAAGGATTGATGGGGCTTTGGCTGAATCCTGCGCCACCGGACCGAGCCATTCGAAGGCCAGTGCCTCGTTTTCCCGCACCATCGTGAAAAGAAATGCAAGCTTGAACGTTCAGGGGTGGTGAGTCGCTCATCATCACGTCCTGTGCTTTTGCCCTCTCTCTTATCAGGACAATCTTGTCGATAGTATGGGCCACAATGAGTTGGCTTCGAACCCAATCGTTGTCGAACTTGAGTACACGAAGGACTGTGTCGAAAGCCGGGTCAGGCTCCCTTAGCTTGATGCTAGGTGGCAACCGTCTGCCGATAATGATCGGAGGGGTCCGCTCGAGTTTAACCTGTTGCATCAATCTAGCCAGGCGCTGTTGATCCGTTTTGTTGGACACAAGAAAACCATCCAAGGTCGTGCCAAAGACCGTCTCCAAAATCGAGGACCATTCGGGTCGAGTGAGTTGCACATGGGCTCCAATGGGGCCTACAGGTCTTTCTTGAAATCCATTATCCCTTTCGATGGCCTGGAGGAGAAGTGGTATTTTCTTGTCGTAGGCAGCCCAAAGAGACCCTTTATTCTGCTCCAGGTTGCGCAAACGGCCTTCGGCTGAGGAAATCTCACCCCTTTTTATATCAAACTCGTGTTTAACCCCTTCTGCGGCCTTCTGGGCTTGTGTCAACTCAGCCCTGAGTTGCGGCAACCTGTCGTTTTCCTCAGTCATCCTTTCCTTGATCGAAGCCTCTTCCGACTTGGCTTCATTCAGAAGAGTTTCTTGCGCCTGGCGAGCACTGCCAGCTCCGGCACCCAAGCGTTGTTCCTCGGCTTGGATTTTGCCTTCGTACTCGGCGATCCCTTGCCCAGCATTCTTCAAGCGCTGCTGAACATCCCTAAGCTGGCGATGTATGTCCGTGACAGACTTCCTGGCATCTTGATACGCTGCATCCGCAGCTTCAATTGTTTCCTCAATTGCGCCCATTTCCTGTGATTCTTTATCCGCTGCTGTCTTGGCGCGTTCCAGCTGCTCGTCACGTTGAGTCAGAGCTTGTGTTGTATGCTCAATGTTGATGGCGGCGCGGCGAATCTCCTCGTCGAGGGCAGCAATGTCGTTGTTGTATTTCGCTAACATATCCTCTTGCTCAGCCACTTGGGACCAGTACAGCTGGTTTCGGAGTCGGCGATATGTCTTCCTCATCTCTTCATTCCTTTGAGCAATGTCCTTCAGCTTCTGTGCCTCAACATGCTCTCTTTTGGCACGGCGAACATGCTCATCCAGACTCGGTAACTTCGCCTCGTGGCTCTCGAGGATTTCCGTTAGCAGCTTGTAATCATTGTCGAGCTGTTCCAGCTGCACGCCGCGGACAAAGAACTTGTATTTCATAGACGGCGACGAAGAGTTCAAAAACTGCCGTGCGTTGTCCTGTGAGAGTACGTTGAGTGGGTTGTCGACCTGCAGCGCCCAATATTCGGATATTTCGTCGACGTCAGCCTTTTTGGTGGAAATGATCTTGCCCGTCACACTTTTGAGCTTGAAGCCACTGGCACCCGCCCTCGAGAAATGGCGCTCAACCGTGATAGCGTCGCCGTAGAGGTCGTGCTGGTACGCATCTATGCCCTGATTTTTAATTTTGACAATGATGACAGAGTTGACTTGGCCTTCCTTGATAAAGCTCTTCAGACTTCCACCTCGGTTTGTAGAGCTGGCTTTGCCGCCAAGGCATAGAGTAAGGGCCGTCAGCACAGCACTTTTGCCGCTGCCATTCTCACCAACGATAAAGTTGATCAGGGGACCCAGCTCAACGTACAGCCGCTCATGGCACATGAAATTGATGCACTCAACGCTCTCGATGATACCGTTCTCGGCTGCGTGGTTGTCGCCGATGCGCTGCGGGCGGCTTTTGATCTTCTGCGTAGCACGCTGGTCATCTTGGTCCTCGTACTGCAGGTGCCTGAAGCCATTATCGCGGGCAATCTCGTATTGAGTACGTGGCGGAGAGTCGCGTCCCGGCAATTCTTCGTGATCTTCATCATCCTGGTCGTCTACGGTGGCCTCGCTATCTGAACTGGTGGCTTCGTTCTTCGGAGCAGCCGCCTGCTGCTTCGGCTGTAAGGAATAAGACAACCGTGCTCTCTTTGACTGCAGGTGACAAAGGTGTGAGCAATTGTAGCGAAGTCTATGGTCGGGAGTATGCCATAACTCAGGCGTACTTACAGACGGGTCATGGCCAAGATATGACCTTGCTCGCTGGACGTCCAGTATTTCATCGTGTTCGCCCGCTGCTTCCAGGATGGCACGTGGCCTTTTGGCAGGAGCCATGATGCGCTTGATTGGGCGATTCACCCGCGAAGACACGCTTACCTCGTATGCGGCAGCCTGTCAACACTCATATGTGGTGATGATGTTTCTAGTTTGGCGTCACTGAAGTTGGGCGCTTTATGGACGCAGTAGGTCTGGGGTAGTGGATAACAGGTACAAAAATGCGACGCGCCCAGAGACATACAGGGATACGCGGTGGTGAATTTCTAACTAACCAGGGGTACTAGGCTTTTAGCAAAGTTAAACACCCCCTCCAAAGAGGAGGTGAAAAAAGGGAGGTTATAGTAGGAAAAGGGAGGTTATACCTAATCTAAGCCTAGTCCTCTATTTCCTTATATTCTTACTAAAATAACTAATTATTTAAATACATTTTAGATAGATATTAATAATAACTAAGTTAATTATCTTATTATAAAAATAATAAATTTATAATATTCTATTGATATAATAATGATAAAATAATTACTAAAAAGCTACTTAATTATAATATATTACTAAGTAATAAGCTACTTATAATTATAAAAGTAAAAAAGTAATAATTATACTAAATATATAATAACTTACTTAGAACTTTAGTATATTAAATATATATTATATAAGTTAATTATATTACTTATATAAATATTACTAATCAATACTACTTTTTATATTAATATTATATTAAATCTTAAAATAATTTTATATCTAGTAATAAGGTTAAACTATATTTACTTAAATAGAAATAAGCTACTTTTAATTATATAAATTACTTTTTTAAAAATCTTACTTTATAATATAATATAATAAAAAAATTAATAAGTTAAAATACTATTATCTTATTTTTTAGAATAATAATAGAGATCTTAAAGTTATATTATATTGATAATTAGTAATTAAATAGCTTATTACTAAATTACTTATTAAAAAAACTTTAAGATAGAAAAATAAAATTTTAATAGCTTTATTATTAGTAATTAAAAAGTTTTTATAGTAATAGCTTAATTCTCTATTATATAATTCTTAGTAAGTATTAGTATTTTTTTATTATAAAGCTTTATTATATTAATATTAGTTCATAGTATTAACTTATTAGTTTATTAACTTATAATATAATTATTTAATAGTTATGAATAAAGAAAATAAATAAATCTATAAATATACATTCTTTCTTATTAATTTCTAATTATTATTATTATTATATATATAATTTAGCTTTTATTAAATTAATTTCTAAAAGCTAACTAAGTTTATTTAACATATAGCTTATATGTATATACATATATATCTTAGTAATATAACTTTATAAATATAGCCTAGCTATTAAAAACTCTTAAATAGAAATAAACCTAAGCTTAGTCTATAAGAAAAACTCTATTAAAGAAAGTTATTTCTTTATAATAAAATAATATAGTAATATCTCTTAATATAACTCTTTTAATTAGTTATAAACTTAATACTTAATTAGCTAAAGATTTATTTACCTAGAGCTTTATCTTTTATATACACTTAAGTAGTTATTATAAGCTAAAAGAAGTACTTTACCTAGAGCCTACTTTAGCCTACTTTAGCTATAATAATAGCCTTAGTTAGACTAGTAGGTTTACTAGACCTACTATTAGTCTAACTTTTAGCTTAGTTATAGGAGCTCTACTTAGCTCTACTTAGTACTAGCTATATAACTAGCTGCTACTAACTATAGCTCTAGTTTAGCTTCTTAACTAATTCTATTACCTCTTTTAGCTATATCAAGTAATAGTATAACTAGGTTATTCTATACCTCTAATAAATGAGGTTTTTAGCTCTTATTATTATTAATAGCTATAATAAGTAAATATATAAGTTAATAAAGCTATTTAAAAGTATTAATTAAGCCAAATATAAATATTACTAGAGTTATTACTAATATATATATATATACTAGCTATCTTTTTTACTAGTAGCTAGCTAGCTTAACTTATTTAATAAAACTATATTATTTATTACTTAGCTTAGAGCTATTAACTCTCTAGCTAACTTACTTCTTTTTTATTCTTACTTTTATACTTTTTTTTACTCTCTTTTTTATTTTCTTCTTTACTCTCTTTTTTATTCTTAGCTACTATATTTATTTTATTAAGTTTATTACTAAAGCTACTCTTAATTAAAGCTCTTAAGAAATAATAGTAGAAATATTAGCTAGAGCTCTACTAAAAGTATAGTACTTACTTTTATATAAAAAATACCATTTTTTATTGTATCTTTATAAATAACTATAGCTAGTAATTTTATTATTAAATCTATTATTAAAGCTTTATATCTTAAAATACCCTTTTTTACTATTTTTACTAGTTTAGTTACTAGCTACCTACTTATAAGCTAGCTATACTAGTTATAATAAAGTAGCTTACTTAAGGTAAAACCTAGTAGCTAGCTTATAGAAATACCTATAATAAAGTTACTACTTACCTATTTATAGATATACCTTTAGGAGATCTTTTACTACTACTATTTCTCTTATTACTATTTTTAGTTACTAAGGTAAATACTACTATTAAGGTACTCTATACTAAGATATTAGCTCTTAAGAAGGCTTATTAAAAACTAGCTCTAGAGCTACTACTACTATTACTACTAATATTATTACTAGCTTAGATCTAACCTACCTATAAGCTTACTTACTAGCTTACTTACTAGCTTGTTTACTAGCAATAACTACCTTTTTTTAAAAGAGGCTAGCTCTCTATAGGTTATACTTAATAATAATAATAAATCTAGTAGTAGTAAAAAGAGATTTATAATCTTTACTAGCTAGTATAGGATTTATAGTCCTATAACTATCTCTACTCTCTACCTCTACTATATAAAGCTACTTAGTATTAAGATAAAGATCTTAATAAATAGAAATAATAAGAGCTAGACTAAGTTAAAGAAAATAAGATAGTCTTATATACTATAAAAGGTTTCTAAGATAATAATAATAATAATAATAACTAAATTATATATTTGATTAATACTTAGTAAGTTAATTATAAGAAATCTAAAAATTAATTTATAATATAACTTAATTATTAAGTAGTTGTTTATTAGCTAGCTACTTAGCTTATAGTTTAGCTTATAGCCTAACTAGCTTACTAGCTATATACTTAGTCTAAATATTATTACTATTAATATTAATAATAGCCTAGCTAGCCTAGCTAGCTAGCATATTATAGCCTTAGCTAATAATAACCTAGCCAATAAGGGTATTACATATTTTTAAGTTAGCCTAGTTACTAAGTACTACCTAGCTAGTTAATATATTAATAACTACTTAGCTAGTAATAGTAGCTTAGATATCTATTAAACTAATAGGCCTATAACTAATATAAGTAGCTTACTAATACCTCTGAGTATAGCTTATATCTATATTTATACCTCTTATATTTAATCTCTTAGTAATAACTAATACCTTAGCTATTATATACCTAGCTATTACTATAATAGTTCTCTTAACTAAACTATATATATAAGTATAAGGTCAAAGAAAATAGGTATAGTAATGAGAGTAATGATAGATATAATAAGAAGAAATATAAAGATCTTAAAGGCTTAGATAAATATAATAGACATAGTAATAATAAGTATATTAATAATAGGTATAATAATAGATATAATAATAGATATAGTAATAAATGTTAGATATTAAGGTTTAAATACCTTATATCTATATAAAAAAGATAGTATATATAATAATAAAGTGAATTATACAACTCAGTATTAATAGTACTGTATATACTGTATATACTGTATATACTAGATAACTATATATTTACTTAGAAAACGCCTATATATTATAAATACATAGGATATCTATATACAAAGAATAGTTCCTTTAAGCAAGAACTATCCATCTAAGGAGAAATCTAGGAAATAAGAATACAGTTATAAACTATATAACCAAGATGTTTTAGAAAACAACGTATAAGAATATAGTTATAAACTATATAAGCAAGATGTTTTAGATAACAACCTAGAATATCTAAGAAATCCTTAGAATATATAGAAAATAAGTATAAATAAACCCCTTATATCCCTTATACCTAGCTAGACAGCAAGGTGAACAGAAAGCTCTTCTATTATATTAAAAACAATATATATCTTATTTAACTCTTATCTTTTATCTCTAACCTTATTACCCCTCATAGCCTCTAATAATAAATATAGTAATAATAACTATTAACTCTTAGGTACTTCTATCTACCTAATTTATAATAATATAGTAAGTACCTAAAGCTATAGCTAATAATTAATTAATCTATTAGCCTAACTACTATACTTAATAGAATATATATAAATAGAAGCTTTTTTAATAATTACTTTATAACTAATTACTCTTTATAGAAGAGGTACTTATTATAAACTAAAAGAAGTACTTTACTTAGAGCTTACTTTAGCTTACTTTGGCTATAATAATAGCCTTAGTTAGACTATTAAGTTTACTAAACTTACTATTAGCTTAATATTATAAACTAAAAGAGATACTTTACTTAAAGCTTATTTTAATTTACTTTTATTATAACTATAGCCTTAGTTAGAATAGTTGATTTAGTAATACGCTTATAGTTCTTATAAACCTATTATTAGATTAACCTTTAGCTTAGTTATAAAAGCTTTACTTAGCTCTACCTAGTACTAGCTATATAACTAGCTACTACTAGCTATAGTACTAGTTTAGCTTTTTAATTAATTCTATTACCTCTTTTAGCTATATTAATTAGTAGTATAACTAAGTTATTTTATATCTCTAGTAAATAGGGTTTTTACTCTTTATTATTATTAATTAATAATTATAATAATAAGTAAATAAATAAGCTAATAAAGCTATTCAAAAGTACTAATTAAGCTAAATATAAATATTCCTAAAGTTATTAATATATATATATATATATATATATATATATATACTAGCTACCTTTTTTACTAGTAACTAATAGCTAGCTTAACTCTCTAGCTATAATAAACTTACTTTCTTACTTTCTTATAATTACTTTTTTTACTCTTTTTTTTACCTTTTTTTTTAACTCTTAACTACTATATCTATTTTATTAAGTTTACTACTAAAGCTACTATTAATTAAGGCTCTTAAGAAATAATAATAGTAAAAATATTAACTAGAGCTCTACTAGAAATATAATACTTATTTTTACTTAAAAAATAACCTATACTACTATATCTTTATAAATAACTATAGCTAGTAATTTTACTATTAAATCTACTATTAAGACTTTATATCTTAAAATACCTTTTTTTATTATTTTTATTGGTAGCTTAATTACTAGCTACTTAGCTTATTTACCTATAAGTTAGTTATACTAGTTAAAGTAAATAATACTAATAAGCTTATTATAATAAAGTAGCTTACTTAAAGTTAAACCTAGTAGCTAGCTTATAAAAATACTTATAATACTCTTATACCTATAAGAGAGCTCTTATTATTACTATTTCTAATAATATTACTATTAGCTATAAAAGTAAATACTATTATTAAAGTACTTGATACTAAGGTATTAGCCCTTAAGAAGGCCTATTACAAACTAATACTAAAGCTACTATTACTAGCTTAACTACTAAGATATATATTACTACTACTACTAATATTATTACTAGCTTAGATCTAGCTTACTTATTAACCTACCTATTAGCTTACTTACTAGCTTACTTACTAGTAATAGCTTATTTACTAGTAGTAATTACCTTTTTTTAAAAAAGGCTAGCTCTTTATAGGCTATACCTAATAATAAGTTTAGTAGTAAGTTTTATAATAATAAGAGAAGATTTATAACCTTTACTAGCTTATATAAGACCTATATCTTATTGTTGCGATGCCAGCCCATCGTCAGGATCTATCGGAGTTACCTGCTAACTCCGATCCCACCTGTCAAAGTGGGTGCAATATGCCGGCGAATGGCACGGACCTCCAGGCCCATTGGGCCGGATTGGGAAAGGTCTGTGGCGAAATATCAGTTGACATCTATGGAACGGATTTTGCCAGCCAAAATATCCGGAATCCGATGACCACGTGCATTTGGATCCTGAGGTAATACAACAGCCATAAATGTGCGGGGAATCCCATAGAAAATAGCGACATAGTTATATATATATATACTAGTAATTTAACCAGGGATTTTTACTATAATTATCTACATACTTTAATAATTAATAGTCTAAATTTATAAGTACTAATTAATATTACTTAAAGTACTATATATAGTATATATAATATATACTATAGTTATTATTATAACTAAAAATAAGATAGCTATAATATTAGTAACTCTAAGCAGCCCAGCTAACTAGAGCAATTAGTATATCTAGCTATAGCAATAGGCAGTAGCCTTAAATCTATAGGAGTTAATTAACCTAAATACTAACAATATGTGGTATACTACTATAAAATAACTGGTGAAGCCTCTAATAGCTCTGGATATTGCAGACTACCTAATGATGCTGTCTGCAATAACCAGGTAGGCAATAGACAACACAGTGGACAGCTAACAACTGCTAGATTTAAAAGACATACAGGGCTCAAAGCTATCCTAGCTATTAACTAAAGGATAGAAGTAACTTAAATATAATAATAAGATATATATATAAAAATAATAGTAATATAAGTAAGACTATAAAGCAGTTAATAACTTAGTTACTTAGATCTATATAATAGTAGATCTAATAGTAGTTATAGAATACTACTCTATAAGTAAGTTAATATATATATAGATATATAATATTAAGATATATATTAGTCTACCTCTTTATAAGAAAAAGAAAATTACTATAGTAAAGTATAAAAAAGTCATAAAAAGAGCTATAGATTATAAAGTAATAGATATAAAAGAGGTAGAGAAATAGATATCTAACTAGGAGAAAGCGCTCTCTTATAGCATGTAAGTCTAGTAGTATTTAGCTATAAAGACTAGTAAATAGTTCTTACTACTAATAAAGGTATTAAGGTATATACTACTAGTAGTATAAGTAGAGGTATACAAAAGTATTAACTATATAAGGGCTATTAATAACTAGCTCCTGTATTGTAAAGTAATATTAGTAATATAGGCTTATATTACTACAGAGCTAGAGTATCCCTAGGTAAAAGCTACTTATAGTACCTTTAGCTTAGTTACTATAGCAATAGTTACTAACAACGTTATAAATAATCGCATATAAAAGAAGCTAAAAAAGGAAAAACAGTATAATAATCACTATAATAACTAAAATAATAAGAGTAATAACTATAGTAATAAAAAGTACTTACTATATAATATCCCTAAGTACTTACTATTAAGGTATTACTTTATAAGCAAAATATGCCTAAGGTTTCTATAGCAACTGCGCGGAGCAATTATTAACTATATAAAGCAGGCTCTAACGCAGCAACATATAAAAGATAAGCTAAAAGAGAAAGATATATTACTAGCCTTTATATATATCTACCTAAATAAATTTACTATAGTAGTAGTAATAGTACCTCTAGCTAAATAATAGTTAGAAAGTAGTAATGGCAAGGTATAGTTAAAGGGTAAAGGAGTCTTATCTATATAGTTAGCTACTTTTATAATATCTAACTATCTACTTAAAGACTTTGTTATCCTAGATTTAGAGGTAACTCTTTATATCTTCTACTCTTATTATTGCTTCTTAGAGATAACCCTAGCAAAGTTAGATAACTTTATCTAGGTAAGCAATACTACTATCCTAATTAAGAGATAGAGTAACACACTCATGTATATAAAACAGGGTAATTACTAAGCGTAATTCATACTTAAAAAAGTTATCTATTATCTATTACTATTATATAACCTAGTATTATATATAATACTTAAAATAATGAATAATTAGTAGTAAGATAATAGTCTAACTAATAATTATATATATATAGCAAAGGATTACTCTATAGTATTTAATATAAATAAAATTGCTAGTTAATAGGTTATTAAGGCTAGTAAGAACTATAATAGTCTTTATACTATATTAGTAGCATACCCAGTAGTAGTAAACGCAGATGTAGTTGTAGTAGCCTTAGCGCTAACAGACTGCTACTAAAGAAGTAGGCTAGTTAAAGCTAACTACTAGTATAACTATCTTAGCTACCTAGGTAGCTATATACTCTATAAAATAACTACCTAAGCCTATAGTATATAGATAAAAGGAGATATACTAGAGATATCTATTATATTATATAAAGTATATATAATAAGCAAAATATAGTAGTAAATATTATATTAACTATAGGAGTTAATTAACTATACAGAGGTAGGGAATTGTATTGCACTAGACTTTTACCTATTTAAACAAGGCTATAGTAGATATAGGTTAGCCTTATTACTTCGTAACTAAAAATCCAGCTTTATATAGGACTATTACCTATAACAACACACTTCTAGGACTATTAAGATAGCTTTAGTAAACTTTATATAGTTAATTAAAGTATATAAATTAACAGAAGTATAAGTAATTAAGTGTGATAATGAGATCATAACTACCTATCTACAGGTAAAGGAGGCTATAGAAAGTATAGGAATCCTATTTGAGGCCTTAGCACCTAACACATAAGTATAAAACAGTAGTATAGAGAGGATTATTATAGTAATTAAGAAGAAAGCCTGCATAATAAGGCTAAAATCAAAATTGCTAGCATTACTATAGCTAGAGATTCTAAAAGTAGCGGTATACTTATATAACTAAATACTAGCTAATTCTTATAGCTAGAGATCTCTATATTAGATCTAGTATGTAGTAAGAGGGTAGCTATTATCTATACCATACCTTAGCTATTTATAAGTATTTAGCTACCGCGTATACATAATAACTTCAGACGCTTAACTTAGCTATAATTATCTCTAGTACTTTAAAGTAAAGGTATATATTAGCTATTTAATTAGTTATATATTAACTAATTAGTACTATATATATATTTCTCTAAAGAATAAAGTTATTATATCTTATAATATAATATTTAATAAAGATAGATACTTCTCTAGAAAAGAAGATAAATAGATAGATAAGTTAAGTAATATAGATAAGGCTATAATTAATAAATAGATCTAAAAAGTAATTAAAAAAAACTTTATAAATTTTGCTAATAGTAAGAATATTATAAAAGAAAATATAGTAGAACTTCTAAACTAAACTGCTAGTAAAATACTAAAAGAAGTCCATAAATATATAAAGTTATACTTTATATTAATAATACTACTAGAATCTCTTAATACTTTATTTATTACACTACTATTAGATATACTTAATATAAGAGGGTAAGAAGACTATATATATCATAATAAAATCTAATATATTAACTATATTATATATTAAAAGGAAATATATCTATAAGAATCTTAAAAAGCTATATTTATAGCTAGAACTATTAACAGTTCTTACTACAGTACCTAGAACTAGTAAGCCACTTACATAGCTAGGACTATTAACAGTCCTTACTATAATCCCTAGAAAATCTTAAAGTAAGACCTCCTACCTAGTAAAAGTATAGGCTAGCCCCCTAATATTAAAAAGGATAACGCATTAGGAGAGGATCTATCTAACTCTGGTAATAAGATAATAGTACCTTAAAATACAGCTACAAGGCTAGCTACAAGGCTGCACTAGAAGGATTTGCCTAGGTTACCTAAGGCATATATCAACCTAAAAAACTACCTATTTACAGAGGATTTTTAAGAGGCTAAGAAAGCTTATTTATAGAGCTATAATACTATAAATAGCTAGGTTAAAGTTAGTATAGAGAAAGTTAGTAATAATTAAATACTTAACTACTAATAGGTATATACCTATAAGCTAAATAAATATAGATTTCTTATAAAGTTTAAGGTATACCTTATTATTTATAGTAATTAGTAGCTAAAAGATATAATCTATAATATATATATAATAATACTAGTAGGACTTTTATTCTAATTACTTATTATAATTATAGCTAAGTTAAACCTAGCATTACTTTAATTTAATATAGTAAATATATTTATATATATTAATATAGATAAGATAGTATTTATAAGACTTCCTCTAGGATATCTAAGCTATAATAGTAGTAAGATTATCTACTTATAAAAGGCCCTTTATAGGTTATAATAATTACTACTACTATAGTAAAAGTACCTAGAAAAGGGACTTTAAGAACTTAGATTTACACTAGTTACTAGAGAGCTATGCTACTAGCAAAAGAGAGCTATTACATTTTTCTTCTACATTAACGATTATGTCTTTGCGTTCTCTAAGTTATTATAATAGAAAGCTAATAAAGTAATTAATAGTATAAAAGAAAGATACTACTTAGAGGTTAGTAATAAAATATAATAGTTCCTTAGCATAGAAATTCTCTATAATAGATAATAATAAAAGATATGGCTATTATAGTTAGTATATATTAAAAAGATAGTAAAGCTAATTAATGATAAAACCTAGCTACTACTAGATAATACCCTAATAAGTAATAAAGAACTTCTACTCTTATAGTAGATAGTAGCAAACTATAAAGTTATAAGATACTAGTAAAAAGTTAGATTAATCCTATACATAGTAGTAATAACAAGATCTAATATTATATTTACAGTAAGTTAGCTAGTAAGATTTAATTATAACCTATCAGTAGCCTATTAGAGGGTAGCAAACTAGGTACTACAATACCTTAGGTATACAGCTAGCCTTTACCTTAAATTTAAGCCTAATAGAGAGCTTATTGTTACATTAGATACAAGCTTTAGAGATAAATTAATTAACCATAAGAGCTTATAGGCTTTTACTATTAAGCTATACAATAGACTTATTAGCTAGAGAGTAAATAAGTAGCAGATAGTAATTACTTTAATAACTAAAGCAGACTTACTAGCCCTATTATAGGCTACAAAAGAATTAATATTCACAAGCTAATTAATTACTAAGCTTACTACTAGTAATAATACTTTAAATATGTTACTAAAGGTTATAATATAATATAATAATTAATAGATAATTAGCCTTATAACTAAGGAGTTAGTTTAATTATAAACGCACTTTTATTATATAGATATATATTATTACTAGCTATGTTAAGAGATTATAAACAGTTGTGTTAAAGTTATATATACCCTATTAGTAAAGCTAATAGCAGACAGTTTAACAAAGGCCCTACTAAAGCAAAAATAGCCTGCGTTTCTATAGCAATTAAATCTTAGTAACCAAACCGCGTGGTTAATATAAAACCATAAGAAAGAATTAGCTAAAGATAAATTACCAATATAATCAAAGTAGTAAGTACTATAGTAATAGATAGTTAGCTAGTACAGCCCCTAACTAGGAGGGTTAAATTATATGGTCATACTAGTTGGTAAAAGTAAATTATTATAGAAGATATAACTAGTAAACCTTAATATTATAACTAATTATTAATATAACTAGTAATACTTTAACCATAAGTTTCTTGATAACTAAGTAATATATATAGTTAGTAATTTTATTATTATAATTACCTTAATTAGAGCTAAAGGTTAATATAAAATCTAATTATAAAAGACTACTATTTTAAGTTAAAAAGTTATAATAAAAGACAAAAGTATAGTTAAAACTATACTTTAAGAATAATCATATATATAGACCTATAGAGGCTATACTAAATATAATAGTAAGTATATAGAGCCTAAGACTACTATCAGTATAATATAGCTTTACTAAGTAAAAGGACCTTAGTTACTATATATTTATATCATTAAGCTTAGACTTATATAAGAGAGCTAGTAGGCTTTATAGATATAACTACTATTAAGTCTTTTTGCCTCTACCTAGGATTAAACCCTAGAGCTCTAGTATAAGTTACTATCTTATACCATGACTATCTAGTAGGGGGTAATACTACTAGACTATATATACTTTAGTTTTAGTTATTATTAATTAGTTAATTACTACTTTTTATAATAAGTAATTAGTAGTTATAAGGACCTATAGGAATATAAAAGGAAGGTATAAAAGGGTAGTAATTACTCTATCTATTAATTAGTTAGATTAAACCTACAAATAGCTTTAATCTAAGAGGGTATATCAAAGTAGGTGTAATATACCAGTAAATAGTACAGACCTCCAGGCCTATTGGGCCGGATTAGGAAAGGTCTGTGGTGAAATGTTGGTTGACATTTATAGAACGGATTTTGCCAGCCAAAATATCCGGAATCCGATGACCACATGCATTTGGATCCTGAGGCAACACAACAGCCATAAATGTGCGGGGAATCCCATGGAAAATAGCGACATAGTTACACATATTTACACCAGCAATTTAACCAGGGATTTTCACCGTATTTATCCACATACTTTAATACCACCAGTCACATGAGACCAGTCTGAGCTCACCCACAGGCCTACCTGCGGGAGCCCCTTTTACTACTAGCTTAACCTAGTAGCTCTCTTAATAGTTATACTTCTTTATATATAATTAACCCTTTTTAAGACCCCTTATTTATTACTAGAAACCTAATACCTTACTTATTAATACTTATAGCTATTACTTTTTACCTCTACTATATAAAGTTACTTAGTATTAAAATAAAAAGCTTAAAAAATAAGAATAATAAGAGCTAGACTTAGTTAAAAATAATAAAATAGTTTTATATGTAGTAGAAGGTTTCTAAGATAATAATAATAATAATAATTAAATTATATATTTAACTAATACTTAATAAGTTTACTATAAAAAGTTTAATAACTAATCTATTATATAACCTAATTATTAAGTAATAATATATTGGTTATTTACCTAGCTTATAGCTTAACTTATAGTTTAGTTATATACTTAGTTTTAATATTATTATTAGTAAAAATAGCTTAGCTAGCTTAGCTAGCTAGTATATTATAGCCTTAGCTAATAATAGCTTAGCTAATAAGAGTACTACCTAATACTAAGCTAGCTAAGTTACTAGCTACTACTTACTTAGCTATTATATTAATAATAATAATAATCTAGCTATTAATAATAGCTTAGTTATTTACTAAGCTAATAATAAATCTATAACTAATATAAGTAGCTTATTAATACCTCTAAATATAGCTTATATCTATATCTATACCTTATATATCTAGCTCTCTAGTATTAACTAATATTATAACTATCTTATTTCTAGCTAGACTATAGTAAATATAGGTTAGACTTTATATATAAGTATAAGCCTAAAGAAAATAGATATAATAATAATAGTAATAATAAATATAATAAAAAGAAATATAGAGATTTAAAAAGCTTAGATAGATATAATAAATATACTAATAATAAGTACAATAATAAATATAATAGATAAAGTAATAATAATAGTAATAATAACTATTAACTCTTAGGTACTTCTATTTACTTAATTTATAATAGTATAGTAAATACCTAAAGCTATACTAATTATTAATCTTTATTAATCTAACTATTATATTTAATAAAATATATATAAATAAAAGCTTTCTTTTCTAATAATTACTTTATAAATAATTACTCCTTATAAAGAGGGTACTTATTATAAGCTAAAAGAGATACTTTATTTAAGGCTTACTTTAGCTTACTTTTACTAATATTATAGCTTTAATCAGAATAGTAGATCTAGTAATAGGCTTATAGCTCTTATAAACTTACTATTAGACTGACTTTTAGCTTAGTTATAGGAGCTTTAATTAGCTCTACTTAGTACTAGCTATATAACTAGCTACTAGTAGCTATAGTACTAGTTTAGGTTCTTAATTAATTCTATTACTTCTTTTAGTTATATTACCTAACTTTTAGCTTAGTTATAAAAGCCTTACTTAGCTCTACTTGGTACTAGTTATATAACTAGCTATTACTAGCTATAGCTTTAGTTTAGTTTCTTACCTAATTTTATTATCTCTTTTAGTTATATTAGTAGTTATGTATATAAGTTTTTCTTATTTTTTTAATTACTTATTAGAAGTTATAAAGAAAAGTAACTATAGTTAAAATTAAGCTTATTAATTATAAAGTAGTTATTACTAAGTATATACTATTATACTACATAAGTTATTATTATTATTAATTAAAAAGAAAATATTAGTAAGTAAGGTATTAAGTTTCTAGTAATAAATAAGAGGTCTTAAAAAGGGTTAATTATATATAAAGAAGTGTGACTATTAAGAGAGCTACTAGGTTAAGCTGGTGGTGAAAGGGGCCCCCATGGGTAGGCCTACAGACAAGCTCAGACCGGTCTTATGTAACCTGTAGGATTGAAGTTAGTAGGTAACTCTAATAGATCCTAATAATAGGCTAGTATTACAATACTAGCAACTCTCTATTTTAGCTAAATAGTAGCTAGCTAGCCTATAGTCTAAAAAGCTTAAAAATATAATAAAAATCTAAATTATAAAGTATTTAACTTTTTACTACTAATATAATATCTATATATCTTATATATAAAACTTATTTATTTATCTATATCTTTATTTACTTAGTACTAATAAGCTTCTTTAGTATCTTATTTAGTAATAACTTTATAAAGCTATTAGTTAGATTATCTATACTATAGATCTATTATACGTTATAAATCTTATAGTATTTATATAACTACTAAAGAGCTATAATATTAATTATAAGTTACTTTTTCTTTATAGTACTAAGCTTTACTAAATACTTATATAGTAAGTATAAATTAGTATATATAGTTATAGGGATCTAAGAAACCTTGAGGTAGTTAGAGACTATTACTAGTATAGTCCTAATTACATAGGCTATATTAGCTCTAGTAACTATTATATATATCTTAGAGGTAAGTATACTATAGGTAACTCTTTTATACTTTATAAAGCTAAAATAGATAATATTACCTATAAGGTTAAAAGTAGTATCTCTACTAGTAGATACGCACTCTTTATTATTACTAGACTTATTAGTAAGCATAATAATAAAGCTAAGTTATAATATTAAATTACTATTATTTATAAAAGAGCTGTTAATAAATATAAAGAGTTTAGTACTAGTAAGATCTAGTAGTTAAAATCGCAGCCTATAGTTAAGGTTATCTATTTATTACTTAACCTACTAGTTAAGGTCCTTAATTTTAGCTAGGCTAGGTAACTAATACTAGGTAGTAATTAAATAGTTAAAGCATGCCTTAGGTTAGTAAATAAAGGTAATATATATACCTTAGGTATACTACTTAATATACTACTGCTTTATATTAGGTATACTAAGATTAACTAATTATAGCTTCTTACCTTAATCCTTTTAGCAAAGAGTTATCTTACTATTATTACTAAGAGTTAATACACTACTATTAAAAGTAATAGGCTTATTAACTTCAAAAAATTACTTTAGTTTAGCTATAAAAGTAACTTCTTTTAGTATATAGTTTTTATAGTTAGAGAATAATTTATCTATAAGGCTAATAGTATTATCTATTTATATACCTATTATTATAAAATCGTTATTTTTAAGTGCTAAAATAAGCAAGTAAGGGTTAAAAGTAGATGAATCTATCTAGAGGCTTTTTCTATAGTAGTTGTTATATATAGCCTACTAATAAGTACTTACCTTAGGTATGCTATAGAGTAGCTATTTAACCTCTATAATTGTATCTATTACATAGAGATAGCAAATTTCAAGGGGAAGTTAGATAAGAATAGTACATACTAATTCAGTTACTAACTAGGTATATACTTATGTTATATTATATAACTAGAGAATATAACCTTGTTATAAAAGTAATAATATAATAGAGAGTATTACTTATTAAGCTATTTATTAGATAGTTAGTAACTAGGTTAAAATCGTAGCTTTACTATTATCTATATAACCTTAGATAACTAGTTATAATTTTTTATAGGGTAACTTATTTTTATCTTTAACCTTATATACTAATTATAACTTAAAAATCTATATACTACTATGCTTTTTCTTATTATATTTAACAATAAAAAACATACTACAGTCTATGAGTCCTTAGATTTTACTAGTATCTAACTATTTAAATAGCTTACTAAGCATAGTTATTATACCCTTCTTATATAGCTTAATTACTAGTACATAGTTATTATTCTCTTTTATAGTAAAAATATAGTTAATTATAAGTACTATAGGTATAACTTCTATAGTAAAAATTTAAGCTAGATTCTTTCTTAGTTAGCCTAGATCTCTTCTTACTAGTAGCGGTTGCGCGGTGACCACAATAGAGTTATATTTAATTAGAGCATTTACAAGTACCTCTACTATAGTAATTACTAACAGTCTAGGTTACGTAGGATTAATAAAGTTCTCTACTCTAGAGAGGTTATACTATAGCTTAATAGTAGTAATAGGGAATTAATACAGTCCCTACAGTGTCTTAATAGTACTACTAGTACTATTATTAGTAGTTAATTAGTAGGGTTCTTTCTAGCCTTTACTTTAATAGTATACGCTAATAAGTAATTATAGAGAGAGGGCTATACTTACTATAGTATTAGGTCTATTATATACTATAAGTACCTTATTAACCTACCTTTTTATATAGATATTATAAATCTCCTCTATTGCTTTTTATATAACTTCTATATACTATAGGATTAAGAGTAATAGGGCTAAGTTATTATTAATATAAGGGTATATACTAAAGACTAATAGTATAGAGATAAGGCTATTAGAGCTTATAGTATTATTAATTACTTTTATAGTAAGTTATAGAGTAACTTTAGGTTTAGTCTCTAACTCTATATAGACTATCTTATATACTTAGTATAGTATTATATAGTACTATTTAACCTTACTAATACTATAATAGGTCTTAATAGAGACCTCTTTTACCTTAATAGATAGTATATAAGTAGTATACTTAAATTTAGCTATATAAAAATTTAGCCTAGTATCTATAATAATCTAGTCTAGAGGGCTAAGATATATATTAATCTAGTATATCTATAATACTTCTTATATATACTCTATAGTAATAGAGTATAAAAATTACACTATATCAAAAAAAGTTATACTATTAATAACACAAAGTACTAGTTTATTACTATCTAAGTATATTATATTAATAAAGACTTTAGAGTTAAATTCATAGTTATTATAAAGAATAAACTTAAACCTTCCTAAAGCCTTTAAATTTAGATAGTAATACTAGTAAAATTTATTAATCTCTTTAATATTTAAGATTACTATTATATAGCTAGCTTACTAGAGTACTTTATATAGCTAATAGACTAAGAAGTAACTAAATTAGCAATATATTTACTATAGCTCTGTATTAGTAAGATAGTATTATACTATACTACACTCTAGCTACTCCAAAAGGATCTATAGGTAGCCCTATTTGTATACTACTAGTACTGTAGTTATACCCTTAATAAGTATATTAGTAAGGTTATTAAATTACATACTATTAGAGTTTATATCTTTTAAGTATAAAAAAAATAGAGTACTAGAGTTTATTATATAGAAAGTAAGCTTACTAATAGAGGTAGATATAGTAATAGCTCTAAGTAAATTAAATAAATTACTACTACTAAATTTAATACTTACTTTACTAGTATAGCTTATATCTAGTAGTAACTCTACTCTAAAGTACTTATAGAGAGCTATGTACTATTAGTAGCCTGTAGTTAATACTTAGGCTACCCTAGTATCTAGTATAATACCCTAAAAAGTTATAGTAGAGTATTAATTATTAAGTATAAAGACTTTACCTAACCCTTATTCTTAGCTAGGGTCTTATATAAAAGAGTCTTCTTTTATTAAAGTATATAAAGTAGCTTAGTTATATAGTTATATATAGACCTTCTAGCTATTAATACTCTCTTTACTAAAAAATGCTATAGATATAAAAAAAGTCATATCCTTAAAGAGCTCTTTACTATTATCTAGTATATACTTATTATTAGTTATATTACTAAGAGAGTTAGGCTCTTTACTCTTATAGTTAAAAAGGTATTATTTGAATCTTTTAGTAAAGTAGTTTCTTTAGAGCTACTTATAAGAGGTATCTCTTTTCTCTTTTAAGTGTGTTATTAACTAATATTCTTTCTTATTATAAATAAAGTACTTTTTTACTTAAAATATACTACTTTACAAGTAGTTATTTTAAGGCCTTAGACTATACCCTTATTATAGTAGGTAACTGCTGTATTAGCTATTATAGTAGTAGTTAGTAAAGTACTACTAGTCTAGCTTAAGCAGTCCTTCTATAAGGTACTATACCTTTTACTTATATATTACTATTATATTACTTATACTATTTCTTAACTATATACAAAGTATATTATAAGTTATAGGTAGATTAAGTAGAGCAGCTATATACTTAGGTATACCCTAGTAATAAGTAAGTAGAGTATTGTAATAGTTACTATTAGTAGGTATGCCTTACTATATTATAGCCCTAACTAGCTTTATGACTTTCTTAATAATTAAGTCTAGTACTTTAACTCTTGTTTTACTAGGTAATTTATAGGTTACTTACTTATAGCTAAGTATTTATAACTCTATGTTATATATATAGTAGACTTTATTCTCTTTAAACTATAATTTAATATTTACTATAAGTATATTAAAACTAATTAAATAGTTATAGAGGTTACTAATATAATACTCCTATATATTGCTTATAAGTATAAATAAGATAGTAGACCTATAGTGGTTACTAAAGATACTAACCTTTGTATAGAGGTTATAAAAAGTCAGAAGCTTTAAGTTAAGGGTCTTATAGTTACTACTGCTATACTTTAATATTAAATTATCTAAATATAACTTAATAAGGTTAGTTAATTAATAAGTAGTTAGCTTATTAGTCAGAGAAGCAGTTATGCTTAGTAACTACCTCTTAACTATTATAGTAGTTATAGGTAAACTTAGTATAAGAGAGGCTTTATTAGTTTATCTTTTAAATAGAGAAGGTTTAAATAATAGGTTACTATATAAGGTATATTATTAATAATCTAACTTATTATATAACTTCTATAAAAAATTCATACTTTTGTAGCTATTATATACCTTATCAATTAATAGTAGGGAAGTAGCCTATAGTATCTATTTAATATTCCTTATAAAGTCTAGGTTATTGAGGTAGTTATAAAAGACCTTATACTCAGCCTCTATTTTACTTATTATCTTATTATTCTACCTCAAGAAGTACTTATTATTAACTAGCTTCTTTAACCTTATACTAATAGTACTTTTAATAGGTTCTTTTATTACTTATATACTATAGCTAATAATAAAGTTATAGAAGGTAGCTATAACTACCCTTAAAGCAGTATTAAAATCTATATTAGATTAATTCTTAAATTTATTATAAACTTATTACTATAAATCTCTACTATAGTAGCCTTACTTCTTATAGGTAGTTAAGTAATATAGAATAATTATATCTAATAACTTAATATAATTAGAGAGTAGGCTACTCTCTAAGATTTAATCTAAGTACTTAATACCCTAAATTAATAGGTTAATATACTTATAATATTTATTAAGTATAGATTTATAATATCTATATGCTATACTAATTATATGCTTACTTATAGCCTCTTTAGCAGCATTAGGGGTACGCTCTATAGCAGTTACTTCCTCTTAAATTATTATAGTTACTCTCTATTAGCCTAATAACCTCTTAAATATAGGTATTTCTTCTAATAGGCTAAAAGATATATATATATATATTAGAGAGATTACTACTAGTAGTATAGGTAACTACTTAGTTAATAGGGTCTTGCTTGCTTTCTTTATTAAGGGCTTATTAGTAGTATTGCTTATTAATATAAGCTTTCTTCCTTTGTACTAAACTTATTACTTATTAAAAAGAGCCTTTTGCATAGTCTTATAACTCTTGTTACTTATTAAAAAGAGCCTTTCTTATGCGGTACTTGCTGCTTATTAAAAAGAGCCTTCTTCGCGCGGGCTTTCTCAGCATCAGTTACTTAAGGGTAATCAGAGGTATGTTTTAAGTAAGAAAAAAAGTATAAAAAGAAGGTTAGAAAGAGGGAAGGAGTAAAGAAATAAATTATAGAAGTTAGAGGAGGGGAAGGGAGTCTATTATACTCCTATAGGCCTATTAAACTATTAGGTTATTTAATAGCTTAGTAAAGTTACTTTTTAGGTAATCATAATAATAGTTATAAGTCTTAAGTTAAAGTAATAAAAAGGTAAAGTTAATAAGGTTATATTATATTAGTTAATAGTAAGTTATTAATATTTATTCTTAATATATAAAGTATAAGACTTTATAGTCTTATAGTCTAATAATCTTTTAATAAAAAATTATTATCTTATAGGTTATAGCTTCTTATAATATAATAAAGTTAACTTATATAAATTAAGCTTATATACTTATAGTACTCTTTATAGAAGTACTATAAGTCTACTATAATAGTATTCTAAGCTAGTTATCTATATAAGAGAAAGTATAGAACTATCTTACTACTACTATAGGGTTTAGAGTAGTTCTATCTCTTCTTAAAAAACCTTACTAATCAATAGTTTCTTTTAATAAGTAGTTATTATATTTAACTACTAATTAGTATTAATAAGTAAGGTATTAGGTTTTTAGTAATAAATAAGAGGTCTTAAAAAAGGTTAATTATATATAAAGAAGTATAATTATTAAGAGGGCTACTAGGTTAAGCTAGTAGTAAAAGGGGCTCCTGTAGGTAGGCCCGCAGACAAGCTCAGACCGGTCTCACGTGACCAGTAGGATCGGAGTTAGCGGGTAACTCTAATAGATCCTAACAATAGGCTAGCATCGCAACAGAAAATAAAATAAAATATTAATATGAGATAATATAAGAGAAAATTTTATTATAATTAATATATATGATTAATATATATAATTAATATACATAATTAATATATTATTAATATATTATTAATTAATAAAATAGATACTCTTTTATTTATTTTAAGTTATAAATTAATAATAATTAATTATTATATACTTATTATATAATAATAAATTATATATATATTATTTTCTTTGTAATTAATTATTTTAAGAAGTATTAATTAAATCTATATTATTTCTAATTGTAATACCTAAGAGAGTATATTATATAAATTAGTTATATTACTTATATAAATATTACTAACTAATATTACTTTTTATACTAATATTGTATTAAATCTTGAAATATTCCTATATTTAAAAATGAAATTATGTTATATTTACTTATATAAAAATAAATTACTTTTAACTATACACATACTTTTCAAAAGATCTTTTATTATTATAATTTAAATTAATAATATCTTATATACTAAATAAGATTTATAAAATACTTTTTTATTATATTTTATGTATATAAATCTAATTATAACTTAGGTATAAACTTAATTAAAATAGAAAAATATATTTTAGGTATTATATTATTTTTTAGTTATTTTTATATAGTACTTCTCATACTTTATATATTATCTGGATATAATTAAGTATTACTTCTTCTTAGCTCTACTAGAGTAAGCTTTACTAGCTATCTATACTCTTTACTCCATTTATTACTATTAAGACTGAGATCATACATCGTCACTCGCAACATTGATCTTTCATATGTCATCAGCATTCAATTTCACATTGTGTACTGCAGCCCACTTCACCCCCATCCTGCCATAAGCCCAGATCTCACAGCTTTAACATTACCCTCTCCCACGCTTTGTATTCCGTCGCGCACTTGGCCGCGACAGCTCTCAATCGCATACCCGACCAGCAGCCCAGGCTCACAAACGATAGAAAGCGAACCAGGCGTCAGCCATGACGGAGCCGCAACCAGGACCGGTACTGGATAACCCCAGTGACGACCTCGGCAATAATCCAAGCCTGCCGGATAATTCCATTCAGTATTGCATCTTCCTGGTCGACCCCAACACCCAGAACAACCACAAAAATCATCTATCCCGTCTTGAGGATTTGCGCAAATCAGCATTGCAACTTACAACCCAGCTGACATCCGAATATATCTGGCAGAAAGGCATATTCACACTCGATGTAGTGACTGAACGAGGTAAGCCTTGAACATGTCGCAGCACTCGGGTCCCATCTAACATCTGGCCAGGCTTGACCTTTCTACAAGGCACAACCGACTACGGAGATTCCGTTGAGGACGAATGGCTAATAGTTTACATCCTAAGGGAGCTCTCCAAGTCCCACCCGAATGTATGGGTGCGTGTGGTCGACACTGACGGGGAGTTCCTCCTGATAGAAGCAGCCAACGTCCTTCCGAAGTGGCTGAGTCCTGAAACCGACCAGAACCGTGTTTGGATCAACAACGGCTGCCTCCGCATCATTCCGCAGCAGTTCGACGAGGGCTTGAATTCCAAGCCATTAACGCTGCCAAATGCCGTAAACATCATCAGAAGTGTCCCGGACAAGTTGATTCACTCGGACTTTATTGAGGCCGAGGCATTCTATCGTCTAGAAAAGTACCCTGGCCAGATCCAGAATTCTCTGCACCATTCAATCGTAACGATCCCTCGAAGACTGGCACATGTTCTCCACCAGTGCCCTAAAGCTGTCGCTCCGGCCGTGGAATCGTTCTACCTTCGTGACGCTTTGGATCTGAAAGCACTTCTGTCTCCAAGAACCGACCTCTACTTCCCCCCAAAGGATCTAGTTACGCTGAGTGTGAAATTCACCAAGGTGCTGTTTGCTCAACTCAAGTCTCAGAGGTTTGGGCCTCCCGGCTCTTGGGCCACTTTGATTAAAGAGGCAAAGGGGATCGAGCAGTCACGTCTCGAAATGGGCATGAAACTCACATGCGGATTCGAAATTATGCTCAACAACATCAAAAAGACCGGCAGCCGTGAGGCTCGAGAGGCATGCATTGTTGTCGAGGAACTTCAAGAGGACGGGGACTCGGTGTTACCCGGGGATGATGAAATCAATGCATGGAGAGATGCTCGCCGGGAAGATGATGAGTCGTGGATGGACATCAATTACGCCGATTTCGAGAATGAGCTGGCGGGACGACAAGGTGGGAATCGCATGGAATCCAACCCCGGATTTGGAGATGCAACAACGCAGGCAGACCTGCGGAAAATTGTATCCCGGTTTGAGGCCTTCCTAAATGACGAGAGCGCGGGACTCGATGGTGCCGAAGTGGACGAGATGGACATAGATGATAATGACGACGACGAGAGCGACGAAGATGCAGAGGATGAGGACAAAGCTATTAGCTTCGACGAGGCAGAATTTTCTCGGATGATGAGAGAGATGATGGGGTTGGCACCGGCAGAATCCGGCACGACACCAGTGCCTAGTGAGCCGGGTGCGACAGCAACTGGAATTGCACGATCAGCACTGAGCAAAGGTGTGAAAGAGGAAGAATCTGACGAAGAGCTTCGGAAGCTATCTGCTCAGTTAGAAGCGGAGCTTAACGCACACGGTGCCCTGAGGTTGGATCAACCACGAAACGATGTGCCTGTACTCAAGAATAAGGACAAGAGCGGCAAGGCAGTTGTTGGTGAAAGGGCTAGAGCTGTGACGGCTGACCGTGTGACTGCTGACAATGACTCCGAGGATGGTGGCGACGACGGAGAAGTTGACATCGACTATAACTTGGCCAAGAACCTTCTCGAGAGCTTCAAGGGTCAAGCAGGCATGCCAGGCCCAACCGGCAACATGCTAGGCATGATGGGGCTACAGCTCCCGCGAGACGAAGATATGAGTGACTACGAGGGAAGCAAGAGTTAAACAGTGCAATAGCCAAAAGAGTCAAATGGGTTATTGTTGTTCACGAGACATCTCTTTCCGCCAGACGTGACGCGTCCCAAAGGTAGACATCCGTATACCAGATCGAAGAGATACATGCTTTAAGTGAGCATGTTCCAAGAAGGTTTCGCTCCCGCCATGCATTTACAGCCTTTTGATATGCAGCGAACGATTCAATCGACCTTGTCGCCGCTGCCGCAGCGTTTCACCCGACTCAATTCGCCGCTTGGCCTTCTCCCCCTCCGAATGTCAGTATCGTCCAGGACATCCAGCTGTTCCAAGATGACATTGAGCCTTCTCCGAGCCTCCAGCTCGTGCCCATGTCCGTCTTTTTGTGGTCGGAAGTATCCCTTGGCGATGTGGGTGACGGTGTGGTAGCAGTCGTACAGAAGAAGGCGAATGTGGGCCCTCTCCTTGTCCTCAATCAAGTTCGAGGAAAACATGGACGATATTGTGTCTTGCACTGCGGGATCGCCGCCGAACCCCGTGAGGAAGTCGCTGCTGGGATCGCGGCCAAAGTTGAGGGCAAACAGTGGATCGCCGAATACGAAATTGCTCCAGTCCTTCATTCCGGTCATGGTGATATCGTCTTGGCAACCTGGACAAACATTTGCGGCACCCTCCGATTCTGACTCGGTCTCTTGACCGACATTCTCTTCGCATTCTGTATCATTGTCATTAGTTGTGGGGCGATTTTCGAGAGTGCTCTTCGTTTTGCCTGGTGCAAAAGAAGCAATGCCACCTCGCTGCTTTTTCCTCAAGGCGAGCGTGTTGATATCTTTTCCGACGTCAACGGCGACGAGTCTAGGTATTTTGATCTCGTCAAGTGTGTATCCAAGGCGCTCGAAATGTCGGCGAATGGTGCCGTATCCCAGCATAACCTGCATGTCCTCTCCATCCCGAAGAACGGCCTCCAACATGGAGTGAAACGCCGTAGTCCAGGACTGGACCCCTCTCGATTCAATCAGCCTCGCGTTCAAGTCTCGCTTTGCTTGCTTCGTGCGGTCAGTCATGGAGGGTGACGCAGCCGGATGAAGAACCGCAAAGGCAGGGCCGAATCGCCCAGTCGGGGATACCTGCTTGCATAGCTGCCTGTACAACTGCCCAATCTGATAGTCGATTGTCCTACGTTCCGAGGGAGAGAGTGGTGGGTTTAATTCGGAGATCGGGACGCCATGTGTTGGTTTCAGGAGGTTATATTCGAGACCCTGCTCGTTCATTGTCGCAGCATGCGATACGAGAGCCGGCACCATAGAACGTAAATCCTTGGCCGCGCCATGGAGAGAACTCCGGGTCAAATTCACCTCCTGGACCACATATGAGGAGGATTCGAAGAAATAATCCGGTTCGGGAGTTCGCTCTTGAAGAAGAGGCTGCTCGACGGCCTTGCCAGCAAGCCATTCCAAGACTGCTGCCTCTGAGACGACGGAGGCACGTTCGGATCGAAGGAGCTTGACCATGGGCGGTGGAGGAACGACGAGAACAAGGCTCGTTCCGTTGGAGACTTTGACCCCATAGATACGCTGACAATTGACCGAAGGCATGGCCTGGACTTGCTGGACGGTAGCCTGGGGCACTAAACAGCTTATAATGGCCTGTATGGGCTTTCCTGGGGGCGGCGTGCACATGGACGTTGCTTCCGCTGGAGCGTGACACGGCTTCTGCCTTATGGATGACTGGTGCGTGACGAACGGGATCTTGCAGCTCTGCGGAACGTCTTGGCAGACAAGCTGTAGGCAAGATGACTTAGAGGTACGAGTATGGTGACACCAACCAGGAGCCATTCAAAATGGGATGGCTGTCGGTATCTAGATATAGCGAGCCCCTTGCTGATCTCGAGATGAGGATATTGTCGGGATGCACGAGGTAGCAATGAGATGGAAACACGGACTGGTACGGCCGGGATTTCTGGAAGCTGCTGTGCCAAGAAGGGTAATGTCAAAAGAGGAATCCAATTGCAATGTGTGGCTAGCGAGACGGATTTGGACAGTAGACGGCCGAGGGGGAGACGACTGGAAGACTGCCAGGAATCCTTCGAGAACCCAAATATGCCGATGATGAGGATGTTGGACGGGTTTGGCGAATCAGAACAACGGGGAGATGGGGAGAAACAAGAGAAAGGATGCGAAGTGCATAACAGAAAGGGGAGCAAGGGCTGCTCGAAGCCCAGGCACATCGAGCCCCAGCGAGCACGACGGTATGAGAAGGTGGTTGTGAAGGCGGAGATAGGTGTTGATTCCGTGATCGCAGTACTTATTTTTGTTTGGGTGGAGGACAAGCTGCGGTCATCACATTGTTGGCCGTGCTGCCAGCTGCTTCTTGGGCCACATCGGGCGTCCGAGCACACTTTAATTGAGCAGACTCGAGGATCCGGGCACGCCAGGTCGTCACGGAGCAGCAGTCAAGGGTGGGAAGAGAAGCTCGAGGATGGCGGGCGGCGCGTAGCCATGGCTTGAGGTAGCCGAGCTTGAAGTCGACCCTGTCCTGTCCAGATCAGGCCCAAACCTCGCGATGGCGAGCCAACGAAGAGATCAGCTAATAGGGAGATGCAGCAGGCGAGCAGCGGGCCGGCCAACTCAGTCGACGGGTTCGGTGGTGACGGGCGAGGCGTTGCGCATGAAGGAATACTGGGGATAAGGGGGAGAGGCGCTCAATGAGAGCATGAGAAATAAGCGAGAGAGACAACGCTAAGAAACTGCCATGTGTCTGCATTGCTCTTGGTATACGCGTGAGTAGAAACATGTATGGAAGCCTCTCCGTACGCCAACGGCCGTCCCTTCCTCGATGATGGCCTGCGGCAATGGCGAGCCCGAGCTCGGCCCGAGCCCAATCGGATGGTTGGAGCCATTGTAAAGAGGCCAAGGGATAAAGGCCGAGGGAAAGGGTCCAACATGGGACCTGGGTTGGAGGGGTTGCTTGCTTGCAAAGTACCAGGAGGAGACGGAACGCGTGCCACTTGGGGTCAACTCAAGCGAAGCTGCATGAGCTGGTCTTGTTTGAGGAGGGCTGTTGGTAATTGGATCCACAGTTCAGTCGGGGATCTCCATATCCACATAGGCAGCAGTGGAAGCAGCAATGGAATATTATAATCCACCCAGAAGGATCCGGCGGGAGATTGATGTGTGCACCAATGGACGTAGCGCGCGTTGTTGCAACATCATGCTCTCTGCATGTGCCTACGATGGTGTCAAAGTGTGCTTACACAGTACCTAAGAGTTTTGTAAAGGCTAAGAACATGAGCAGGTAAAGGTGCGTACCTATCTACATTAGCAAGGTGATGCGGATCCAAGTTCTATGAACAACATACCCAATGGAATGTAGGGATGGATGCTAATTATGAGATCCCATAGTACTTTACCTACATCGTCGGTAGTGTAAAACTTGCCTAGGGTCTTTAGGAATCTTACTACTACATACCAGTACATCTGGAACAGGGCCTGGGGGGGGGGGGGACGCTCAGGGACATCCCAGCCACGCCATGCGTCAATAAGCGAACCGGGAATTTGGTGATTGGACACCTTCAAGCGAGACTGGTGGGGTGGACGTCCGCCCGCAGCCTCGGTGAGGTCTTCGACTGGCCCAGGCGCGGAAAATGGTGGACAGCCGACTCAATACCCACTCTTCCCGGATGTTTCCAGCATACGGCAGCCTTTGGCCCTCTCCCATCTCCGCACTCCTCATACCTATGTGGGCCGTTGGTTCAGTGTCCTCCTTCTAATAGCATTCGGGTGCAGGCGGTTTAGAAGCTCCGACTTATCCTGGCCTTGCCTAGTTCCCTCTGCAATCTTCTGTTAAATGAAATATGCCTCTCCCCTCTATGTGCTGGCAACCCAGCCCGATGCTGGTACGTTCGCTCCACAGCTTGCCAATATCTTTGCTGCCAATTTCGAGAACCCCAAGTCGTGTAAAACTGCGACTTGATGCGAGTTTATACGTCAGCTGTCGCCATAGAAAGTCATACTCGCTTGAACTGGATGGCCACGTTGTTCAGCCAGTTTCATATGGACAACACATCACAGTCCACGACAACCCCCGAAGTAGAGGAGTCAAAGTTACGTGACGAGATGCTTTTGCTCCATCAGCAAGTACACATACGAGAGGTATCTATCCCTCCGCTGCTTGGGAGGGGACTGTAACTTGCATACATTGTTGCAGCACCCAGTCAACCTCCGCTCTCTCTGACCGATATTTGGATCAGCCCCAAGGGACCTGGTGGCAGGGGATGGGTAAGAATACAATGTTGAAAGCCGCTGACGGTTTTGGAGACTCGTCAAATCTATACCTATAAGGTTTAGCGCCGCCATGGATACAGATGTGCTTGCACCCCGCCCCCTTCCCCCCATACGGGCCCTTGTTCGCTTTGTATGCTTTTCGAGGCACCGTCCTGCCCGAACCTCCGCTCCTGTTCTGGCAAAAATATCCTTTCTTTTGTTGTCACTCATCTTATCCACTACGATACTATGTAGGGCATGCTTATGGACCCGGGAGCAGTTTGACGTCTCATCATGTCTCGCTTCACCTCAGAAGAACTTGTGGCCCAGTGCCCAGTGAGCAGGTAGGTTAGGGGGGTTGGCGAGCGAGCCTTCCCTGCAGCTGAGAGACGGAGGCACGAGACCATCGAAGCGTCTCACTGAGGCCATTCCCATGCGTTTCGATACTGTCGATATCAGGAAACTGACGTCTTCTATATTAGTGTCCAGACAGTGAGCGCTGCATTTCCGAGTGGCTTGGAATGATTTACGATTCCATATCGCTTCAGCTCATGCCGAGTTCCCTCAAGCTGAGGGACCTATTGCTTACGGCACTCACAAGCAAACTTTCAGAATCGCTAGGGCCAATACTTGCGGCGAATGCTTTGCCTCATGTATGTGCCGATGGAGGCCCTCAAGATTTTATTGTTTTCTGTAACTCCACACCGCCTGCCCCATGTACCATCGAGTGCCTGTGTAGCCAGATGTATGCCAGAAATGATGCGTCAGCCATCCCTTCCGACCAATCCTCCGGGAGCCAGACTGCATCTATCGTTGTCGCCAACACTATCAATCACATCGCGTCCATGACGCCGCGAACACCTTCTCCGCTCGCCTTGGCGCCGACATCCTTTGGCTTTGCTCCGGGTGAAGCTTTATACAACTCGTTGACATTGAGCTTCTTCAGCCCGTCCCAGTCACTACTCTCAATGACACTCATGCCACAAAAGCTCTGCCAAAGCGGTCAGCCGAAATTTGATGAACGTGCTACTAGTGCCACAAGTCACTTGCCTGGAAGACGTCGACTAGGACAACCATGTCAGGGTTAGTAAGTTTGACTTTGTGTCGCGGACTGACGGTCTTGGCGATTTGACTGATGAGCTGGTCGCGATCAAGTGAGTTATTGCTGCGTATCGAAGGCCGGATAGCATACTGGCGATGTGTTAGCACCAACTTGGGCTAGGCGGCCTGCCTCTCGGGACTGACTGTAAAGGCTGGTTTCTCAGCCTCCCTCGACTCTTCTACTCTGGTGGCCTCTTGTTCCTTGGAATCCTCTTTCTTAACCCCAGTTTCCACTGATTCCCCTTTGATCTCGCTATCCGAAACCCTAGAAAGGAAGTCCATCGTCAACTCGAAATGAGCTGCCAAGGCCTTCCTGGCCACTCTCGCCACACCATTCTCCGAGGCTTTGTCGACAAAGGTAACCGGCGTCAGCCGGTTAATGTACTTGGTTTTTCGCTCCTTCAAGTCAGTACAAAGTCTGGCGTCTTGGCAGATCCGGCGGCAGAGCTCAACAGGATCAACTGGATCTCTCGTCTTCATGAAGAAGACACATTCGATGCCGGCCTTGATAGCCTTGAAATTGCGCTTGGGCTTGCTCTTGCCACCGCCGCTGATACCCTCGAGCTCCTTCTCGATGGAAGCCTCGATGTCCTCGGCCTCGTTGTCCGATTCAACGCCTTCGTCGGGGGGGACAATGTTATACAGCGTCTTGCCGTACTGAGAGACAATATGATTGATGAGTATAAGTTAAACAGTGACACTAGAGAAACAAACCTCGTCGCAGAGCAAGTTGAACTCGCTGATTGCTTTCCCGTCCATGCCCCGTGCAAATGTAACCCAGATGCCCTTGTCTCCGACGCCGAGGGTGACGCCTTTGTCTTGAAGGCTGGCAACCTTGGCCTTGTGTTGTGGCGTCTGCCACGCACCTGCACCCTTCCCGCCCTATAACACGAAAATTAGTCGAGGAAGCCATCGCTTAAGGCATTGGGGCACAATGTATAAGTGTTGGCATGCATTCAGTTAAAACCCACTTTGCTTCTTTTTGCTGGCTGAGCATCGCCGCCTCGGGAGCTGGGCTGTTTCCTCTTAGAGTCCGACATTTTGAGAGATGATTATGAGAGCTACACGGCTGCGTATTGCCAACGACTCAATATCCTGCTCTACCAGGCTTTGATGCTCGCCCGGGCTTTGATATAGGGAGGTAGGTGTGAGGTGGATCAATGTAAAGAGGGTTGTGGCTGGCAAAAGGGAAAAGCTCGGTGAGCCACACGAAAAAGGAAAATATTGCCACACCGCCCGGAAGGCAATAAATTTGGTCACCTCGACCCGCCGTCTCCGATGTCATCCAGGGGCTGCCCAATTAACCAACGCCTCGAATATAACCCCAGATATGATTTGTTTCAATCATCGACATGGCGAGACAGCTAATGAGAGTTTGTTTTGTATTGTGTGCTAGACAGACGTCTGTCTTCCCGCAACACGATTCTTGTGGAAACACCAAGTATGACTCCTATGGCTTCGAACTTGTAACGCCGCCTAGGCCAACAGTTTACCGCGTGCTCAACATGACTAACTATGATGCTGTATTGCATCGTATAACATGAGTGGAGGACAGATGGACAAGTGAAGGAGAAAGAGCACAGGGTTGCTACAGCACCACAAACTCAGTTCCCTCAAACACACCGTATCAAGGATAGAAACTCGATTAGTAGCTACCATATTCCTTCGCAACCATCACGTATGGACGAGATTTGCTCGTAATCGAAGACGGGAAGTATAATGATTGTTCAAGGTTCTATACAATCAGGTCAAGTGGTGCCGGCCCATACAGATGAATACATCATTCAACAGATACGAACGATCTATATATACTTGAGTGACCATCAAAAGCCCCCTGTCCGAACAATTTGTGGGAAAATCATCATTTATAGGCGTGCGCCACCAACATCATTACCTCCTTTGCCCATGTGTGCTTGCCATTGCTTCAGTCGGCCCTCGCGTTGTTTCTGGCACTAGCCTCGGCAGTCATAATGAGAGCTCTCGGAGCATCCTCCTTGGGAAGATAGAGCTCTACGAATTGTAGTACTGTGGGGTTGTTGAAGTCCTTGTCGGTCAGGAGCTTCTCCAAATCATCCTTGGTCTTGACGACAAACTTCTTGGCCGTCTTATTATTGCCGCCAAATACTGTCGCGAGTTCCTTGTACTCCCACTGAACGATGTCGTTGTATTCAGCCTCCATGCCGTGGATGAATCGTTCAATGGTGTATCCATCATTGCAGATGACAAAACTGGATGTTAGGTGTTAGTATCTCGGGCAGATCCATATGGTATGATGACTTGGACTCACATTGTCGTCTGCAAGCCGTGGCGAAGCATCGTGGTGACCTCCTGTGCTGTAAGCTGGAAGGAGCCGTCACCAACAAATAGAATAGTCCTGCGATCTTGGCCTGCATCTTTGGCGGCAAGCGCAGCACCCTGTGCGGCGCCAACTGACCAACCTATACTTCCCCAGAAGACTTGACTCAAAGCCGTGACTCCAGCGGGAAATTTAGTGTCCCAGATACCAAAGTTTGCCGTTCCGGTCTCTGTGACCACAATGTCGTTCTCGCGGAGATAGTTGCCAACTCGAGGCCACAGATAGGCCTGAGTGATTGTTTGTGAGGGGTCCGAGCTCGGGCTGGGCACCCTGTTGGTTACTTCTGGAGATGTCGTGATGTTAAGTTGGCTCAGGTCGAGGCGTTCGGTAACCTTTCGCAAGACACCGCGCATAGTGATTCCGGGATATTCTGAGTAGCGTACTCTGGTATGTGTGCTATGAAAGTCAATGGTGTTGAGTTGGGATGTCCGGTAGGAGAATCCAGCCGTGTTAAAATCACTCTGTACTCCGGTTAGTAGTGTATGTGACCCAGGCTGGCAACGTAAGCCTACCTTAAGACCACCAACTGACAGAATCAGGTCTGAAGACTCAACACGCTCAGAAACGTGGGGTTTCGAAGCGGTCCCGGCATATACACCGCCATAGCTGGGGTGGGTTTCGTTGACGGCACCCTTCCCCATGGGTGTGACGAAGACGGGAATCTTGGTCTTCTCGAGGAGTGCATGGACCTCGGGCAGGACGCGGTGGCGGATGGCGCAAGCGTCAATGAGCATAATGGGGTTCTTTGCAGCGTGGAGGGACTTAAGGATCACATTGACAACGTAGTCCTCTCTGACGGGGTCATTAGTGGCCTCCTCCAGGTCTATAGGCGTCTGCAACCTCTCGCCCTCGACCTTCTTCTGAACCATATCGGTAGGGAGCATGATGTAGACGGGCCGGCTGCGAATCCAGGACTCTCTCAGAGAATGGTCGATTTGGTTGGCGATTTCAGATGGGTTGTTGAGACGAGCAACGTCACATGAGATTTGAGAGCTCATGTTGGAAAAGACATTGAAGTCACCGTTGCCCAGGGTATGGTGTAAGAGCATGCCGTTCTTCTGGGATATGGTGGACGGGCATCCGACAATGTGGACAACGGGGATGTGTTCTGAATAGGCGCCGGCGAGAGCATTGATGGCCGAGAGCTCACCGACACCAAAGGTGGTGATGATGGCCGAGATGCCTTTGACGCGGGCGTAACCATCGGCAGCATAGCCTACCAAAGGTATCAGTATGTCGAGATCGACAGTATCTGCTGAATAAAAAGTGTTCAAGGCTCACCGGCATTCAGCTCGTTGACGTTGCCGACCCACTTCAAACCACACGCGGGGAGGTAGTCGAGGGCAACAAGGTTGAAGTCCCCGGGTAGACCGTGGACGGAACGAACCCCGACTTCGTGAAGCCTTCTGAACAGGTATTCAACAACATCGACGGGTTGTTTGAGCCCTTGGGTTCGAATATCGGCCATGGTTGGAAGGATGTTTATAGACTGACTGGCTGCTAATGGAGCGGTGCTTTTGATATTGCTGCTGCTGCTCTTACTGCTACTGTGAGGGGTGATGTTGAAATTGTGTTTTTCGATGTCTGGCTAGAAAAAAAGAATTCCTCTGCCCACAGATGAGGAAAGGCATCTTAATATAAAGTTCTAGTCTCGGAGAGATGGCGAGGCTGCTGTTGGCCTAACTCACTTGTCGTCGTCGGATGGATTGACCAGGATCGTCAAGTCAGGCCACTTGCTATTGCAAGGTGGAAGGACTGGGGCCATCGGCGATGAGCGGTTTATTACCGTAGGTCCACATTTGAATACTCTGCGCGTACACGATGTAGTAAACAAAGGTACGGAGAGACCTGTAAGGCGGTTGGGTTGGGTGACTTGTCAGTTTCGGGGGGTGGACACACGGGATATGGTAGCGTCGTTATCCCCCCAGGCACAGCTAGGTAGGAGAAGATAATGGTCTATTGCATCAAGAACACGCAAGCGATGGGACAGGAGTGATGTAACCAAACACGCCACCCGAAAAGTGCGGCCACCAATATGCCGGGCTCATGCCGGACCAGGCCGGGGGTGCCCGAGCTTTTGGTGTCATACAAGCTAGAACCCTCTGACATCCAGAAGGAAGGGGTAATTATATCTCGCCCCTGCGGGACGAGACATTCTCTACTACTGGTACCGTAGCGAAATGAGACGAGAGGGAAGAGTGTTGCTGCTCAGAAAACGTGTAGTGCAGCGGCGTGCGTGTATGGAGTTGTAGTAGGGAAGAGCGACAATCTCGGGCTGCACATAACCGGGATCATCCTGATCTAACAAACGTTGCTACCCGTCCGTGCCGTTTCAAGACCGAAGCAGCAAAGAAGGGTAAAGAGGCGGATCCACAAATGATACACAGCAGGCCATATTGTACATATGTACGTACACTAGCGGGCAACAGCCAGCGTGGTGGATATCCAGTCATTACACCACCAGAGCCAGTACTGTATCCTAAACTCGATCCGAGCTGCAAGACAGCCAGGAGGCTCAGAAAATATAACCATTTTCACAGCTGGCACACAGTCATGTTCAGTGTGCTACCTATGCACTCAACTATCCCCTGACAACATGGGATGTGGGCCCCATTGCCGACATCATGCTGCTGCTGCTGCTGCTGGGAGCTACGTCGTCTTATCTATTTTCCCTTTGTCTCTGCCGGGCAAAGGGAGGTGGCACTTCTAAACTTGGCTGAGCCACATCAATGCATCCCGGAATTCCTTAAACTCTCGATTCATCATACATAAACCCCAAATCACATCACTCTTTCCTAACCAGGCGTCGGCATTCCAGGAATTTCTGTCCAAGTTCGGCTTGTCAACGTAAATTTTATGCATGACCTGATGTTGGCACCATACTTCGGCTCTGCTGCGGTGTCATCTGATAGATGCATGAAGCCTCTCACTATAGAGCGGGACCACGGGCCTCGACGTTCTTATGCTAGGTAGGTACTGGGCCGCCCATAAGATTATCGGTCCGGCTCTTCTCCTGCCTTGAGGGGCCGCACGGTCGCCGAAGACAACCGACTGCCACCATATCTAGAGTCTACATACCCAGTAAGCTGATAATGAACTCCCCCACCCCAATGGTAGCTCGAGAATACCGCGCAACGCGCAACTACCTGTCCGTGTAGGGATGGCCCGAAAGTGGAAACTGCCGAGAAGAATACCATATTGCGTGCCCGAACCAAACTCATCCCGAATTCCAGACAAGCTGATTACAGCGTGCGGAATAAGATCGCGGTCAACGCATTGGATGCCAACCCATTTGCAGGACTACGTTCACACATGAGAAGCAAGAGGGATACGATGATGGATGTGATCGGCGTCGGTCACATTTCTGCCTAGCGGTATATTCCAAGCGTTTTAAGTTCCACCACAATGATGGTGTTGCACATGCTGCCCTAAACAGGACGGACGGGTTTCTCTACGAAAGTGCAAATGCCACGCCCCTGATGCTACCGACTCTACGGTGTACTTCCCCTGCCAAAGGGTTGGTGTATAGGTACACCACGCTTGTCGGAACATGCCGATTTAATCACAACGGCCGTCTTTCCATCCAGTGCGCCATCGCTCCTCCCACTTACTACAGTCAAACTCTTTCTTTCCCAACTTACGGTTGACCTCGTTATGCGCCTGGCAAAGCCAATTCCCAAATTCGTTACGCCCCTCGACCGTTATCTGCTCCTTTTGCATATATGACTGCAAGTCCTCTGCGCACACCCAGCAGGGGTACAATTTTGAGAACAGCCTCATGAACCCTCGGAGGTCCTCCTTTTGTGCTGGCGAGGGCTTCTCGGGATATGTCGCAGCGATCGAGTGCAGTAGCTGCCAGGTTCCGCGCCCAAGTGCTTCGACATCGGGTGGGCAATCATCGAAAGATTCCGAGGTCACTGGTGCGCCCTTTTTCAGTGATCCGTTTATTTGAGAGGCCCAGCTGGAGAAGGCATTTTTGGAGGAACAGGATCGACACCTTAACAAATTCTTCGTCAGTAAGCCTCCGTGAGCGAGGTTGTAATAAAGCCTGTATACTGAACAGAGATACATACGGCTTGCCGTCCGGACCCAATACCATTCCCTTGGGTAAAGGTTTGGGTAGCTCAGATGTCGTATTGGTTGTCGACCCGGAGGCTGGAGATGTGCTACTCGATGGGGAGTGTCGCTCTGCGTCGGCCATGACTGGGGAGTTCCACCCACCAGGGTTCGTTTGTATTGCAGGTAAACAATAGACCACGAGGAACCGAAGACAATTGACCCGGTGCGACAAGGAACATGAAGGGTGCGATTCAGGGTGTGCAATCTTGGAGCAGGTAGCCTGCGGTGCTGACGGAGGAAATCTGTAAGCTTCTGAGCTGTTCGTCGGTTGGTATTAGAACACCCTTATCGATAAGCATGGACAGCATGCGGATATCCAATCGTGCGCTAATGCGACGCTACCTACGGTGGTGATGCCAGCTTAGTTCGGCTTGGGTTCCTGACGTAAGACATTTGGTACATGAGCTGGCTGAGATGGTACCATGGAGCGGTTTCTATCCCTGGGCCTTCCGATTTCTTTAGCCCATCCTCAATTTTTTCGGGTCGCCGAGGTGCACCCGTGTTCTTGTCGTTGACGCATGGGACTGTAGCTGTTTGCAGTTGCAGTTGTTCCAGTGACCGAGATCGCTCTGATGCATTGGAAGATCCATGACCAATGGCGACAGTGAGGTAAGAGAGTTCAGGGGTGCTACCTATATTCGAGTGGGCGAAAAACTTGAACTGCAGAGTCCGAGAATACAAATTCCATATACCATGACACTCCCGGTTGCCGCAAGGAGGTAGTCAACGAGTGGAAATTGACAGTGTTAGTTAAACACTTCTCTTTCATTCCCAAAGAACAATCCCTTAGGCATGGGAATGTCTTCCCGCCTTATCTTATCTGAGACAGTATCCGTACGTAACTTTAATTCGGCGGCGGCGGCACCTCAAGCAGTTCGCTCCAGCGGGGCCAAAGTGCTCCGCGTATAACGAATGTCCCTGAAGTCAGCGTTGAGCGAGATCCACACACTACTCACTTCGTGACGGTCATCGTTCTTGTGAGGCGAATTCTCTCCCTCATCCAGCTCTGTGTTCAACAAAGCTATACACAAGCCTCAATCATTCTGTTCTGAGATGGCTCAAATGCCCTCCTCGCTGCCCTCACTGGCCAAGGTGCCAGTGCTTTTACTCAAGACCAGGTCATTGCCGGGCGACGCGTACGAGGACGTCTTCTCGCGCAAAAACAACGGTCGGGAATTTGAACCGACTTTCGTTCCCGTCCTGCATCACAAGTTTCAGGAGCAAGGCATGGCGAAAGTAAGAGACGTCTTGCATAGCCGTGGCGTAAACACGGACATCGATGCCTCTTACGGCGGTCTCGTCTTTACATCGCAGCGAGCTGTCGAGGCATTTTCCAGCTTGGTCGCAGAGAAGAAGAAGGAGGGTTAGTTAGACTATTCCGCAACCCATGGCACTGAAGTCTACACCCCCAACAAGGAACTGCGGCTGATGGAGGGGACAGGGACCGACGACAAGTGGCCTCACCTCCAGAACGTGCCGGTCTACAGCGTTGGTCTGGCCACCACACGAGCGCTCAAGTCAATCTCACAAGAACCACCACTGAATGTTTACGGAGAGCACACCGGCAATGGCGATACCCTAGCCAAGTTTATATTGGAACACTACGGCGAATGGTACCGGCACCGGCCGACGAAGCCACCCGTGCTCTTTCTCGTTGGCGAGCAGAGGCGGGATATCATTCCAAAGAGTCTCATGGATGTGGATCTGCCCAGTAACCAAAGGATCCCAGTGGACGAAGTCATCGTCTACGGAACGGGCGTAATGGAATCTTTCCCACACGATTTTGCAGAAATCCTCAAGACCACCGAGGACAGGCCGGCACGCTGGGTGGTCGTCTTTTCGCCCACAGGTTGCGACAGCATGCTGTGCGGTCTCGGCCTACTGGACGAGGCAACGGGCAAGGCAAGGAAGAACGGGCGCAAGGAGCGCAAAACATTCATTGCGACCATTGGGCCGACAACTAGGGATTATCTCAGACGCACGTTTGACTTCGAGCCAGACGTCTGTGCCGAGGAACCGAGTCCGGAAGGTGTCAAATCTGGCATTATTCGGTTCCTTGAGCGGAACAGTTGACACATTGGAAATCATTGGGCAATGAATCAACACAAGGCTGTGCAACAGATGCGCCGAGTGGAACCGACGCTGCCTTACAAACAATATCTTCTCGGATCCTTTGAATGCTGCAATCGCACAAGGCAAAGGTCAGTGCTAAAGGCAATATACGCCAGTCAGTCGTTTCCTTCGCTGTTCCCATTCGCGCGCAAATTCCGCCTCCGAAGGATCAAGCCATAGACGCCCAGTATTAACTACCTAAGGTCTGGTGCTGACAACACACCGAGTGGCTGGAACGCACACTGTAGAAGATAGGCACTTATGAACATGGATGCTGCATGACCAGAGTATGTATTCTGATTGGTCATCGGTCCAAGCAATTTGGCGCGACGCGAACGCGAAAATTCGCGTGATCATCATCCTGCGCGAAACCCAACGGGAAGTTCGCGTTGAAACCCCGAGTCGCGTAAATTACGACCCGGACCGTGTCCCCCACCCAATCTGTGAACTCCCGGATTCATCCCCAGCCATGTGGTGAAACACTTGGAAGAAAGAAAAAGGGAGAGAAGTAACAGCAAAAAACGTGATGGAATTAATTCGCTCGACAATGTTTCTTGCTTCAAAAGGACACAATTGACTTGACATCCATTCTGCTTCATAAACAAAGACTCCTTTCCCCCGGGTATGGCCTAGCGCTAGAAACCAATGTTGCAAGCTCGAAACAGAATACGTTCGCGGTGGCATTCACTCGGGAACGTTTTTCATTCATGCTTCGTGTAACGAAGTCGTCCTCTCCATCGCAGAGCCCAGTCCTCTTTATTAAAAACAAGAAAGGGGAGAAGAAGGCGAAAGAAACAAGCAGTGTCATGTTTGTTGGCAGGGTTGCGCAATCATGGCACGCCGTTCTGGTATCATGTACATGGTAGAAAAGAGAGCAAGACAGTGCAGAGTGTACCTACTGGGACCCAACGGTCAAGCCAAGGGCTCGTCAAAGGTCAACCGTCTCCTCGTCAGACTGACGGGAGTCCTTGCCGATGAGAGAGCAACAGGTGTTTTCCAAGCCTTTTGGGCAGGGCTTGGCGTGATGTTGACAAACTCTGCAAAATCGAAGCCTTGCCCTGGCGTGTTGGGGAACATGTTGCCCCCACCCGGCGTGGTCATGTGAGACGAGGGGAGTGTCATGTCGCGGCCAACCTTGGACGGCGGCGTTGAGGGAGGCTCCATTCTAGTCTTGGTGGATGGAACGGCGGGTGAGGGAGAAGCAGCCAGGTACAGTAAGAGGTCGGCACCCTCTTCTCCAGACTTGACAGGCGGCTCACCATTTGCTCCTCTGTCTCTGGTGCGACGATTGGGTATGGCGCGATTGCGCATCGGCGGCGTTGTTGGAGGCGAAGAGCGTATGTTGGTAGCCCTAAAAGACTGCGTGGGGAGGAGGTCATCCTCGTCATCAGAGTTTGCGGCGAAGTTGGGCGATACCAAGTCATCTGCCAGTCTCCGAGCCCCCTGGAAGAAAGAGACGTCAGGGCCGGTTGACGTGGTGAAATGTTGCTGCCTTCTGGGTTTGATTGGCGATGACTGCGCCAGCTGATGACTTTCCTTCCACGATGTGTGGCTATGCAAGGCTTTGATGGGCGTAGGAGAAGACCGGTAGCGCTTGCTCGGGCTCGACGAGGGATACTCGAAAGAGGCCATGTAGGTACGCTTGCGGTGACCGGTGCTTCCGTTGCTCGAGCCGATGGCATCGGAAAACAGGGCAGCCTTCAAAGGGGAGCTCATGAGGGTTCTCGTAGGATATGGCAGGTCAGAGGCGCTAGAGGATGAGTCGGACAGGACGTCGCCTTCGCACAATCGCTTTCGCCGCATTTCCTCTTCGTACTTCGGTTCGATAGTGTCGAGAGTCAAGTCCTCCCAGCCGTGCTTGGTCTTGAACTGGGCCAGAGCAAGTCGGTTCTGCAATCTTCGGGCAATCTTTTGCAGGGGTCAAGGTCAGCCAGAATCTTGCATTATGTTTCCAGGTCATTGCAGCGGCTTTTGAAGAACCAACCTTGCTGACTTCTACTCTCTTCAACACCTTGCCTGCCACCTCTTCGGGCTGTTGCTTCCATGGAGAAGACATGATGTGACGGACGAGCATGCGCAAGACCACTCTCTTGGTTGTTCTGATCCAAGGGGTGAAGCGGATGAGGGTAAGCTTCCGTAGCCCAGGAGACGTTGCCTGACACCAAACTTTGTGAGCTGTGTGGGGATTGTGTGTATGTGACAAAAACCAAGGGTCGATTGTCTGACTTGGGGCTGGTGAAGAGCCGTAGCAACGGGAGGAGAGGAATGATGAGGTCCACCTGTTCTTCTGGAATGTTTCGGAACCAGAACTGTACGCAATAGCGAGCGTGTGCGGCGTCAAAATCAATCGAGAGCGCTTTTCCTCGATTCAATGTACGGCGTCGAGATTTGGCAGTTGTGATGACGAGGCGGGACGGGATGCCAGACAACAACGGGGAAGGGGGATAATACCGAGTGTGAGGTTTCGTTTCCCGTTAGCTTGGCAAGTGCAGCGCAGTGAGTGGTGTGGCCTCAGCGGACGAACACTGGGGACCCAGACGAGAGAGGGCCAAGCAAAATTTACACCATTCCCGTGGTAACCAACCGCTGGCGACAGTGCCGTCGGCAGTGTCAGTGCCAATGCTAAAGCGGACAGTCTCCATTCACCGGCTCCAGCCACCTCACTCCACTTGGTCAGCGGAGGGCCGCTGCCAGATGGTCGACCTCGCCAAACACTGGTGCCATGCAGCCCCTGTGCGCTCCTATCCACAGCACACCTTATTGGATTGCTGGTCAGCGCCAGGTGGCCCGAGTCCATAAGCACAATGCAAGATTTGAGCTGCGCTGCCGTGTCGACGTTGTTGACTTGCTGGCCACACCTTGTTGAGGCCACAGGAGCCAGAAGCGCTTTGCCAGCTTCCCCTCCCAACTACCTAGGTAGCTATAATTACCATGCCCCCGCAAAGTGTCACGGCAACTAGTAGTAAGGCGAGAGAGAGACCAGGGGTTGGTGGGTGACATGGGTGGGGATTCAAACGAAAGGTTCTTAAAAAGGTTCTGAGCTCTGTGAGATCTTATGGTTACCCAGTCAAGGATCGACAAAAGGTTTTTGGCCCATTAAGTTATGGATGAGCGTTCAATTCGGCATTAACCCCCAAGGTTGCCGGTTTTCTTGCGATCACAGGTCCTACCGGACACCCCTCACCTAAGGTGAAGTTGCTGGCACGGGCTGCTGTTTGGGTGCGGTGGACAGTTTCGGCGGCTGCTAGCACTGAAGATGAATTCGAAGAACAAGGAAGTAAGGACGTCAGAGTATTCTGTCAAGAAACCACAAGCAGTAACTGGGAGCTGATACGGGTCATGGAACGTACAGGGCTGAAAGTCGAAATATACAATACCTTACATAATGATGCCCGTTATTAAAGCAGTAGAAAGGGATATGGCAATCTTGGCGTATATTCATATTCATGATTTGCGTCTAGACTATTTGTACGCACTCTGTCAAGTTGTACAGGCTGTCTTTCCAGGTTACCAACCCATTAGAATATGAAGCCGCTCAGGTGGACTTGGCTGAGCGTTGCATGTGCCGCTGTGATTCGAAAAGGGCGGGCGCGCGTTAAACACTACCCGGTGAGGTCGATCTCCTCGTCAGCATCCACTACCGTCGGGGACTGGTATCCGCTGTCCTGTGGTTGGTCATTGTCGTCAATATGGTAAGCGGCTGTGCTCTTCTGTTGCGGTTGTGGCTGTTGCTGCTGGGCATTGTAGTTCCATCCCAGTCGTCGGTTTTCAGGTACACGGCGTGTGTGGTTGGTGTTGTTGTTATTGTTCGAGTTCCTGTTCTGGAATTGGTACGTCGTGGGTCTCTGAGTGAACTGGTTGGGTTGTGCCCAAGATGACTGGAACTATTGCTGGGGTCTGTCAGACAACGGTTGCCGCTGGTTGTTGTTGAAGTACGGTCGGTTCTGGTATCTATTGCTGTAACCATTCTGGTTCTGGGTGAGGTTGGGACGGTCAGTATTCTGTGAACGATAGAACTTGGGCGGACGACCGAATTGGTTGTTCGACGACGACTGGTATTGGTTCTTGCCTGAGTAACGCGGGCAGCCGTGAAATGTATTCGCACATCATTTAAGGTAAGTAGTCAGTGGACGGACATCAATCTAAATCCTTGTCGCGACACTGTCCGCCAATGGGCAGTCCAGCTTTATCAGCCGGCTATTCAACGGCTGATAAGTGTGCTTCCTCTTGTGAGTGCAGCCACACCATATTGAAATACGCATAGCATTAAATCATGGTACCTAACATTGGATGCGACTTAGGCACGTGTCTGACAGAAGATCATATCCCAGAAAAAGGCAACCTAACGTATTTATAAAAAGCCACTTAAAAACATTTTAGATATTTTAAGCTTCTTTCTATTTAACGCTTATATATCTAAGTCCTAAGGTATCTGATATTCTTAGTTAGGGGTTAATTTAATCTATAGATAGTAAGTCACTACTTTTTTATTACTTTTAACTCTATATTATATAAGAGACGTTGGATGCAAATGGATTAGAAGGGGCCTATTTGTGAAACTCCTGGAGCGAAGTAACTTAGTTAGTATTACTCACTAAGCAATATAGTACTTTAGCTTACTAGTAGTACTTATAAGTTATACATATAAGTTTATTATCTAAAGTTATTATAATATAAGTAATATTTTATAGTTATATTAATATATTTTAAGTTAAAAAGTATGAATAATAATTAATTATTATTTTGTAATTATTATTTATTAATATTTATTCTTATTAGTAAAAATCTTAAAGTAAAGTAGTAAATAAATAATATATATTAAACTATATTATATTATAGTTTATTATTTCTATTATTTCTATTATTTCTATTATTTCTATTATTTCTATTATTTCTATTATTTCTATTATTTCTATTATTTCTATTATTTCTATTATTTCTATTATTTCTATTATTTCTATTATTTCTATTATTTCTATTATTTCTATTATTTCTATTATTTCTATTATTTCTATTATTTCTATTATTTTTTAAATACTTTAATTATTATAAGAACTTAAACCCTAAGATAAAGAAATTAGATAATAAGGTAATAAAAGGCATAGTAGTAAATACTAAGGTAAATATCCATAAAGTATATAATTTTTAAAAGAAAATAACCCTCTAGATAAGAGATATAATAATCTTAGAAAATTAGTTTATATCTTCTAATAAAAATAATAATAAGAATAATCTATATAGTAATAATAGTAGTTTTAGAGCCTTAAATTCTATAGAAGATAATAATAATAATAATAATGATAATAAAAGAGTTAATAATAATAATAATAATAATAAATCTAAGATAGTTATTAGAATTCTTAAGTAATCTAAAAAGAACCTTAATAAATATAAATAGGTAGTAGACTAAAAATATATACTTATAACTATAAAAGACTACCTAGATATTAGCTATATTCTAGCTACTATAAATAATAAGTAAAAGAAAAATAATATGGCGAAAGGGTACCCTTTATACTATTAGTATTAATAAATAATATACCTTCTATATATAAAATAGCTATATCTTTTAAAGACTATAAACTATAGATTTAAGCTATAATAAAAGAAATAAATAACCTTAATGGATTTAAAACTTAGATAATAACTATGCTTCTTAAAGAGGTTAAACCTCTAAGAGGATAATAAGTATATACTTATAAATATAATAATAATAATAATATAATAAAATATAAAGTAAGATAGGTAGTTTAAGATTATAATTAATGTATAGGTATAGACTACTTAGAGACCTTTTCTACTACTTATAAACCTTAGAACTATATTATTATATTAATAATAGCTATAAAATTAAATTAGAAATTTAAGTAGTTTAATATAACTAAAACTTTTTACTATATTAATATAGATAAAGACCTATATATCTAATAACCTATAGGTTTTATATATAATTATAAAATAAATACCTATTAATATAACTATAATAATAATAATATAAATAAAGACTTACATTATAAGCTAAATAAAGCTTTATATAGTCTAAAATAAAGCTCTAGACTTTGATATAAATACTTTAGCTTCATAATAAAAGAACTAAGCTTTATAAAATTACCTTATAATAAAGAGATTTTTATAGCTAATAATAATAAAATAAAAGGTATTATAATTTACTATATAGATAATTTAATGATAATAGTACCTATAGAAGAAGAAATTAATTACTTCTATACTTCTACTTAGAAGAATATAACTATAAAAGACTTAGAAATTCTAAGTACTTTTCTAGAGAAAGAAATAACTATAAATAATAAGAATAAGACCTTAAATATCTATTAAATAGGCTATATAAAAGAGATAATAAACAAATATAATAAGTAAAATACTTCTTATAGAGAAAGCCCTATAAATCCTAATTCAAAATGAAGAAAAAATAATAATTACGTTACTGAAGAGGAAATAAAAACCTACTAATAATAGGTTAGGTCTCTACTATATGCTAACTTACAGACTAGGCTAGATATAATATATCTAGTAAGTAAATATACTTGATATATAAGTAACTTATTATAGAAGCATTTTTAGCTCTAAAATATATATATAGATATCTTAATAAATCTCTAGACTTGGAAAGAATAATAAACTATAATATAAACCTATAATTAATAGGTTTTATAGATTCTAACTAAGCTAGAGACCTTAATAATAGAATATCTATATTAGGTTATATATTTAACTTTAGTTACTATAATATAATAAGCTAGAATTTTATAAAATAGAAAATAGTTACTTTATCTAGCTATAAATCTAAATATATAGCCTTAATTAAAGCTATAAAAGAAGCTCTATGTTTATATACCTTCTATACCTATATATATAAAGAATTAGAGTTAAATTTACCTTTAAATAAACCTATAATCTTAATTGATAATAAGGTAGCTTGAAGAATAACTAAAAATCTAGAACTTTATGAAAGAGCTAAGTATATTAATATAAAATATTACTTTTCTAGAATCTATATAAATAAGAATAAAATAAGCCTAGTCTATATTTATATAAGAAATAATATAGTAGATATATTTACTAAATTAGTAAATAATAATATACTATAATACTTTAAAAGTACCATAAATCTTAATAAGAAGGGGTTTTTACTTAAAGAATTAAAAGATATAAAGATAAATAAGTTAAAGAAGCTATAAATAATAGTTAACCTTATAATTGTAATTAAAATAAAAGACTTCTAAAATAATACCTATAACTATAACTATAACTAATAGGTTTTCTCTTATATTTTTTCTCTTAATAAAAAGAGTTTTTATTTTTATATAATATAACTAAGAGTTATTTTTTCTCCTATATAATAATATAATAAAGAGTTATTTTTGTCTTATAAATAAATATAATATAATAAAGAGTTTTAATTTTTTCTCTTATATACTATAAAGCCTATATAATTATAAGCTTCTTATATATAAATATATAATAACTTGAAGAGAGTAACTTAGATATAACTATTTAAAATAATAATAACCCTAACCTTATAATACTATAATACTATAACTTAGAAGCTAAATAGCTTTATATAGATAGGAGACATTAAAAAATAGACTTTAGATCTAGAATCTACAGTTTATAAGCTTTATAACAGTATATAAATATATATATAACTATATAAAATAAGTAACCAAAGGAAACTAGTTAGTTATAGATATTCTATCTCTAGCTAACTTATTTACTTTATGGTAACTAGACTTAAGGTATAAGTACTTAGTTATACCTAATATAATAACTAATACTATAACTATTAAAGATCTATTTTACTATAGTTATAGATATAACCTATCTCTTTATATACAAAGAAGGATTTCCTTTAACCTTTAGACTTAGAAGTTATACTTATATACTATACTCAAAATATACCTATACTTCTTTGCTCTATACTTTTCTACTCTTAACCTCTTATTATATATATTAATTAAATCTTATATATCTTTTTTAATTTCTCTTAGCCCATTGGTCTTAAGGTAAGCCTTACTTTACTATAGTAAATAGTTTAGTTTATGGTATAGTATACTATATTATTATATTCTAATTATAGTTTTTTTAAAAGGATATTAATATCTAAGTTAGGTATTATATATATATAAGTATATTAAATATATCTACTAAGTTTTAAGTTTATAATAACTACTTCTATTAACTTAATTTAGAGGGTATTATTAATAAATCTCTTTAGTAATTAAAGATATTATTTTATATATAATAAGTACTATTAGTATATATACTCTTTATTTACTATTATAAAAATATTATAGCTAGTATTAATAAGAGCTTATATAAGAGATAATTTATTTATATAGGCTTCTATTAACACAATAGCCTTACTTATAGATTAATTATATTTAAATAACTTCTATTTTATATATTTTTTACTTATAAGTTCTAAAGCTTAATTTTATTTAAAGCTACTTTCTTTTTAAATTATTATTATCTTTAGTAGTATTATACTTATTGTCTTTATTACTATTAGAGAGCTCTTTAATTTATAAGTTAGTAATCTTAGTAATATATAAAGGTATTATTTATAACTTATTCTTATCTTACTTTATAAGGTAATTATAAGTAAGGTACCTAACTTTTTTATACTTATAATACTTATATATCTTAGTATATTTTTTATATACTTTTATCTTTCAAATAGCTTTAATAGATCTAAATATAGAGGTATCTTTATTAGTATCTTTTATTTTATTATAGCTTAAAAAGTATAATTTATATACCTAACCTTTATTAGTAGCTAAGCTTTTTACTTTTTAAGCTACCTCTAAGATTTATTATATAAAAGTATTAAAATTATTGGATAATAATATACTAACTAAGGCTATTTAAATATAAAGATTTAATATATTTAATAAAATTATAATCTAGGTATTAAGAGCTTATATATTACTACTTACTTTAGCTAAGTAATACTTAAATTATAATAAAAAAAGTATTAAAAATATTATTCTCTTTTATCTTTAATTTAAAAAGCTTTATTATAATTCTAATTTATATATTTAAGTTACTATAGGTATAATTAAAATACTTAAGAAAATATACTAAGTTATATTAAAACTTTTTTTTACCTATCTTATAGAATATAAAAATAATATATTAGAAGCTTAGATCTAAGTAAGAGTTAATAAGATATTATATAGCTTTTAATAAGAAAAAAAGGTTATAATTAATCTCTAGCTTATTAACTATTTACTTTTATTAGAAGGTATAGTTATAGTATTACCTAACAAAGTTTAAGAGGTTTTAAAGTAGCTTTTAATATACTAGTATTATATATAGTATACTATTTATACTAGAGGTATTAGGTATAAGTATTATAGTACTAGGCTAGGTATTAATATTTTAATTAGCTAGTAGTACTTATAAAAGAAGCTTTTTTAATAACCTCTCTAGGTATACTATATAGGTATTAATTACTAGAGAAATACTTATTAGCTATAATACTTATAAAGCTTATATACCTTATATAGCTATATTATCTATTATATAGGTATTTATGTATATAATATAATTAATAAATAATAAGTAAAGTAAGTTTTAAATATATAAAGAGTTAGTATTACTATAGAACTATACTATTAATATAAATAAAATTAATAAATTAAAGAGAGAAGTTAATAAAGAAAGGCTATATGAAGAATTTATAAGAAATAATTTATTATAATTAAGAAGGTAGTAATACTCTCCTAAGCTATTACTAAGTATTTTACTTAGGTAGGTTTAAGCCTATCTATAGTAAGAGCTATATAAGTAAAAGTAATACTAGTAGTAATACATATAGAAGATATAGCTAGTAGAGCTAGAGAGAGAGAAGCTAATATAGAAGTAATAAAAGCCTTATAAGTAGCCTTATAAGTACTCTATAAGGTATATTTTTTAGTTATAAATGCTATATACTTAAGCTCTATAAAGACTATTTAAGCCTTTATAACTAAGTAATAGGTTATATCTTAAAAAAGAAACTAAGTTAGTATTTTATATATAATCTATATATAATAAAAAAAGACTACTTATAAGTTTCTTAATACTAAAGGTTATAGTATTAACTACCTTAAGAGTAGTAATAATAATTATTATATTAATATAAAGAATTAAAAAACCCTTAGAAATCTACATGTTGCGATGCTAGCTATTGCGGGACCGATTGGCGTTATCGGGCTTAACCCTGATAACGCAGCAGCAGATTAACTGTAATTCCGCCGCAACCCCACCAGGCCAATAACTGGCAATTCACCAAAAGTACTCCATACCTGGTGAAGAGTATTTACCGCCCTTTTTAACTAGGTAGCCTATAATAGTTATAACTTAAATAACGCATAATAGAGATATGGTATTTACCCCTATTATTAGCATTACTTACCTATTAATATATATAGTTAACTATACTATAACCCCTATAATTCCTATACTAATTAGCAGTTAACTTTATAGTTACTACTACTACAAAAAACTGTAGATTAGTAAGGGGTTTCAAAAGAGGCTACAGATTGCTTTAACCAGGCTTATGCCTTCTATTTAAAGTAATAGTCTACAGTACTACTTATTATTAACTTTAGGTTATAATACCTTTTACTAAGCAAAAAGCCTTCTATTAATTAAGTTATTACCTAACTATTACTAATTATTTCTAGCTTAACCCCATAACATATCCCCTTAATAACTCACAGTATACTAGAAGATATAGCTATCCTATGGATCTAATAACTTATAATATAAAAAGTTAATTCTTAACTATAAAAAACACCTTACTTTATATACTACTATTTAAGTAAGCTTTTATAGCTATTAATGCTACTATAATAGTAAAGAAAATTAATACTAGAAAGTACCTAGATAATTATATAGATTTTTTACCTTCTTACAATAACCTTTCTTTTTATAATAACAAACTAGAGAAGCACCTAGGCACTTATATAATTACCTCTAAATACCTATTTTTAAATACTAGAATATACCTAGTTAATTATACTACTTTACTAAGAATACCTAGAGAGTGCTTAGTTAATTATATATATATACTCCTTTCTCTATTAGACTATCTATATTACTAGTAGTAATCTCTCTAATAAATATATATACCCTCTAGTCTACTAGAAGAAATACCTATATTTAAGAGGTTATTAAGCTAATAGAGAGTAATTATAATAGCTTTGCCTAAGGTAAGTAGTAGTAATACTATAGATACTATAAGTTATAATCTAACTACTCTAAGTAATATATAAGAGATATAAGAACTACCTAAAATACCTATATAACACAGACTATATATAATACTAGGTATATAGAGATTCTTATACCTTAAGTATATACTACCTAAGGTACTATATAAAGTAACCCTCTAAGTAATAATAGTGTATTATATAATAAAATATATATAAGATAATATCTATACCTAAGGACTTTAGAAGAGGTTAATTACTAACTTTAATAAATAAATTAAGAATAACTTTAATACTATTAAATATACCCTCTATAATACCTTTTATGTCTTTATTATTAACTATAGTATATAAGTAAAATAGGGCTATTACCCTAAGGTATCTATATAGGTATACTAGGTAATTACTAAAAAAGAGTATAAGCTCTAAGATAATAAGGGTATTACTACTATTAGTAAAGGAAATCTAGAGTTTATATAGTGCCTTAATAATCCATACTTTATCTCTAGTATCAAGGATAATAGTGATAATGTATAGGAGCTACTAATAAGGGCTACCTCTAAGCATAGCCTAGGAACTGTTATACTATATAAAACCCTATAAAGAAAGAATTAGTTTATAAGCTAGCCCCTATGGTAGATATCTATTAATAACCTAGATTTTAGATTACTATTAGTAGAGAAAAGTTACTAATATAATATATTATATTAACCTATAGTTAAGATATTTATTACCTAGTACTAGACTATATACTTACTAGACTTACTAATAGGTAATAGCCTTACCCTGTAATAAGTAATAGACCTTATAAAGCTATACTCTAATAATACCTCTATAAAGTATAGTAGTAGCTAGTATAAGATAATTAATACTAAGTTACCTACCTTCTTTAACTTATATATTATAGTAAGTATTTATAGTAACTAGTATTCCACTACTATTAAGGTTATACTTATGACTAAATTATAGGAGTATTATAACTCTACTCTTTATAAGTTTAAGAGTAGTTTTAATATATTAATTATAGAACTTAAGGTATACTTTAAAGGTAAAGAGGTTTATTATACCTATATTATAGAACTTTATTAGTTAAGCTTTATATTAGTTACTAGTAAAAACTATAGTAAGAGTAAACTAGAGGTCCTTAACTTACTTATTAATAAAGTTATATTACTTATTAAGGTAATAAAGTAGTAAGGACTCTTTAGTAATAAGGAGTATTGTAATGCTCTTATTATATATTACTAGGGTATTACTAAGTATATATTAGCCCTTATTAACCTACTAGTAAGCTATAATACTCTTTATATGTAGTTATATAATGTAGTAAGTAATACTATAGTAATCTATAAATCTAAGGCTTAGTTTTCTACTAAAAATCCCTAGTAAGACTATAAGCAATACTAGATTAATTAGAAGTATAATAGCTATAATAACTATTACTAGTAGCAATAACTATATAACAATCTATACGCATACCTGCCTTATAGTAGAAGCAACTTCATAAGCAAGAAGTACTTTATCTATAGTAAGCTTAGCTATTAGTTAATAAAATATAGTAATAATAACTATAGGCAGTTATTTAAACACTTTAAGTCTCAGTATCTTATAGAAATACTGTAGACTTTTGCCTAGTTTCTTACTAATTATAAAGGGAATAAGCTTAATAAGGCTAACAAGAGTAATAATAAGTACTAACTAGATAATAAAAATAGTACTTTTAATAATATTACATTCTTTATATTAATAGTCTTTTATAGTAAAAAGATAGTAAATAGCCTAGAACTTTATACCTACTTATATAACTAAGCTACCCTTTATATATTTACCTATGAAGACCTTACTGCTTTTAAACCTAATAAAAGTAATAATAAGAGTAATAATATTTTTGCTTTTATAGACTAATACTCTTCTACTACCTTTTAGGGTATTATACTTAATACTAGAGCTACTTATATATTAACTACTAGCTAGTAGTAATATAGGGTATTATAACCTAGAAATCTATTAGTAGCTAGTATAGTCTAAAGGATTCCAGTTAAGACCACTAGATAGTAAGACACTTAAGATACAGAAGTGCAGCACAGCTAGCAGAATAGAAGAACTAAGGAAGGTCACGTAACAGATTAACAGGGTTGCTAGTAATCTAAGCTGATCCCCTACCAGAGATCAAAAATATAGGATACTGATCCTATACTAAGGATTAGTAAAGGCAAGCAGTGATCTGAGAGTATACAATAAGATATAAGGATATTTATTCTACTTAGATAGATTACCTTCTATAGCTCTTTAGTAATTAACTTATAAAATATCCTTAGATAACTTTTAGACTTCTTATACCTACTTATCTTTATAAACTACTTCTTAAGCTATATAAACTACTACCTATCTATTAACTACCTAACTAATTACTAAGTAACTAATATATTAGTAAGAATACTAGTAAGTATAATATTATTAATTATTATTATAGCCTTAACTATACTTTAATAGAAAACTTACTATTAGAAATCTAGCTATAATACTTTAATTACTTCTATTAGTAAGTTAACCTTATAATACTAATTAATAGTAAAACTATAATATCTTCTCTTAAGACTAACCTATCTTCAAGCATCCCTAAGACTCCTAGGTCTCTAGACTAGGAGCTTACCTAAGCTATAGATCTTAATAATAGACCTATAATACCTAAAGTTAATTTTAATAAAGATAGCAAGGCTATCCTTACTATAGACTAGTATATAGCTATATATAAGATAGTTAAGAGGAATACTAGATATAATAAATAGCTAGCTAATATTATTAATAATAATATAGCTTAGATAGAATAACTTAAGAGAACTAATAACTATAACCTATAATAAATATAGTCTATTATTAATAATACCCTTACTAAGCAAGAAGCTAAAAATAGTAAAGCTATTATACTTAGATAAGAAGTTAAGATACTCCAAGCTACTGCTAATATTATCTTAACCCTGGTTAAAGGATAAAATAAGCTTAAACTTAACTCCCTAGGAACCTATAATGGTGAAAGCAGATAGCTGAAAGGATTCCTAATCTAAGTTTGTATCTATTAGATCTTTCACGCCACTAACTTCTATAACAAGACCAAGAGAGTTATCTATACTAGCACCTTTTTATGTAGTAAAGCACTCTTATAGTTTAAGCTATTTTAAGAAGAATTCCTTAAGAATAATAGAGAACTAAGTATATACTCCTATAAGACTTGGTTAATCTTTAGAAGTATAATAAGATTTAAACAAGCTCTAAAGTCACTATTCTAAGACCCTAATAAAAAACAATAAGCTAAGTAAGACCTTGTAAACCTTAAGCAAACTAAGGCTGCCTTATACTATATAGCTAAGTTCTAATAACTTACTACTAAACTTAATATTATAGATAGATTCTTAATTCTTATATTCTACTAAGGACTTAAGAAAGATATTAAAGATAAACTTACTAAGATTATTAGTACTCTAGAAGACTTTTTTAGATATATCAAACTTGCTATTAAGATTAATACCTACCTCTATAAATAGTAAAAAGAGAGAAATAAGAACTATTAATTAAATGCTAATACAGGTAAGTGCTATACCTAGGGACTAAGAAACCCTAGTAACCACTAGTAAAGAAGGAATAATAACTAGTAGCAACTATAAAACTAACTAAGCACATTCTATATATACTATATAGGACCTATAGGTATTAGTATAGCTAGAAAACAAGAGAACTAGCTACCTAAAGATACTAAAACTATTAAATACTATAACTATAAGAAAATAGGATACTATACTAGGGACTATTAATAACTAAAATAACTCTAGAATAAGGTATTAGTAGAAGGTAACTAAAAAGTAAATATTACCCAAAAAAAGGTCCTATACCTATAACTCTTATAGACTGCTTACTATAATAATAGCTACTTAACTTACTAGGATAATAAAAAATAAGTAGGCTAGTACCTTAAAAAACTTAAAGGTAAGACTATTATAGTAGGTAAGAAGGCTTTATATAGCCTTAAGATACTATAAGCTATTAACGTTATATAGTAACTTAAATAGTAAAACTAGGAAAAGATTATATGCTTAATCTAAGCCTAAGATACCCTAGAGATACTTAAAAACAAGATACCTCAGGACTAAGGAGTTATTAATATAATTAAAAAATAACTACCTAAGTAAATTTAAGCACAAGGTAACCCCATTTACTAACTTAACTTAGAAAACAAGTTTAATTAAGCCTTATACAAAGATATTATTAGATCTTAAGAGAAACTTTAATAAGTTATTACCAAGACTATTGTAGTAGCTAGAAAAGGAAAAAGGATCTCCTTCTCTCTTTCTTAACTTTGTTACTGTAAATTAATACCTAAGAGCACTATTGAAGTATAGGGAACTAGCTCTAACCAGGAGGAAGAACCAGAACCCTCTCTAGACAAGTTTATTTTACCAAGCAAAATAGAATAATACATAGCTAAGTAGCTGATTAAGATAAGTTATATAAACCTAACTGTTCCTAAATAGACTAGTATAAACTAGCGTATTTAGAACTAGGTAAACAATATCCCATCCTTATTACTCTTGACTATACCAGACTACTAATATAACTCTAATAAGCCTCTAGTAACTTAAACCTATATAGACTTTTAAGAAGATCTACTTATCATTAAGATAGAAGAAAAAGCATAGAAAGAAAGATAACTAGAAATTAGTAAATATAGTAACAAACAAGAAGTTTACTTCTATAGAACAGAAGATACTAACCTTAAGTACTATCTAATAGTACTAACTAGAGAAAAACCTATATTTAGAGATAATAAATAATTTAATAAAAAATACCCCCTATACTATAAGGTATTTTAAGTAGATTATATGTATAATAAATACTTAATATATTAACTAAAGAAGAGAGAATACTCTTTCTTCTTATAATAACATAATAACAAACCTATTTCTAAGATTTATAAGAACTACAAAATCAGTATATAAGAAGTAAAGAAGTACTGCTAGCTATAGCTTATCCTATAGCTAAGCTTAAAATACCCTATACTATGTATTAACTACCTTATAGGATACTAGTCTAATTACCTATTTAATAAGTATATATAATACTATAAAGAGAAAGTATAAATATAGAGAGAATAAGTTAAAAAAGCCTCTAAGAAGTTAAAAAACTCTCCATACTGCCTATAAGAAAGGTACTAATAGCTAAAAACAATACAAAAACCCTTTATATAATAACTAAGGGAAATAATAGTTATATTGTTCTTACTATTTTAATTAATAGCTAGCTTACTAAGGTTATGATTCATAGTAGAGTATAAGCTAACCTTATCTTACCTAGAGTAGTAAATAAATAAAGTATTAAATAGGTATATAAGGAAGACCTATTTACCCTATAGATAGTTAAAGGAGTATAAGTTTAGTATAGTAGAGAAACTATTAATAAGGAGACTATATACCTCTCTTTAGTAATTTATAACTAATACTAAGAACTTAACTTTAATATTACTAACTTAGGAACTATAGATGTGATTCTAGAAATCCTATAGCTATAAGAATATAACCCTGATATAAACTAGAGAATAGACTAACTCTAGTGGAGAGATTTAGCTATAAGGCAGTGTTGTATGCTATAACCTCTAAGTGAACTTATGTGACCAAGGAAGTACGTTGCTTATATCAAAAGGATTAAACCTACATAAGATCAGAGTTTTATATCTATAAAGATCATAAATATACTAGATAGGTAGGATAAACAAAGCCTAGAAGAAGACTGACTAAGATCAATACCTCTTAAATACTAGTAATATATATAACTATTTACTAAAGAACTAGAAATAGGACTACTAGAGTATAGACTATATGACTATAATATCTAACTATTAAAAGGGAAATACCCTAAGCTTAAGCTAATTTATAGACTTAACCTAATAGAATAAGAAGTACTTAATAAATAGCTGGATAAGAACCTAGTAAAAGGTTATATTAGACTATTAAACTTACTAGTAGGATATCCTATCCTATTTATACCTAAGAAGAATGAAAACCTTTACCAATATATTAACTACTAAAAGCTTAATAATATCATAAAGAAAAACAGCTACCTATTACCTCTTATCTTAGAACTATAAGATCTATTATATAGAGCAAACTAGTTTATAGTACTTAACCTTAAAGGCACCTATAACCTTATTAGAATTAAGAAAGAAAACAAATAGAAAACAGTATTTTAAATATGTAGAGGACTATTTAAGACCCTTATTATATCTTTCAGACTTACTAACATACCTACCATATCCTAAATAATAATTAATTATATACTTAGAGAGTATCTAGATATCTTTATTATCTATTACCTTAATAATATCCTTATATTCTTTAAAAACCTTAAAGAACACAAGGAGCACGTATATAAGGTACTTAAGAAGCTCTAAGAAGTAAAGCTTTTAGTTAAACTAAAGAAAAGCAAATTCTATACTTAGAAGGTAGACTACCTTGGATTTACTATCACACTAGAAGAAATCCAAATACAAGATAAGAAGGTTAGAGCAGTTAGAGACTAGCTAATACCTACTAATATTAAGGAAATTTAATTATTCCTAGGATTTATTAATTTTTATTAAAAATTCCTTAAGAACTATGCTACCTATATTAGAGGATTATAATAACTTATATATAAGGATATAGAGTTTAAGTAGATAGAAGAATATAACAAATCCTTTAACAGAGTTAAGAAACTTATTATATTTAAACTAGTTATTAAGATTCTAGACTTAGACAAACCCTTCAAAGTTAAGACTAATACCTCAGACTTTACAATAGAAGGATAACTTGGATAATAAGATAAGAAAGGATAACTATACCTATATACATTCTACTTAAAAGTATTTTATAGACCTAAATTAAACTACTAGATCTATAATAAAGAACTTATAGCAATTATTAAAGTATTTTAAGAATAGAAGCCTTATCTATTAGGAACAAAGTATTAGGTGATTGTATATATAGATCACAAAAACCTCACATACTTCACAACCTCTAAAGTCTTGAACAAACAACAGATTCAATAGTTAGTGTTAGAGGCTATGAGGGGTAATGAGGTTAGAGATAAAAGATAAGAGATGAATAAGATATATATTGTTTTAATATAATAGAAGAGCTTGTCGTTCACCTTTCTATCTAGCTAGATATAAGGGATATAAGGGGTTTATTTATACTTACTTTCTATATATTCTAAGGATTTCTTAGATATTCTAGGTTGTTATCTAAAACACCTCGGTTATATAGTTTAGAACTATATTCTTATACGTTGTTTTCTAAAACATCTCGGTTATATAGTTTATAACTTTATTCTTATACGTTGTTTTCTAAAACATCTCGGTTATATAGTTTATAACTGTATTCTTATTTCCTAGATTTCTCCTTAGATAAATAGTTCTTGCTTAAAGGAACTATTCTTTGTATATAGATATCCTATGTATTTATGATATATAGGCGTTTTCTAAGTAAATATATAGTTATCTAGTATATACAGTATATACAGTACTATTAATACTGTGTTATATAATTCACTTTATTATCATATATACTATCTTTTTTATATAGATATAAGGTATTTTAACCATAATATCTAACAACTAATACTAATATTACTTATATAATTAGAATAATACTTATAATAGTAACTAATTAGCTAAAAATACTATAGATCTCTACTATTATTTATACTAACTTATACTTGCTCTATAAGTACCTTATAAAGCTCAGTACTATAAAGGAGAAGTACCTTATGATTAATATTATAGCTCTTTAGTAATTACATTAACGTTATAAGGTCTATAAGATACAATAGATTTATAGTAGTAATAATCTAGCTAATAGATTTATAAAGTTATTACTAAATACTATACTAACTAGCCTTATTAGCAATAGATCAGTAGATATATAGATAAATAGATAGGTATTACATATATAATAGATTACATAGTAATAAGTTATTAGATACTTTTATTTCTCTTATTTTTATTATATTTTTAAGCTTTTTAGACTATTATTATTTATTAGGTACTTTTACTACTAGAGAAAGTTACTAGTATTATGATACTAGCGATTATAGGACCAATTAGCGTTATCAGGCTTAACCTCAATAACGCAGCGGCAGATTAACTATAATTCTGCTGCAACCCCACCAGGCCAATAACCAGCGATTCACTAAAAGCACTCCACACCTAGTAGAGAGTATTTACTACCCTTTTTAATTAAGCAGCTTATAATAGTTATACCTTAAATAATATATAATAGAGATCTAGTATTTACCTCTATTATTAGTGTTACTTACTTATTAATATATATGGTTAACTATATTACAACCCCTGTAATTCCTATACTATAGCTATAGTATTAATATATAATAATAATACTATAGATATATAAAGCTTATATTAATAAGGTACTTGTAATTACTTTAGATATAATAAAGATACTAAGTACTATAGAAGAATAGGTTCTCTTAATAAAGGTTAGTAATTTTATTAAATATAAGGTAATAAGTATATAAAAAGTAAGATAAAGAATAAAGCTTATCTAAAATAAGAGATAACTTATATTACTAATACTTAATAAGGTAAGTAATAAACTTAAGCTTTAGCTTAGTGTTGTAATACTAGTCTATTGTTAGGATCTATTGGAGTTACCTGCTAACTCTGATCCCACTGGTTACGTGAGACCGGTCCGAGCTCGTCCGCGGGCCTACCTGCAGGAGCCCCTTTTACCACTTACTTAACCTAGTAGCCCTCTTAATAGTTATACTACTTCACATATAATTAACCCTTTTTAAGACCCCTTATTTATCACTAGAAACCTAATACCTTACTTACTAATACTAATTAGTAGTTAAATATAGTAACTACTTACTAAAAGATACTATAGATTAGTAAGGTTTTTTAAGAAGAAATAGAACTACTCTAAACTCTATAGTAGTAGTAAGACAGTTCTATGCTTTCTCCTATAGAGATAACTAGCTTAGAATACTATTATAATAGACTTATAGTACTCCTATAAAGGGTACTATAAGTATATAAGCTTAATTTATATAAGTTAACTTTATTGTATTATAAGAAGCTATAACCTATAAAATAATGATTTTTTACTAAAACTTATTAGACTATAAAACTACAAAGTTCTATACTTTATATACTAAAAATAACTATCAATAACCTATTATTAACTAACTTAATATAACTTTATTAACTTTACCTTTTTATTACTTTAACTTTAGACTTATAACTATTATTATAGTTACCTAAAAAGTAACTCTACTAGGCTATTAAATAACCTAATAGTTTAATAAGCCTATAGAAGTATAATAGACCTCCTTTCTCCTCTTCTAACTTCTATAATTTTTTTTATTCCTTCTCTCTTTCTAACCTTCTTTTTATACTCTTTTTCTTACTTAAAATATACCTCTAATTACTCTTAAGTAACTAATACTAAGAAAGCCTGCGTGAAGAAGGCTCTTTTTGATAAGTAGTAAGTACTATATAAGGAAGGCTCTTTCTAATAAGTAACAAGAGTTATAAGACTATATAAAAGGCTCTTTTTAATAAGTAATAAGTTTAGTATAAAGGAAGAAGGCTTAGATTAACAGGCAATACTACTACTAAGCCCTTAGTAAAGAAAGTAAGCAAGACCCTATTAACCAAGTAGTTACCTATACTACTAGTAGTAATCTCTCTAATATATATATATACCTTCTAGCCTACTAGAAGAAACGCCTATATTTAAGAGGTTATTAGGCTAATAGAGGGTAACTATAATAACATAAGAAGAAGTAACTACTATAGAGTATACCCCTAAGGCTACTAAAGAGACTATAAGCAAGTGTATAAGCGGGCGTGTAGTTAGTATAGTATATAGATATTATAAATCTATACCTAATAGATACCATAAGTATATTAACCTATTAATTTAAAGTATTAAATACTTAGATTAAATCTTAGAGAGTAGCCTACCTTCTAATTATATTAGGTTATTAGATATAATTATTCTATATTACTTAACTACCTATAAGAAGTAAGGCTACTATAGTAGAGATTTATAGTAATAAGTTTATAATAAATTTAAGAATTAATCTAATATAGATTTTAATACTGCTTTAAGGGTAGTTATAGCTACCTTCTATAACTTTATTATTAGCTATAGTATATAAGTAATAAAAGAACCTATTAAAAGTACTATTAGTATAAGGTTAAAGAAGCTAGTTAATAATAAGTACTTCTTGAGGTAGAATAATAAGATAATAAGTAAAATAGAGGCTAAGTATAAGGTCTTTTATAACTACCTTAATAACCTAGACTTTATAAGAAATATTAAATAGATACTATAAGCTACTCCCCTACTATTAATTAACAAGGTATATAATAGCTATAAAAGTATAGATTCTTTATAGAAGTTATATAATAAGTTAGATTATTAATAATATATCTTATATAGTAACCTATTATTTAAACCTTCTCTATTTAAAAGGCAAACTAATAAAGCCTCTCTTATACTAAGTTTGCTTATAACTATTATCATAGTTAAGAGGCAGTTACCAAGCATAACTACTCTCTTAACTAATAGGATAATTACTTATTAATTAACTAACCTCATTAAGCTAAATTTAGATAATTTAATATTAAAGTATAGCAGTAGTAACTATAAAACCCTTAACTTAAAGCTTCTAATTTTTATAACCTCTATACAAAGGTTAGTATCTTTAGTAACTACTATAGGTCTACTATCTTATTTATACTTATAAGCAATATATAGGAGTATTATACTAGTAACCTCTATAGCTATTTAATTAGTTTTAATATACTTATAGTAAATATTAAATCACAGTTTAAAGGGGATAAAGTCTACTACATACATAACATAGAGTTATAAAGGCTTAGCTATAAGTAAGTTACTTATAAATTACCTAGTAAAACAAGAGTTAAAGTACTAGACTTACTTATTAAGAAAGTTATAATACTAGTTAGAGCTATAATATAATAAGGCATACCTACTAATAGTAACTATTATGATACTCTACTTACTTATTACTAAGGTATACCTAAGTATATAGCTACTCTACTTAATCTATCTATAACTTATAATATACTTTATATATAGTTAAGAAATAGTATAAGTAATATAGTAGTAATATATAAGTAAAAGATATAGTACCTTATAAAAGGACTACCTAAGCTAGACTAGTAGTACTCTACTAATTACTATTATAATAGCTAATACAGTAGTTACCTACTATAATAAGGGTATAGTTTAAGGCCCTAAAACAACTACCTACAAAGCAGTGTATTTCAAGTAAAAAAGTACTTTGTTTATAACAAAGAAGGATGTTAGTTAACAACATACTTAAAAGAGAAAAGAGATACCTCTTATAAGTAGCTTTAAAGGAGCTACTTTACTAAAAGATTTAAATAATACCTTCTTAACTATAAGGGTAAAGAGCTTAACTCTCTTGGTAATATAACTAATAATAAGTATATACTAGATAATAGTAAAGAGCTCTTTAAGGATATAACTTTCTTTATATCTATAGTATTTTTTAATAAAGAGAGTATTAATAGCTAGAAGGTCTATATATAACTATGTAACTAGGCTAATTTATATACTTTAATAAAAGAAGACCTTTTTATATAAGACTCTAGCTAAGAATAAGAGTTGGGTAAAGTCTTTATGCTTAATAATTAATACTCTACTGTAACTTTTCAGGGTATTATACTAGATACTAGGGTATCCTAAGTATTAACTGCAAGCTACTAATAGTATATAGCCCTTTATAAGTACCTTAGAGTAAAGTTACTGCTAGATATAAGCTATACTAATAAAGTAAGTATTAAATTTAGTAGTAGTAATTTATTGAATTTACTTAGAGCTATTACTATACCTAATCCTATTAGTAAGCTTACTTTCTATATAATAACCTCTAGTACTTTATTTCTTCTATACTTAAAAGACATAGACTCTAATAGTGTATAATTTAATAACATTACTAATATACTTATCAAGGGTATAATCATAGTACTAGTGGTATATAAATAGAGCTACCTATAGATACTTTTAAAGTAGCTAGAGTATAGCATAGCATAATACTATCCTACCAATATAGAGCTATAGTAAATATACCCATTACCTTATTTTACCTTAACTATAGGTAGAGTAGTTTTAAATAGTAATATCTTATATATTTATAAGATAATAAAGAACTTTAGTACCTAGGTAGCTAATTCTTTTATACTATATCTTAGTATTACTATAAATTAGCCTTTTTCTTATCTATATTATATACCCATTTCTTCTTTATAATACTAAAGTATTATATAAACTAAGTATCTTACTTATATAAATACTACTAATTAATACTACTTTCTATACTAATATTATATTAGATTCTAAAACAACCCTATATTTAGTAATAAAGTTAGTTTAGATTTACTTAGATAGAAATAAACTACTTTTAACTATATAAATTACCCCCTAGAAGATCCTACTTTATTATAGTTATAAGTTTAGCTCTAACTTAATTATAAGTATAACTAACCTCTACTATTATAAAGTAAATCTTTAAGGATATTTCTTTTTTAAAATAACTCTTTCTTACTTATTAATTAATTATAATTTATAATAATTTATAATATAAATATTAGTCTTCCAACTAATTAAAAGTTATATAGTCTAAATACTATATATAAGAACTAGTACTTATAGTTTATATTACTTTATTTTTTTATTATATCTTAAGATATCTAGTAATATATTAATTTAAATAGATATATTAAGCTACTAAAGTATCTTAGTAACTTAACCTATAAAAAGTATATTAAAAAGTAAAATAAATTATAAAATAATATATATTACTTAGCATAAATTATACAAAAAGTACTTTTAAAAGCTAATTATAGTAAAGTAAATAAACTAAGTAAACTAATATTACTTATAGTAAATAATATATTAATAAAGAATAAGTAGCTTATTACTATAGAAAATATATTATGAAAGAAACTCTATATATATAAGTAATAAAAGTTAAATAAGCTTCTTATATTATAGGTTAATATTACTATCTTTAAAGATATTATAAGTAATATCTAGACCTAGTTATTTAATAATAGTAATAAACTTACTCTTTAAGTAATAATTAAAGTACTTTTAAAATAATATACCTTTTTATATAATAATATAACTAACTATATCTAAAGAATATATAATAAGACTCTCTTATAAGTCTTATTAACTAAAGATCTAATTACTTAGCTTACTAAGTAATATAATATTTTTATAAAAGCTAAAGTCTTTAAGATATTAAAGATTTAAGGTATACTTATAATTAAGATATTTTTATATATAGTTAAGTAATAAATCACCCTATTTTAAGTAACTAATAAACTTAATAATCTTATAAAAATTAAATAATGTAAAAAAGGCTATTTAACCTTAAGATAATATAGAGATTTACTTAGTAATTTACTATACTTAGGCTTATTAAAGTCTTATAAAGTAACTAAGGTATATATAATACTTGGAGAATAACTAAAGCCTAGAGCTAATAAGAAATATTTTATAAATACCCCTATTGATAATTTAATTACTTTTAGAGTATAGTAGATTATAATTTTCTTAAATATATAATTAGAGAGAAAATAAGATAGTTAAAATATCTTCTAAATAACTCAATTATTAAGTTAATCTAGATTAAACTTATAGAGCTAAAGTAAGCTAATCTTTACTTTAAAATTAAGAAAAAAGATTAGAAATATAAGAGTATTAAATTAAATTTATAAAAGATATTAAATACTTTAAAATATCTATCTATAACCTTTATTATAGTTATAATAAACTCTAATATACTCTATAATAATAGTCTATCTTTAGTATACTTCTTACTTAGTATCTTTTTATCTTTAATTATAAACTTATATATACTTAGTAAGAGTATTATACTAGATAACTATAGAAAGATCTATATTATCAATAATAGAGACCTTTTTAAGCTTAGTTTATACTAATATAATAATAAGAAAGCTATATTAAATCTATTATAATATTATATATAGTTAGGAGTTATAAAACATATATTATAGAGAATAGACTTAATAGTCCTAAGAGACCTAAGATAAGTAATCTTATACTCAAAAATATAGCTTATATTCTTAAGTTTTATATTAATATTATCTCTAAGAGACTAATTAAGAAAAAGATAGACTTATAATACTTAAGACTAAACTATACTCTTTATTATAGTATATATAAAAAGAGTATTATAATAAAGACCCTTAGATATAAGGGTAACCTACTCTTTTTTTAATATATAACTATCTTCTCTTACTTAGCTTTATTATATAATAATATTTATTATAGCCTTACTTCTTTTATTAATACTTAGGTATTAATAATAATAATCTTCTATCTAATAAGAAATATATTGGTTAATTATAATAATAAAGCCTATCTTTAATACCTCTAGACTAGTTATCTTAGTACTAAAGCTCTTATATATCTCTTATATAGTACTTAAAGGGTAAAGATTAAAAGACTAACTTATATAGACTATAAGTACTATATAGTTATATATATAAGCTAAGTTATTTTAAAATAAATATCTAAAAATAGATTTATATACCTATACTACTATATATTATAAGATCTCTTTAACTTTTCTATTAAATTTAACTACTTTAAATAGCTTATAGTCTTTAAAGATAAGTTTATAACTATACTATTTAATATTATATCACTCAAAAGATATATAATAATATATTTTCTATACTTAAGTACTTTATATTATACACAAATTAGTAATATAGTGTTTATATATATAAGATATACTAAGATAAGAATACTTTTATTATCAGTATTAAAGGTAAAACTAAGTATAAAAAGTAAGTAATAATATTAAAAATTAATATTAAATTACCTTTACTAAATACTACATAGTTAATAAGTAGTAATAAATAAGTAAGCTAAGAAGTTATTATAAGAATTATAAAGATACTCTTTTTGTTAAAACTTATATATAAGCTTTAGCCTAAAGTAATACTTATAGTAATATATATTTATATATAATATAAGCTTACTTTAGTAGTAAAGATAGATAATACTTATTAAAAAAGAAGAGGTATAGTTTAACTAATACTTTTATTAATAGGTATTAATATATATAGTAATACTTTAATATAACCTTTATCCTTATTAGAGATAGATATATACTTATAGATATTATACTTATTTATTAATAGGTAACTATAAGAAAGAAATATAATAAAGATAATTTAAAGTTAAACTTAAAAAGTATATTAAATACGTTATAAGGTATATATAAAATATATATAATCTCTATAAGATCTAAGTTTTCTTTTTATAATATATTATTATTATATATAATATATATCCTAATAAGATAAAGGTTTTTTTAAAGATAGAAAAAGATTAAAAAGTAATTATTAAATTAGAAGTATAAAGTATTATCAATATTATTAAGAACAAAGACTATAAGTAAGACTTAATTATAGATATAGTTAGATTAATAAATAAGGTAATAGAAATATAAGATATAATAATAATAATATAATAGTAATAAACTCTTTTAGATATTAATACTAAGAAAAATACCTAAGATATTAAATAACTTAATTATAGTATTACTATACAAAGTAAGAAAGAGGTTTAGACTTCTAAGATAATACTAGTACTAAGTAAAGTATATATTATAGCTATATCCAATAAAGGTAACTTAATAAGTAAAATACTTAGCTCTAGCTAAGTAATAAGATTTTATAATAAGAGTAATAGTATAAATATAAACTTAAGATTATAACCTATTTTATTAAAAGATTAATTAAATACTAAGTACCTAGGTAATACCTAGTATTCTAATATAACTCTAGAGGCTTAAAATAATATATAGCTATATAACAAATTACTAATCTACTTTATATAAAACAAGGCTAAATAATAAAAATAAGCTAATAGTAACAATACTCTCTAGAGAGGCTAGGTATAGTTATATATATATAGACTTACTAGCCTAAAGCTAGGTACTATCCTATAGCTTTAGAGAGTAATTCCATATCTATAAGATGAGTACTCTTCTTAGATCTTTATTAGAGTAATAAATAAGACTTAAATAACTTTCTTAATACTTTTTTTATAATAAAGAGAAAGTTATTAATAAGATAAATAATAGGTATTATATACTATACTTAATTAACAATATAGCTATATATTAAATAACCCTATATTATATAATTAAAATATTAAATAACTATAAATATTATTATAATAATTTATTATATACTTTTAAGTTATAAAAAAAGCTACTTTGGATATTAAATAATATCTAATAGTTACTTAAGAAAGTAATAAACTAAGAATTTAATAAACTTTAATATCTTAAAGCTTTTAAAATAATTAATAGATCTTTTACTTTACTAGAAATAAAGCTATTACTACTTAAGTAGGTTTAAGTATATAAGTAAGATCTAAAAAGTTTTCTTAATTATTATAAAGCTTAAGTTATTATATAAGAGGATCTCTAAGTAAATAACTCTCTTTCAAAGATATATATAATAATACTTATAATATAAATCTTTTATATTATAATAACTATTCTTACTTAATTTAACTTAAATATTAAGTAATTTAATATTATAAATATATTTCTTAATACTAAATAAGACTCTTTAAGTAAACTAATATAGTATAACTTATTAAAAGAATACTAATATAAAAGTAAATTTATAATAATAGTATATATACTTTATAGCTTGAGAGATATACCTCTTCTTTTGTTTAAGAAGTTCTCTAAGACTCTTAAATATCTTAGCTTTTAACTATATAAAAAAAACCCTTATCTCTTTATTTCTAAAGATAATAATATGTATATTGTCTTTTATATTAATAATATCCTTATTATATACCTACTATTAAGAGCTAAAAAGGGAGTAAAGGTTATTATAATCCTTAAAGAGATATATAAAATAAAAGATATGAGTAATATAGAATAAATTTAGGTATTAGAATAGTTTATAACTATATTAATTAGAAGATATACCTCTACTATAACTAGTATATTTATAATATAGCTATTAAGTTTAAATATAATAATATAATATAACTAATAATACCTTTACTTATAACTAATTTCTTCTTAAATAAAGGTATTACTTTATTAAATAAGATAAAAACCTTTTAAGAGATAGTTACTTTAATACTATATATAGTAATAATAATCTAACTTAATATTATATTTACTTAGTTATTATTATTAAAGTTCTTAATAAGCTTAAGCTTATAATATATATAAGTAGTAAAGTAGTATATTAGGTATCTCTCTTATACTCTCTACCTATTAATTTACTTTAGTGTTTAAAAGAGAATTTAGCTTCTTATTATAAGTAATACCTTATTTAAAAATAATATTATAACTTATAGAGTTTTATAAAAATATATTATATTCTTATTTAAAAGACTGATTTAATAAAAGACTATATAATAAGTAATTATAACTATATTAATAATTAAGGTAGAGCTTCTTATTCTTAAGTATATAATAAAAAAGCTAATAATATTTTAATATCTCTTTTAAGAGATTTTACTAAATCTTAAAGATATATTTAAAACTTCTATTATAATAATTAGTAAATAATATATTTTATTATAAAAAAAGAAAAAAGAATTACTATATAACTTAATTATATCAATATTTAAAATATATAATTATAAACAGTATATATAAATAGTAAAGTTAATCCTATCTATTTTTTTATAAATAAAATACTTATTAATAGATTAATAAAACATCTCTTATAAGCTAAGTTTAAGTACTTTAGAGCTATACTTAACTTATAAGATATATAAAATATAGCTAGATAAAAAAGAAAAATAATAAGTAAGAAGCTAAAGTAAGTTTAAAATTTAAAAATAGCTTAAGAGCTAGAGAGCTTAAAAAATAAATAAGATGAGTAATAGCTTATTAGTTAGAAAGGCTTAGTTATCTCTATAAAAGGAAATAGTTATAAATATATCAAAAAGAGTATAAAATATAATATAAGTTCTTTAATTAGAGATAACCTTATTAAAAAAGATATTAATATTAAAATATACTATATATACTTAAAAGCTAATAATACTAATAGAGTATAAAGTAGAAGTTTTATAAGGTATACCTTTATAAGATAAGTCTATCTTATTACCTACTTTATTATATTTCTCTTTCTTATTTTTTCTCTTATCTTTTTCTACCTTCTCTTTTTCTTTAAGCTAAGAAAGTATAGTAGCCCTTCTTACTTATAAGAGTAAAAGTAGAATTACCTATATTATATATTAAAGTATAATAAGTCTTTATATTATAATAATATTAATATAAGATAAAATAAAGATATAATATAATAGATATATACTTTTTTTAGTATTATTAATATTAATTAAATAACCAAAAAAAGTATTAACTAAGCTTATAAGAGCTAGTATAAGTAATATATAATAGTATTATAGTAATATATATTATTAGTGTTTAGTCTTAGCTTTTAAAAAGTATATACTATTTATTTATTTTATAAAAGTACTATAGAAATAGTAGTAATAAAAACTAATAATAGGTACCTTAGCTACTAATACCTTTTATCTTAGATACTTAGAGGCTATAATAAAAATATTATTAGTATTAATACCGTTCTTTATAATATTCTTAAGATTAAAAAAGAGAGAGAGCTTTTTTCAAAGTATATTATATAAAAAGATTAGCTTTATATCTATAGATCTATCCTTTATAAAATATAATAAGTTAGTATAAAGTAATAATAATACTAATTAATATATAATATATTAAATATTAATAAAAAAGAGATATTACCTTCTTCTTATATACTACTATAATAAAGAGAGAAATGAAGATAGTACTACTAATAGAAAGAGTAATAAATTACCTATTCCTTATTATAATATATAGTATTAAATATCTCCTTCTATACTTTTATATAATAATATATATTATTCTCTTTAGCTTTATTAACTAGCTAAGAGAATAATAAAGCTATCCATTTAATTAACATAATATATATAATAATTAATAGGTATATAACTTATAAGATCTTAAGAATAAGAGTCTTTAATCTTTTACTTTAGGTAAGAGGATCTCTTCTATCTCTCTATTACTTATAATATGTAATAGTAATAATAGTAATAGTAGTAGTAGTAGTAATAGTAGTAGCAATATTAACTATAATCTCTAGTTATTAAGTATAAGACCTAAGTAACTATAATACCTATAGGTAGCTATAGTATACTTATAAGCCTTACTAGTAGTAATTATTTTATAAGGTATTTAAAATATAGAAGAAAGATATTAATAATTACCTATAATTATAAGTAATAAAAAGATAAAAGAAATATATATAAAAATAAAGTATTTTTTTATTAACTTATAGTTATAATTATTATTAATAATAAAAAAAAAGAGAAAAGAAAAAAGCTAATATAAGGTAATATAGGGGATATTTATAATTATAACTAACTTATATAGCTATTATCTTACTAACTAACTATAAATATAGCTTTACTAACTATAGGCTAAAAAGATAAAGTAGCTAGTTATTATACAATAATAAATTATATATATATATATAATTTTCTCTTTATAATTAGTTATTCTAAATAATATAGTATAAATAATATTAATCTTAGTTATTACTACCTAAGGGGGTATATTATATAAACTAACTATCTTACTTATATAGATACTACTAATTAATACTACTTTCTATACTAATATTATCCTAAATTCTAGAATAACCCTATATTTAGTAATAAGGTTAGTTTAGATTTACTTAGATAGAAATAAGCTACTTTTAACTATATAAATTACCCTCTAAAAGATCTTACTTTATAATATAGAGGTATATTATTAAAGCTCTTATATATTATAAGTATAGCTACTATATAGTTTTTACTTATTAGGTAGTATTTAAAGACTTATTAACTATCTTTTTTCTTAATATATCTAATAAGGAAGTAATTAGTTTAATATAGATAGTTATCTTTAGGGCTAGTATTATATTAGATACCTATTCTTCTTAGCTTTATAAAGAATATAAGATTTATAGCTATTTTATAATATAGAATTATATCTCTTAGCTATATCTTTATTATATTATTTATTAACTTAACTTATACTTTAGTAATCCTATATACTTTAATTACTATATATTATATACCTAATTATAAGAAGTCATTAATAGGTATATTATATAGATCTATAAACTATAAGATACTATTAAAGATATAGTTTATTATATTTAAATTGAGTAATATAAACTTATTTAAGATATATATTAATAATAATAAGTAAAAAGCTATAAAAACCTTTACTTAACAATAACTATATAATTATTAGTTTTTTTACTATATCTTATATACTCTCTTTATAAGCTCTTTTAACTTATTAACTTAGTTTTCTACTTTATAGATATACTATTATATATTATATCTAATCCTCTAACCTTTTAGTTAGTCTTTTAAAAATATATACTAATATCTTAATAGTATATAATACTTATTATAAGCTTTATATATAAGTTATAGCTTAAATTATTATTAATTAATATTACTAATACTTTCTTAGTAATAATATTACTTTCTATTACTATTATTATATAATAGCTTATATATTACTTGTCCAGAGCTTTTAGTAAGGCTAAATATACCTTATATAGTTTAGCTATATAGTGCTTTATTACCTTTTACTTTAAGTTACTGCATTACTTCTATTAATACTACCTTTTACTTAAGGTTATTTATTATATTACTAATTACTTATTTTATAGTATATATCTTAATTTATATAAATAGTAAGCTATTTTATAGAGCTAGTTAGAGGTATTTAAATTAAAAAGATAGTATAAGATATAATCTAAGGTTAGCTTAAATAAGTATATTATATATATTATCTTACTTTATTACTTAGATTTCTATTTTCTTAGTTATTAATAGTTACTTTAAAAGAGGCTTTACTTAAATTTATTTATACTCTTTTATTACTTATTATATATATACTTACTTATCTATACTTATAGTAACTATAAAGTTATCTATTTATTAATAAACTTTATTAATAGCTTAGTAATACTATATATATAAGTTAGTGGTCACTATTTAATAAATTATATTCTTAATTTTAATTACTTATTTTCTTTACTTATTACATACTTTTACTTATACTTTATATACTAAAAAATAGAAGTATATTATTTAAGGTTTTTATTATTAAGATTTTTTACTACCTTAGCTAGCTAAGGTATTTAAATAATACTTAGTATTATTATAGTCTATAAGTATATTATATACCTACTTTTTTTATTATTTCTCTTTAATTTCTTAAAGTTAGATATTTTTACTTTATATAGCTTTTATAGATATTCCATAATACTTAGTTATATATTATTAGTTTTTAAGTTAATATATACCTATATCTTATTATCTTTAGTAATACTTTAAATAAAGTTAATCTATATTAGTTAGTGATATTTAATATATAAAGTAATTATACTTATAAAATCTTTTTTTATATATTTTATTATAATAAATAGGTATTATTATTTAATTAGAGAGATACTTTAGCTATTATAGAAATATATATTAAACTATTAATTATTAAATTATAGGGATTATAATAGTTAGTTATATATATATATATTAATGTGATATATATATATTAATGTGATATATATATATTAATGTGATATATATATATATATATATATATATATATATATATATATATATATATATATATATATATATATATCTTACTATTTATATAGAAATCTAGAAATAAGGCTATCTCTTTGTGGTAGAATCCTAGTGAATCCCTAGCCTCTGATTGGTCCAAAACCTCAGATATCTACCATGCATGTGGGTCCCATTACCCATGTATTCCCCGGCTAATCGCCGTGTTATTTCCGCGCATTCAACAAGTGTATATGGGTTGAATGCCAAAGTTACTCGTACGCCCTTAGGTACTGTACTCGTATCTCTGCTTGGGTACTGGATGCAGCAGGAGTGGAAGAGCAGGGGGTAGGGCAGGGGAAACAGAGGCACATGCCATTTGACCAAACAGTCGGCTGGCCCCTGAGTGGCTTCTCGTATCACCGTATCAGGGCAGGAACCACTCGTCCTTCCGTTCGAATCGAAAAATCAAAGCTGAGCCAGCCGTCGAACAAAGTCAGTATATTGCCGGTGGACAGCATCCCTAGAGATGTATCTGTACATTCCTAATAACAATATCATTCCATTACCACTGTGATGTGATGCTCTGTTCTGTTGCCATTGCAATCGATGATCGAATTGTTGACTGATGCGGACTACTCACTTGGGCCATACTAGGGGCGTAAAAAGAGCACTGCAGGTTGCCCGTTTGGTATGGATTGACGTGCGACCGCATTTGCATCAGGGGCTGACTCGCTGTTGGCCCAGAAGATGTCGCTCGCGCCTAATGCCTGCACGAATACACGATGCAGTTCCCGATCTCGATGCCAACGTTCGTGCAGGGTGGGAAGGCTGGCCAGTTCTCGATTGCGGTGCCACCCGCTACACTTTCCATTTCCTTCACCTGCAACTGTCTATATCAATATGCACCTTGTTTGACAAGTCCAGAATATCGATTGATATCGCGGCTGACCTTAGCGGCAACATTATGGGGTTCTATTGAAGTGTTTCTTGCTTTGATAATTGCCAACCTCATTCTCAACCTCGTTTAACCTCCCCATCATCAGACAAGCGTGGTGATGGTATCCATCCGTACACTCCTAGCTGTTTCTGTACCTAGGTACCTCCCCTACTCCCGGATCCAGTGGTGCATTCCTCATTCCTCATCCCCACGTCCACCCACCCAGGGTTCATTCCATCCGTCCACTTCACAATACAAAGTACCCCCACAATCTACGGGGCTTCATCCCACCGCCCAGACAAGTAGACAGACGTCTGCCGTGGCTCATGCACACGACCTGCGAGTATGGTTTCGGCCAGTTAGTGCCATTGTTCGCTTCCTGGGGTACATATAGTTCCAAACTCTTGCTTAATATCTCAGGGAAGATCACCCTCCGTTGGCGCTACTCGCGCCGTAGTGTTGACGACTACAACGATACTGGCCCGGAAACCGCAATGCAACCCGCTTCCGCTGGCCGGAGTCTTCTCCAAACCGCGCATGCACATTTCTGTCTACCTACCTTGCCGCGCTTTTGCTGCCTACCTAGTGTAGGTAGTCATAGAGAGAGAGGAAGGTGAGCAGAAGTACCTAAGGCAGTGTCAAGAAGAACCCACGTCCACGTCACCTAGTAGTTGCATAGGTAGGTACCAGAGTGCACACCAAAGTACAGATACTTATTTAAGAAGGAGCGAAGTGGTGTTGCCCTTGTACGGGTACTTCACCTCGACGTCTCCTTATCTCTCATGCGCAGCAGAGGTGTTGCGGACACCCTTTCTACCCAGTAGTGTGCTTCGAGTGCAGGTAAATCGACCCAGGCAAATTAGTATATTGACCTAACTAACCGTTTTTAGCAGCCAACCCACTATCACCGCCACAGAGTGGGCCCACCCGTAATAACTCAATGTACCTTGATTGTGTGATACAAGTCAACAGGAGGAGTAAGCATTATTTTGTTTCAAAAGCAGTCTAGATTTCATATTAAAACATAGATTTTTAGAGCAAAACTATAATTTATGAATATATAAGTAAATATGTAGTTGATTGAGGGAAATCTTTGCCCTTGATATATCTGCTACTGATATTGCTATAAGGTGGTACTTCTGATAAACTGCCCCTGTTGTGGCTGCGTAGTGAAGCTGCTAAATACAGTTAGTTAGGTCAAAATACCATTTCTCCTGGGTCGAAATACCCGCACTCGTGTGCTTCCTGCCTTCTTGTTGCCCGCCCGTTCTAATTCCCGCCTGGCCACAGAGCCCCCGGTCGCATATCAACCTTGCTGTTTCCCACACCTCGAAACAGAGCAACGTCATCAATCCGCAGCTGTCGGCTATCTGCCGACCAGGCCTTTCCTTATGCAAGGCAGAGCACACAACGCGACGCGCGCATAACTTCTCTCTGTTTGCTGCCCTGTACGGATAATCCGTCCAAGACCATACATCTGCGCTCGTGGTTGGTCCAATGCACTTACCACACTACCTGTACTGTGCCTGATGCTTGCAGGACTGGGCAGGCTGTAGGCGTGCGTGGCCAGAGATGCGGATATGGACGTCAACTTGCAATGATTCTTGATTGACTTTTTTTTTTACCGGGACCTTCGACGTTCGTGCCTTAACATGTCATCCCAATCCCATCATCTCATCCCACCTCCGTCTCCCTAGGTACCCGCAAACTTTCCTAGCAACCTCATGCACCTTCCTTGTGCTTCTCAAGTCACCTCTGCCGTTGGCTTCTTCCCCCACCCTGATGATATACGCCCACTCCTACTTCCACTCCCACCTTGGCACGAACTTCCCTGCTGCTGCAGATGTCGCTTGCTGATCAGTGACACGGCCGCCCCTCCCAAATCCGGATCTCTCACATTGCTCCTAAGGGCTTCTTCTGTCTTCGATGCTGTTTGAGTTGCTGTTCGGAAATTGCCTCAGCTTTCATCATCATCATCATCATCATCATCATCATCACCACCACCACCAGTCGCGAGCCTGACCTCGATTGTGTCTAACTCGTTCGTTCATCTACCGGGCTGCACAAGACAGACGTCTCTTGTTGAAAGTGTACTTCGTTTGCGACCGAGCTGCCGCGCCCATCGCGCACCATGGCTCCTTCCATTCTCAACTTCAGGGCTCTCCGTCGTCGTTCGAAAGCCAGCTTCAAGACCGAACGTTCAAACACCGACGTCTCTAGCGATGCTAGCAACGTAACTACTCCAACTCCAACCAGCGGTGCCTCAACGCCCCCTTCCATCGCCCAAGCCTCCGACCCTGCTCTCGATCTGCATCTCAAGGATTCCAATCATCTCCAGGCCCGTCCGCCCCTACAACTCGTACCTAGTTCCCACCGACAAAGCGTTTCTGGAATGACTGGCCTCGGGTCTCCCGTTGCCAACGGCAAGTCGACGTTGCCAGTATCGCCATATGCGCCGCGAATCGCAAATCTCACTGAAAATGCTTGGGTAAGTTTCTGCATAAAACGTGCTCCTGGTGGTGTTACCTTTGCCCTGTCCATTGTCCAATCGCCTTGCCTGTCTATGCTACGGGCTCGCTCGGACAGTCAGCCACAGATGGCTGTGGCCGCAGTCACCGACTAGCTGCACGTTAGGAGCACCCCGTTGACATCTGATCAGGTCTATCAGAAAGTTCTCCTCGTACATGGGACTATAGGCGACCCCTCTCAGCATTCTCTCGATGGCAATCTTTCCGTTACCCGCCTTGACGATGGTTTCCCTCCGACCTCATGGCCCGTAAACGACTCTCACTTCAAGGCTCTAGTTTACCTGCAGCCAGGGCCCAATAAAATCCGGTTTGACTTCTCAAGCCCGAAGCTGCCCAACAGCTCTTCTTCAAACCCAATCCATGCTTCCTATTTGACGGTTCACATGCTGCCGGTCAACAATGCGCCTCCATTGCAACTCGCTATTGTGGTCGCCAAGGACTCTCCCGAAACCTTTGACGCCGTCCCCGCTCGAGTGGAGCGAGAGGGCAATGGTCTAGAGACGGCAGTGCGCAAATTTCGCATGGCCGCCTACCTCTGGCAGGCCTTCACAGCTGAGCAAATGTGGCGCAACAAGCTTGGACGCCGAGTGTTCAGATTTGAGGAGGAATGGGTCGCCGGTACTTCAAACCAGCGGGATCGCGAAAACGGAACCCTCCGCTCCGAGGCCAGGATACACATAATCAGATCGGACAAGACGGTCGCCGAAATCCGAGACCTCGAGCTGGCGCAGCAGAACGAAAAGGCAAGCAAGAAGGGCGATCTGTATGGGATTGCTGCCGAGGCGGTCAAGCAGTACTTCAAACCGCTTGGCGACCAAAAGCAGTACGTTTCTGTGCTGATGCTTGACACACAATGGGATAAGGAGGCCAACGTCATAAGAGGGCATGCCGCATTGGGAGGAAATGCTGGGGAACTCCAGCTGGCCATTTTTGGATCACACTGCCTGCAGAGCTATCCCACGAGTTTTGAGGAAGTCGTCCCCGCATTTACGGACTGTACTCCAACCGACCTTGACTTTGTCGCCAACGATTGCAATCAGGCAGGAAGCTCCTGGGAAGCAGCCAACATCGGAATTGGTGCTCACCTTCACGAGACTGGTCACCTATTCGGCTGTCCACATCAAGAAACTGGGGTCATGCTCCGCGACTACTTGACACTGAATCGTAGCTTTGTGACCCGAGAGGCTTACTGCTCCAGAACCAAATCGAAGGGGGGGTTGGTATTGCAGGCTGACGAATGTGGATGGCATCGGCTCGACTGCTTGCGCTTCCGCACACATCCGTGCTTCAGGTTGCCGAACGATCCTCCGATGAATGCCGACGACAGTGTCCATGCTTTCCCAGTGGAGAGCGGAAACGTGGTGGTGATGGCAGCAACAGGTATAGCCTTCATTGAGCTATATGCCGAGGACGACGACGTCTGCCAGAAGTGGATCGAATATCCTATCGAGAATGGCTCAGTTCAGCGCCAGCTCACTTTGAACGACCGCGAACTGCGGGAGAGACTTCCGGAGAATAAGCGCAAGGGGCAACTTAGGGTCTCAGTCAAGTCACACGGCGGTGGCACTCTGGACATTGACGATTTCAAGAAATTATGCTCCAAAGAGTCTTCCTTCAAGCTGACGCCTGGTCCGCTTGGGAAGACAGCCTACCGAGGGAAGGCACTTGGAAACTCGTCCACGGAGGGCACCGTTGCACAGGAGGTTGTCTTTGACAGTGCAGTCAAATCGAACCTAGTTCTGTCTCGTGTCATCCTCTATCACGGATATGCTGTGGACGGCATAGAATTCGTCTATGATGACGAGTCGACGCAATTGTTCGGCAAGAGAGGGGGCAAAGACGGTGGCGATACGTTCGAGTTTGGTAAGTCTCCATCACGCCAGCTGACCAAAGTCATGAAGACTAATTCCTTTTTTACTTTTATTTTTACAGACATTCGCCGTGGCGAGTACATTTCGGGCTTTTACGTCCGCTCGGGATTCTGGATCGATGCTATCCAGATCCTCACGAGCCTGGGTAGGAGGTCACCTGTGTATGGCAATGCCCACGGTGGTTCTGCGTAAGTGCAATTGTACAGGAGCCGAACTTGCCAATGCTGTGGCTAACATTCCACAGGCATACTTTAATACCTCCCAGAGGATACACTATCTGTGGTGTAGCAGGCTCATGCGGCGCCTGGGTCGACGGTTTCTCGATCTTGATTGTCAAATGAGACGCCTCTCACGTTTCTTAGCAACTCTGGCATGTGATGCCTGAAGATAAACCTAATATTATCTACGAAAAATAAGAGGAGGAATAGGAAGCTAAGTGCTATCGTACATGCCGCAGGGAGCTGCCAGCTGATCTGGCCGCTGTTTGATTCACTAGCTTTTGATACCTTTTTTGGGGGGGGAAGGGGGGGGGGGGCAAAGTGCGCCTTATTCTGGAGTAATCCGCCGCGGCTGCTCCATGGTCTTTTCTTTCTTCATTATCAACAGGCATAATGTACAAAAGCCTGGATTGCGAACATACCAGTAACGAGGCGTCTTGGACATGGCGATGGAATACAGTACAAAATGGTTTGCTCCATGGGCCAAGTCGACGCCAATCGCGAGTAGTTTTGCAGTTTGATTTGCAGCTAATGAACTCATAATCTATCCTGCCGTTATAGATATTAAGTAAGATGGCTGGCTACACACAACGAAACATGAGCAACACCTGTGATTATGCCGCTCAGTCAAGGGGCAAGGTAGAGAGTGAATAATGATGTAACCCAAGGTACGTACTCGACTCCCAGTGCATCACGTGAAAACACGCGGCTGGTCTCGCAGCAGGTGCCGCTAAACGGGTTCGAGTCTAGAACGACAGGGCTATGACGGCATGTGCCTTCCCCAGCTATCCTTGATGGCTTTCTCAGGCGGAAGAGTGTGACCGACTGACCACATGCCTTTGCATCAGCACCTGCACCTGCTTTCCGCTTCTTGCACCGGCATTGGAGTTCTCAACGAAAAACATCATCTGCATAAAGTTGCCCCTCGTCCTTATTACCCTCCCCCTTCTTTGTTCACTCGTCTCCCACCATCCTAGCTCCGTTGCCACCAAGATCTTGGAACGGACGTTTTGATTTTGTAGTTCGTCGACCACCCTCAGCCCTCCGCCAATTCATCCGTGATAATTGCCGTCTGGAGTTCAGCATTCATCGCAACCATGTCGAAGCGAACAAGCAGCGCAATCACGAACGGCAATCCAGTCAAAGATTCCGCAGACAGCTTACCCGAGCCAGGTACGTTGACCAGCGCATACGCCATACCATGCAGCTGCATGTGTTCAAATGCTAATATATCGGCCAAACCAAACGCAGCCCACGACAAGCAGAAGCTTCTTCTCTCCGCCGAGACTGGCCATTTTTCGCTGATCCGCGCTCTTCATCTTGCCGACGCGATAACCCTTTGCAATGGTGCGTCCTCTCGCTTGCGAATATCCCGCAACCCTTTGGCTTAGATAGCGAATACACTTCGCATAACCATGCTTGTGGTTGCTGTGCAGCAGATCGCAGTGCATCTTTGTGCGAAAGAGGCAGCGCACACAACTGACGTTTTGTCCAACAGGAGCCTGTGGTGTCATGTCGATATTCACTTCCCTCCGTTATTGCCTAGGCGACCCGTCGTCCTACAGTACGCTGTACCTCGCGCTTTTTTTCCTACCCTTCGGCCTATTCTTCGACTTTATGGATGGCAAGGTTGCGAGGTGGAGGAAGAAGAGCAGCATGATGGGCCAAGAACTGGACTCGTTGGCCGACTTGGTACGTCAAATGCTTAATTCATGCGGATTCGATCGCTCCCGCGTTTTCGTTGGACGGTTCCATCATCAGCGACGCGTGGTTTCGGGCAGAGGTGTGAGTCGGTAGCTAACGTTGGCAAAAGATTTCTTTCGGTGTTGCTCCCGCTTCTGTAGCATTTGCTCTCGGCCTGCGTACTCCTGTCGATCACGTCTGCTTGACTTTTTTTGTTCTCTGCGGTCTCACCCGCCTTGCTCGCTTTAATGTCACAGTTTCGGCTCTCCCTAAGGATGCGACTGGCAAGAGCAAGTACTTTGAAGGAACGCCGATTCCCACGAGCCTTGGTCTCGATGCTGTCATGGCCTACTTCGTTTCTCAACGGTGGATTCTTCAGGATCTTCCCATGGGAACATGGCTCACAGGCTCTGCCTTGGAGTTCCACCCCATCGCCCTTGTTTTTATCGTACATGGGTGTCTTATGACCAGCAAGAGCATCCATATTCCTAAGCCCTAAGCTGACCTTGCGTTTACGAAACACAAGTGTTGGTTGAGAAGGGAGGTTGGGGGTCCTCTGATCAACTGAGAAAACTAGACGCTGATATACTGAGTTATGAAACGGTCTAACACAAGCTGAAAGCGTCCTTGACAGCGAAAACATGGATCGAGTGAGGAACAGCAATAGCTAGTATTGTGTGGGTTTTGGCTAGTCCCCAAGGCAAATTCGGACTGGAAATAGGCCAAGTACGTGGCCAACCCAACATAAAGAAGTTTCGAAGCGCAGACGCAAAGTTATATATCCATGATACCCCCTATGTCTTCTCGTTTTCAGTTCTGGTGAAGTACGAAGTATTTTTATTCTCAGATTATGCATTTTTCAATTTTCTTATGCCACCAGCCCCAGATGGGAGGCTGTGTAGTCTCTATTCTAGGCTTTGGCATGTGAGCCATCACACCAACACCTGTCCTGAAGGTATGATGAACGTTTCACCTGCAAATGGGCGGGCTTCGTCCTCGCACTCATCCGTGAACCTCCTTCGCCGCCGGCTTGGCTGTGGCTGGAAATGGGTTGTAGGTACCACGCTCCTCGCGCAGCTTCTTGAGCTTCTCCACGGCTTCGGCGACGTCGACAGGCTTGCCACGGTCTTGGCTCGATGTGTCGTCGCGGTAGCGGATGTTCACCTGCTTGTTCTTCATCTCCTCGTCACCAACGACAAAGATGAAATTGTATTGGCTGCGTTTGTTAGCGACCCCTTTCTCTTGATAAGGAATTCGGCTTGTATACTACGTACCTCAACTGAGCGCTTCGGATCTTTTTGGGCAAGGTGTTGCCGGACAGGTCGACATCGCTGCAACCTCACATCAGAAAGACGGTTCTCATAAGCTGCAGGGCGCGATAGAGAATAACTTACACCCACATGCCCTGCTTCTTGAACGTAGCCTGCACCTCTTCGGCGTACTCGACGAAGCCCTTGCCGACAGGGATGACCATGATTTGCCTTGGGCTGAGCCAGAAAGGCCACTTGCCGGCAAAGTGCTCGATGAGGATACCTAATGTGACTGCGTTAGCAACAGTTACTTTTCATGGTTACCAGTTACCAACCCGTAAACCGCTCGATAGACCCAGCCATGGCGCGGTGGATGATGACAGGACGCTGGCAGCCGTTGGTCAGGGGCTTGATGGTGCGCTTCTTCTCCTTCTCCTCGCTGTTGCCGGCGGCAGAGTCGATTATGGCTTGGGGGTTCTTGACCTTAACCTCCGGCGCCTTATGCGCAGCAGGGGCCTCATCCTCCTTGGACTTGGTGGGCACATCTGCTGAGACGTACTCCAGGCCAAAGTTCTGAGGGAGCTGGAAGTCAAGTTGAATAGTGGCACACTGCCATTCGCGGTTCAGGACGTCCATGATCTTGATGTCGATCTTAGGGCCGTAAAAGGCACCATCACCCTCGTTCAAAGTCCATGGCACGCCGGCTTCGGTGAGAGCGAACTCATCCAACGCCTGCTTGAGCATGTCCTCTGCTCTGTTCCATGTCTCGAGCTCACCCAGGTATTTTTCTGGGCGGGTGGAGAGGCGGAGCTTGAAGGTAAAGCCCAGAAGGCCGTACATCTCACGGAGAAAGTCAAACAGATTGCTAATCTCCGACTTGATCTGGTCTTCTCTGCAGAAAATGTGCGCGTCATCTTGCTGAAATCTGCGCACGCGAGTCAGACCCGACAAGGCACCACTAGCCTCGTTACGGTGAAGGACTCCAAAGTCGGCAACACGCCAGGGAAGCTGATGATAGGCCTTAGGCGTGTGAGCAAACATGAGGCAGTGGCCGGGGCAGTTCATGGGTTTCAGGCCAAACTTCTCCTTGTCGACATCGATAACAAACATGTCATCCTTGTAATGATCCCAGTGACCACTAATCTTCCACAGCTCCGCATTGTACATATTGGGGGAGATAACTTCGTGGTAATCACGCTTGAAGTATTGCTCCTTGATGTAGGCGAGAAGCGTGTTGTAGATACGCGCGCCGTGCGGTAGCCACATGGCGCTGCCGGGGGAGAGTTCGTGGAAGAAGAAGAGTTGCTGGTCCTGACCCAACTTGCGGTGATCACGTGCGGCGGCCTCCTCAAGCCATTTCTTGTGCGCAGCGAGCTCCTTCTTGCTGGGGAAACTGACACCATAAACGCGCTGGAGGGAGTCGTTTTCTTGAGAGCCGAGAAAATATGAGGCGCTGTTCTTCATGATGCTGAAGGCCTCGATACGGTCGGTGCTGGGGACATGCGGCCCACGACAAAGATCGATCAAGGGACCGTTACGGTAAACTGTAGTCTTGGTACCGTCGGGGATCTTGTCGTTGATGATGTGCTGCTTGTACTTGTTGTAGCTGAACATCTCAAGGAGCTGCTCCTTGGTCAACTCAAGTCGCTCGAATTTCTGTTTCTCCTTCACAATGGATCCAACGATAGATTCGAGGGGCTTCCAATCGCTAGCCTGAACAGCGGCGCCTCCAGGGAGAGCCATCTCGTAGTAGAATCCGTTATCGACCGGGGGGCCAATGCAGAGAGAGCATCCAAATCTCCTCTCGCAAGCCTCGCCAAGAATGTGCGCCGAGCTGTGCCAGAAGACCTGCTTGCCTTGTTCGTCATCAAAATTGAGCAGCTCCAATTTGCAGCTCTTCACCAGCGGCCTGTCCAAATCCCACAACTGATTCTCGTCGCCATCGAGTCGCGCGACAACGGTTCGCTTGTAAAGACTGTTGGAGATGCTCTTGGCAATCTCGCCGGGTGTAGTCTCGTAGCTTGTGCCTTGGCGGATAGAGCCGTCGGGCATGGTGATGGTAATGGGCTCCCGCGGCCTCTTGGCAATCTCGTCGTCATACTCCTTTTTCAACTTGTCGAAGAGATCGATCCTCTTTTGCAAGAAATCAGGAGGGGGGTTAAGTTCAAGGGGACCAGCTGAGGCATCGCCAGCATCCTTGGCCTTCTTCTCCTTCTTGGGGGCTTTGTCTTTGTTGGCGCCGCCGAGAGCGACATTCTTGACACCCTCGCTGACAGACTCAACAGCTTTCTTTGCCGAATCCATGATTTCGTCCAATTGAGAGTTCGCGATGGGTCGGTGAAGGGGTGAAACTCTACAAAGGGACGATGTCGGGTTTCTGGATAATAAATTTGGGCGGAATGCAACAAAAGTCAACCCCGCCAAAAGCTGCGGTGAGTCAAGCAAGGGTTCGGGTGACTTCAAGGCGCTCGGTGTCCCGCCGCACCATCACCCCTCCTCTCTGTGGCGGTACGTATCTAGCGGGCCTGAGACTACCTAGGTAAGTAGACTGACTGGTCGTTGAAATTTATGGCGGGGTTACTCGGAAAGAGCTATCTTCCGGCCCGCCGCATGCGACCAATGATGTAGCTCGATTGGCCTGTACCACAATCTGGGTCACTGGAAATTTTCTGTCGGCTGGCAGATGGCTTTGCTTTTCCAATAGCTGCATTTCAGCACCAGCAAAAAGGAGCAGCTCCAAACGACAACAGCCAATCCACCCATCAACATGTCATTTGGTCGAGGAGCTCCGCGCGGTCGTGGCGGCGGTGGTTTTGGTGGTATGCTTCACTCAATCTTCTTTCGTGATACCCATCATTGTCTAGGACAAATCAAGGGCGCTCTGCAACATCTTACTAACTCAGCCGTGCAGGCCGCGGTGGCTTTCAGCAGAGGGATATGGGCCCTCCTGCGACGATTCTTGGTATGTCCAACTCGCCCTATGCGACGCGTCTCCCTTGGAAATCGTTCTGACCGCATCTTTCGCAGAGATGGGCAAGTTCATGCACGCTTGCGAAGGAGAGATGGTGTGCGAGAGCATCAACCCCAAGGTTCCTCACTTTAATGCCCAGATCTTCCTCGAGAACAAGGTGCGGCCGTCTTCCGAATCAAATTTCATATCATCGATCCGGATAGGCTCATCTAACTGTACTACAGACCTCTGTTGGTAAGGTCGACGAAGTCCTCGGACCCATCAACCAGGTTTACTTTACCATCAAGCCCTCGGAAGGCATCCAGGCCACGTCCTTCAAGGAGGGTGACAAGTTCTACATTGGATCCGAGAAGCTCCTCCCGCTGGACAAGTTTCTTCCGAAGCCGAAACCCCCTCCAGGTGCGCCCAAGGTCAAGCGAGCGGGTCGCGGAGGCCCAGCAAGAGGTGGCCGTGGTGGCCGTGGAGGATTTGGCGGTCGCGGAGGTGCCCCGAGGGGTGGCCGCGGGGGAAGTGGTTTTGGTGGCCGTGGCGGCGGTGGCTTCGGTGGCCGCGGTGGCGGCCGCGGCGGTGCGCCGAGAGGAGGCGGTGGCGGCCGCGGCGGTCGAGGCCGGGGTGGTTTCAGCAGAGGAGGCCGGTAGGCTGTGGCTTTGATAAGCTCAGAGGAGGTGAGGTTTTTTTCTGTTGGACTACGACTCTGGCGTTCTGGTTTGCTTTGCTTTCATATCGGCCCTGGCGGTAAGGGCTCGAGGCTGCATGTACATCATCCATTGTGGTCACTCAAAAATAGAAAAAAGTCTTGATCGCGAGCTTCAGAAAGCGCAGAGAATGCGGTGCCGCTTATCTTGTGCGGGGTTTGTCAGGTAGGTTCGAGATGTCTTAGGCGACATTGTCACTCACCGTTGGTTCATGTATGGTGCGATGCATCAGTCCAATAGTGACGCTGAGGTATCTTGCTGTTGCAGTTGCACAGAGACGTGAACAAGACATGGACAGTTGTCGGCGTTCCTTGACTTTATCCATACTGTGTCGAGTTTCGTTTTTTTCTGCTGGTCCCTACGTGTTTGGACGAAGACACCAACTGGAAAAGCTAGGTTAAAGCTCTTGCCAAGTTACCGATCTGTGATTTGAGGAATGTGTCGTAAATCGAAGTTGACTTCCGAGACCACATAGTGAAGAACGCCACGCCCAACGCCTCTTCCCTTGGTACGTTCATGTGGCCGGCTGGCCTATGGAAGACACTTGTGTCTGAAAATACCCCAAGATGCCTTGTCTTGCTGGTAAGCCTTGAGGGGCGATCCCGACTTTCAAATACTGTCTCCGGACTCGTCAGGTAACTTTCGTCGTGCCAGTTTCCCTGTGGGGCTAGTATGATAATACAATTATGGGCCTGGGGGTCTACCTCATGACGATGTTAGGTGTACCGTGTTGCTAAGCAAGCCAAGGGCCGGGGTGAATCCCGAACCGTTTGGGGCACATTAATCATAGTATCTTCTGATCGTGGCGCGCTTGATAGCCTGCCCAACAGGGTGTCCTTATCACTTACCCTTTCATCCTCTTGCTCCAGCCTCAATCTCATGCCGCCAACGTTTCAACTCTCAACCTTTCCTAGACCGAGTCTACTTAGGTTCGGCTTTTATTATCTCCTCAGCGATATTATCTTGTCGAGTGGTCCTTTTTTCTGCTAAGCCTCTCTCTCGCCTCCAACTCAGCGACTATGCTCCAGAGCGCCTTTGCTGGCTTTTCTCAACCCATAGCTTCGGTCTTGGGCATCCCCAAGACTTTCATAGATGTGGCAATCGGTGAGCACTCGTGGTTTGCTGCGGCTTGAGCCCTTGCCATTGGCATTTCTGTTCTACCCATGGCACAATCAAGAGCCACATTCAGGCTCAAATCCGTCATTGTTGTCAGATATCTCTGGCCCGCACCCTGAAGTTTCCTTGGCAGGCTTCTCTCTGGATGTGCAGAAGGGCAGAGGTAACGGTACCATTTACTTTTGCTTCTGCCACGCCATGCAGGATATCGGCACAGCCCTCCATGTCCCAAGCAGCTTTCCTATTCTCGAGAGGACACTAATCCCGAACCAAAAGAAAGACGTAGCACTCTCACTTGTCAGTGTCGCAGTGCCCGTAGGCTTCGTCATTGGTGCGGTCGTGTCGTCCCTATTCGCCTTCAATGCGGCATGGGAAAGGTCCTCCTTTGTCATCGCTGCCGTCTGTCTCTCGACAGCAGGATTGAGCGTTCCTGTCCTCCGCGTCAAGCTCTGCCGAAAATACCCTGCGCAAATAGCATAGGTGTTCAACTCAATATTTCGAGTGCACTACTCGGTGGCAGCGCTCTCATACAGACCACCTTTCCATTCAACCAGGCCCCGCCTGTGAGTTGGCATACTCCTCATCCTTACTTCCTTTTCACTATAGGCGTATTGGTCTTCATCGCATTCGTCTACAACGAGATAAATGTTGCAAGTCCGTTATTACCCCTGGTCATCTATCCGCCGACGGTTTTCTGCTTGTGAGTAGCATAGCAGCGGCGCGAGGTTACTTTATCATCTGGGCCTTCTTCGTCTTCTAGCTCTTGGAGCTACTACGAGATTGAAACCCGCTTCCAGCAAGTGCGGACGTCATTTCTATCGCTGTCGAGGTACTTCCTGTGTCGTTGCTGCCCGTCTGTGTTGTTCCCGGAGCTACGGTCCTACCCTTCCTTCTGGCGTCTATCTTGATGGCCATGGCACGGCACCACCTGAGCAGACTTCATTGGTCAATATCTTTGTGTCTAGTTTGGTCGTGCCCTAGGTACTGTATGGCGGTTCCTCATGCGTTCGGCCTTGTTGCGGGGGGATTTGCCAAATAACCATGGACGGATCCCAGCGTGGACCTTGGCGGTATCCAGCTGCGCGATGTTGGTTTCTCTGGAGATGGCAGCGTTGGTTGCTGTCCAAGTGAAGCGGGGTGATGCCGACGCCTTCTTGACCGGGTGTAGAGGAGCGCAACGATCTGGCATAGGGCTTGAAAGCCCCCGGGGTGCCATTGGCAACGGCAGTCATCGTTCAGGTGGTGGTTTTCAAGGCACACGAGAACATGAATAGTTGGAGCATTTGCAGAGCTGTAAGAAGCCGACGCGGTCTCCAATATAGCTTGTGAATGACCAGACGTGTTTGACAACAGGCTCGGGAGAGCAGATGAGCTACCAATGGAACTAGGAAAAAGACAGGGGATGCCGTCCTCATTGCTCGCGCACCCTTTAGTGTATCCCGTCCTCAGTCTGTAAACAGTGAAGAAGATTTGTAATCAAATACCGAAAGTCAATCAAGGTAAACAAAGCGAAGCCTTTAACTCATAACCCAGACGCTTTGTACTAATTGTGTTGCGGCAACGTAACCCATTCATTCGATCCTTCCCTAACCACCCCCGCCTTCCCCACCCCGTTGCACACAATCATCGTCTCGGACCAACAGCTGCCGCGTTTCCCTTAGGGTATTCTCCAGGAATATGCAAATTGGAGATTGTCGGAACGCTATCGTTTCTGATAGTGCCAGAGGTAGGGCGGATGGAAGATGATGGGTGCTGTTGACGAGCCGCTTCTTGGCTCCTGAGGGCAGATGTTGGAACAGCAGTAGCATCAGGGACAGACAACCCATCTTGCGGAGAGGTTTCGTTGCTGTCGAGAGGATATGTTTTAGCCATTTCGACGGTGGGGATCATACTGACACCACTCGGGCTTCGGTTACCCGATGCCGAGTATTTGCTGGTTCCTTGCTGGGTAAGGCTGTGATCTGAAATGGCAGGCGGGTATTCCCCAACGTTATTCATCCATTGGCCGTGCTGACTGTTACCGCCGGGGGTCTCGAGTACACAGTCATTGTTGGACACCGGTCTGGAGTTTTCGTATCTGGCAGGTGTCGCGTGCTGGCTGTGACCTTTCTGGAAATCAGTGGCGGGTACATAGACTGCCTGCTGTACATGAGCCAAAGATTGCGACCACGGAAGCGCCTCGCTGGTATAAGGGTTTACACCATCCTCCCGAGCTTGCTGGGTTACCACAGCAGCGTGAGATGGGATCTCCTCCATGGGTGTCCGGTCGGTACCACCGTATCCATTCGGATGCTCAGTCGAACCGTGGTATACGCCCAGAATGCTACCCGGCAAGGCAGACGGTTGTACAGTGGCGTCGCGATCAGAGCCATCGAATCCAGAACTCACACTAGAAGGCGAAAGAGGTGCCTGTAAGCCTCGCTGCGCGTTGACCTGAATGTCAGATGGAAACCGCCCACCTGCTTCGGGACGGCGGATGTCTTGTCTTGGATGCGTATTTGTTACAACCGCTGCGTCCGCCGAGAAAGGCTCGTCATCGTCGTCTTCGAGAACGCCGTCGCTGCTTGTGGATCGTTGAGAAGACTGGCTCAAGCTCCGCACGTGTCCGCGGACGAACTCGGTCCTCTCTTGCGGGGACCTCTCAGTGAGGACCTTGATATCCTCGTACCAAGCCATCATTGTATCATGGCTCTCGGCCCGGAAAACCCACGTGTGGCCACGATGCATTGATCCAGTTTGGCGACCCTTGAGGATAAATTTGTTGGAGGACCCTCCCTCGCTGGAGTGCGAACCTAGTTTCTGCTCTGGAAGATACAAAGACATGACAGGGGCTTGGCCCTTGTCCGCCGACTTAAATTCATGAAGATGAGTCGAAGAAAGTACATACCTGTGCCCAGCAATTATTAGTATGATATGTTCCGAAGTCATCGTCGTGAAAGGAACATGGGCCAACTCACCAACCAGCTGTGTAGCTCTTGAGATACTTGCTCTTGCGCTCGAGAAGTCCCGCACGAATCTCCTGACATGCGACATGCTCTTGACCAGGGTAGTGGATGTGTTCGGCGGAGCGAATTGGGATGTCAGGATCCACAAACTGATCGTCTTTTTGGACGAAGTGCGCCCACTCGTGACCCTTGGGCATAGAGATGGGACCGGCACGGAGCTCGTCGATAGCGTTTTGAGCGGCATCAGACTCGCGCTTGAGAATGCCAGCGTAAGCATTGTATGCCTTTTGGACTTCGCCCACCACGATGGCCTCAAGTTCGCGGCCAGAATTCTCCAAGTTCAAGTATGCCTGATGAAGATAGTTCTCCTCATCAACCTGGCGCTCAACTTGTCTGTCGACGGCAAGCCGCAGAAGATACGGATCTTGCTTTCCAGTCGTTAGTGAGGGGTCCAGATCAGTCTGGCCCAACGTGTCCTGCAACACCCTGACAGTGCGCTTGGTGACGTCCATTTCCTTGTCCACCGAGTTTTTGAAGTCGCCCGACAAGTTCTTTATCTCTTTGATCTTCTGGTGAAGATCATTCCTCAATCCAGTGAGGGCCAGGATAACATCCTCTTCAATCTCCTTTGCCTTGTTCGACTCCAGGATGGCGCTCTTGTGGTAGCTTCGCAATATTTGTAACGCATCATCGATGCCACCAGACTCCAGAAAACCAGGGGGGGTAGAAATGTTGTTGGCGACATTGGCGAGCTTCAGCAGCGATTTGGACTTGTGCTCATAGTGTGACTGGACTTCGCGGTAGTATGCGATGAGATCTTTGAGGATTTTGCGCCATGCTGCAGCAACTGGTCAGTGGCGCCAACAAACGGAGTTGCGCAGAGTGAGCTTACACTGGAATCTGGCGGCCAAGGCTTCGGTCGGATTCCCAGATGTCGGAACAGGACAGTGGAATGCGCTGTGTACCTCGTCGGGGTCGTTGGAAGACTGAAGAGCCAAGCTGCGTACGCTGCCAGCCTTCATGCTTCTCCTACTGCTGCTGCGCTTGAGGCTGCCATTCCTACGTAGCGAGCTCTTCTTCTTGAGGGTGTTGTGGCGCGAGGGGAGGCTAAGGTGATCCTCCCCATTATTGGAGACAAACGAATTGGAGCGCGGCATGTTGGGCGGATGACCTTCAATAATGCTACTTCCTCTTTGACTCGCGTCCCATTCTTCTGTAAACTTGCCTCGAGCAGTGGCGGAAGGGGTTGCTAGATTGGTGCTGTGGTTGCTGCCGCTCGTGTTGTTGTAATATGCGGTATCCCCTTCTGGAGGGAAGTGTTGCGTTTGCTGTCCAGCGTGTGAGTTGGCCAAAGTGTTGTACTGCGTCTCTCGATCTTCGTCGTATGGTATAGAAGTAGTTTGTGGAGGAATAGAGTAGGTGGTTGCGGCAGGAGGCGTGGTGTAAGAGGAGGGCTGGACGGGTTGTTGAGGAAAATAAGACGAGGCGCGATCTGAGTTCATGGCAGCCGCGGCGCCGTGGCCAGCTGTTCCGTCTGCGTCTCTTTGACTGCCCCGTTCCCTTCCTTTCTCACTGTACAAATCGGAGTCGGCGAGATGCGGCGCGTGGTTGGGCCTGGGCGTGGGATAGGATGACGCGAGCGGGGATCTCGCGGCCATCGTATGGTCGTCTCAAAGACACCAAGACACCTTAGGTGCCGGTGTTGGAAAAGAGACGGCTCAGATTAGCGTAATAGCCGGGATTAACTGCAAGCCTGGGGACCGATGGTGACCTTTTTAGACAGCTTTAGCGCGACAAAGAAGGGAGAAGTGGGCAACTTTCGATGGGTTGAGATGGTCTAGTGTGTCCAGCACACGCCGTGTTTGACGCAATGGCGGAGGGCTCTCTGGGGGCTCAGACCAATGTCGTCATCAGCGACGGTCGAGTCGTAGTGGTGATTCCCGATTCGGCTCAGTGGAATGCTGGCTACCTTGCGCTAGTGGGGTACAGTGATGATGTGATGTAGCTGTAAATCAGAGAGGGCAAGCGCACAAGTATCACGGCAGATGCGGCTTGAGAGAATCGGTGATTGCTAGTGTTGTGCCAGTATGACAAGACACGGAGGAGTAGAAACGAGACGGGGATAGGGAACAGGATTAAGGAGAGCGGCGATAGAGGTTTGTATGTCCACAGTGGGGAGACAGACAGGTAATTGACATGGGGTGTTGCAGGCTTGGGCTGCCAGCCAGCCAGACACTCACGAGTACCTACCTAAGATAGGTAAACAGGTAGCTCTTTGTACGGGGTACGTTTGCCCAAATTTCCCACGACACTTTCCATTCCTAGGTCTGCTACCCAACGCCAAATCCACGTCGTCATCTCACGTTACACACAGTCCGGCCGACATGATGCCCACGCTTTCGCCTCCCGCAGGATGACGGGAATGCTGGGAGGGCTACCAGACCCTCGATCTGCATCCAGGATGGTTTCTACGCCCCGTCGCTATAGTTGGTCAGTAGATAGATGTTCGACACGCAAGGTCAAGTATACTAAGGTGTGTAGCCCAGGCGGTCCCTCTTGAGATCGCACAGGTACACATTGATGCTCTAATACAGTCGGAAAAACGCAGCAAAAGCATCATGCCCAACACTCAAAGGTCAAGCATACCCTTGCTAGGGATAAGACGATCCACGGTAACTGGACCCTGGATTGCCACCTTGCTTCTGCTTTTGCAGAATTGTGGTCGCCTTAACATTGCCTGTTAGAGTTGCCGAGGTACGTATCTAATAACTTCTCTCTCTCCTCCTACTTCCTAAATTTCCTTGACAAATTGGCCTGGCCCAGGCTGGATAGGCGAGCCCGTGAAATGGATACACATCATCTCAGCAACATGCACTTTAGAGAAAGACCGCATTAGATACGTACCTCAGTGTTGTCTATTGTTCTCCTTGTGATGTCTGTTGTCGCGGTTGCCCCTTTTTTTCTCTCTCTTTTTTTGCCAGCCATTCTAATCTTTGCAAGAGAGCATCAGTGCGGAACGAGGAGAATGATATGAGCCATGTCTGGAATGAGCAACGCAATCATCAAGAGTTTCTTCAATGACCTTTATTGTCGACTCAAGTATCATCATACTATGCATGATATTGCTACCATCTTGCTCATCCCCCGCACATCAGTCCTCCTATGAGCTTGTGAGAGACCGTACCCCCTAGCCAGTTCGTCAGCAATTTGGATGGTATTGCACTTCTTCTCCGCCATGGCGGCAAGAAAAATGCCAAGAAACCACACGGCGCGCATCCGCCTACCAATGACGTAAACGCCCCGTCGGCGCCGCATGGTTACAGTTATTAGAGCATCACCACGAACCAATTTTCGACACATGACACTGGCGGCTTGCCATGTCTCTCGCGGATCCTTCCAACACTAGATCCATAGCCTTTTAGCCATCGGATGGCCACGAACCCGTTCTTGATCGGCTGCGAACCGACCGCCCGCCAAGTTTTGAACCCACTGTAATGTCTGCTAGGTAGACACTGCCAGAGAGATTTTGGAGATTCGACCGGCCCGAGCGTCACGGTTCATCAGCCAGACGGGAATCCATTTTTTTCCCCAGCTGAACCTGAAAGCGCCGTTTGGCCAACGGCGTGCTAACCGTAGGCTAATCAAAACCCCGAGTCGCCATGATCGTCATCGATATTCCCTCCGGGCCAAGCGGTGCTGGCAAAACGAGATTGCCTAGGCCTTGTCTTCTGTTTCTGGTCAACTTGGCGTTCTCGGGGTTCCCGGGCACTGCCCTTGTCTCCGGCAGCGCCCCTCCCGCCCGACCCAATGATATAGGCCATTCAAAATACCCAACACGGGAGATGTTCTTTGTCCTGAGCTGAGCTGAGTCGTTTAGAATTTTACACATGTGAAGCTCCGAATCTTCTGAAGGAAACCCCCATTTGACCTATCATTGTGCATCATTTTAGTCCAGTAAGTTGGCTGCCTCCAAGTAATCAGCACATGTCACACACTTCAACCTGTGTTGTACTGCCTGAGGCAGAGACACCTGCACGCTGGCAAAGCTATCCGATGCCCTCTCCAGGTGGGGACCTCGACAATCATCGCACTGCCGCTGCATCTGATACCGACCTTGACCCGTTTTATGTTTAATGAGCACGCTGATGGTAGATAATCCAAGGATAACTCGATGCCGTACACCTTTGACATCCTCTCTGTCCGTCTCTATTCTTCTTATTGCCTCCCTGCTTAGTATTTCAATACTCGTCGACCTGGGTGTCGGTCAGCCTTCTGTATGCTACATTTATAAGTGTACAACTAAAAAAGAGAATACAAGGGATAACAATGGAATCAGTAGGTCTTTCTTTTGGCCACTCATTAATTGGAACAAAGAAGAGGTGGTAGTGGTGAGCGTGCTGCTGAGTGAAAGTACATGTATGATTCGTGTAAAAAAGTTACACCAGTGCCTAGGCAAAGAGATGCGGCCGTGGTTCTGCCGCTTATTCATCTCAAAATTTGCGTGCCGAAGCCTGGACCCCATAATGCTATCTGGGTTGCGTTGTCTGTGCCTCTGATGCTGTTCATCTCATCTCAATTTGACCAGAACAAAAGCAAACTCTATGCTGCCTGTCCTCTACTGGGCCTGGGCTTTCGCCAGCCACACTTCCGTCATCAGCCACAATTGTGGGACCGAGTCACTTGCAGAGAAACGCGGTAAAAACTTCCAGACAAGAAAGAAAGTATTAATTTGTAACAGGCTGTTAGGACGCAGCCTACGGACCGCATGCCGTTATTGGGCCAAAACGATGCCACCCCTCCGAACCTAAACGCCCCTACCATGCTATCTATGACTGTGATCCAACAGCTCGACGCTATCCCGAAGTTCGTGGTCGCAACACATCATCATGCTTTCAAGCCTAACTCCTGCCATGGTTGACAAACTGAGTAAACGCCTGTCCCGTTTCGTGTCATCATCCTGACCGGCCGTTTAAACCGGAACAAGCCAGCATATATAGCTTTCTCAAACATCAGGCGTAGGAGAAACACCCGCAACAGATTCGGCTGGTTTGAGTTTTGTTCGCCGCCGTGGCGGCGGCGCTTTAGGAGGTATCTTTTTATGTCCATTCATATGCAACGTCGGCGTTGGTCCGACAGGAATACCGTGTCGATGTTTCGGTACTTCGGGCAGCGGCTTCTTCGGCCGCACCGCGCCTGGTCCGGCCTTTGCTTCTCCCTGCTTGGCTTCTGCGTCTGCTTCAGCCTTGCGACTCGGGGTGATGACGCCGGGTTTCTCCATGACGGCCGCGACGTCGACCACACTAACGCTGCTGGCAGTCTGCGAGCGAGAAAGACTGATGCCCAAGAACTTCCGAGCCACCTCTGCCTCGCCGGAAGGCTCTTGGTCGGTCAACCATTTCACTTTGGAGACTCGGTCGACCAGTCTCACTGTAGTCTCGTCAGCTGGCGCAAAGTGTGAGTTGCCGAAACCGCCTAGAATCCTCAAGACCTTGAGGATCTCGCCCCGTTTGTAGTGTGGCGGGTGACCCAGTTGCGTGTGGGCCAAGAGCGGGTATAGGACGCGAAGGTACGTGTGGCGCAACGATATCTTCTCGTCCGGCAAGTCCATTAAGTTTCTGATGATAACATCAAGGAGAACCTTAAGGTCATTGGTGTAGAAGTATTCGTAAGTGGCTTTGGTTGTAAACAACAAGTAGAGGAGCTTGAGGATCAGAAGCTGCAGAGATGTCTCGGTTTCGCGATTCAATAGCAGAATGATGTTCTCTCCGAATGTGCGGAACGAGTCGCCGTGCAGACTGAGACACTTGATGACCCTGTTGGTGAGAGGGGCGTTTGGGGACGTGGGATCGGCGGCGACGTCAGTGGAAGCGAGCATGTATTGTTCGTTCAGTACCAACTACTATAGGGTCAGTTGCGAACAGGGGCACACGGTATGCGGATATGGGTGGATGCATACTAGCACGCGTATGATGGGATAGTGATACGGGTCGTGAACGTCGTTGGAGAGCTCCTCAATAATCTGGAAGAGGTACGCGATGAAACCGTCGTCGACCTGTAGTAAGTCGGCAGTGCGCAAGCGCTCGATTCGGGACATCTCGTACATCAGCTCGAGCAGTAGGCGATGTAGCCTCAGGTCCTGGTCTTTGCGGCCGTTGATCAGCTCGAGGAGGCGAGGGAAGCATGCCTCCTCGATCATGTGGGAATACGTGGACTCGTCTGCATGGCCATCGAGCAGCAGGAATAGCACGATAGCGTGCAGTGATGACGGGTCATCCTCCTGAAGCAAACTGTAGATAATTTGGGTCCGGATATAGTCCTTGTTGTCTTGAAACAGCTGGCATTGCAGCAACTTCTCGCAACAGACGGCAACATCGTCTTCTGTTTCGGGGAACTTGTCTCTGAACCTTGAGGTAAGGTATAGCCAGGCCCTTAGGGTTTCGTCGATCAAATCATGTGATTGGTATTGAGTCGTGACGACATCGTCGAGTTCTGGATGGTTTGGCGTGTCCTGTCAGCTGCGAGACCAGAGAAGCGCCTCTTCATCTCGTTGGCGGCAACTTGGAGAGCAAGGGGGAACACCATCAACAAGACGAGAGGGCGGAGTGGAGAGGGAGGAGTTGGATGGATTAGTTGACTGACCTTCCCAAAACTGGTGTTGCGTTTCGAGGGATTCGTAGACGTCAAACTCGGCCATGTTGCTAGTAGCCACCGTGTATTGATGAGCAGAGTGGTCTGCATCACTGGCGCAGTGCAACGGGCGACTGCTGCGGAAGAAGACGAGGAGAAATATTCGGTGAGATGTAGATGAGGCCGGCTGGAGTTTCGAGTCCTTGGGATTTGATACAATGCATGGCTTGCCGGCAAGGGCCCCCTCTTGGTTGGGGTCGGAATAAGTCAAGTCAGGTTGAGGCAACAGGTGCACTGCAGCGCTTGCAAAAGGTGGGGTGGGCGACGGGGAACAACAGTAATTAGGACGGTAGAAGGTTGGGCATGAGTGAGGGGTGGTTTGGTGTGTGTTGGTAGTAGGTAGTGGAGGAAGAAGCTGAGGGGAGCCACCCCTGCCCCGAAATGAATAAAGCATATTACTGCACTTACCACTGGAGAAGCGCTGTGTGTGTGGGCGAGTCTTGTCAAACCGTAACCGGGTCCCCTTCTGGTAGATAACTCTGAATCCGGCGACCGCACCACCAGGCTCTCCTAGTATTCTCCAAATTCCTAGTAGCCATCATGTCACGTCCTGAATCACTCGGCACTTCTCGGACAGTTCTTCGTGCGTATACGGGTTCTAGGATCACCCGTCGAACGGTGCATGCGTTTGGGTGCTTGACAGGGAACAGACCACATAACAAGTGCGTTCAGCTGAGCGGTCATCGTCTGTCACAGCGCGTCGCTTTGGGCTCCTCTCATTGCTCGTGTCGAATGTCGGCGCAGAGCGTAGAGGCTAACGACGTTGTCTATAAAAACGATGCTCTGTATCGATGCTATGAGTTCTATGTCTAGTCTGTATAACGCCCAAGCAGTTGGGTTATTGAACAAAGAGGGTATTTCCTGCTGCGTAACCGTCCTCGGCCTTCCCTATACCCTCTGTGCAATGCGCCAAAAACGCCTCTAAACGAGCCCGTCATAAAAAAGTCCCAACCATAACATTCGTGGTCTCTCCCTCAGATTACTTCTCTGGAGCCGGTCGTTCGACGTCATCGTATACCTTGACCTTGTCGGCATACTCCAAAATGTTGCTTACGACGTAGTCTGAGATGGTATTGCCCTTGCCCGCCGCAATCCTCAGGATGAGCTCATTGAGATGCTGCCGCCCAAGAATGTCAACATGATCTGCCGTCTTGGGTCCGCCTCGGGGGTTGAATCGCTCGGGCTCATGCTCCATCTCGACAACTGTCACTTTTGCACCTGCCGGGTTGTACCGCTTGTAGTTCCACCCCCGATTACACATGTAACCTGTACTAAGCAAGTTCACCGTTCCATCGCCCTCACCCATGACGACGCCGTGGTCCACTTCCCCCTGTGTGAGAGCTGTGTCGATTGTAATGTTCAAGTTGGTCAGAGCCGGCATCTCTGGTGACCGGTAGTAGTATCCCCGCTCCGTCGGCTTTCCCACGCCGTAAAAGCAGTATATCTTTAGACTGGGTGCCAGAGGCAGTCGTGTCTCCAATGGGTTGATCCATTTCTGAGGATTCTTTTCGTTGGCTTCAACCTCGGCTTCTGTGTGTGCAACCCCATGCGAGTACGCCCCCTTCACGTTCCTGGAGTACCACTCCTCGGTCGTGTTGAAGAGGTATTCCATCGCCGACTCGACAGTCAGGTTCCGATCCGGTGTTGTCCAGTTCATGCCGCGGCGAAAGTTAAGGAGAGAACCATACGAAAAATCCTGTCCCGGTAAGTCGTCGGGGGCCCAAGTGGAATTGCCCCAGACAGCGTCACCGCCGATGGGGAGCATGGACGAAATGCCGGGCATCGCGCGAAACAATTGTGCCCTTTCCTCTTTGCTCAGGAACTTCTCGAGGCCGTAAACGGCAAATGCGTTGAGCTGCGCCGTGTCGCGCATTTCACCCGACAGAACGGCTGTTAGGTCCTTGACGGCGCCGAGCATGCATCCACTCACGTTGATCCATGCCTCGACGTGCTGCTCGACCCAATCATCCCCTCCCCTGCCGCCACTGTCTGAGGCTACCCAGTGGAAGAAATAGAACAGAACCTGACCGCCCATACTGTGAGACACCAAAACAGCTTTCTTCCCCGAGAACTCGTGTGCCGTCTCAATGTAGGACTTGAGCCTCGTGAAGTATTGATCGCGAGTCTCGAGATTCGGGTAGGCCAAGCGCCAATCGTAGGCTGCCGTGAAGGAGTTGGTCGGGTCATAGCCTATTGACGCTAGGTTCTCGAATATCTTGTTCCAAATCCAGTATCCGGTGATGAAGAAGTCGGTTGCGTCGAAGCCCTGAGCGGCTCGCAGTTTGATGTGAGGAGGGTCAAAGCCGGTTTCCTGGTCCAACATGATGTGTCTTTTCCAGTTCTCCTTGTCCAAAACCAATGCTCTCATCATACTCCAACTGCCCCAGAGGCGTTTGCGGAAATACTGACGGGAGACATTGGCGGTACCCCAGGATTCGAGGCCTGTGGAAATGACGCCTGGGACCATTATCATTGGGTGATGGGCGTGGAGGCCCTCGGCGCGGGCCTGCAAACCTACAGAAAAGGCATCGTAGCTATCAACGAACTCGCGCTCGCCTTGCTTCACGAGGAGCCGGGTCAGTTCAGGCCAGCTAGGCGCCAAGTCCCCCTCGAAGCTCAGGTACGAAGTGTTACTGACCACAAGATCCCGCATGTCCTTGACTAACCCGGCAGGGAGGACATCAAAGAGACTGTCCATGCTGAGCTCCCCAAGCTCAGGGAAGTCTATGAGATCGTTGGTTTTTGCGAAGAAGCCAGCAGCTATGATGCCGAAGAGGCTCCCAAGCAGAAAGATGGCGCCATTGCGGCGTTTTCGTGTCTTGGGCTTGACATGGCGGACGACGTGGGCGGTGTTTTCCAGCTTTTCGGGGCTTTCTTCTCGAGGAGTGGACGGTTCGCTGTCGACTTGTGTATCGGCGGGAAGCGCTCGGCGCCTAAGGGTTGAGGAAGACATAGCCGTCGGCGCAGTAATTGTGAACGCTCGACGATACTGACGGTTTGAGGACGACAGCTTATGATATCAAATGTTAAGGCGGCCAGTGTAACTTGAACTACCTAGACAGGATTAAGTAGCGCGTAACTGAGAGTGTGATACGAGGGCTTGCGGCGCGCTCTGAGGAGGATGGCTCGGCACTTATTAGGGAGATCGGGCGGGCGATGTCAAGCCGATCGGCCAAGCAAGGGGTGTGCAGAGGGGGAAAATGAGAAACAGCGACAGAAAAAGAGCGGTGCGCAAAGCTTAAATTCTCCATCCGTCAGCCAACAAGATGGAATGGCGACAGTAGTTGCGACGCTAGCAAGACTGAACTTGAGAGCGTCCTATGCGCACATGCAGTAGTAGTACATGGAGTTGGAAGGGATTGCGCAGTCGGATGGAGTGCCGATAGAAAAGGGCAGAGGGCAGAGTTCAGAGCATGGTGCCCGGAGCTCGGGGGGTGGGATATTGGAGGCGGCCGAGGGAACAACTAGACGGGCGGGGCACGGCATGAAACCGAAATAAAAGGTCCATATGCACTTTGGCTGTGGCCTCCTGGGAGCATCCGGCGTGACGTCAATCTCCTGATGGTCCCGGCGTCTCCTTGTCTTTTTACTCGGACACCCGTCCCACCTTGGGCACGACCTATCCCACTGGAACGAAGGCTTGCGGCCTTCCAGCAGAAGCAGCCCAGCATCATGTATCTTTCCCGTCAGAAAAGGCCGGAGAATACTTCCGCCTCAAAAAATCCGACCCGGAAGCGGTCAGCAGACAGTCAGTCCCCTTCAGCGACAGCAGAGACACCATGTGACACCCACCTACCTTACCTAGGTGCCTATCCCTTTGATCTCCTACGCTACCTATTTTAGCGTCTCGGCGGCCACAGGGAATAGTAAGGGCTGATAGCCAATGACATAAGCAAACTGCTTACATAACTTCCTTTCAGAGTAACCGTTTTGAGCTTATTTTTGCTTGGTCCGTGCGAGACTAAAATAGTCCTGGAGATCAAAGGGATAAAAGAATCAAGAAAAGCACCTAAGATGTCGGGATCGGTGTGTAGAGTGCAAGACGGACATACAACCGATGAATCGAGCCGCGTTCACAAAGTCTGACATCCTTAAACTGACGCGACGGCAGCGGCGGCGACATGTCTGGGCAGCCCTAATTACTTTGAATTTCGCAACCTATCGGGACCACTTCAACACACCTGTAGAACTGCCCGTCTCTAGACAATCTCCGGCTTTGGCGCTTTCCGCAGCCTCGAGAGCGAGCCACCCAAGAAAGCGCAATGCCGTGTCCGTCGCGCTGGCAAGTAAGGGCTGTACTTGTCGTTCTGTTGCCATTCGGATAGAACCGCTTCACATCCGTGACCATGCGATGTATAGGCATCCAATGAGGCGACACATGAGGCAGCACGAGGAACACACACGCGCCCCTTTCCAGTTTCCCTGAAGAAGTAGTTAGTTGTTGTAGCCGTTTGGCATGTGATTGTGGATGACAACCCAGCGACACTGTCTCTATGTAAGAGGGAATCGGTTGATGTGTGGCACTTGGCTGACAGTGGAAAGCACCCGTCCGGCGAGCTCCACTTGAGCAACGGCCTGGCCGCTGGACTCCCGACCACTGATTTCGACAAGGACAGGGACACAGACGTGGAGCTGATTGCACCTTGTCAATATGTATACCTACCAGTGAAGAGCAAGCAACCAGCTCCAGTGTCAAAGTCCAAGAAGCCCACTGCAATACATCCGATTCACTTTTTCGCCCGCTACATGCACTGCATACTTGCATACATACATACTCGTCCTCCACTTACCTTTGCAGACGCTCAAACCCGCGATCGTGGTTCCAACTCATTAGACTCCTTCCATCTCATCATCCCCAGCAGATTTGCGGCAGAGCCGCGCCTCTGTATCTCCTTTTCCCTCCCCCCACCTCTTTTCCTTTCTTATTGTGTCTCTCTCCGTCGTTGTGTCGGCACCCTTAGAGAGTCGCCGCAGTTTTTACTCGCAGCTTCTGCCCCTCACCTTTTTCTTCCACCTGCTCACATTCTGTTTTCTGTTGCGTTGTAAAATTGTCATGAGTTGAGCACACCGATCGCCTGCCGGTTTAGGCTCGTCCGCTACTCTTACGTACTCTGCTGCATTTCCCCGTCTCTTTCACAGTGCTGCCAACGGAGCGGCCCTTCTCTCCAAAGCCAGCCGCCAGCATGGACGTTTCCAGCATCACAAATCTACCCGGGGATCTGCAGTACATCCAATACGAGCACGGTCTAGAAGCGAAATATCTACCTGCCATCCGCTCGCTGATCGCGAAGGACTTGAGCGAACCCTACAGCATCTATGTCTACCGGTATTTTCTCTATCAATGGGGCCACCTGTGCTTCATGGTACGCAGCTTTTCTCTCACCTAGCCACTCGGCCAGTGTCGTGTTGCTGACAGCAATCCAGGCCTTGGACCCCGTCGACTCAACTCTCATCGGTGTGATTGTGTGCAAGCTTGAAGTTCACTCATCTCACTCGCCGCCGACACGCCGCGGTTATATCGCCATGCTGGCTGTCGCCTCCCCGTATCGCGGCAAGGGCATCGCTACAGCTCTCGTGAAGAGAGCCATTGATGCCATGGCTCAGCGGAGTGCCGACGAGGTCGTCTTGGAAACCGAAGAGACAAACACCCAAGCCATGCGCCTGTATGAGCGCCTAGGCTTCCTGCGCTCCAAGAAACTGCACAGGTATTACCTTAATGGAAACAGCGCCTACAGGTTGGTCCTGCTGCTCAAATCCATCGACCCGGATGCTGTCCTCGAGGACTCCGATGGTCAGTCTCCGTGACTAGGCCCTGGCTCTGAAGGCATGCTACTCGGGTATGAAAGGCCACCGGAGAGCGCTTGCATCGTTATGTAGCATTCGAACCAACGGTTAGGTGGTACCCTGGATAAGGATGATACGGCCAGAGGCCGCGTCAGTGGCCCCGGAGCGGTGCAGGGGGCTCACGGCTTCTTCTAGGCGGGGCATGCATCACCATGACTACATAATGGCAACATTGAATGGCAAAGAACAAGGACATGTATTCTGGTCCTTGAGCACATCCCGGGCTCACGAACGGTAGCTGGGCGAGCAGTATTTTAAGGCAAAGTACGGCATGGGGCATTTGGAAGCTCGTTTTGCGGAACTCAGGTACATAGTTTGATAGCAGACGCATACTGCGGGCGTACCGAGTCGATACGGATGCCGCCATGCATATAGATCAGGACGAACATCTCATAGCACTGTTCTTGGTGCTCCCTCCATTTTGATGCCAAACTGACCATACGCGAATGGTTCGAGTCTCTTCCTTTATGTGCTCTATGAGTATAGATTTCCAACCACTACTGTGCTTTTGTCGACATGTGCGGTTGTTGCTCAAGGAGCAACCTCCGTGTCAGCGTCATTCGTGATCCCTTCCTGGCCTTGTCGTATGACCCGTGGAGACCGGGTTTGACAGAAGATCCGTTGAGCTATAGATGGACGCTTTGACGCCCCAATGATTACCGTAGGCGATACCCAGATATGTGAACGCATCTCAACCCTCGTTAGTCGGAACATATCTACAACGGCACCAAAGTCAGTATGCACGCACCTGGTTTGTAATAGATGGGACGTCCCATAACCTCGATCAATCTCAACTCCCGAAGCTTCTGCAGAACCCGAGTGACATCTGCCTTGTCACTAAAGTCGGCCGTGTAGACGCACACGATCCGATCTTTGCGTCCGGTGGGATCGTTATGCGAGTTCCATGGCGCAACCTTGGCCGCGATTCCCAACTCATTATTGGCCGTGGCCCTCGCGATAACGCGCCAGAGTTCGTCAACGTGCTGGGGTTGGCAGAAGAGCATCCACTATTGATGATGATCAGTACTTGTGAGCATCGCATCACCGAGAACATAGAACGCTTGCCTTGCCGGCCTTGATCTTACACGCGTGTGCAAGACCTAAGATGTCCTGAATGGCGTCGTTCTTTTCTTGGTCTATTTCTCTCGTCTTGGCCGCCATGGACTTATTGGTGGTGCTAATGACTTGCTTGAAGTTCAGTAGGATGTTCAGCCTCTCGATACCTCCCTCGATCAACGTCTCGAGCCGGGAGCCCTCCTCCTCCGGGCCCTCGTCCTCGTTGCCCCTACTGCGCTGATTTTGGGCCTCAAACTTGTCTTTGCGATGGATGTACGGATTGCAGATGAAGATCCAAGGGAGATGATCGCCTTGCTCGGTTGTCCCGGCAGGGAGACGAGCCAAAAAATCATCGACTGTCTCTGTCAACTGCCACGCGTACGGGACGCCGGCGTACGGGTTGTGGAGCTTGGTGCTGTCAACAGGCTCCTTCTTCGCTCGCCGGTTGGCATGGGCAGCATTGGTCTCCTCCCACCACTGAGCAACATTGAAGGACGTGACCCGGGTTTCGAGCCCAACTACAGTCTCCTCGTCTCCTGGCTCACGAGTCAGCCATTGAGTGTCGGTTCATTCGGGTCTCGCCACAAACCGTAGAAGTCCGATTCGTCCGAGTCCATTCCAACGGTCAAAGTGTCGCTAGACGCGAGATACAATGGACGATTGAGACCCAAGGTTGACGCGTCGTGTTTTGCTGCGTAATTGCGGTACAATAACCCGTTTAGAAACACCGCGGAAATTATTAAGAGCGCCTTTGGTCGGTGAACCTGCCCTAGTGAATAAACTTTCGCATTCAGCAAAGTATCAGACGGCTACAAAGTCCTATGTCATCGCGCACGATGATATTGCAAGTTGCGTGAAGGCCCACGCGTATCCGGGAAGACGGAGAGGGGTGGATAGAATAGCCATCATTATGGGAAGGATAGCATGTACCTGATCCGATGAGCGGCTGCCAATGCCGGGGTACAATTTGCGGGATCCTTCCGAGCTCCCCGGAGCGCGCCGCCGATCCCCTTCCGGAAATTCTCTGGCCACAACGCTCCGACTTTCTTTTTTTCTGCACGTTGTTAGGCTTTGATGCAAAATTCCAATACCTACACCAAGACGACCAGGTCCACATTACACCGCACGTCTTCTGAGACAAAGGTGACATATTCAATCGACATTGACGGGAAAGGATTTGCCCCTCTCCTTGTCTCACCTCCTCATTTTGACCCCAAAAGAGAGGGCAGTCGTCACGATCCAGCAATGGACCACGAAAAAGGCGTCGCGGTTGCGTCCAAGCAATCTCTTGTGCTAGACTTGCCCCCAAGCTGCATCGAGTTTTGCCCGTCACACCCAAAATATTTCGTGGTTGGAACTTACAACTTGGCGAAGGACGAGGAGCCGACGAATGAGTCAGAGGATGCAGGCTCCTCCGTCGCCAAGAAGACTCAAAACCGCAATGGTAGTCTCGTTGTATTCCGACTAGAAGACAGCTCAGTGTGAGTTGGCGGAGCCCTTGTCCATTTTCATAAAATTGACTTCCTCCTAGACATCATGTTCAAACCGTCTCTCACCCGTCAGCCATTCTCGACTTGCACTTCTGCCCCTTTCCGAACAGGCATGACATGATGGCCGTGGTTTCCAGCACAGGAACACTATCGATATTTCGGTTGAACCCAGATGCAGATGCTTCGGAGCCATTAAAGCACGTGGCCACAAGCAGAATATCCGGGGTCCCTGAAGGCATCCTGTTTCTCTCGGGAGTTTGGAACACTAACGACGCATCTTCAATCGCGATTACAACTTCTGCCGGCGAAGTGCGCATCGTGACGCTCGATAACTCATGGCGAATCATCAACAATGACGACGACTCGGAGCCCGTGATAAGGCATTCTCTAGAAGCTTGGACGGTGGCATTCGGCCTTGCAGAGGACCCGTTCGTGGTTTACTCCGGAGGCGATGATTCCGAGCTTCGGTATGCCTCATGCACACACAGCAGCGAAGATGGCGAGAAAGACGGCGTTGGACTTAGGACCTTGAACCCACCTCTCAACATTAGGGAGCACGGTGCCGGTGTGACGGCCATCTTGCCAATTGCTACCAGACTGGCGGACGGCGCGAGGGTACTGGTTACGGGCAGCTACGATGACACGATACGGGTTTTTGCCGTGCATCCTCCGCACGAAACCTACGGTCTTCGCAAATACAAGAAGTTGGGGGAGAAGAACCTGGAAGGAGGCGTCTGGAGACTCAAGTTGGTCGAGAAACAGGAGAGGAACGGCCGCTGCTGCCTGAGAATTCTGGCGTCATGCATGCATGCTGGCGCCAGGATTGTCGAACTGGACGGGCCATTGGATGGCGGAGAATGGGATATCAGGGTTCTGGCTCGGTTTGAGGAGCACAAGAGCATGAACTATGGCAGTGACTTGGTCCCCATATCAGGGCAGGGCAGGCTCGAATGTGTGTCTACGAGTTTCTACGACAAGCTTTTGTGTCTATGGGAGGCAGATGTGATTTAGGGGGGCATTAGGAGAGGCGAATGTCAACATTGGACATGGTGGTGCTTACGATCGCCAAAACGGGCTTACCTTTGATTGAAGGTATATATCTAGAGTAACATTTCGGGAATGTGTTTCTCTCTCTGGAGATATATGCTAACTTTTTTTTCTCCGTTCTCAACATACAATCCCATCTCGGTAGTGGACGTTTCCATGTGCCTATATCAGCGTGACGAGGTAGTGCTCTCGCGTTGCAGGGACGACACCGGTGTCGGATAAAACTGTACTTCGCGTAACCGTAAAGAGCTTAATATGCCGTTCCAGAAGGGTACAGTTGGGAGCTGGAGGGTCAATAGTTACGAAGTTCCATATAACGCCGTCGGTCGTGTTCAAAGTAATGCGACAATTGCTCCAAGACCGCCAAACCCACAATTGCTCGCTAATGCATTTCGGATGAAGAGCCACGAACTTTCAGAATCAGTTGACTTGAATTGGACAGTCTCCAGACGAGCTACGTTAGGGCACCGAGTCCAAGAAAGGGTTGGACTTACGATACGGATACTTCTTCGATGCCCCGGTGACTTGATCGGAGGTGGTATCGAACATGGAAGCGGACGAAGGCCACTAGGTAGGTGGTACCTAACAAAGTGGTACCATATCCAGGGACCACAGTCCTGCGCTGTCGACCTGCCTGACAAGGAGTGGAGGTTCGAAAGGTTAGGCATCATAGGTAGGCAGTTGAGCCAGGGCCCGGCCTAGCCCAGCCCCAGGAACACGGTTCGTAGTGACCCCCCGGCCGGCCAACGGCCAGCGGAGAATGGACAGCGCGACTTATCCCCACCACTGTTGGCCTGCCTTACGCAAGGTACCGACTGATTCACTTCCCGCCGCATTTATGTGCGACCTCTCTGTTCTGGATGTTGCAAATCATGCTTGTCGATGCTGCTTCCACTGCTACTGTTGCTACCATTCCTACCAAAATTGATTCCAACTTCGCCTCTGCTATCTGAACTCGCGTCTACACGACTGCTTGATCTTGCACTTGCCCCTGCCTCTACCGAATCCCTTCCAATTCCTACCATCTCCGCAGCTCCAACCTCTTCCTGCGTGTCTGGGACAGGATCGAAGCAAGCACAAACGGGCGCGCCTATCTTGTTTGCTCGTCGGAGTAGCAGGAGCTTCAGAGTGATACTTCCAAATACTTGCAAATCATGTAGGATCCTATCCGCTGCTCCCCTTTTCCCAACCGACTGCAGCCTTTCGCTAACTCCTGCATCTGTTTCTTGGGCAGCAGTTCTCACCGAGCGCGTGCCTCCCCCGACAGCGCCTTCCGCCTTTTCAACCCCCGCCGAAACCACGTCCAACTTATGAACCAACATTGAGCCAACTGCTTGATAAGCAGCTTCTAAGGCTGGGGTTTCCTGGTGTACTGCGACCGATCTAGCCCATCATGGACGGACATTCGGTCAATGGCGCATCTTCCACGGGCCAGAACGCTGCTTCCGCGAACGGCGGAAGTGTCGACATCATCTCCCAGATTCACCAGGCGCTCGAGGTCATACACAGCCCCTATTCCTCTAACGAATCCCGCCGAGACGCCCAGCTCTTCCTCGAGAACATCAAGAACATAGACGAGGCCCCCTTCCACGGCTTTACACTCGCCTCCAACAAGTCGCAGTCTCCCGTCGTTCGCCACTACGCTCTGTCCCTCCTCGAGCACGCAATTAAACAGAAATGGGCCGAGTATAACGAGCAGCAGTCTATCATGCTGCGCGAATGGGTGCTGGAGCTCTGCCGAGACCTGTCAAAGGACGACCCGCTATACATTAGGAACAAGACAGCCCAGCTGTGGGTGGAAGTCGCCAAAAGATGTTGGGGCTCCGAGTGGATGGACATGGACGAGCTTCTGGTTCGCCTGTGGCAGACACCTGATTCCTCTGTTCATAAGGAGCTCGTCCTCTTCGTGCTCGAGACCTTGTCTGACGAGGTGTTCAACGGCGACGACGCTGTCGTGGCTATGCGCGAGGGCGTGCTCAGCAGAAGTTGTGTTGAGGTCTTCACCCCGGCCCCTGTCTTGAGAGAGGCCTTTCCCAACAGAGCCGCTGGCCCCGAGGTGCGCTTCGGGGAAGAAGGGTGGCTTAGCAGGGTATCCGAGTTTCTCAGTCAATGCCTCAACGGCGACGCCCAAAACAACGACCAAATCCGCTCTTGCGCTGTGAAATCGTTGTCTGTCTTCTATTCCCTCATGCCTTGGGCCATTCCCAAGTCTGTCGCCGTTGCAAACTGCGTTCCCGTCATGTGCAGGGCTCTTGCGACTCCCGAAGTCTCTGTTCAAAAGGTAATCACTCTCCTCTAGTCTGGTCAGGCCGAAGCGGGCACTAGCTTACCTGTAATAGGCCTCTCTGGAAGCTCTGCATGCGCTGTACTCTCGTTCGAACTTCTCCGAGCAAGAGTTCAAGGATCTCGTCGCGCCCATGTACAATGCCAGCTCAGTAGACCTCCTAAAGAGGCTATTTGAGTGGTCGGCCGTCGATGTCGAGGACATTGACGAAGACAAGTACCAATTCGGCAAAAAATTCTCAGAAGTATGGGCCACGACATGCTACAACACGCATTATGCTTATTTTGGATATAGATGCTATCTCTGCTTGGTAACTACCTCGATCGGAGGTTTTCGGCCATACCAACGGACTCTGATGTTAGCGGCTTTCTCAACTTGTTGCTGCTCACTGTACAGAGCCAGAGTCTCATCATAGCCATTCCTGTCCTGGCGACCTGGACGCGCCTCCTGAACAACAGGTTGATCGGACAGAGCCCGGCTAACAGTCATCTTGCTGGCCCGCTTCTCGAAGTCTGTGGCTCTCGCTTGATCAGGTACGAGAATTTGCCTGAGGACACTCAAGACCCCACGTTTTTGTTCCTCATGGAGGATACCGACACTGTTCCCGAGAGGCATGCGTTTCTCGGCAACTACAGGAGGTACAGCACTCAGGTCATTGAGACTATTGTCCAGCTGAAGCTGTCTGAGGCAGTCTACCATGTTCTCGGCCAGGCAGAGCAGGTTCTGCAGCGTCTGTATGATGACAGCCCACCTATGGATGGTGAGTCTGTGCATTTGCCGCTCCCGGAAGTCAAAAGCTGATCTGGTAGTCACGAAATACGTCAAACATTCAATGCCGGTTTTGCGTGTCGATGCACAATTTACCGTCATCGAGGCCGCTCTCAAGGGCTACATGAAATGGAGGGCAAGCACCACTCAACAGAGCTTGCCAGACTATGTTTGTCACTATTGCTCTCTCGTTCAGGATGACACTAACAGACCCAGGAACAACAACGTGCGGCCTTGGAGAGAGATCTAGAATCCTGGTGCAGCAAACTCCTTGAAATGAAGTTTGAGGATCCCTTGATCCGAAAGAGGGTTTTGCAACTCTTGGTAGCATTCTCGACTACAGCACTCGACAAGAACCCGGGATTCATGCTCAAGGTCCTTGAACACATTCTCATGACCTGGCCCGCCCCTCAACCGGAGCATCGTGCTTTCAATGAGGCTATCAAAGACTTCCAGTCCGAAAGCATGGTAGAGTTGCAGAGGCTCGCGTCAAAGGTTCCCGATCACTTGCTTGCAGTGTACGACCAAATAGAGGCACGGGTAAACGATATGATCTCATCTGGCACGTTGGACGAGAAGCGCCAGATTGCCTATCAGAGTTTCCTCTTCATCATCATTCACCGAGCTTCCAATATCGACCCTGCCAGTCAGGCTCAGCGCTTACAAGATTTCATCAAGCCTGTCACGACTTCGTGGCAGAACCAAGAACTCAAGAGTTCCCTCTCATCTTATTCAGGCTTCTGCGAGTTGATGGCTCTGGACAAGGCCAAGCGGTATCTCATGAGCCATCGTGTCCATGAGGTCAGAGACTGGGGCTCCTGTGAACTAGACGCCGAAGGCCTCGCTTTGCAGAGTGAGCTGGAAGAGAGGCAAAGGGTAAGCGTCTGTCCAAATTTGCAAGGCCCAAATTGCTTACTTGATTGAAGATGTTGCCGCTTCGCCCTACGAAGTCTTTCCTCTCGTTCTCGGTCGAGAAGTTGGAGAAGTCGTCTCATCCTTTTCAAGTATCGTATCGCTTGTGGAATGATAGCTTTCCTGTGATCCTGCCAGATCTTTTACAGTTTCTCAGGTAAAGATAACCCGTCAAACCCACAAAGTGTAGACAGGCAATGGCTGACCGGCTGCATAGCCATGCACACGCATCGCACAACCCGGACAACTGGACAGAACTACCTGCCGAAACTCGCTCTGTTGTCGGCAATGTACTCAGTGACCGATTCTGGCAGGCGGGCATTTCAGAGGGCAGTAAGGACGAATTTTACGCTCGCGTCATGGACAAAAAGAACACTCTCGAAGGGCTCGCTTCGACTATTCGCGGAACTGTAAGGTTTGTTAGGGAGACCTGTTACGCCATCATCTACTGTATGAGCCGTCTAGAGATGCAGTTCTACGGCTTCAGCGAGCTACCTGGTCCGCTTGCGCAGGCCCTCTTTCAGAATTCTTTTTACCTCTCGGCACACCAGCAAATCAATCTGCTCAATCTTGTGAGATATCTGGTGGACGATTGTCCATTGGAGCAACGAGAACACTTCCTCCCCCCATTGCTGGCAGCTTGTTTCCAGCAGATGGATGCCAAGATTAACGCGGAATGGGAAAACCTTGAGCGTCAGCAAGCTATACAGGCTGCGGCAGATGCTCTCACAGAGGAGATGAAGTCGGAAAGTATCTTGCGCCAGGTGACGTACACCGCGGTGATCATGGTGGCGGATTTCTTGGATCCCACAAAGAGGAGTAAGTCCTATTTCTTCCACGCTGGATTTATCTTAGACTTTTTGCCTCGTTCTTTTCTCACACCAATCTGTCCAAATCCTGTTTCTTCCTCCACTTGGTGTGAAGCCCCTAAGCGGCCCAGTTGATTATCTACCATGCGCCCGCTGTTCCTGCTTCTCATCCTTGCTATGTTCTCGAACGTTACGCTTTGAGAAGGAATAAAAGGGGCCAGGCGTGGCGCAGATGGTTCACGTCTGACCCGAAGGAGGATATAAGAAAGCATAGTTTTGGGCTGATATATGATCTAGATCCTTCGCTGTTGAGCACGCAGAATGGCCACGAACAGCAACGGAAATACCCATCGCTTAGAAAGTTCTGCTTGATGCAGTCGACCATCGTAGAGCCTCTGCTGCTCTTTTGCACCCACGCCATTCGAATGCGAGATACCCGATGCTGTAGCATAATCTTGCGAGTGTTCCGCTCGATTGTTCCAGACTTTCATTTGACGGAACCGCGCTCCCCGAAAGCCATTCCGCAGGATGGGATCGAGGCAGGGCCGCTCAACAGGGACCCTCACCTGGACACAACCCCAGTTTCTCCGGAGGCAGCCACTGCCATCAGAGAATACATTTCATCAGATGTACTCCGGGCTTGCATCACCTCCTTTCACGAACCATACTTTGTAGATCTGCAGAAGGATCTGGCCTCATTGATTGCAGCCATTGTGGTCTACTACAGCCCAGTAACCAGCACCCCTCGGGACGTGCTCATGTCTCTGCCCAATATCAGACAAGCGGACCTCGATAGGCTGAATGAGTTCTCTTCTAAGCCGGCATCTCACACACGTCAGCAGCGCGCATTGGTACTTGACCTCCTCAAGGACCTCAAGGGGGTGAGCATCGCCGAGATGGGTAAACTTCCCAAGAACAGCAGTTTCGGACGAAGCAAGAAGTCGAACCGCAGCAAGATGGCCCAGGAGTTCATGACGCCTGCTAATGAGACAAGGACGCGAGGTGGCGGAGTTGCCGACACTGGACGGGCTACGCCAGATGCCCTCGAGGGCGTGGCCGATCTGTTCGAGGGCTAGGGTGGCTTGTTTCCAACCTTGCGGAGGACCGTATCCCTTGCCAAAGGGCCCGACTACAAAGGTATGCCATTCTCGGAGGCCTGCATCTCAACTCGTACCGCTCCTCCGAGGCACAAATCAGGGTTACGGCCAGAAGCCTCCCAGCCAGCTCTGGGTCGCTATTTTCGAAAGGTGGAATTCAGGATTTTTGCCCACCCAATAGAAAGACCATGAATTAGGAAGGCGTAGAAGCAGCGATGGAGACATACCGTTGGCTGAACGGGCTGTCACTAATGTTCCAGCCAGAGTCTAAAGAATATAAAAAAGATACCAACGGTTTCCAAGAGCCGCATCCTGATCCTTCGTCATGCTGCCGGCCGCTTTGAGCCCCGAAATCAGTTTGTGGCCCGGTCCTTGATCACAAATGTGTGTGGAGAAAAATAAATGCCGGAGAAATGCGCAAGTTCTGTTAGTGTCATCGATGTTTGATATTCCCTTAACCTAAGCCTTGCGCATTCACTGATCCCCAGCAAGAGCGAAATAGGATGGGCTTAATGGCGTCGTAGGCTCCGTGCTGATATAAACAACAGTCTTTGGGGAGAAGTTTAATAAGCACGACTCAGAAGCGCGGCTAGGTATGGACGCCGTAAAACACGATGCAGACAGACGTATCAGGAGAAAGGTGGGTTGGGTAGGTGATGAAAGTATGCAGGGACAATTCAAGTAACTACCGGTACATGCCAGATGCTCAGAAGATAAGCCAGCAAACGTTTCCCGAATGAGGCAACTTGTGGCAGGCAGGAGGAGGGGGCGGGGGTTATGCACGTATGCCAACCGGACCCCTATTCTCCCTCTAAAACCGTTGCACGACTGATCCATGGATTTGGACCCCTATGAGCATTGCAGGGCTGAGAAGCGTGAATCTCATCATTTTTCTACTCCCATGGGATTAATTGGCATGTTCTATTAAGTAATTGAGAAGAGGCAAAGATCCCGAGAGGAGCGAAAAGCGAGATCCATCATCCGTGTGCGTTGATCGATCAGGAGCTCGACACGGGATTTGGACAAGGCAACTCTCAGGATTAGTGAACGGGTGCGTTCGTGATCACTGGGGGCGGCAAGGGTAATGCTTCTATTGATACCTTCCAATCATCAAAGCCCTCCATCCATTCACTCGCACGATCTCTTAACTGGGTGAAGGAGAATATCAATATGGTTTGCTTGCCTGCTTCGCCTCCTGTCCCTGTCGCTGGCCGAGGCATTGACGAGACGAAAGTGTGAGACGAGAAAGGGCGGTCGGCGTCATGGCTTGCCACACCTACACCCTACAAGCTGACTGAAGACTACCTACGTAGTGAAGGCGGTTTATTGTTGAATGAGCACTGTGCATGTATGCCATGGTAGTCTCTGTTCCATCCGTGAAGGAAACGTTGGCCTCGACTTCGGTGTGATTCAAGATTGCCCCATCGAGTTGGGCTAGTTTGGGAAATGTATTACTCCATGACTTGAGATTGAAACGCGAACGAGAAAATTGATCAATCTATTTTGCAAGGGGAGATCGAATCCTGTGCGATGCTGTTTTCCCGTTGCTACATGTAATTGTAAAAGCCCGATGCCTCAAACCGAGCATGGCTGACTGGGCCATCAATGTGCCTCGAAAGCCTGGTTGTTCTTCTGCATTTTGGAGGTAAAACCGGACGTCCAACCGAGAACAGAACTGGCACGACCGATGGGCATGAGGGAGGGCCACTTCAAGGGACGCACTGCATTAACAGAGCCCGGTGAATCAGGTGCCGGGACCCAGTGAGCCAACTTGTCCATCGATGCGAGAAGACGGAACCTAGAGTGACAACCGATCCTTCTAGAACAGAGGGTGTACTGGATTATGGGATGATGCATGCAGCAGCAGTGGTATCGGTAGATGGCGACGGCTCAATTGACCCACAGCCCCCTGAAACTTGGTGTCTCACCTACATGGAAGGCTGTCAGCAAGATATGGTTAAAGAATTAGCTCCTGGAGCCAGTGTTGCCTTTGTCAACTCGCGAGGTCAGAGAAGGGACTTTTGACAGGCGTGGGGCTGAGGACACCAACGCGTCCCTAGCGATGTTAAGTGTCCGCAGTCGCGAGGAAGGCAATAACACGTTTTGGCTTGCTCCTTTCAAGTTGTAGTTTTGGGTGTAATGTGGATAAAGGCTCTTATTTGTGTGTAGAACGATGTGCGCGGGAATGATGCGCGGCAGCGGACAGTTTGAATAAGGAGTGCGTTTCCATGGACCGCTGGGATTATCAAAGTCCAAGACAGTGTGGCGTGTCCCTGAAAGTTAGGATGATCCGCTGTGGGCAGCAGAGGAAACAAAGCGCGTCAGGTCTGCTCTCACGCTCAAGCACCAGAGCAGGCAGGCAGTGGCAGGATACCTATGAATGAAGCGTTTGGATACCAGTGCTGTACGCTGGGCTAGTGCACTGCTTACTGGGCGTACCGTGTCCCACCTGCCCCGACCCCGTTCGACCAGGCATCTGATTTGGGCCTCGTACCAGTATTACCAGTGGCCTGCCCGCTCATGGAAGACAGCCGTCAAAGAGGGCCAAGGGGATGGGGCGGACCATGGGAAACAAGTATGGAGGCCGAAGACTGTGAACAACTCAAGGGAAGTTTTTGACACTCATCACCGCCGGGGTCATACAGTTGGGTTTCTTGTACCCCTATGCGCACTGGCGCAGTGTGGTAGTAGCATCGACCCTGCCAATTCCAACAAGGAGGTTCCTACGGCAAGAGACATGATGCTACCTAGGTAGGTAGGCTGGGGTGGGCAGTCGAATGCGGGGCACGTGTGTGCTCCTTACCTATTTAGGTAGTTTACCAGGTACTGAGATAGTACGTTCCCTTGTCATGGGTGCTTCACAGCGGCCGCCTCGCGAGGCCCGTGTGTAGAGGACCGTGCGGCGCTGCCTCACCTGGTGACATCTAGCCTTCAAAGGTTCTTTACATGCGGGCGGTTGGGTTAGCTCCATGGAAATTGTAACTTGTCACCCGAGTCTCCAATGGCCCAACGTCTGTCCACTAGATGCTAAGGGAAAGTCTGTTGCCCGCAAAACCTAGTCGGCCATTCAACGTAAGCGTTTCCGGAAGCCAGGTAAGTTTCCCTCTGCCAAACAGTCTGCGCGCGTACTGTGGGTTAGTAGAGAGAATCAAAGGGGAGCTTTGACCGGATGTCAGAACCGAAAAAGCACACAAGGGTTGGATGGGTATTAATTGATACCAAAGTGCCATCAACCATTTCTCTTTTGGTATTGCAGCGGCTCGGGTTGTCGAAACCCACTCACTCGTTACAAAATAGATTGCCTACTTCAGGTGCGCCGCCACGCTTTGGGCTTCATGAACTGCCGCGCCAGACCTTGCAAGGGGTTGCGCGTCTCCAGCCTTTCATCATGTTTGCTTCTCTGTCGAGCCATCATCACCGAGACAGTGTAGGGGCCTCCGACTCAAACAAGATGATCGCACCCTCCCCACCACGGGTGACCCGGCTTGGCCTCGTTTTGTCCTGTCTTGATTTGATTGCCTTCTTTGCTTTACCTTCGGCTCGCCTCTTTTCTGCATTAGCACCCACGGCTTACTGATAGATCAAGAGGGGGCAAACCAACCCCCGTGTCTTGCCCAGACTGCACTCGGCCAGACAAGGTTACAGTTAGAGTCTTGGCCTGTCCATCTCGGCCTCACACTGGCAGGCAGGCAGACATACATACATACAGACAAGATGTACATCTAACCATACTACCCGCCTACCTGGCACATACCGGGAACCTAACTCTGGTGCACATGAATAGCACGAATACAGTACCCAGAACCGCAGGTCCATCTGGGGAAGGTACGTACCCGCTTGCTGCCGGGATCGTGGAGTTAGTTATCCGTCGTTGCCGCTGTTCATTTTGAGTGTGCGGTGAAACCGTCCAAAGACCAAAGACGGCAGCGCTAGCTCAGCGCCATCGAGGCAAGGCTGCCGACTCGCCCGCCGCCACCGACCAGAACTCTGGAGACTCGATCATAGTGTACATCCAGAGTCAGTACCTGACGCATGCAGCCATGATGATATCAGCCAAAGCTTGTAGGGGATACCTTCTGTGCTCGGTGCCTTTGGTCCCCCTCAAAGGCCACGCTGCCTCTTTCGCCAGCAGACCACACGCCCCTGAGCAGCCACACACCAAGCAACCTTAGATGGAGGGGGTACCTCTGCCACGGCAGCTGCTTCAAGTCGTGGTCAGGTGGGCTAACAAGCCAAGATGAGGTGGTGATCCACAAGGCTCAAGGCAGGGAAGCAAAGCCCAAACCAACGGCAAGGCAAGACAACACAATTGACATGTGCACTGACGGCCAGGGTATCTAGGTAGGTAGCTAGTGTGTATGCACATAGGTACATACGGACACCTGGTACAAGTAGCGTAGCTGAAGACAAGGAAGGCATGGCATGGCATGGCATGGCATGGCGCCATTCGAGGTTCGAGAGACTCCATCGTCTTTGTCCCTCGCCAGTCAGTTCCCGATTACTGGGCGCATCCTACCTTACCTACATCAAAGTGTGTACTTGACACTAGGTAGGTTGGTACCTACCTTACGGGACTGCATAGTGTAGCAGTACCTACCTAGGCAGGTAGGTAGGTAATCGGGTGTTGGGAAGACTCGACTGGGTTCTCTTCCCCCCATTGTCACGTCTTCTGTGACAGCTGCGGCCAACATTCACAAAAGCCCCTCTCAGTTACCTCCAATTCATATTGTTGAGGCAAGATGTTGTGTGTACTAAGCATATATCCAGACCCTCCATCCCACTGCCAGGTCGAACAAATGGGGTATGAAGCAGCAGTTTGTTACGTACATGGTGTCCCCTCGGAGCTGCATCCTGTACTCTGTACACAGTACGTGTGGCACCCTTTTCTTCGGCCACTGACTTTTTTGTCTTTGAGTGTCGAATCCCATCGTCAAAGCGGCTCCCCTGTTTCCTTTTTGCGCAGCGTTTCTGTGCCCCTCCCCTGTTCTGGTGCAGCCTGCTACCCAGCCAGCCCCTCACCCCTGTTCATCGTTATCCCCCCTTGCCAATGCCTCCTCTCTGCTCCTTGCCCCCCCCCCCCCCCCCACCACCCACCTGTGGCTAATGGGAAGAAGCCGTGGAAGCCCATCAACATTGTTTCCGTCTAACCCCCCCCAATGAAGGTAACGCATCGCCCCTGGTCTTGGCTAGCTACAGGCGACAGCACAAACCAAAGGCCTCGCAGTAGGGCACGTATAATTCGATGGGAATATATCCTGGGTCTCCATTGCTCTTCTCCTTCTGCTTCTTGTCCTACCAGTTCGGGGGTACCTGCAGGATACAAGTGCCGTCATGTGCCTGCCTGGCCAGCGCTCTCCATTTCCCCAGTAGTGTACGATATCGCAACAAGATCACAAATCCGAAAGAGACAGGCCCACTCGTCCCTAGTCCTAGGCGGCATTTCCCGCCTTTTGTGCCCCTCTTGACCGCAGAGACAATGCCGGTTCCCGCCAGAGGAAGTGATACAAACCATTATAACAGTGTCCAGTCGCCCGCTCTACCCACCTTGGTCTATCTGTTGTTGCTAAACCCCAGCTTCTCAACCCATCCATCCATACATATCCTTCGCCGAGCGCTACATCCTGCAACATCAATCCGATCTTGACACCCCAAGACCAGGACCAGGAACACCCTGGATCGTCGTAACAGCGGCCATCTCCTGATGTGCTAGGGAAACAGGCCCGTTGAGACTCTCGACTGCGCCGGTTCTCAAACACCACCGGCGTGGCTTGGAAGCCTCCAATATATGCGGTTACCGGTCATTTTCTAACCTAACCTTACCTTCTCTTTACAATCTTCGTTCCTCTCCCAACCCTTGAAATTCCCATCTACTCTTGAAGACCACGCATAGGACAATCTCGGTCTGTACCTGTTAGTGGTCACAGGCTCTACTGCCACACGACGTCGACTTTGCGAAACCAAAAAGGCAGACAGGCACTGGGTTCTGTCACTGGTGTGCCGTCTCGTGCCGCACTATTGCTCTCTCCATCATCTCAACACGAACACGCGGCTCCCGGACCCGGCTCGTCCCCGACACTTGGGTTCAAACACCCACCTGGTCACTGGCTTCCCCCCCACCCCCGGTTGAGCAATCGTCGCCTCGGGACTCAGAATAAACCGGCTGTGCTCCGAGTTTCATACCCCAGCAGTCCTGACCCAAACACTGCCAGTCGATCTTTCACCCTCGCCCTGATCGACCGTCAGCGTGCCTCATCATACGCTAAATCACCATTGAACAACCTCACGACTCTTCCGCAGGACGAATCTCGCGGCTATTCTTTTCGTCTCCATCTTTGTCAGGCAGCACCTTATAGACGCCCGCACGCCTGCCATTCTTACTTGGGCTAAACGGCTCGGTGGCTACAACCACTCAACTCAGCACTCACTGCACCTATAGCTCCTGACTTGGATCGACACCATGGTCTATTGTGGAAAGCCCTCGAGGGGCTGTCAGATGTGCAGGACTCGTAGGATAAAGGTAAGAGAGATTGATATATCGCAATCAAGGAGGTTGCTTGGCAGGTGGGAGCGGTCTACTGACATAACATTTGCGCAGTGTGACGAGACGAAGCCTACATGTAACCAATGCGCCAAATCCCGTCGCCAATGCCCAGGCTACAAGGACGAGTTCGACCTCGTTTTCAGGAATGAGACCAAGGCGACAGAAAGGAGAGCTCAAAAGGCAAACCGCAAAGCACTCGCCCAAAAGGGTAAAGACATCGAGCCGTCCACTTCTGGCTCTGACAAGAGCATTTCGCCCACCTTCAAGCAGGAGTTCGATCCGTCTCTGGTGGTCATTCCTTGCTTGGACATTCCCGTGGAGCAGATGGCTAGCTGCCACTTTGTCGCTAACTACGTCCTACTACCCAGACAGGGCAGCACTCGTGGCTTTATGGAATACTTGTTGCCGCTACTCAAGGTTGAGCAAGGGAACCATCATCTGCAGCATGCCTTCAACGCCTGTGCACTCGCATCGCTAGGAAACCGCCCCAACGCTCTGGGGACTGGTTTGAATGATAAGGCCTTGGGACACTACACCAAGGCACTGGCCGAGACACATATCGCGCTCAAGGACCCTGACCAGTCAAAGTCGGACGCTACTCTTGCTTCTGTCCTCATGCTGGGCCTCTTCGAAAATATGACTGCTCGCCAAATGGGAATGTTCGCTTGGGGTTCGCACATCGAAGGTGCCATCCAGTTGGTCAAGGCACGCGGTCGCAAGCAACTCCGGACCAAAACCGGTTTGCTTCTATTCATCGCCGTTCGGACTCAGATGATCATTCACACTCTCAGCACGGGCACAGCACCTATCATGGGCGTCGAATGGTGGCTTAGTGACGCTGTCAAAGACGAGTCCGCTGCCCATTGCCAGAGACTCAACATCAAGACAGCCGAGCTGCGCGCTGAAGTCACCCGTCTGATGTCGACCGTGGCCCGAAGCCCAGAGAACATCGATATCATGCTAGACATGATCCGCCGGGCACAAACCGTCGACCAAGAGATTGTGAACTGGATGAAGAACACGCCAGACTACTTTCAATACACAACAGTGGCATGGGAGGACAACGTTCCTAACGGAGACTATGCCAAGGCCGAAGTGTTCCCTGGTCGGGTGGACGTATACCAGGACTTTTGGATTGCCAGTGTATGGAACATGGCAAGGGTGTCCCGTCTCATCCTCGCCTCGGTCATCGTTCGCTGCGCCGCTTGGGTCTGCTCCCCGGTAGACTACCGCACGACGCCTGAATACGCAACGGCGGCGCGTACTTGTGTGGACACCATCAGCGACATCATTGCGTCAGTACCATATCACTTGGGCTGGCACCTAAAGAGACCAGAACTTCTCGAGAGAGCGAACATCTCGGGCTTCGCCTGTGGAGTAGAAGAATCACAAAAAGGTCTTCCTGGATACTTCCTTACCTGGCCACTGGCATGTTTGCATGGCCAGGACTACACCACAGATGCTCAACGAGCCTGGGTGGTGGGGCGCTTGAAGTTCATCGGGGATGAGCTGGGCGTCAAGTATGCCCATATTCTGTCACAGGTAATCCACAAGAACCATTGCCACGTCAAGAATCGTAACTAACACTACCGGTAGATGCAAGTCCGCATTCCCTCAATGCTCATCAGGAGGGACGGCCTGATGGCCCAGCCTTACCCGCAAGCGCACAATTTTGAGAAGCTATTGTCTGCGAGGTTTGCGCCACCATCAACAGGTTACTCGATGAACCCTCTGCAACAGCGCGAAGCTATGCAGAAGGAGTTTGTAGAGAAGCACAAGGCTGAGCTGCTCGCCAAGGCTACCGGGACTGCCGGCCAGGCGGGACAATGGGTGGTACAAAACTGGCTAACGGTACGGCCTGGGGCTCAGTGACCTTGCTCACGGGAGCTCGGCTTGTACGGACGCCCTCGGGGTGGTGGCAACGTGATGTATCGACAGGAGCTTTACAAGGTCGTTAGTCATCGAAACCACTATGACGTCCGTTTTGGCAATGATGATAAGGGCGGGGCGGGACGGGAACGGGTAAGAGAATGTCGGCAAGTATGTGGACATTGACGTCGAGCATCCTTGAAGATGAAGCTGAAGCAAAAGAAGAAAAAACCGGGAGGGGGGGACGACTACCCATGCCTTGCATTAGGAACGGCGACAGTCGAGTGTTGATGTTGAAGGAAGTTGATACCACGGCGTTGGAATTATTTTGTTAGTTTCAAAGTCGAAGTCACCAGGTCCTGGTTTTTCTATAAAAAAAAAGCATTTGCTCTTTTTGCATCAAAGACCTATCGTACCTAGTCCACGCGTCAAGGAGCAGCGACAATACGGACAACCCACCACCTTTTACGTGTAGAAAGGTAGGACATTTCCTTTGCCTTCTTCCATTTCATCTGTGGTCACTTGCAAGTATCAAAGTCAGTCCGAGGATACAGTTTCCAGCAGTTGAATCCGTCTCTGCCCCCTCTCGTCGCCAGGTGTCTACCCAGAATAACCGAATAAAACACGGGTACTCGAGCAACAGCCTTGGCCAGGCCAAGATCGCCCTAGTCTGCATGAAAAATGTCCCGGCAAGTGCCATCCCAACCCCTAGGGCAGTTCGGCGCTCGGGTGATGCACGTTGCCCGCCATGACTATTGAGACCATCACAGGCTCTGCCAGGGGTATCTCAATGTCCGCCTATCCACCGCGTGCGCTCAATTATGAGTTCTGTATATCCTCCATCATGATGTGTAGAACCAAAGTCCTGTTCTTCCGTCGCGTTCTCGATTTTCTTCTTCGTCGTCACGCCCTTTGCCTTCAACGTGCTAGTCAAGACCGCTCCCGAGCTGAGACTGGAACACGAGGGAAAGTTGGGGGGCATACGACGCCCACTACTTGGTCTTTTTGATCTGGCCAACAGTATTCCCGCTCAGGTTCCAGGCCTTGACGACCCAGCTCTGAGTCTGGTCGACGTAGTTCTCGGTCGAGGTGTGTTTGACGCCAACTCGCACGCCATCTTTAGTGAAGACAACGTTCTTCTTGCCCATGCGCTCCGAGGCCGACTCGCGAATCTTGGTGACGGAAACGTACACCTGCCAGAGCACCCAGGCAACGCCGGCGAGGAAGACGATAGTGATGATGAGGGGGAGGATTTGACTGCGGTTTGCAAAACGAACACGGGTCAGCGTCCTGTGTCTCAAGGATATTGTTTGTTTGTCGCATGTACAACATTTTAAAAGACCAAGGGTTTTGGGGGTGGAAGAATAGAGAGGGATTCGTATGCGTCGCGCAAAGTTGCGCCCGTACTGCCCATCCGTTTCTATCCTCATGGCTCGGGATGTCTCTCACCTGATGGTCGAAGGGGGCGGCGGATGCGCTTTCTTACCCCACGCCATATTCGCGATTGAAGTTGCGGAGGTGGTAGGGCTCAATTAAGGGCCCCCGAGTTTTGGGAGAATATCTAGCCCGAATAAATGAAAAATCTGCGACCCTGGAACGAGCCAACGTTTACAACCACCGCCTTATCAAGTGGAGGTAAAGACGTCGATCTCGAGGGGCAAAGTGGAAGGAAGATCGGCGGTGTGATCTAGGTAGTGTAGAACCAACAGGTGAATGCGCAGGAGGGGATTGTAGTGTAGTGGAAAGGAGGAGGAGGGGGGAGAAACGACAACTGACGACGAGCGAGACAACGGGCGGGAAGCCAAGGTAGGTGAGGAGGTAGTGTAGGTAAATAGGCAAGTCTATGTAGCAAGCTTGGTCAGGCCAAAGTAAGTAAAGACAGTGCGGCCCAGGTGAGAGCGGACAGAACCCAGAGACGAAGACACAAACAGGAATAAGTGTATTAAGGCGAGGCAACCGACGAGTGTAACAGCACACCACACTACCTCCGTCCCCCCACGTTCCCCGAGTCCATGGACGGTTTAGATTGTACGGATGATTTATCTAGGCAGGTTGTCTACCTAGGTGCCTATTTCATATGTAAAGTGCCCGAGACTCTCGAGCACCGCGTACGCACATGAATGAATGGCTTTACAGGGTGGAAAGCTGGGTTGCAACGACACGCAATCGAGCAACAGACCCAGTGCGCAGTGCAGGGGACTTTGAGTGGCTCAGGGGGCAGTCTTGTGGAGACATGGTCCTTCCCAAGAAGCTGAGAGCAGGGGAGGTGCCACTATGCGCCCTAGTATTTCTTTTTAGTTGTTTAGTACATCACTGTTGCTAGACATCCCGGTAGCCCCGCTCAACACACAGGCATTAAGTGCTGGGTATTCGATTTTGACGTCTGGTATTGGAGGTTTGAGTCCCTAGCTTTGTAGAGGATGTAGCAAACCCCGCTCGAGATACGTGAGACACAGCAGACCCGTCTCTTTGCGGTCGAATCTCGTCATACCCGCAGTGGCAACCTTTTGGTATGGGAAGACTTGTTTTGAGAGCTTCATCAGGTGCCATGGCCTATTGCACTGCACTCCCAGCTGCACCACAGTCACGCAATGCATCGCCACCCAGGGACGGTATTGTAGCAAGCCCTAACTGCAGGACCTGTCTGAGTTTGAGATGAGAGAACCCCTTGGGTATGCCTTCCCTGTGGTTTAGTACGGCGACAAATGAGTTTGTTCTTTGGATGTTCGGTTTTTGCTTATTAAGCCCTGAGACAGTTGTTCTGTGCCGACTGTTTCTCGGCGTCTCACCTCCACTTTTCACTCTCAGGTCAAGCCCAAGTCATTTGGATACCTCGCAAGAAAGTAGATACAAAGGGAAGAAAAAAAAAGGCTTGACTATCCACAAAGACCAAGGCAGGAGAAGTCCAGCTTGTTAGCCAGGGCATGAGGAGGAGGAGGTGTATAGCGTGGTTGTGCTTTGAGCAAGCGGCTGACCTTGCTGGCATTCATCTTTCTTAATCTTGGTCCGTGGTTAAGGCATACAAATTGTATTCTTTTTCTTCATTCCATATGTCACGGCTCTATAATCTCCCGATACCCGGCTCCAGCCCCAGCAGGACCGTGCACGACAGCTGCTCACTCCAGCCACATGTTTTGACCGCAGCCCGCTGCCAGCAGCACCAGAAGCAAGGCCAACTAAGCCCTGCAGCGCGACAGAGGTGAACACACCTACCTACCTGCCCGACTTGAAGCCGGAATGACTGCGGGTTGAACCATCTGTCCATTCAACTCTTTCCCAAGGCTGCCCACTGCATCTTGCCTCCCCCCCTCAATCGCGGCCCGGGTTCGATCTTTCTGGTCAGCCTCGTTCTGACACACACGACACGGTTGCCGTCCTCCATCACCCCTTAGCATCTGGCTGCTGTGGACACATCTCTGTTGAGCTGCCCGCTGTCCTCTTATCCCTCACTACGCCACGCTGCCTATTGCGTTGCCCCAAAACTCGACACCGGCCACAGCCAAATCCTCAATTACAAACATCCACCTTCTCATCCATCACGACACCTGCTTGCTCGATCCCCACGACGCATTCAAGAAGCACCACAGCGTCTAGCCCCCGCAGATTGCCCACCATGTCGGCGCCGAACGACGGCTACAACCAATACCCCTCGCAGGAACAGCCCTACACCGACCAGCCCCAGGACGGCTATAACGCACAGGAAGCCCAAGCTCCTCAGCCGGCCGCCGCCGACCATGGCAAAAAGAAGAAAAGAGGCTATGCTACCCAAGCCTACGAGTTTGGAGCTGGTGCGAACACGGCAGCTGGCACGCCTGCCCAAGCGCAAGCTGCCCCGTATGGCATGCCGCAACCTCAGGTCCCGGCCTACGGAGGCTATTCCCAGCCGGATGTTCAGCCCGCCGCCGCAGCTTATGGCTCGCCTCAGCTGCAGCAATACGGCATGTCCCAGCCCGCTGCCGCCCCGGCCGGAGGCTACGGCGGCTATCAGCCACCCGATGCCGGATACCCTGCCCCCGGCGGCACTCCCGCTGCGCCCGGAGTCGCAGGCCTCAACCAGCAAATGGCCGGCATGAACCTCGGCGGCAACCCTCAGCAGCCACCCCCCGGCCAACCGGCAGGTACTCGTGCTGTAGCTCTCAACCAGCTTTATCCCACCGACTTGATGAACCAGCCGTTCAATGTCTCCGAGCTCGATCTTCCTCCACCCCCCATCGTCTTGCCCCCTAATGTACGTCACCGTCTGTCCCCTCCTATCGAGCTCTTTGTTAATAGTTGGGTATGTAGGCCAGCGTTACCCCATCCCCCGATGCGAATTGCGGTCCCAAATACGTACGATCTACGCTCAACGCCGTGCCGACAACACACTCTCTCTTGAAAAAGTCGAGGTTACCCTTTGCGCTTGTCATCCAGCCCTACGGCGCTCTTCATGACAGCGAAGACCCGGTTCCTGTTGTGCAGGACCAAGTTATCGCGCGTTGCAGACGATGCCGATCATACATCAACCCTTTCGTCACTTTCCTCGATCATGGCCACCGCTGGCGATGCAACATGTGCAACCTAACGAATGACGTGCCTCAAGCTTTCGACTGGGACGCTGCTTCGCAAAGGAGCACTGATCGATGGGGGCGTTACGAGCTCAACTACTCCGTCGTTGAATTCGTTGCCCCCCAGGAGTACATGGTCCGTCCGCCTCAGCCGCTCGTGTACCTGTTCCTTTTCGATGTTAGCTATGCCGCTGTCTCCACCGGTCTCCTTGCCACCAGTGCTAGAACCATCCTCGACAGTCTCGACAGAATACCAAATGCTGATCGCCGCACGCGCCTTGGGTTCATCGCTGTGGATTCTAGTTTACACTACTTCTCGGTCCCCAAGGACGGCGAGGAAAATGCCGAAACCAGTATGCTGGTTGTTAGCGATCTTGACGAGCCGTTCCTGCCTGTTCCCCAAGACTTGTTGGTGCCCCTGACGGAAAGCCGACAGAGCATTGAGGGTTTCTTGACGAAGTTGCCCGAGATGTACCAAAGCAACCAGAACAATGGCTCGGCTATGGGTTCTGCTCTTAGAGCTGGTCACAAGCTTATTTCGGCTCTCGGTGGAAAGATTGTCGTGCTGAGCGCGTCTCTGCCCAACGTTGGCGTTGGCAAGCTGGACATGCGAGAGGACAAGAAGCTACTGGGCACAAGCAAGGAGAGCAGTCTGCTGCAGACTGCCAACAGCTTCTACAAGAGCTTCGCCGTCGAATGCTCCAAGAACCAGGTCTCGATCGACATGTTTCTATTTTCCTCGCAATACCAGGATGTCGCGTCTCTGAGTAACCTGCCGAGATACACCGGAGGTCAGACTTGGTTCTATCCCGGCTGGAACGCCGGCCGTCCAGAGGATGCCATCAAGTTTGCTTCCGAATTCAGTGACTACTTGTCGTCGGAGATTGGCCTAGAGTCGGTACTTCGTGTTCGTGCCACTACCGGTTTGCGCATGAACGCCTTCTACGGCAACTTCTTCAACAGAAGCTCGGATCTTTGCGCTTTCCCTGCCTTCCCCCGCGACCAGTGTTACGTCGTCGAGGTTGCCATCGACGAGAACCTCACCAAGAACGTTGTGTGCTTGCAGGCGGCCGTCCTCCATACTACTTGCAATGGAGAGCGCCGTATCCGAGTTCTGACGCTCGCACTGCCAACCACCACAAACCTTGCCGACATATATGCTTCGGCAGACCAGCAGGCAATCACCACATACTTCAGTCATAAGGCGGTGGAGCGCGCCTTGAGTGGGGGTCTGGAAGCTGCTCGCGACTCTCTCCAGAATAAGCTGATCGAGCTTTTGCAGACTTTCAGAAAGGAGCTTGCGGGCGGCAGCATGGGCGGTGGCTTGCAGTTCCCCTCTAACCTCCGAGGTCTCCCTATCCTATTCCTTGGCCTAATGAAAAACGTTGGCCTGCGGAAGTCGGCACAGATCCCATCAGACCTGCGGTCCGCTGCTCTCTGTCTGTTGTCAACGCTCCCCGTCCCTCTTCTGATGCAGTACATCTACCCGCGACTCTACTCACTGCACGACATGCCTGACAACGCAGGCGTGCCCGATCAGGAGACGAGTCAGATCGTGCTCCCGCCGCCCTTGAACCTCTCATCTGAACGTTTTGTTCCCTACGGCTTGTATCTCATTGACGACGGCCAGACTCAGTTCTTGTGGGCCGGTCGTGACGCCGTGCCCCAACTGCTGGCTGACGTGTTTGGAGTCGACGACAGGACCCAGTTACGGGTTGGGAAGGGTGCGCTGCCGGAGCTGGAGAACGACTTCAATGAGCGGGTACGGGCGGTTGTCCACAAAAGCCGAGACCATCGTTCCAAGGGAGTCGGTAGCATCATCTTGCCCCATCTCTATATTGTCCGAGAAGACGGTGAGCCGAGTCTTAAGTTGTGGGCGCAGACACTGCTGGTCGAGGACCGGGCGGATCAGGGTATGAGCGCTGCGCAATGGCTTGGAATACTTCGAGAAAAGGCAAGTCCCCTCAACGGTTACTTCCACAACGATGAGGCAACGGCTAACACTAATTTACTCACCAGGTCGTGACTTAAATAAATAAGCAAAATGTCTGGTGTGGGCTCGGAAGTAGTGGTGTTGTTGTAGAGGACTTATGGAGATGGGTTTATTTAGAACCTCGGTGTGAAAAGTAGAGGTCAATATGCATTAATGGTGGCCGAATGTTGTCTACCGCTTAGTAGGCGTTTTGAACCTACTTCAATGTTTGTTTGCGGTTCCGCCTTATGTTCCATGTGCTTGCAAGCAGCGGAATGGCCTTGCGATTGAGGCGCAATTCGTGACAGATGATGGGGTCTGCCTGAGAGTTGGAACGGCTACGCCTTAAGAGAAACGAGCTCATCCACCTCAGGAGATTGATAGGTTTGTGGCCCCGATGACCCCTCACACACCAGGGCTGCATGAAGAGTAGCGAATTCCCTTCCTTCTCATAACCAAGCACGGGGGGAACGGCATGATGTTCTAGCAAGCGGCGCCCTCCCTTTCTGGGTGAGGACCTACCGTTACGTTACGTTACGTTACGTCCCGTTTCCCTTGTTGTCTTTGTGTACGAATACAGAGTACAGTATAGCCACTACTAGGGTAAGGAGATCAAAAGAACAAGGGCGAGAGACGGGCTTCGGGCCAAATTTCCTGTGCCAGGATGGTTCGGAATTTGGGTGACTTGAGTTGAGTGAATGAAGCGGGTGGTGGGTTTGGTGGTAGTGAAACTGGTGCCAGTGAGAGATGAAACACACGCGCCGAGGGGAAGAGGACTCCGACTCGGACCAATGGTGGGCGGGGCTAAGCGCTGTTGGATGTGTGCTGTGACTGCAGAGTGCTGACCAATGCCGGTCGGGAAACGGACTTTGGCAGATGATGAAGTTATTTCTGATTCATCACATGGCAACTTTGCGCGTCTTACTCCTTTCTGCCCGTCCAGCGAATCATCATTCCTGAAGACGCAATATGTGCACAAGACTTGGACGGAGGTGCTGATTGATTGGCTGGATGGGAGAGGGAGAGAAAAAGAAGCTGCTGCCTCTGGAAAGGTGTCCCCCATTAACACAATACCGGGGAAATGCACATACTAAGCTTCTGCTACAGCTCCGCCGACTCAAGTGCGGGTAGTCCTTGAGAGCGGGTAAAGACAATGTCCGTGTAACAAGCATTGCTTGCCACCCGCATATTCACTTTGGTTTACAGCCGACGGGCCGTTCATCCCACGTCATGTTTGTTTTGTGTCTCCAGACCAAGCAGCAGGGTCGAAGTTGGGAACGATGGCATCGAGAGGTATTCTGAGACACCCGGGGGGGGGAGGTCTACATTCGCTGTCATATGGATATAAGAGAGTGGGGGAGAGTACCCGGGGGAGGGGGCAGGAGCGAAGGAGCCATATAGTATGTCCATCTGAGGATTATTCCAGGTACATATAAACCCTCTCTCATTCCCCGTCGTGCAGTGGATAAGTAAGGGCAGGGCTGGAGAACCAAGAGCACGCCTACAAGGTTTCCATTTCTCGGTCCTCGAGAGACATCTAGGCAATGAAAGCCCTAAGCATATTTGTTCGTTATGAAGTTGCAATGCACCGCTTGCTTTGATCAGACCGCGGTACTTACCTCGTGCTTCTTATGATCAGGGCTAAGTCACTTAATAACGCATCCTGTTGGATGGGAAATCGAGACCATAATTATGGAACAGTCGAAATGATGGCTATCCGTGAGGCTGGATCTTGGGGATACCCGGTTGCTCCAGACATTGCGATGGGATAAACCGAAGGGATTGTCTGTCATGATTGTAGGACATCCGCATTTGTCGTGTTGCCTCTGTACTGGAAGGGACAGGTTCTTTACAGCACTAGCTCAATCGCTGAAACCCGGCTTTGACTACTCAGCAATTGGCATTATGGGATACCGGGATGACCTTGACAGGGCGCCTCTGAAGCCACCTCCCGTCGCAGGTGAAAACAGGTTTGATTCATTGTGCCTCTTTAAGGCAGAACGCAGTGAAAGTAGAAATCAAGGAAGGATTGGACTAGGTGACCGCGACAATGATGGCATTGACATACTACGTAGACCGTTTGGCACATTTTTCTTGAATAGCAAATTTTGCCCCACAGGCCATCAGCGACGACAGCAAACATCGGTATTGAATGAAGCTTCTCATGTGGTGTACAGTATATTATGTGTGGAACTGGCTTGACGCACCGGTCGAAACAGATCGGATTTGGTTTCTTTCATTGCCTTATACGACGGTATGGTAACCCCCTGAACACCTGTGCCTTTTACAACGAACATGCTTAGCTACCTACCTACCTACATAGGTACCTACCTAGGCTGGGGCTCTGGACCCTGATCCAATTGTGAAGTGAGCACTGGTGGACGGGGAGGGTTAAGGATCGGTTTCCTGAAGCAAGCACGTTTCCAAACGAAGGTACCGAGACCTTGATTGGGGTGCTTGAACGGGCTTCAGCTGTGGTACCCCACATGTACCGCCTCATCGTTCAGTCACTGGTTGTTCACTATGAACCGCCTCCAACGGTCGCACACTACCTAGGGTGTACCTTTAATGAGCAACCAATCCAGGACGGAAGATACTTAGGTAGGTAAGTACCTTAGTAGGGAGCTTGCTTGAGAGCAGGCAGGTCCGTGACTCTGTGGCCCCCCTTCCCCCCTTCCCCCCTCCCCCTCCCCCTCCCCCTCCCCCTCTCTACTCTCCCGCGTCCCCCCCTTCCAGTACCCTAGTGTGACCTCTTGCCAGATTGACCCCACGACATCAACCCGCCGTCCTTCACCTCGCGACCTTTCTGTCTCCTTGCCTTCACCTCAATTACTCCTGCTGCTGCGAATCGAAGGGACTCCAGACGAATGCGACGCTACATGAATTAGCACGGGACCAGAAGTGAACAACTTTGATAGCAACGGCCTGGCACTCCGTCATCGACATATCGACGGACGAGCACAGTGCAGAGCAGAGCGAGAGGGAGAAAAAGAGAGGGCCGAATCTGCAGCGGGGTAAGACCGAATGAATACCGCCATCTCGTTCCTTGCCCTATCCACCTTTCTTTCACACCCTGCCTTACCTTATTATCCTTAGCTTCGTCCATCCATCTCATCGCAGGCTGATAGGAACACCTCTTCTTCTCCAGCTTTGAGCTACCTCACCTTCCCTATCTCTGCTTTCACCGAAACATCAACACGCCTACTTCGTTCGCCCAGCTTCACCAGCGCGCAGTCGTCTCATAGACCATCTGCCCATCCCATAGCCTCGGTACGTACTTGGACCTTATCTTCTCTGCGCCAGGTCTTTCCCCGTGTCCACCGTCTTCAGCAAACACCATCGTTGTGTTGTCGTTGCTGCCGTCCGCTCGGTGCTTCGTAACCCTCATCTCACTTTACCCCTCCTAACCTTTCCCCTTTTCCTTTGCCTCCATCTTCAACCACGCCTCACTCTTTGGGTCCAAAGATTACACAGGCACATGCACAATCCGATCTCGCTTGGCCAAGATGCACCCGAGCACAAGCGGTCTCCCCCGTCCGTACAACCCGGTCTTCCGCCCCGGTCCAGGAGTTTGCAAAGCTTAGGTGCAACAACGCTGCTTGTCTCCATGGCCTGCTTCCTGCGGTGCGGTCTTGTCCCTCATCTTGCGCGCGCTCCTTGGGCTCTTCTCGTCTGAAGTTGCGTCGCAAGGGGTGCTCGGTTCATCGCCCGCTCCCCTTTCCCTTTACCCCGTTTCGCTGCGTTGCGACCCGCTTTCCCTTCACTGTCGCCCATTCTCCCCTTGTATCCGCTGCTCTCGCGTGTGGCCTTGATACCTTTGCGCTTTCCGCCCGCTCCTCTTCTGGAAGCCTGTCTGCGCTGTAACCGCCTGTCGCGCCAAACCTTCTTAGAAGCTCGATCGCTTTCGAGAAGGCCAAGAAGAACAAGACGCACCAGTCTGCTGTCGCACCCTGGCTTTTCGAACTGCCCTTGGTTCTTTCAAAGACCCGGGTTTGACCTGCGCCTCAACCCACGCCTTCTCTCTCCCTTATCCTACAGCATATGTTGTACCCGCATTCTTCTCCCGACCCCATTCCGTTCTGACCCAGCTGTTTTGGACCCTCTCCTCACTCAATCAACCTTGCTCATCCCGGGATACCTGCCTGTTCTGTCACTTGACCCGTTGGAGCTCCTTCCAGCTAACACCTAACTTCTGTCTCGCAGTCCCTTCCCTGTTAGCCAACCCTCTGCACAGAAAACTTGCAGTAACCCGACAACTTATCGACTATTCAAGAAAGCCGCCAACCGCTCAGTACCACACTGGCCGAAGGGGGGGTCGAAAAACAGAAGAAAAGACAACTAACAAAAAAGAAAAAAAGACTCCGAAACTGATTAACTGCGTCTGCTCACATTTTACGATCAGAGACTCTGGACGTTGACAAGAATCAAACGCGCCCCCGCGGGACTGACCAGCGGACCTCCCAAGGCCCGAGCGGACCCAAGCAACACGGCCCTCACCCACTTTCGAACCTCCGACGACGACTCATTCCCTTCCACCCTCTCCCATCTGTCTCTCTTTGTCCCATCCCCCCGTTCTCAAAAACTCTCACGAAAGCCGATCTGCCTGTGTCCGTTCATTGACTGGACTGACCTGGCACTCTTCCCTTCCCTCCAACCAAATAACAACGTCCCACTGGTTTGCAAAGCTTTGCGTCCACACGCCTACCAGTAGTTTTCCCATCTTTTCTTCCTGCAGTCGTCGATCCCACCTTGTCTTCCGACAAGCCACAAACGGTCGCTTTCCCGCCAATAATTATACCCCCGCAGAACACGATATCGAAAACTCCCGGCCCCGTACCAAACTACGGCTCAGAGCAGCAATTGTGGTTCTGCAAGACGGCCTTATTAGGACGACTTAATTCTCTCCCTCCCTGAATCCCCCCCCCCCCTTTTTTTTTCTCCGCCTGAGGTAGTATCTCCTTCGCGAGGGACCCGCCTGTGGCATTACTTTATCGACAGACCACCTCGACAACTTCCACTCCACGTCGATATCAATCGTTGCACGTCGCCAACCATGTCGCGCGCGAACCCCCCCAATGCTTCGGGCTCCCGAAAGATCTCGTTCAACGTGAGCGAGCAATACGACATTCAGGATGTCGTCGGCGAGGGTGCCTACGGAGTCGTCTGGTAAGTTGGACCCCGTGTTTAGTCACACCAGAGAAGCCATGTCACTAACCGAGCACGCAACAGCTCTGCGATACACAAACCTTCTGGCCAAAAGGTCGCCATCAAGAAGATCACACCCTTCGACCACTCGATGTTCTGTCTGAGAACCCTCCGTGAGATGAAGCTTCTGAGATACTTCAACCATGAGAATATCATCTCCATCCTCGACATTCAAAAGCCCCGGAGCTACGAGACTTTCAACGAGGTCTATCTCATTCAGGTAGGCGACGCTTCACACACCATACCTCACCCAACTATGGCAATTGCTGACGGACCGTGTCCAGGAACTCATGGAGACTGACATGCACCGTGTGATCCGAACCCAAGATCTCTCCGACGACCATTGCCAGTACTTTATCTACCAAACCCTCCGCGCCCTCAAGGCTATGCACTCAGCCAACGTACTGCACCGTGATTTGAAGCCTTCCAACCTGCTTCTGAATGCCAACTGCGATCTGAAGGTCTGTGACTTTGGCCTGGCTCGTTCCGCGGCCTCGCAGGAAGACAACTCGGGATTCATGACGGAATACGTCGCAACACGTTGGTATCGTGCTCCCGAGATCATGTTGACATTCAAGGAGTACACGAAAGCCATTGACGTCTGGTCTGTCGGATGCATCTTGGCCGAGATGCTGAGCGGAAAGCCCTTGTTCCCTGGCAAGGACTGTGAGTAGATTGACGACCCCTGGCTATTGTGAGCGTTGATGCTGATGCAGGAATGCGACAGACCACCACCAGCTGACCCTGATCCTGGATGTTCTCGGTACCCCGACGATGGAAGACTACTACGGTATTAAGTCCCGCCGTGCCAGGGAGTACATCCGCTCGCTTCCCTTCAAGAAGAAGGTTCCCTTCCGCACTTTGTTCCCCAAGACGTCCGACCTGGCCCTCGACCTCCTCGAAAAGCTCCTTGCTTTCAACCCTGTGAAGCGCATCACGGTCGAGGACGCTCTCAAGCATCCATACCTTGAGCCGTACCATGACCCGGATGACGAGCCCACCGCGCCGCCCATTCCTGAGGAGTTCTTCGACTTCGACAAGCACAAGGATAACTTGAGCAAGGAGCAGCTGAAGCAATTGATTTACCAGGAAATTATGCGGTGAGCAATGGAGCCTGAAACAACGGAAGAAAAGCACCAGAAGACATTGCCTGCAGTTGGGGGCGCACGCTCTCGTGTGAGGGGAACAACCTGACTCGTAAGGATGAAGAAGCCGAGAGACTCGCTGAGCACAGCGGCTAAACCCCAAGGGCGGGAGAGGAGTGACTATAGATTATCCATGTGGGAAAGGAGGAGATTTGAGCCGTAAAGCCTGCAGAGGTTAGGAAATACACAGTAACATTTGCGATGCCAGGCAGACTCGACTAGAATCGGTCGAACGGATGGATAGGCAATTATTTCTCTCGTCTAAACTTGGTCATTTGATACTTGCCTGAGCCCTATAGCCTATCGAGGGACCTCATCGTTCCGGCGCTCGTTGACATTTCTTAATGGCTGTGTGTAGTTTGGCAAACCGGCGTAGTAAATATATCTCCTGCAAGACGCCAGAGCCCACTGGGTGACCAAGGCCTCGGGCGAAGCACTCGGGAGACGGCTTGGTATAGCACGTCGTTATTTGTTTGGTTCAGGGGTCTTGCGCGGCTCTAAGAGGGTGGACCGGTTTGTGGACTGGTTGGCTTGTGCCGATGGCGACGCCTTACCACTGATTGATATAGATACGACCGTTGCTTGGAGCCCCCCCTCCCTTGACCTATGTATGCGATGAGAAGACAGGACGTGTGTAAATATTTTGGAAGAGCCGGGGTGACAGTGTTACTAATTCCAGGGTATCATCATTTTAATGTCTTTGTATCTTCGTGGCCCGGTTTCCTGATCAGTCCTGCCCGAACGCCAAGTTCCAATTCCCGATCCAAAGCGGCGCCCGTTCATCTTCTGAGTGACGGCGCGACTTCATGTTGCTTTGAAATCGTAAACACTTCCCACCCGCTTGTGTAGGTGGTGCCGTTGCATATAGTATAGACATCCACGTCCCCATCCTTCCCGCTCTCGTTCACAAGTCGTACTCACTGGCCCGTTTGCTGGTCATTTATCGATTTGTGGTGTATTCATACCTTGTCATGCTCCAAGCACCCATAATTCGACGCCCAACACGCCAAACTTTTCCCCCTCGTCGCTCAGGGGCTCGTTGCCAAAGGTCTGGCTGCGACCGCTGTGGCCACGGTCAAGGCTGTCATCTAGCCACAGACCGTAGTGGCCGTCGCCGGCGCCGACGCTGAGAAAGCCCGTTTCGCAATTGATGTAGTAGTCATTAACACCCGAGTAGGGAAACGCTTTGAAGCGGATGGACTCGCTCGGGGCCGGGGACGGTGTCGGCTTATCGCTATTGGGAAAAGTCAAGCGGGTCGGGTTCGCCACGGTGGTGATGCGCGTGAGATTTGTTGTGTCGGCAGACGGCGGTGGAGGAAGGGGTGTGAGGGTAGAGGCTCGCCAGAGGAAGCATTCCCCGTTGCCGAAGTATTTGGGCGCTGGGTGGGGGTACTCGGAGAGGTAGGCGCCGAAAGTCTGGTCATAGATGCTTGGTTAGTTATCTGACTCTCAAAACAAGATGTGGTAAGTGCGCTGGCGACGCAGTGGTGCTTGATGGACAGGAGCATGAGAGAGAGGCAAAGGAGACTCGTTCAAGCTTACGCCTCCGGCATCGTCTCTCACAACTAGTACGAACCCGACGCGCTGACCCTGGTAGTCGGCCGCTTTCTGGTACAGCGTCGTCAGACTGGCGCCGTCTTGCTCTAGGCTGTAAATCAGTTTCCAATCCTCCATGATCCGCAGCCTTTCGGGCAACATGATGCGGATCTCTTCGGCCACACCATGGCTCAACAGACGGGCGCTCGGTGGCGTGCTATCTTTAAAGCCATGCAAGACGATGGGATCAAGGGGCGGGGGGCGGAAGGGACTCGCGGTGCGTTTGATGTGGGACGGGATGTAGACACCGTCGACGCCATCCTCGAAAGCGGCCCCGCCGGCGGGCTCGGTGTGGGCGTGGGCGAGATGCGATGGCTCTTGCGAGTAGCCGTTGTAAGGATAGGACTCGGGAATATCGGAGGAGAAGCGGCGGATGAGACCAGACCACATGGTCGTGATCATGGAATTCGAGAGCGACGGGGAGGTGGAGGAGTGTGTCGGGGTGTGAGAGCCCGAGGAAGATGGTTTTTCCGGAGGGCTCTGATAAGCCATCCTTCAACGTGATGCGAATCGAGGTCCGAGGGGGAATGGAGGCGGATGTAACTTTAAGCTTGAGCGTTGAAGTGGTCGGACATGTAGGGGAGAAGGTCGGTTGCGGGTGTGGTGGCAGAATGGGGGGCTTATCACTAGAGACGCTATGTCAGGCTTTGGTGGCTCGGGAGGGAAGCGTATCTAACGGGATTGGAGGACGGAAACGACGGTGGTTGACTACCTACCTAGGTAGGTCGGGGTAGGCACGACGAATAAATAAAAAGCAAGGCGTTTGGTTGGCTAACTTGGGATAGTTAATGAGATAAAAATGTGTTTGGCCAGCCGGCAAGATGTTAAAGTAAGGCAAGTTGAGGGAGGTGGGTAGTTGATCAACGGGTTCGGCCAGCGGCGGTGAGTTCGGATCGGTCCCGCTGGAAAGCCGGACAAGGCCTAGAGGTGCGTGTTCGTTGGTGGGCTTGTCCTGGAAGGCAGGTCGTGCCAGGCCGCGTTGGCAGGTTTTTGCGGTCCGTCGTTGGAAAAAGAAGCGACGTCGCTCCTTTACCTTACTCCGACTGTAAAGTACCTCTGTGTATATCGTTCCTGACGCCAAGTGTGGCACGGTTTCGACCTTTGGTGGACTGACTGACATTTTGACGCAGCCCTGGAGAGCTCGATTGTCCCAGGTTTGGCTTCGTCCGTGACCATTGATGCTGAATGCACGTCACGGATGAGGGGTAGGGTCTTGGCCAGCACCTCCTAATCCCACCTAGTAGTAGCATGGTAGGTAACCTCAGTACCTGTAGTAGACTCTCTGTACCTACCTGGGTAGGTAGCTACCTAGTCAAGCTAGTATACGTGAATTTGCTTGCTTGTTGGCTGGTTGTCACTGCCAGGCCCGTTGCTTTTCCTAGACAAATGCTTGTGGCCAATGACGATGCTGCAAAGCCCAGTCCTACGTACCGCGCCACTGTAGACGTCCACTAATACCAACTGGAGTCCCACTATCGTCCCAAATTCATGCTTCTTTCCTTCCGGCCACCCCCGGCCGGGCGTCCGGATGGCCGGTCTCGTCTCCGGTTACGTACAAGTCACAGCCACTCCAATGCCATGTTACCCAAATATTGCCTCACGAGATTCAGCCTGCATGCATTTCATTGTATTGTGAACTGATGAACAACATTTTGTAAATTAATCAATCATGCATGTGGCATTGGAGGGAAAGGTTTCATTTCGGGGACTTGATATAACATAATCATGACCTTAGAACAGGCTTTGTGCCGCTCCGCGCTCTTCGCACCAGCTTCTACATACACCTGTAGACTAGTAGAAACTTGGGTTAGGGTAGGTAGGTGTATGGGACCTCGTGGCAAACAGCCAACAGCCAACTCTGCTTCGTTAAAAATTAACCAACAAAAAGAAAAATGAAAGGACAATAGACAAAATGTATGTGTGTGCGTGCACATGCGTGTGCGGTGCAACCCCCCCTAAACACCGAAAAACACCATGCCAGGGCCCGGCTCTTGACCCATTCATTCCTTTTCTGTCGTTGGTATCCTCGCTCGCTTTCCCTCTCTTCGTCGGAAATGCCCCTCATGGCTGCGTTCCAAAGCTGCAATTTGCATCATGTCGTCTCTCCCCCTCCAGTCGGCCTTTGCCCTATCAATGTTTGTACAAGTAGTAGAAAAATGGGTTGTGGTACAGTATTGTTGGTAGCATGTTCATAGCGCCTTGCCGACGCTGTTCTGGCTTCGTCCACTGGGTCTCCGACCAGGCATCTGGTCTCCAGGGCGGTATCCTGCGACTGGGCTCTCCGTCTCGTAGCGATAACTCGGGCGGTCCGAGGGCCCAACATCTGGACCTGGGTCGCTCCAGCCATCCATACTTACTCCGCTGCTGTACTTCGAGCTGAAGCTGTCACTTCGTGCATGGACGGAGCCGGGTACCCGGGGCGCGCCGCCACCAGCTTGGCTATAGTTACTGCTTGTCTGCGTCGTGCGGCTACCAAGCAGCTCGGGTCGCTCCAAATCGAACGGATCAGATCGGCACTTGTTCCGTCTCGTAGCGAAACTATCCACACTTTGCACCGAATCTCGATACATGGAGTCCAGGCGAGGCGAGTATGTCGAGCCACTGGGGGGCCTTGTTGTGTCACCGCCAAATGATGTTCCACGAGACCGGCGCACGTCTGCGACGTACGTCGACAGCGGCTTGGCTGCTGCGGCTGGTGCCGAAATAGCGTTGACGTCAGAGAAGGGATTGCTGTCTGGGTTGACCACGGTGAGTGGTCCTGGCTTTACTGAATCGTGACGCAAAGCATTGGCATCCGAAAAGGGGTTTGAGGCCGCAGCAGCGTTGTCGAAGTTGAGTTTGAGGCCTCCGAGGAAGTGGTCTGCTGAGCCGGCGCTGCCGTGGCCACGACTGAGACGCCTTCTCTGGGCCTCCCGCTCGACTTCCCTGTCGTCCATACCTAGAAGCGTCAAGAAATCGGGCTGCCCAACCGTGGCGGCTTTCCGATCCTTCATTTCGCGTGCCGGGACAAAGGTATTCTTGTCTACGTTTCCGCCATCTCGTAGTCGCCAATTGAAATTCATGTCCGCCGTCAGCCGTTCCCACCAGTCCTTGACCCGATCTTTTTTCGTGACTACATCGCGTGGTCCCATGTGATTCGACAATGAGGAGCTGTTACGGCTATGCTGGGCAACATTCATAAACTGGGAACGGTCCCGAATCGAGCTGCTGTCTCGGTTGGGCGAAACCAATGCTCCAAGCTGACCTAGGAAACGTTGAAAGTTGTATCCGAGCGCCGCCTTGAGCTTGGCTGAACGTGGCGTTGGGCCAACAGATGCTCTGTCGATGACATATGGTGCCTTCTCAGCACGTCTGAAGCTAGGCTCCGTCGACAAAGGTGTGAGAAGTGTGCTGCGGCGCCTCTTGAGTAGCTTCTTGCGCCAGAACCAGATAAGGAGGCCGAGCAGTCCGAGCAACACCACGGCACCAGTCACGCTTGATGCGATAACAACCGGGGTAGCTATACCGCCCGATTGGCTGCTCCCAGAAGGAGTTCCGTTAGATACAGGAGAATCGTTACCAGTTTCTCCTGCAGCTGTGCCAGGATTCAGAGGAGTTGAGGGCGCAATTGCACCGACTCCTGGTCCTATTCCTGATCCCGCGCTGCTCGTGGGCGAAGGCGATGGGTTGGCATCGCTCAGGAATGTCGGCGACGTTTCAGCGGCAGGTGGCGTTGGGACTGCGTTTGCATCAGTCTGGCTCGTTCCTGAAGCGGGTGGTGACACAACAGGCACGGGTTCTGAAGGAGACGAAGACGAAGACGCAGGAGGGGGTAATTGGGCCGGAGTAGGTGATACACTCTGCACAGGGATGATGGGGATGTTGTTGAAAGTAGGGATTGTTGCTGGGGGCTCGGCATCAATGATTGACGGCAAAGAAGTCGATGATGCTGCTGGTGGGCTGGAGACCACAGGATCTGGCGGCGTTATTGATGAGGGAGTTGTGGCTGGAAGGGGAAGGGCTGGAAGGGGTGGTGAGGAGCTCGTCGTACTCGCTGAAGTGGTAGTCAAAATGGCTGGTGGCGGCGTTGGTATTGTCGATGATGATGGCGGCGGCGGCGGCGGCGGCGGAGCAGCAGAGGTGGCGGCAACCGGAGGTGGTTCGCTTGTTTGCGGTGGAGGTATCGACTGTGGCGTCGGCGTCGAGGTCGAGGTCGAGGTCGAAGTCGAGGTCGAAGTCGAGGTTGACTGCGACGTGCTTGTCGAGCGTTGCTGGTTGTTCGATTTCGTGTTGTTTCCTCCCCTCGGCCTAGCCGTACACCTTTTGCCGTTGAAAGTCGTTATGAAAGCCCCATTCGGCAGGTTTCCGTTCCGATTCGGACTCGACATTGTTGTAATATGATGCGATTCCAGTCGCAGAGAACAGAAGAGTATAATAATTGAAAGAAAAGAGAAAAGGGGTCCCAAAATGGGAATAGAAAGAAAGACAGATACTAGGAGAAGCCTAGCCGGCCATCTAGGTCGGTTTACAAAGGATCATGGGGACCTCTATGACGAATTGAAGACGGCAAGAAGCCGTTTTGGAAGGGAAATCCGGTATGTGGAATCGGCAGTAAACGGCGATATCGTGTCGTATCGTCGTCGTTGTCGTCGTCGTCCGCGGCGGGTTTATCGTAATCGTCAAAGCAGGTGAGTAGGCCGCGAGACAGACCAACCGACCACCAAACAGGCTGGATATAGAAGTGAAAAGTTGAAAACGCGAGAAGATCACGGAAAGAATCGAAGGTGGTAGGGGGAAAGAGGGAGGGGAGAGTCGGAGTAAAGGGACAGGGAAAGTGTAAGAGACTAGGTAGAGGAGGTATGGGAAAGCAGGGTATGGTATGGTAGGGGGTGACACAGAAAAAGGCCTGGTCCGGCCTGGGTTGGGGTGTGGTGTGGTAGGTAGGTTCTGGTCTGGTACTTTTACGGCAGGGTTTGCGGTCCAAGTCTTCCTAACTGAGGCTCGCATCATGTCTCTCTGATCGTGCGGGAACAGGGACCACACACCCTTCTTTCTAGACCTCTAACAAACAGAGACGGATACCCAGCATGCTACATGCAAGCAAGCACTTGCGTTTTACATGATGGGCTTGGACCATAGCAGTATACGTATGGGTACATGCAGGGAGTAGACGGCAGTCGCCGAGGGACAGCGTTACTTTGTACACCTCCTTACCACTGCTTCAATCAAGGAGGAGCGAGGTAGGTAATAGACCCCCGAACCAGGGCCGAACCATCCAGAGATAGGTGACATACACTACCTAGGTACCCAGATAGAGCCAGGCCAAAGCATACTGAGCCCCTCGCCCCCCTAGGGGTAGGGTACACAGCACGTGGTAGGTAGTGGCTGAACGACGGGCATGCGGGCTTGGGGGCCGCTGCGTCTGCACAGACTAGGTAAAAGGGGGTGTTCGGCTTTGCGTGCTTGGTACGGAGTTTATCGTGGACTAGTACCTACAATCCTAGACACCCTCTCCGTAGAGACTTGGACTGGCAGCGTGGGTAGTAGCAATAGTAGTAGCAGCAGCCGAGTACAGGCATGGACGGTATCTGTCATGACCTGGAGCCAGGAAAGATTGGTCAGTGTTTGATGAGCTCATCGTGTCGCTATTTCTTCTTCGGATAGTCCCCGGTGACTGAATTGGCTTGATGGGCATCGGTAGCCGTGTCTGAGGAGGTTAGTTTGGACGCTGTGCTAGTGGAAGTGTACACCATGAAGTGGGACCATGTTGCAGGGGTGGTGTGTGTGTGCGTGTGTGTGTCACAGGGAGACTAAAGTTAGCGTGTTTTCCCTCGACGTTCCTCAACGGCTCCCAAAAACGGCGAGCCCCTGGTCTGTAACGCACCTGACGCACAAAAGCCCGCCCCGAAGCGGCCCCGATTGTGTTCCAGAACAGGGGTCCCCAGCAACCCTCCCCCCCTTCCCTTTGGTGACCCTCAACGCACCTTTCGGGGCTAAGCTGTGGCAGATCTGGCTGGAGGAATGGGATGCAGCCATTCATAGTCGTCCGTTCGCCAAATCGGTCCCAATGAGCAAGGCCCTCCTTTAAGTTTCTCAGTACCTAGGTACCTACCTACCTACCTACCTAGGCAGGCAATAGCCTAACGTAAGTACTGTACCTATGTGCACTAAATAGGTACTGTACTAAGTACACTACCTACCTACCTAACCTAGGTAGTTTGAAAGTCCCCCCCCCCCCCACCTCCATCTCCCCTCCCTCCCATACGCAGTACGTGTAGACACACTTTATTAGGTTTTCCATCTGCCCGTCTTTCCATCTGTTCAAGGTCACCGTCAGCAAAGGCACCTCGAATACATATCTAGGTAGAGTGTGCACCTAACCACTACCTTTCTATGAGGTACCTAGGTAGTAAGACGATTAATCACATGGTAGGTAGGCAGGTTCTGCACATTCCTGGCCTGGTGTCTGTGGTAATTAGGTAGCTGTCGGAACCCGGTCGGGCTGTTTGCCGTCTTCTACCCCTGCATGGGACCCGCCCTCTGGCGTCGAATCGGCCACAACACAGAAACACCGCAGAGACCAGGGGACCTGCCGTACGAGCAGGTGGTGGTGAGGTAATGGCATCTGCCAGCGGCTTCCCCAAGAGTTCATGCTATGCCAATGTCTAAACTATCTCATAGCGTCTTTATTTCCTTCGCCAATTCGCTTACATGCTCCAGCCGGATCATCGTCTTCCTTTTTTGAGTTGAGTTTGAGGTGAAAGGAGATGCTTCGACATTGCATCTTTCCGCCTCCTTCCCACCCTTCGCATGCGCCATTTGCCATCGTCGTCGTCACAATTGTGGTTTCTGCCGTCACGTAGCATAATAATGTCTGCACCCCTCTGTTGCTTGATCTGTACAGGCAGGCCAACCGCGCGCGTCGTCTAGCATGTATGTAGGTACACTACGTATGTCAGCCAATTTATCTCAAGTTTATATCTCTGCCCGACTGCAAAAACCTTGTGTCCCTCAATCCACGACACGGCACTCTTGGCCTTGCCGGCTTCCCCTCTTTCCTCGCCCTCGTCTGCTTCCTTTGAGCCTTCGCCTCCGAAGTCCACCTCGTCAGCGTCAAGGTCGTCTGTAAATAGCATCCAATCTACGTACGCCCAGTCCGCTTTTCATCTCTCAAACAAGATGCGAGCCGCCCACCGCTGTTCCTCTTATCGCTTGCAAATCTGGAGAAGCCCTGCCAGAATCACTGGCCAGAAAGCATATCGCTCCTGTTCCGACCACATGAGACAACACCATACGGACAGGCCGCCTTGGGGCGCGCTGCAGGCCTGCACGAAACAAGAAACAGTATCCACGGAGCAGGGCCGAGTAGCGAGAAGCCGAGTCCTTGTCCCGTCCGCGCGCCCCAGCAGACCGAATTACAGACACGTCACCCATCCATTCATTTCAGATTTGTCCTCGCTTGGAGGATACCCTACTCAGTGGCAGTTCACCCTCGTCCCCTCTTCGGCCAAGCTCAATCGTGTGTTGCTTCACCTGATGTTCTGAGGACGAAGGCTCGCAACCAATCAAAAGTCTCAAGGAACCAGGTGTTTGCTTTGTATTCGCTCGTTACCATGATCAGAAGCTCGGCAGGAACAACTCTCTTCCTCCCATCCCTCCATCGCCACGTTCTTCGCCGCCGCATGGTTTGCTTGCTAAGTCACTCGCGGGGTGGATGGTTTCTGATAACGTGAGACCTAAGACGGTCAAGGTAGGCAATGCTTGGCAACGGATTTGCAGTTAGACGACGGGCTTCTGATATAGTGCATGACATATCGCCCCAACAGTCCAAGCGCCACATACCTGGCTGTGCAGCATCCGCCACAGGCAGTACCCTGGCCTCTGGGCCTCGTGGCATAACTGTCCAAAGTAGATTGCCTGTGATGGCAGCCCGCAGGCTCTTCCTGGCCCGTAGACGAAAGCGAAGGGCATCCTGCAACCCGTCTGTGAGCAGCACTACTACCACTGCTACTACTACTACTACTACTACTACTACTACTACTACGTATTCTTGATCTTGGCCCCCTCTTCTCTCTCCTCATTCCTCACCGAGACGTCAAACACTCAGGGGCTGGTTGGTCGATCAACTGACAGGCATCCTGCACCCGAACGGGGTGCTCCCTGGAGTCAGCACCCGAAAACGTCTTTACACGCCGGGCGCCTGCCCATTTGTCCACACCGCTGCCGGGGATCAGGAATAGCACCTCGACTGGGTATCGTCTCGTAGGCGCGTCTCGGATATCGACTTGAAGAAGACTCGCCACTTCTAAACATGCTCACAGCACAGTCCATTTGTCGACTCATTCTTACCGCCCGAGCTCGGCTTGCAGCTATCAGGAGAAAACGAGGAGAGACACAAATACTAGTAATGACAAAACGATGAGGGTCTAAGTCGGCCCAGTTTGGTGGCCAACCCCCTCCCGAGTCCCGACAGAATGGATGCACATGACGAAGGTATTTTCCTCTCTAAATAGGACGAGCACATAGGGACGAGGCTTTGACGAGACACCGGCTCAATAGAAGCGGGTGGGCCGGCTTACAGGCTAGCCGAGTTGCTCCCAAGACAGTGTTGATGCAATTATGGATCACTGTCATGTTTACGTGCATTTTCTCCAGTGCAGGATCCACAGGTCATCAAACAAAGGCAAACAACCATAAAAGCAGAGTGAAACTCGACGGCTAAACATTACATGGGTCTCATTACGGGGAGAAAGTCACCGAATAATTTGCATTGTAGGCTTGCAGTCAGGGCTGTGTCGAGCGAGGCTTAAGAGGGACCGCCTGGACTACGTACCTTAGTGTCGAGCCTCGCTCGACACTACATACCTATGACAAAGGCAATGGCGAGCGATGCCAAGCATGTTGTTAGAATCGATGCTTCGTGATTGCCTGGAAGCGATTGGCTCTCGTGATGGTGAGACGAGTTAGATCCATGTTAGACATGATTGTCATAGATGGCGGATGATTTGGCGGGCTGCCCCGCTACCCAATCACTAAACTTGCCGAAAGAAAAGGGACGAACGTGCGTAGAGAACGAGAAACGTGGATTGGATGATGGAATGGTTGTAGCTTCCCTCTTCTCATTGTTTTTGCTCTTCTTTTCCTTGTCTTGCAGAAGGCCGAAACATAGTTACGCGTACGTGATCGGTGCGCTCTCGCGACTGTGTGTTGGATTTATCCGTACTTGTGCCCGGGGTCTGCCTGGGTGGCGTCATGAAGAAGGGTACGTGCCACTAAAAGCTCGAGAAGGCACCTGGGGCATACAGAGGCAGGCGACCTGGCATCACGAGAATGAACTGGCAGGCTAACAAGGAGGGGTAGCAGCACGATGTTCGGTGATGTTCATGATAGGCCATCATCTACTTCCGATGGCCGTCGGGAATGGGAGGGTGACTCGAACATACTACCGTACCGCACAGTGCTTAGCTTTATCCCAGCTTGACATCGAGGTGAAATCAATGTGCTGCATCACAAACGAGACATCTACACGTCAAGTCCCCCACGGGAAGCTTCTGCAGCACCACTACGATCGCCGAGACCGCCATGAATCGGAGGCATACTGCAAAGTAGATAGATCAGGTAGCAGGTAGGCAGGCATCGTGGTTCATGGTTCAGGGGCAACGAGCCGTTGAAGAGCCACGCATCCTCGCCATGCGGATTGCTTGACAGGTTTGCGCTCCGCTCTGCACCTACCTACCTACACTGACAAGAGAAGCAACTGGCCATCCCCTGAAACACCGGAGCGGCACCGGACGGCTGGGTCGGAACACGGTAAGCGAGAAGGGCAGGAGGCTCAGGTTCCCTACATACCCATCTGCAAACTGACTTCGCACTCGGGGCCCAGGTTTGATCGGAGCGGCATAACGGTGTCACGTAACTGGCGGCACAGCGGGCAAGAGAGATTCAGCTTACAAGGTAGGTAGGTACCTAGTAAACTATACAGCACACAGTCACTCCAGAAGCGAATCCAATGCAGGGGGGGGGAAGGGGGCACTGCTGTTGGTCTGCCTGCCGCGAGTTGCCCTAGCACGACACCACGGCAACCTGACGGCGCGTTTGCAGAAGTTTGGTGTAGAGGGTACGCAACATATCGACAAGGCGGGGAGGCGGGCGGGTAGGCAGACGTCAATGACAGGCGGGTTGCATAACATGGTTTGTAATTATAGTGTTTCGGCTGGCCGTGGGATGCTGAGTTGGCCGACGGTCCTCCTCTCCGGGCCATGCCGGGCTCACCATGTGACGGAGCGGTCGGCGTCAGTGCCCGGAATGTCGAATCCCGTCCTGTCGGTACTCGGCCACCTACTCAATAAGACGACGCCGCCGCCACGTTTCTCCGATCCGGTAATGATTCAGCAGCGGTAGGAACCTCAGTGTAGGCACCTACCTACCTCCTTAGGTACCTACCTAGGTACCTAGGCCAGGCAGGTAGGTAGAGGTTAGGTAAGGAAAGGAAAGCCTACGGAAACTCAACTGCCTTCCGCAACCGTGAGACAAGAGCCCACCTGCCGCACGCACGCAGGGGTCCCACTCCTGTTGGAGCTGGTGGAGCTGGCGGTTGTAAGTCGGAGAATCGGACACAGCCTTTGAGCAAAGAGACCCCTAGAGAAGAGGCATGGCAGGCTATTGCTCGCCCCTAGTGGAGTGAGCAAATCACAATTCTTGCTGTCATCTTGGGGTCAGGACGAGACAAGACAAAAAGACAAGCCAAACCAACAGAAAAACTGCCAAACTTAGCTGTTGGATGCCACCCCCGACAAGGGAAAGCGACCACGGAACTGCAGCAACGCTGCATCGCACACACACACACATGTGGGCCCGCCAACCTTCAGGTCCAACAAGGCGTGATAAGCACGACAAACAATCCTGGGAAACACCTCCAAACCGCCCATAAGACACCCACCCACCAACCAGTCGGCTGCGAACAGCAACGGCCGCCAAGTTCTCGCTTCTGCGCCTTCTGCTGTGTGCACCTCGTCTCGCCCACCTCGCCTTCCCTTTTGCAGCCCATGTGATGCGATGGTGTACATAGTATGGATGCGCAACGCCGTGTGCACAATCAGAGGTCATTTTTCCAGGGATGCCATGTAACTGCCCCATTGCCTTAGGACTGACAAGGCAGGTCATTGCAGTGCTGCCCCCGAGCCGGCTTCACTTGGTTGCATGCTTGCAGTCTGTGTTGCGTTGCGTTGCTTTGCTTGCTCTTTGCAGGGGGTCGGATGGAATTCCTGTCACCAGTTGCCCCTTTACTCGTCAACACTCTGTTCAGGTCTTCTTTTCTTTTTCCTTTTCCATTCTCCTTTTTGCTTTGCATTCTTTTCTCTCTTGATTCCTTGGAATCGAAAAAGGAGAGGCCCAGTCCAGTCGACCCGGTCATCGTACCAAGTCAGACCGACCCGAGTAATTACCATGTCCCTCGACTAAGGCCAAAGTTGGGATACGGATTAATACTTCTCTTCCATCCATACCTACCTATGTTACCCGAATCAACCAGGCCTCGAACCCCGCTCGCCTTTCGCGCGTTCTCCCTCTTCCCCACCACCGCCACTCCCGCTGCTAATAGAGCCACCTTTTGTCTCTCTACCTATCTTACATATTAATCTCACGGCCGTCGACTCACAATACCATTGTTGTGCCCATCACACAATCTGAAAACCTACCTGTCTGGTACGTTCACGACACCATGTTTGGCACATACCCCGCCTTGGGTGAGTTGACAATTTCATCGTTTCCATTTGCTCCAATCAATGCCACATCTTCTCCATCTGTGCGACGCATCAAACGACAACTCTGCCTCGCCTTCTTCATTCCCCGAGATGCGCGCGCCCTTCCCAGTCTTTCCTTACCTCCCTGTCCTTTCCTGAACATCGCCTCTGTTTCTCCAACCGCCCGATCCTTCGTGCAACGCTATCAATGCTTCATCGGTGCTCAATACCAAGCACGCAAGCTACTCATGCCGTCATGTCTCGCGATCCTCCAACGGGAACGCTGTCCCTTCCGTGCCTGGTCTACTCTGGTTCTTCGGCGCATTCTGCTTGGCGGTCCGCCCGCGGGGTCGCATACGCCCGGCCCCATCCGTCTCCGCCGCCCGAGGTCATCACCTATACCTATCATTGATCCAGCCTTCGGCCAATCAAACCCTCGAGATCGCCCTGTCCTCTATTTCGAAACGTTGAAGAATATGCCATCCTAACAGCAATCCCTTAGCAAATCTACCAACAGGTGTCAAGGTCGACCCGAAGGATGTGCCCCCTCCAACGCCCATCAACCTTCCTCGGAGCCGACCCCAGCTGCATGATCCCCTGGCGCCCACCGGTCAAGCGAAGCCATTGACTTCAGTCTTGCAAAACGTATATCGCCCCGGGGACGTCACATCCGCCATCTTCGACGCCCTGGGCGTAGACCTCACCCCGGACGTCCCTCCCGCAGACCTCATCCCGGACTCGGCTTGCCTACCTGACTTCGAGGCATGGGACCAGCTCTCCCCAGATGAAGCGCGTGAGAAGAATGCGGGGACGCGCAACGTTCTGAACAACGGCGTCCAGTCTCCTGGTTGTCAGACCTACCTCGATCGTAAGCGTGAGCTATCCCATTCCAACGAGGATGCCTTCCGAACTGTGAGGCGCATCCCAGCGCCCAAGGGCCAACAGCAGGCACGCCTTGGCAACTCGTACGAGTTTTTCAGGTGCCTCGAAGCCTTCACCCCCTACTGGGACGATACTTCCAACCCCACAAAGCCCCTCGGAGAGACAGATGGAGACAGGGCCGTTGTCGATGCGGACAAGTCGGAGCGGGACAACCCGGGGACCCCGGCCTATCAACGTGTTAACCGCACCTCGGCTGGTTCATCGATGCCCGGCGAGTGTCGCCAGAGCCTTCTGACAGCCTTTCTCAAGCTCGTGGCATATGATTTTGGTTGCAACGTTTCCGCTCCCCGAACCGAGCCCCGTCTGCACATCACCGCCGCCCCCTCGCCTTCGCAGCCCTCCAGGCATCTGGCTGAACCCCTCCCCCCGAGAAGCTCCTACTTTGCTTCTGGATGTACCTTCATCTTTCGCACCCCGAGGACGCGCGAAGCTGCTAGGCAAGGTGTGGTGGAAGGCCCTCTGGCCGCCGTCTCTGCCCGCGCAACCACCGTCTTTGAAAGCGAAAACGACCTAGCCATTGACCTGGCACGCGAGCTAGTAGCCGCCCTCGTCACGGCACAGCATCGTGCGAGAGAGGGAAAGGCAGAGAAGCGGTTCGGTGAAGGTGCGTGGTGGGCCACCAAGCCTCGTTGGGGAGGAGGCCCCGGGGGTCCCATCGGCCGCGAGGTCGAGAGAGATGCTGTCCAGGGCGACAAGGACAACGCTGACGCTGAGACGGGTCAGCCCGCCAGCAAGCGACCGCGCAAGAACATGTCCATCTACGACAACTACCGTATGGTCCGCCCGCCCTCGAGCAGCTGGGACCGTAAGACTCGATACGAGGCCATTGGCAAGGTCAAAGGAGCTGGCTACGACGACATCTATGTCATCAGCTCCCTGTTCCACCACATCAGTATCCTGCGCGTGCGTGTGCCGGAGCGTCTTCTACAAGTGATTGAAGGCGCGGACGAGAATGGCGTCCACCGCAGTTGGGGCCAAGTGGAGGCGCGTCGCAGTCCCTGGTACGACTTTTTCGTCTTAGAGCAGCGTCTTGACGCCATGAGGCTGGTGTGGTCGTTGATGGCCTGGCTCATGAGAAAAGAAGAGACAACGGCCGAGAAGACAGAAGAGGATGTCAGGATGGCCGATACATGAAGCATTTTCGACTAGCGAGCATCCTTTGTAGCCGATGACTTTCTTTCCAGGCACGGCAGTTTGGCTACGCGGCTGCTGTACCAAGATGATTTTTCCAATAAACCCAGTGCCTCCGTTCTGTTGCAATCTGGCCCCACGATTCGAAAAGACCGGATCACCCTATAGTATGTCACGGCACGAGCTGAGTTTGTATGGCAACACGTGCGGCACCGATAGTCTCTCCCTTATGCCAGCTTCCCATTGGGACAAGTAGTCGCTTTCCTCAATGATGTGTTGCGCAGTTTTCTCACTTTGGAATTGCGTAAAGAATTGCCAGCCCAGTCCAGGATATTATGCCTTTGACGACATTTTGATGGAAATAGGTGGTCACCGTTATCTTTGGGCAGCAGAAGATGACAGAAAAAAAAATACTCATTGTTGGTTTGAGCTTGGCTTGCAAATCTTATGCAAGTGGCCTCGAAACCACCTCAACGAATTGCCCACCCAGCCGTGGCACGACGAACAGATCTTCCCCTACATGGCCGAGGGGAAGCAGACCAGTCTTGCGGCTTCGATGTATGCTGAGCCAACCATTCTGAGCCAACTAACCTAAACGATTAGGGCCCTTACGAGTCCATTTCAAGCCCATGACGCTCAGAAAGGCTTGTTGGTGTCTTTCATAACAGGCTGAAACAAGATTTCGAGTAGACTGCTCGAACTTGGATGGAGGGCTATCTTGACAATGCGCCACACCGCCTCGGACTCCAGCTGCGTTGATTCATGGTATTCGAAAGCCAGTATCCGACATGGTGGTTGGGAGGGGGTTTGCTGAATAGGCCATACTGGCCGGTCTTGGAGCTCATGGCGGAGGTCAAAGAGTACGGCGCACTCGTCTTCAGGAGCGGAGCGGCGGTACCTTGCCGGGTTCGCACGAGTTCCGGGCGAAGGCAAAGCCATCCTGCGACTTGTCTTCGAGTTGCATCATGTCGACGATGCACCGACGCAAGGAGAGGCACAAGCGGTTCCCCGATAAGGGGAGCAGGAGAAGGCTCGCAGCTGCAGCATTCGAGGCCAGGGTAGGGCCCCATCTTCGCGGTCCATCAGCCAGACGGTGCCAAGTCTCAGCGGCTGCGGTTCTTCGTCGGCTCCGCGATGTTCGAGCACCAGCGCCATTGACCAGGTGGTGGGGTTTCGATCGGTCGACAGTGCCCGATACTAGGGGGCATGGGCTTATGGAATCGCGTTGGGGCGTTCAACATACGCGACAACCTCGAAACGCTACCCTTCTCTTTTTCTTTCTGCAGGGTCGCTGATCCAATGCAGAAGCTAGAAGTTCAGAGGCACTTGGGCTCTTAGGAAGTGGGCGCCAAGGTCATGGTCTCGGAGACGACTGCGTTGCAACCCAGGCACCCAGGATAGTGTCTGCTACGGGATTCGAAAGACATCGCTAATATGCAACAATATCGGGGGCATCTATGGGAAATTTGCTCCGAGACGTGACTTTGGAGTATTTGGAAAAGTACATCATCTGGTACGAACATATCTAAATCTGGCCGGAATGTGGGAGGATGCTAGAATTCCAAGCAGGCGGATGGGGGCCAGAATCCATGTGGCTTGTTAACGGCGGGAAGGCTTGCTGTAGGCACGCACGCTAATTATGTCTCGGAGTCGGCTAGACAGCACATGCCACGCCTGATATACAAGAAAGCAATGTCACAAGGCTACGAGGGTGTCGGTACAGTAACTCAGGGCTCCAAGGTAGTGCACGTGGCCAGCAGTGAACCATCTGTTACTGATTGGCCAAGCAGTCCCAGGAAATCTGTGCCGTGCCTCCATGCGCCAGAGGCTTGGTACCAGAGGCTTGATTGATGCTATGTGACCGCCCCAACGTTAATTTTTCGCTCGCGTCAGCGTCCTGTTGTACTATGATGGTCCAGCGTCCAATCGATCGAACTAGCGTTCATGTACGGTAACAGCCGCTATCGCGCTTAGAGACACTATCCCTTGCCTGTAATTGCGTTGCTAGTGGAACGTTAACGTCTTCTACAATGTGGACATGGCTCCTCTAGATCTATCAAGGCTTCCCGACCGTCATTGGGGGGCTGTAGTACGTTATCGTGTCGTTGAGACGGTGTGTTTGAGACGTATTGAGAGAATGGGAACATCATGAGTGTGAAACTCAGCGTGATGAGTTGTCGTCAAGATATCAAGGACACGTACGCATCCTCAGCTCACACATCTCGTGCAAGTGACGGTGTCTTGGATGGTAGACAGGCGGTTGGGATACTACCCACGCAGATGCCAGCGGTCTTGCTTCCGGACCCCAAGCTGCTCCGAGCAAGGGGTTCAAGGGTCAGGACGGCCGAACGACTGTTATTCGCCGTGGTCCGGTGCTGCCCCTGTCGCTCAGGTGCGCCACAGTGATCGGCGTTTCCGTCACCTTACCTCTTTTGGGTCGGGGAATATTTGGGGTGCGTACTTTGGCTCCTGTCAACCACAGATGTCAGTCATATCTTTATTTCTTGTGGCGTTGGAGGCGGGCCGAGTGCAATAATCGGCCAAACCGGGGGATCCGTCGCTATCGACACTATGCCCCGCTGGACTACGCACCGGGAAACCCAACGAGACATCAATGGGTCTGAATATGCACTTGCGAGGAGGTATTTCGATGTGACGAACGCGGAATTGCGGGTGTGCTGCCGACGGGATGGCCGGAGTCACAGCCATGAGAGGCTGGTGATGGTGACGTAGTCAACGTCGCATCGCAGCTAGGATGTCAATATCTGAATGGCGGTCACTGTGGTCAGCGCCAGAAGCCGAGAATACCATGTCTTTCTCCGAACAGAGCCAACACAACCTCGACTCTTACAATTTCACAAGACGTTCCGATTTTCATGTTGTTGGGGACAGGCCGGGCCAGCTCAATGTATGGCTCGATTGACGCACAACGGCATCCAGGTAGAGTGTCGTCCTGCCGACTGCCATGACCGATGAGCGTGGAGCGGTGATCGCTAATAGGGACAATCCCTCAGCTGGACCAGGGGTGAAGGTTCAGCAGGACTGGGTGGAGGTTCGAGCAGAAGCAGCGTCAAGGAAGCAAGGCTAATTGGAGTCGCCGTCGGTCGCCAGGCCAAGGTACCAACCAGTACGGCAGGCAGACCAGGTAGGTACGTGAGGAATGTAGGGCTGAGAGGGAAGGCCGATTCGAGACAGGCGTGCATGCAACCTTGAGGGAGGGCGAGGCGGCCTGGCGGTGTTTCACGCGCGACTTGAAGGCGCTTGATACGATTCCGTTTTGGTGACCTCTGCCGAGACCGACTCGCTGGTCCATGTCGGTGTTTGATTGAACTGGAAACGTAGAGTTGGGGTTTTGGCAAAAAGTTACACAAGACGTGTGGAGGAGTGGAGAGGGGTGTGGCGCTACGGCTGATGGCGGCGCGGGTCGCAAAAGGGAATGCAACGGCCCTGCATATCATGTGTCTCTCAGTACCTATTTCATTTCGCTGTCGACATCGTAGACATGGGGCGTTCACGAGACTGCCTACATGGTAGGTTCGCATGGAGGAAATTCGACGGCTCGGGACCAGAGAAATTATGACGATGCGTCGCACATGGCAGGGCAGAAATAATGGAACCGAACCCGGTTACCCAGTACGGTGGATCGTTGACCTAGGTAGGTGGGCTAAGGTACCTGTTTAGTGTACTACGAGGCAGGGTTAGGAGAAAATACTTAAGTATAAGTAAAAGTATAAGTATACTTAAGTAAGTAAGTATGAGTCAAGGGTTTAAAATACTTACTAAGTATAAGTAAATAAAATTCTTTTATCTAAATACTTAAGTATAATTAAGTAAGTTTTAAGTATACTTAAATACTTAAAATAAAATAAAAATAACTAAAAATAAATAAAAAATAGCTTACTTAATAAAGTTAGAATTATTTATTTTTCTTAGGTTTATTTTTATTTATTCTTATTTTTTTATTTTTTTTAAGTTATTAAGTATACTTAAAACTTACTTAAGTATACTTAAGTAATTCTCTATAAGGTCTAAGTATAATTAAGTAATTCTTAGATACCCCTAAGTATACTTAAGTAATTATTTTCTAAGAAATACTTACTTAAAGTTACTTATTTCTAACCCTGCTATAAAGTTATAGGTAACCGGGATAGGACACATATATTAAAGTAGGTGTAATATGCTAGTAACTAGCATAGACCTCCCTACCTATTAGGCTAGATAAGGCAAGGTCCATAGTAAAATATCAGCTATATCACTAGGATAGATTTTACTACCTAAATAACTAAAATCTAATAGTATATATATTTAGATCCTAAGGTAATACTATAGCTAGAAATATATAGAGAATCCCCTAAGAAATAGATATATAGAAGTAGATATATATATAAGTAATTAACTAAGGATTATTATTATAATTATATATTTTAATAATTAATAATCTAAATTATAAATGTTAATTAATGTTATTTAAAGTATTATATATATTATATATAATATATACTATAGTTATTATTATAACTAATAATAAGATAGCTATAATATTAGTAATCCTAAGTAGCTTAGTTAATTAAAGTAACCAATATATTTAGCTATAATAATAAACAATAGCTCTAAACTTATAAGAGTTAATTAACTTAAATATTAATAATATATAATAAATTACTATAAAGTAACTAATAAAGCTTCTATAGCTTTTAGATATTTTAAAATATCTAATAATAATATTAATAATAACTAAGTAAGTAATAGATAATATTATAAAAAGTAAATAAGTATTAGATATAGCTAAAGTATAAGCTTTAAAGTTATTCTAACTATTATCTAAAGAGTAAAAGTAACTTAAATATAATAATAAGATATATATATATAAAAGTAATAGTAATATAAGCTAGATTATAAGGTAGTTAGTAACTTAGTTACTTAGATCTATATAATAGTAAACCTAATAATAATAATAATAGAGTATTACTTAATAAGTAAGTTAATTTATATATAGATATATAATATTAAGGTATATATTAATTTACTTCTATATAAAGAAAAGAAAATAGCTATAGTAAAGTATAAAAAAGTTATAAAGTATTAGAGTAAAGCTAAGGTTATTGTTGCGATGCCAGCCATTGCGGGACCGATCGGCGTTATCGGGCTTAACCCCGATAACGCGGCGGCGGATTAACCGTAATTCCGCCGCAACCCCACCAGGTCAATAACCGGCGATTCGCCGAAGGCACTTCACACCTGGTGGGGAGTATTTACCGCCCTTTTCAACCGGGCGGCCCACGATAGTTACACCTAACAACAACGCATAATAGAGATCTAGTATTTACCCCTATTATCGGCGTTACTTGCCTATTGATACGTACGGTTAACCGTATCACAAACCCCTGTGATTCCTATAGTTATAGTATTTATAGTTTAAAAGATAATAGTTAGTAATTTCTTTTCTTATTTTTCTTTTCGAGTATTTATAAGTTATAGATACTTACTTAAGTATCTATTAGAAGAGTATATTTAGATAGAGATAGTATAGCTTAGATTAATATATAATTAAGTACTTCTTTATATACTTATTTATCTTTTAAAATTATACTTTAAACTAAAGCCTTATACCATTATTAATATAGTTTAATATGATAACTTAGGTAATAGAAAGACTTTTATTATATTTAATCTAAGAATAATATATTTATTTAAACCTTAAAAGCTCTAAATAGATTATGTTTTCTTATACTAGATTAAATATAGAACCTAAGTTACTTAGAGTAATATAGTATTATTATATTTTTTATATAGCTTTACTATAACCTAAATCTTAAACTATACCTTATATACTTTTAATAATCTCTCTTTTTAAAAAAGAGTATTAATAGTAAAGATATATTTAAATAAATAGTATATAGACTATCAATTATACCTCTTATAACTTCTTTCTTTTCTTCTCTTTACTAGTATCTCCAGAGTATCTATTAAGATAGATATAATAGTAAATAATAAAAACTTAGAGATAAGAAAAGCTTAGATTTAATAATAATACTAATAAAATAACTTTAGTAATAAATAACTTGTAAGTTTTTTAAGTAATCTTTAATATATAAAACAAGGATTATACCTTAAAAAAGGATTACTTAATAGATATAAGTAATATCTAATTAGGTTACTCTAACTTCTTATATTAATTTTTAGTAATAAGTAATACTTAAAATACCTATAACCCTTATTAAGCTTTATAATATAAAAAGCTATATAATATTACCTAAGAATAGAAAATTCTATACTAGAAATTAATAATAATCTTTATAAAAAGTTAGATTAAAGTTATCTTCTATAAAAAGTTCTTTGTTTAAACTATAAGAATTATTTTAATAACTTTAATCTAGTTTATAAAATAGTCTTTAGCTAGCCTTACTTATAGATATTTAAAATATAATAATTATAAAACTATTATGAGAATTATGGACTATTTAAAATTACTTAATATTACCTTAATATTAACTAAAAGTAATTAATATATATCTTTTAAAATTAAAAGATCTTTGTTTCTATTTTTAATTAATACTTTTTTTAATAAAAAGATTAATTAATATAAGCTTTTTAATACTAACTTTATAATTTATTATAATTTACTTATTACTTCTAACTTAGATAATAATAGTAACTGGGTAACTAGAACTAATAATACTAAAAGTATACCTTAATAAGATACTAGACCTAAAACTTAAGCTTTAGCTACTACTATATCTTAGTAGTTTACTTTTATGATTACTTATTTAATCTCTCTCTTTATAAAAGAATGTCTAAAAGCTATTATAAAATAACTTTTAGCTATTTCTATAACTTAGTTAGCTTTATATACTAAATAAAGTAATATTTATAACTTTTATAAGCTTTTTATATCTAGCTAAAATAGAGCTTTTATTTTTAAGGGTAATAATATTATTAAGTTCTTAGAGAAATTTAAAGACTAATATAAGATTACTAGAGTTTCTTATTATTATATAAATATCTTAGTTACTTATTTTATAGGTAGAGACTATTAGATATTAAGGTTTAAATACCTTATATCTATATATAAAAGATAGTATATATAATAATAAAGTGAATTATATAACACAGTATTAATAGTACTGTATATACTGTATATACTAGATAACTATATATTTACTTAGAAAACGCCTATATATTATAAATACATAGGATATCTATATACAAAAAATAGTTCCTTTAAGCAAGAACTATCTATCTAAGGAGAAATCTAAGAAATAAGAATATAGTTATAAACTATATAACCAAGATGTTTTAGAAAACAACGTATAGAAATATAGTTATAAACTATCTAACCGAGATGTTTTAGAAAACAACATATAAGAATATAGTTATAAACTATATAACTGAGATGTTTTAGAAAACAACCTATAAGAATATAGTTATAAACTATATAACCAAGGTATTTTAGATAAGAACCTAGAATATCTAAGAAATCCTTAGAATATATAGAAAATAAGTATAAATAAACCCCTTATATCCCTTATATCTAGCTAGACAGCAAGGTAAAAAAAAAAGCTCTTCTATTATATTAAAACAATATATATCTTATTTTATCTCTTATCTCTTATCTCTAACCTTATTACCTCTCATAGCCTCTAACAGAGTTAAATCTTACTATTAGTAATAAATAATAAGATACTACTATTAAAAGTAATAGGGTTATTAATAATAAGATATTACTTAAGCTTTATTATAAAAGTAACTTTTATAAGCTTAACCTCTTTATAATTAGTAAAAGCTTAATCTAATAGTCTAATAGTATTATTAGTTTATATATTAATAATCCTAAAGTTAGTATTTTCTTAAGTAGATTCTAATAAGTAAGAGTTAAAGGTTAATATATCTATCTAAAGATTCTCTTTATAATAGTTACTATATATTACTTACTAATAAGTATCTACCTTAGAAATACTATAAAGTAACTTTATAATAACTATAATAGTATCTATAAGATAAAGATAGTATATCTTAGTAAGTAAATATATAAGTATTATATAATTAAGGTTAGTAATAAACTAAGTATAAGCTTAGGTAATATCTTAAAGCTATAGTTATAAGCCTTAGTATAATAAAGTTAGAATAATAATAAAGATAATCTATTATAATATATATTAGATTATTAGTAACTATATAAAAATAATACTTTTACTATTATTAGTATATCTCTAAATAATAAGATAGCTTTTCTTATAAAGCTTCTTAGTTTTACCCTTAACTTTATAAATTAATTATAACTTAAAAATCTATATACTATTATACTTTTATTTATTAAAGAGAATAATATAAAAGATACTATAGGTAATAAAGCTATTAATTTTAGCTTTATTAGATACTTTAAAGAGCTTACTAAGTATAGTAATAATATTTTTTTTATATAGGTTAATAATAAGTATAAGGTTAGTTTCTTTCTTAGTAATTAAAAAGATATCTATAATAAACTAGATTTATAAGAAAATCTCTATAAAAATATTAAAAGAGGATACTTTCTTAGTTAGCTATATAGTCTATATATAGAGCTCTTTTATAGTAAGTCTAGGTTAATAATAATAAAGTTATAAACTTTCTTATTTAGTAGTTATAGAAAAGGCTTTATAGTATTTTAGATTTATAGAATAGCTATTTCTATAAGCTTATTATTATTTAAGGTATAAAAGAGCTTAATAATAGTAATATAAAAGTTATATAAGCTATTAAGTATCTCTATAGTATAAATAATACTATTAAAGATAATAAAGTAGTATAACCCTTACTAACTATATTTCTTTTACTATATATAGATAAGAGACTATAGTAATAATAATATAATAAAGGTAATATTAAAGCTATTATAAGCTATAAATACTTTATTTACCTACCTTTTAGTATAGAGTTACTATATCTCTTTTATTACCTTATAAATAGCCTTAATATATTACTAGATAGTAACTAGAGGTAGTAAGGTATTAGAAATCTATAGGTATATATTAAAAATAAGTAATATAGGTATAAGACTATCTAAGCTAGTAGTATTATTAAGTATCTTTACTATATATTATAATATAACTTTAAGCTTAATATCTATTTTAGTTTAAATAATAGTAAATATATATTATAGTATTATATAGTACTATTTAACCTTATTAATATTATTATAAGCTTTAATAAAGACCTCTTTAACTTTAATAAATAATATATATATAGTATATTTAAAGTTTATTATATAAAAGTTAAAGCTAGTATTAATAATAATCTAGTCTAATAGTTTAAGATATATATTAATCTAGTATATATAAAGAGTTTCTTATATATATTTAATAGTAATAAACTATAGAAAATAAGCTATATTAAATATAATACTACTATTAATAATATAAAAGGCTAGTTTATTACTATTAAGGTAAATAATATTAATAAAGACCTTATAGTCAAACTTATAATTATTATAGAAAGTAAACAAAATCTTCTAGAAGCCTTTAAATTTAACTAATAGTAATAGTAAAACTTATTAATCTCTTTAAGTAATAAGATTATTACTTTATAGCTAGTATAATAAAATACCTTATAAAGCTTTTTAATAAATAGGTAGCTAAATTACTAATATATCTATTATAACTCTATATGAATTAAATTGTAGTCTATTAGACTTTACTTTGGTAATTCCAGAAGTATCTATATATAACCTTATTTATAAATAATAGGTATAATAGTATTACTCTTAATAAGCTAGTTAGTAAGGTTATTAAACTATACCTTATAGATATCTATATTCTTTAGATAAAGAAAGAAAGAAGTATCTAAAGTTATTATATAAAAGATAAAAGTACTTAGTAAGGTAGGTATAGTAATAGTATTAAAAGATTTAAAGCTTTTACTATTACTAAAATAGATACTTATCTTATTAATATATAATATATTTATTAGTAAATCTATAGTAAGATACTTATGAAGAGCCTTATACTATTACTAGCTAGTAATTAATATATAAGCTACTTTAGTATTAAGTATAATACCTTAAAAGGTAGTAGTAAAGTATTAGTCTTTAAAAGTAAAGATATTATTACTCTTACTATTAGTTTTATTAGTTTTAAAAGTAATAAGGTTTTAATAAGTAAATATATAAAGAGTAGCTTAATTATATAAGTAAGTATAAAGCTTTAAACTATTTACTATTTTTTTACTATAAAAAGCTATTAATATAAAAAAACTAATATTATTAAGAGAACTATCTTTATTATCTAGTTAATACTTATTATTATTACTTTTATTAGCCTTATTAAGTTTATTATCTTTATAATTAATAAAAAACTAAGTAAAGGTTTATAGTATCTTTATAAAGTACTAAGACTTAAAGTATTTAAATAACTACTTATAGTTATTATTACTATATTTTATTAACTAATCACTAAGCTTACTATAAATAATATTTCTTATTTATAAAGTTACTTTTACTATAAGGTAGGTATATATATAGATTATTATATAGCTATTATTACTAGTAATAGTTATTATAGCTATTATACTTCTAATTAACTTAGTATTACTTATAGTCTTATAAAAGACTTTTAGTAGTAAACTAAGCTTTAGATTTATAGATAGCTATAGTATTACTTACTATATTATATAGCTATATATAAAAGGTATTATAGCTTACTAATAGGCTAATAAGAGCTAATATATACTTAGTAATACCCTAGTAATTTATAATAAGGGTATTATAATATTTCTTATTACTAGAGAGTCTTTACCTTTTTATTACTTTAATAAGTAATATAACTTTATTAATAAGTAAGTTAAGAATCTCTAGTTTATTTTTACTATAGCTTTTATTAATAATTAATATAAAACTTAGCTAATAAAGCTTTATAATATAAATATAATAGATTTCTTTACCTTTAAAGTATACCTTAAGTTTTATAATTAATATATTAAAATTACTTTTAAACTTATAAAGAGTAAAGTTATAATACTTCTATAATCTAGCTATGAGTATAATCTTGATAGAAATAAAATACTAATTATTATAAATACCTATAGTTATATATAAGTTAAAGAAAGTAAGTAACTTAGTATTAATTATCTTATATTAGCTATTACTATACTTTATAGAGGTATTATTAGAATATAGCTTTATAAAGTTTATTACTTATTATAAGATAAGGCTATTACTTATTAATAAGTCTAGTAAATATATAGCTAGGTATTAAATAATAAATATCTTAACTATAAGTTAATATAATATATTATATTAATAACTTTTCTCTACTAATAGTAACCTAAAACCTAAGTTATTAATAGATATTAACTATAAAAGCTAGCTTATAAGTTAATTCTATCTTTATAGAGTTTTATATAATAAATTAGTTCTTAAGATATACTTAGAGAAAGTAGCTCTTACTAATAGTTCTTATATATTATTATTATTATTATATTTAATACTAGTAATAAAGTATATATCCTTAAGGTATTATATAAGCTTTAAATTTCTCTTACTAATAGTAGTAATACCCTTATTATTTTAAAGCTTATAATTATCTCTAGTAATTATCTAATATATCTATATAGATACCTTAAGGTATTAGCTCTATTTTACCTATACCCTATGGTTAATAATAAAGATATAGAAGGTATTATAAAGAGTATAATTAATAATATTAAAGTTATTTTTAATTTATTTATTAAAGTTAGTAATTGATCTTTTTTAAAGCTCTTAAGTATAGATATTATCTTTCTTATATTTTATTATATAATATATTATTATTACCTAGAGTTTTATTTTATATATTACCTTAGTTAGTATATGTTAGAGGCTATGAGGGGTAATGAGGTTAGAGATAAAGGATAAGAGATGAATAAGATATATATTGTTTTAATATAATAGAAGAGCTTGTCATTTTTCTTTTTTATCTTGCTAGATATAAGGGATATAAGGGGTTTATTTATACTTACTTTCTGTATATTCTAAGGATTTCTTAGATATTCTAGGTTGTTATCTAAAACACCTCGGTTATATAGTTTAGAACTATATTCTTATACGTTGTTTTCTAAAACATCTCGGTTATATAGTTTATAACTTTATTCTTATACGTTGTTTTCTAAAACATCTCGGTTATATAGTTTATAACTGTATTTTTATTTCCTAGATTTCTCCTTAGATAAATAGTTCTTGCTTAAAGGAACTATTCTTTGTATATAGATATCCTATGTATTTATGATATATAGGCGTTTTCTAAGTAAATATATAGTTATCTAGTATGTACAGTATATACAGTACTATTAATACTGTGTTATATAATTCACTTTATTATTATATATACTATCTTTTTTATATAGATATAAGGTATTTAAACCTTAATATCTAACAGTATATACTTAAGGTATAAGAATTCTTATATACCTAATATTATATATAATTAGTATTATATAAGTATCTTAGGTAGTACTTATATCTCTTATATATTACTTAAGGTAATTAGATTATAAGTTATAGTATCTATAGTATTACTACTACTTACCTTAGGTAAAGCTATTATAACTACTCTCTATTAGCTTAATAACCTCTTAAATATAGGTATTTTCCCTAATAAGTTAGAGAGTATATATATTTATTAGAGAAATTACTACTAGTAATATAAATAATATAATAGAATAAAAAAAAGAATATATATATATAATTAACTAGGTATACTTTAGTATTTAAAAGTAAGTATTTAGAAGTAATTATATAAGTAATTAGATACTTCTCTAGCTTATTATTATAAAAGAAAGGTTATTATAAAAAAGTAAAAAAGAAATCTATATAATTATCCAAGTACTCTTTAATTATTATAAAGTATAAAGAAGTAAAGAAATTAGTATAAATTAAGTACTTCTTTAGTATTAATTTTCTTTCTTACTTTAGTAATAGTAATAACCTTAAAGGCTTACTTAAATAGTAGTATATAAAATAAGGTATTTTCTATAGTTAAGAGTTAACTTCTTATATTATAAGTTATTAGATCTATAGAATAGCTATATATTTTAGTATACTATAAGTTATTAAGAGGATATATTATAGAGTTAAGCTAGAAATAATTAACAATAGTTAGGTAATAACCTAGTTAATAAAAGGCTTTTTACTTAGTAAAAGGTATTATAATCTAAAGTTAATAATAAGTAGTACTATAAACCTTACTTTAAATAGAAGGTATAAGCTTAGTTAAAGTAATCTATAGCTTTTTTTAAAAACTCTTATTAATCTATAACTTTTTATAGTAATAATAACTATAAAGTTAATTACTAACTAGTATTAATATTATAAGGATTATAATATAGTATATTATATATATTAATAAGTAAATAATAAATAATAAGGTAAGAACTATAATATATATTATATATAAAGAAAAAGAGAGGCTATTATAAGCTACTTAGTTAAAGTAGGTAGGTTATAACTAGCCTACCTATAGTAGAGACTATAGTAAAACCTATAGGTAGGGTTATAGTAGAATTATAGTTCTTCTACTACTATATTATTAGAGTTAAGTCTAATAATACTAATTAGTTCTATAATAATAGGTATTATAATAGTATTATTACTTTCTTCTTTTATATTAATAACCATATCTTTATATTTTCTAAGTTATTATAATAAGAAGCTAATAAGGTAATTAATAGTATAAAAGCAAGATACTACTTAAAGAGTAATAATAAGATATAATAGTTTCTTAGTATAGAAATTCTCTATAATAGATAATAGTAAAAAATATAACTATTATAGTTAGTATATATTAAGAAAAGAGTAAAGCTAATTAATAATAAAGTATAATTACTACTAGATAATACCTTAATAAGTAATAAAGAGCTTCTCTTATTATAGTAAATAGTAGTAAACTATAAAGTAATAAGATATTAATAAAATATTAGATTAATCTTATATATAGCTATAATAATAAAGCTTAATATTATATTTACTATAAGTTACTTAGTAAGATTTAATTATAACTTATTAGTAGCTTATTAAAGGGTAGTAAATTATATATTATAATACCTCTAATATATAGTAAGACTTTACCTTAAATTTAAGCCTAATAATAAGCTTATTATTACTTTAGATATAAGCTTTAAAGATAACTTAATTAACTATAAAAGCTTATAGGTTTTTACTATTAAATTATGTAGTAAACTTATTAGCTAAAAGGTAAATAAGTAATAAACTATAACTATATTAATAACTAAAGTAAAGTTACTAGCTTTATTATAAGCTATAAAAGAGTGAATATTTATAAGCTAATTAATTACTAAGCTTATAGCTAGTAATATTACTTTAATTATATAGCTAAAAGTTATAATATAATATAATAACTAATAGATAATTAACTTAGTAATTAAGAAATTAGTTTAATTATAGATATACCTTTACTATATATATATATATATATATATATTACTACTAGTTATACTAAGAGATTACTAATAGTTATATTAAAGTTATCTATATTCTATTAGTAGAACTAATAGTAAATAGATTAATAAAGGCCTTACTAAAGTAAAAATAGCCTATATTTCTCTAGTAATTAAATATTAATAACTAAACTATATAGTTAATAAGAAATTATAAGAATAAATTAGCTAAGAATAAATTACTAATATAATTAAAGTAATAAGTACTATAATAATAGAAAGTTAGCTAGTATAGCTTTAACTAAGATAGTTAACTTCTATAATTATATTAGTTAGTAAAAGTGGATTATTATAGAGATATAACTAATATATTTTAATATTATAACTAGTTACTAATATAGCTAATAAAACTCTAACTACTAATATTTTAATAACTATATAACTTCTTTAGTTAGTAATTTTATCTTTAAAATTACTTTAATTAAAGTAATAAGTAAATATAAAAGCTAACTATAAATAACCTTTATTTTATAATAAAAGAATAAAATAAAAAGGTAGAAGTATAATTAGAATTATACTTTAAAAATAATTATATATAAACCTTTAAAAGCTATATAAAATATAATAATAAATACCTCTAGATAAAACTAAGAAATATCTTATAACTTTATTAATATAAAAGGACTTAATTTACTATATATTTATATTATTAAGCTTAGATAGAAAAAAAAGATTAGTAAGCTTTATAGATATAATTATTATTAAGTCTTTTTACCTTTACTTAGGTTTAAACTCTAAAACTTTAGTATAAGTTATTATCTTATATTATAATTATCTAATAAGAGATAATATTATTAAACTATATATACTTTAGTTTTAATTATTATTAATTAGTTAATTACTTTCTTTTATAATAAGTAATTAATAAGTATAATAAGTTATAAAGATATAATATATAGTTATAAAAAATAATTATTATTATAAATTAATTAAATTAAATCTAGTAATAGCTTTAATTTAAGAGAGTATATTAAAGTAAGTATAATATATTAATAACTAATATAGACCTCTCTACCTATTAAGCTAGATAAGGTAAGGTCTATAGTAAAATATTAGCTATATTACTAGAATAGATTTTACTACCTAAATAACTAAAATCTAATAGCATGTGTATTTAGATCCTAAGGCAATACTATGGCTAGAAATATGCGGGGAATCCCCTGAGAAATAGATACATAGAAGCAGATACACACACAAGCAATCAACTAAGGATTATCGCCATAATTACGTACTTCAACAACATGCCTGCACACACCCACACCCGCACCCACACCCGCGACCGGCGACGCAGAGTACACTAGGTAGGTAGGTTCTCTCTCAGGGACGGGGCATTGCATCGTGGCATCGCAGGAGTTTGTTGATGGCCATCCTGGCGAGGCTTAGCGTCATCTCTCCAGATGGTTCGTGCACATGCCCAATGTCCATTTGCACTCTCTTTTTCTCTGCTTAGCTAAGACCACTTACGGGATATCTAAGTTACCTAGTGGGTAACAATAGATAATACTGGTGTACCTGAAGAAACACACGACATGGGGTTTGATAAACAAGTACTCGGATCCACCTCCGCTAGCAAAAAGGCTTTTTCTTGGGCATCGAGGCCGTGTCTGCCACCTGCCGTCCTTTCCGTCTAAGCCCAATAGTCATCGTGCGTCCCTCTGCCACATGCCATCGCCTCTCTCGGCGCCCACGACGACTGGTCCGACGTTACCTAGCTGTGTTAGCTGCCTGTCTGTGTGTACCTCCCTCCACTTTAGAACCGCTTTCACCTTGTTTCGAGGACGTCAGCAACCCCCGCCAAACACTTGAATCAACCCCGACAACTAAACTCGAACCCCTCCACCGCCGCGACGCCGCGGCGCATCTCGTTCCTTGCCCACCACCACCACCTCCTCCTCCTCCTCCTCTTCCGCCAGCACATTCTACCTTTGTATTCCTCATTCCTCACTTTCTGCACCCCGAGCACTCCGCTTGCTATCCGCCTACGTTTCTTTTCGCTCGCCTCTAAGCAAGGGCGTAGTGCATCGTTACCGTTTCTACTACTGCCACCCCGACTCGCACCCTTCTCGCTGTTGCGCTAGCTACTCAATTGCTTGCTTCGTACCATCGACCCTCCTCCCCTCTTCTTCTCGTTCTTCTTCCGCCGAAGACGACCTCTGCCCCAAATTCGTCCGAGAGCCCAGACCTCAATCACCAGTACCTGCTCAGCTAATAGTCTCTGTTCACCTTTGCTGCATGATCTGTCTGCTGGCCTAACATAGTTATTCAGCTTGTCCTGGTCCTTGTCCTCGTGCCGGTAAACTTGTTCACTGTTTTAGCTGTTTTCGCCCTCCCGGAAGGCTGACTTCGTCCCTACGCTTAATACACTAGCCTCGAGACCTAAGCACGCGCCTTCTCATTCGCACTTGTACCTCGACTCTACCCCCCCTCCCCGCCGCTTCTCACTGTCTCTTTATATCGCGACAACCAGACGCCCGTCGTCTTCGCCCACCTATAAAGAAGCCCAGCCTCCGAACGCTCCTGCTATTGGCATCCCCTATCTTTCCAGACTATTCCATCGAGTCAGAACCTCACACGACCACGACGTGTTGGCCTTTGGTCGCCAACTACCTCCAGATCGAGCTTGTGTACAGTCTCATCGACGCGACAAGATGTCAGGATACCCAGGTCAATATGGAGGATACCAAGGCGGCCCCCCACCGCAGCAACAATACGCGCCTTCTGGTAGCTACTACCCGTACGATCGTCAATCTCCTCCCCCCGTGCTGCGCGCTCAGTTGCTAATATTGCTTGAAGTCCTCCGCAGCAAGGGTATAACGGATACCCTCCTGCAGGGTCGGGATACGGCTACCAACAACCGTCGCCCCAACCCTACGGTTATAACCAGGTACGGTTAGGCATCACCATTGTCCGACTATTCTCAGCTAAACTCGTCTTTAGCCTCCCCCTCAACAGCAATACGGCGGCTACCATCAGCCTCCACAGCCCAACTACAACAGCCGTCCAGGTGAGTTCGGGAACTCGGCCCTCGAGTTGCCGAAGCGGAAGTCATGAGTTACTGATCAGTCCTTCATCAGATGTGCCGGCGGCGAATTCGAACGGATACATGCACGGAAATCACCACGGTCCTCCGCAGCCACCATCTGCGCCGCAGCAGTTCGGGCACGGCGCACCCAATGGATATGCCTTTCAGTACTCCAATTGCACAGGTCGGAGGAAAGCGCTGCTGATTGGAATCAACTATTTTGGCCAGCGCGGTCAATTGCGTGGATGCATCAATGACGTCAAGAACATGTCGGCATATCTCGTTGAGCGTTCTGGGTATAAGCGAGAAGACATGGTCCTTCTTACTGACGACCAGCAAAATCCAATGAGCCAGCCTACGAAACAGAACCTATTGAGAGCCATGCACTGGCTGGTGAAAGACGCTAGGCCTAACGACTCTCTCTTCTTTCACTACTCAGGTAAGCTATATCGAAGCGGCGACATCCACTCCCAGAAGCTAACCCCCCAACAGGTCATGGTGGGCAAACAAAAGACCTCGACGGCGATGAGGAAGATGGGTATGACGAAGTCATATATCCTGTGGACTTCCGCCAAACGGGCCATATAACCGATGACGAAATGCACAGAATTATGGTGCAACCTTTGCAGGCTGGCGTGCGACTCACTGCCATTTTCGACTCCTGTCATTCGGGTACTGCTCTCGACCTGCCTTACATTTACTCAACTCAGGGTATTCTCAAAGAACCCAACCTTGCCAAGGAAGCCGGCCAAGGACTTCTCGGCGTCATTTCGTCATACAGCCAAGGCGATCTTGGCGGGGTTGCAAGCAACATTATGGGCTTCTTCAAGAAGGCCACCACTGGCGAGGATGCATACAACCGCACGATTGCTACCAAGACATCACCCGCCGATGTAATCATGCTGTCTGGAAGCAAAGATGACCAAACTTCGTATGCAAATCCCTTCTTCCCTTTCTTTTGACTCACCTTTTCTCTGCAAGTATATCATGAGGGAAGTCTTCTATTGTATTGAGCTAGGACTCAGTTGTTGCCACTCCTGGCGAGATGGCTGTAGAAACAAGCGGAAGCAGAAAAGCATGGAGTTGGGGGTTCCCTTGCGCCCCAAACTTGATTCTGAGACACTGTCGCAAGGCTGGCTAGCGATATCTTTTTCCAACGCTCTAGATCAAAGTATGACCTGCCAACGGTCGCACTTTGTTTCTAGAGCGACGAGTCACGTTGAAACTGTCCAGACCACGAGTGTGGAGAGGCCGGGCAGGTGCTAAGCCCTCGCCGACAACCTTAAGAAATTGCGGAGTCGGACTCAGCATTCGCTAACAGTAACTGGCAGGGCCGATGCAACAATCGCTGCTCAAGCCACCGGTGCAATGTCATGGGCATTTATCCAAGCTCTGAAGAAGAACCCCCAACAGAGCTACGTGCAACTTCTCAACAGCATCCGAGACGAACTCGCGACGCGCTACACGCAGAAGCCTCAGCTGTCATGCAGTCACCCTTTGGGTATGTCGCCCATCTCAGTAATACTGCATGCATCGTTCCATGTCGCTGACCTTGCAGACACCAACCTCCGGTTCATCCTGTAATCATACCCCTATGCGTAAACGGCCGGTCCGCCCTGTACATGTCATAAACCCCTACGTCTCCGCCTTGCAATATGAGAATCAGGGCTCGGTAGAGTCAGGCAAGGCACAGGTATCACTGGAGAGGGAGCGGTTGGGCTGGCGGGAAAGAAAAAAAAAGGTGCCGATGTTGGTTTAGGGCTTCTCGCGGGAGACTGATATCTGATCTAGGTTACGGAGTCTATCTCGTCTGTCTTGCTTACAATTCGGTGTCTTCTTTATTTTCTCTCTCTTTTTGTTGCCCCATTTGATCTCATCAAACTGAGATGGTAGGTACCTTAATTCTCGAACAAGAAATTAAAAAAGGGGGGTTTCCGATGAAAAGCCTGTGCTGTCACATCTGAATGGTCATCAAAATAGCGTCTCCAATGCGTCTGGATGCGCGCCAAGTCTCCATGGCATCCCACCCTTGGTAGCGGTTAATATTGAATGACAAAGGATTACTTCTGTTAGGATGCTCCTTTCCTATGCAATCTATTCATGACGCCGTGATTCACGATGGAAACCAGACAAGTAAACAATTCATCATCAACCAAACTCCTGTTTCTCCCCGTTGCCTTTGCCCCTGTTCAAATAATCAACCGGCCAACAGTATCAGGAATGCTGCAGCCGTCCCTTTCTCACTCGATGCTAGCCAACCCAGCCAGTTGAGAACCTGTGTAGCAATTCTCGATAGGCTAACAATCATCCAAAGATGCCCATCCCTCCAATCACCCTTCCCTCTCCACCAACCCCCTTTCGTCTTCCTAACTATCCTGTCATGGCCTAGCCTGTTGATCATTCTCCAAAACGCGAGTGATGAAAACTCCGAAGAATGGGCGGTGGCAACCACTTCACACGATGTACCATTTCCGTTCCCTCTCGCTGCCGCTACAACATCAAAAGGTAACGCAGACAAAAACATGAAATACATACGAAAGACCCTAGTTCCGCAACGTTTCTCATGTAGATGTATAGTCGTGTCCGTGGAAAAGGGGGTGCGTGTAGCTGGGTATAAGGAGTGGCCGGGTGCCATTTCATGTAGCAGCATTTTCAGCTCGGTTACGCCGCCGGCCAATAAGGAAACTGTTGCGCAGACGGCACCACACACATGTGGTCGCTCTTGTAGAATAGTTCTGGCAGTCTCTCGGTCAGACCTCTAGGAGAGACCGAGAACTACCGCCTCATCAAGCGACGACGTCGTCCGCCGCCACCACCTTGAGCTGCTTCCGTCTCTTGGTCTTGCGCATCTCGTCGACACAGTTTGCTAGCCTCTGGCGCGTGGCCTCGTGCTTGGCCCAGTCACGCGCCGAGATGCGCATCCTGGCGATGAAGCGTGCCATCGTCGCCACCGTCTTGAGCGTCGGCCGGACAGATGCCGTGGTACCCTGCTTCTTCGCTGGCGCCGAGGACGGGGGTGGCAGGGCTTTGCGGCTGCCAAGGAGCTCGCAGCGGATCTGTTCAAGCTCACGCAGCTGTGCCTTATTGCTGTTTCGAGTGTTAGTCCTACAAGTCGGTGCAGTGGCCCCACGAGAGGCGGATGTATACGTACCATGCGTTGGCAATGCTGAGCTCTAGCTGCAAGAACTTCTTCGCGTACGCCGCGTCGGCGCGCATACTGACCTCGCGCTTCCACCGCGCCTGCATCCACTCCATTTGCAGCGTCATGCCACGGAGTTCCTTGGTGTGCTTCGCATCTGCGTTCTCGGCTGCGCGGATGACTGTCTCGAGCGCCTCGTCCGTCTCCCTCATCCTCTCGTCGGCAAAGCGAACTGCCTGTGGGTCCTTCTGCTCGGCCGCGGCGAGTTTCTTGAGGTCCTTGATGTCTTTTTGCAGCTTCTCTGCGGTCAGACGGTAGGCTGCCCGCTCACTGCGTGCCCTGTCCAGCTTGCGACGAAGGGAGCCTTCGGCGGCCATCAATGCGTCGATGGTTTCTTGTTGCTGGATAACGTCGTGTTCGAGCGCGTCTGCCTCAGTTTGTGTCTTGCGAAGCATATCCTGGAGATCATTTCGTTCAGAAGAAGACATGTTGTCGATATTGTGACGGCCGTGGGCCACGAGGCGTCGGTCTTGCTCTGCTCTTTCGAGCTTCTGCTGCAGTCGGCGGAGAGCTTTCTCATGTAAAGCAGCAGCTTCCTCGGCATCTCGCTGAGCGTCCTCCAGAGCCTGCTCGAGAGCAAGTTTCTGGTCTTCCAGATCGTCGAGCTGTGTTTGGAAATCTCGTTCAAGCTGCGAAGCTCTACGTTCAGCATCGCGAGTTTTGGCCTTGAGCTCGTGCATTGACTGTTGTGCCGAAGACAGTTGATTACGTAGTTCTGACACTTCAGACTTCCTGGCCGAAGGGCTGGACGATGCAGGAGACATGATCAGTCGGGACAGCTCAGCATCGTGGGCTTTCCGCTCCAGCTCCGTGATTTGCTTCCTGAGACCCTTGACGACATCTTTGTGGGCGGCCTCTCGTTGAAGGTACTCCAACTCCTTCTGCCGTGCTGTAGAGAGATCGCGGCGGATAATGGACAGCTCGTTGTTGCCCTCACCGGCATTAGCAGGAAGCTGTTGTGTCAGTGCTAGCTGGTCCTCGTAATCCTTGATGCGCCGCTCAAGCTCCCGGATGGTGCGTCGGGTGGCAACCGATTCGTGGCCTTCTGTGGAAGACACCTCTCGTAGCTTGGCTTGAAGCTGGCGGATCTCCTGGTTAAGGCGATCCTCCTCTTCGGCGGCCTTTTCGATCTCGTCCTCTAGCGACTTCTCAACTGACTGCATCTGCCCCATCAAGGCGGCATTCTCGTCCTTTAGTCGTCGTACTTCGTTATCGAGCTTCATCTTGGACGTCCTCAGGTCTAACCGCTCGCGATCGATGCGCAGCGTTTCTTCGCCGTTTTGATGCATACGCTTCATCCCGCTCTCGATCTCGTCACGCTCTGCTCTGGCTTCAGCCAACGAGCTGCGCAGAGAATGCATCTCGAGGTTCACGCTGGCAAGTTGGTCCTGTAGCGACTGTTTCTCCCGAGACACCTTGTTCACCCGCACAGTGGACTCGGAGATCTGTGTCTGAAGTTGGTCCTGCAGCGAGTCTTTTTCCTTGTTGAGCTTGGATACGAGCGATGTCGCCTCGTCAAGCTGTGCTCGAAGCCGGTCGATGGTCTGGTTCGACTTGGCACTCTCTTGTGAGACGGAAACTGTTCCACGACGCAATTCGTCCACGTGCTGCCTTAAGGTCTCGCATTCCCTTTTCGCGGCTTCAACCTCCTCTCGACAATGTTCGGACTCCTCGTCCAGAGTCGTTTGGAGAACCTCCACCTCATCCTCCAATGCTTCAACCTTCTCTGTTTGCGCTTGGTAGTCCAGCTGCGTCTGCCGGAGTTCGTCCTGAACCTGTGAGAGCTCATACCGGAGCTCAGTGAGCGTAGCCTGACGGGACTCAAGGTTCTGCTGGAGGTCCTCGATTTGCCGGGTGAGCGAAGCATGCTCATCCTTATGGCGCTGAGCCTCGCTCTCCAGCGCTTCCTGTAGTCTTGATTCCTTGGTTGACAAGTTGCCTTCTGCTTCGCGTAGCTTCTCGATGGTCCTTTCCAGTCCGGCCGCCTTTTCCTCCGCCCGTCTGCGTTCTGATTCCAGAGTGTGGCGATCCGTCTCCCACTTTTCACTGTCGTTGTCGTATAGGTTGTCCTTTTCGCGAATCTCGGCCTGGAGATCCGAGATCTCATCGTTTAGCCTGTCCATCTCATCTCTGTATTGACCGCGGATATCCCTTTCGATCTCCAATGCGTGGTTCCGTTCCTGGGCAAGACTTTCTTCCAACTCATCGATGGATTTCTGTAGACGTGCCACGTCACGTTGAAGAGAGGCGGACTCGCTCGTTAACCCTTCGTAGCGGCTCTGCAATAGATTCTTCTCATCCAGACTAGACTGTAGCTCATGTCTGAGTTCTTCCACCTGAGCCAAAAACGACTGACGTTCTCTGTCGGAAAATTCCTGCTCTTGACGCCCATCTTCAGCGATACTCTTGAGTGTTTCTTTTTCTCTCGTCACTTCGGAAAGCTGCGCCTCAATCCTGGCGAGCCGAGACTGATGTTCTCGTTCTAAGGCTTCGCGTTCGCGAAGGCTTTCCTTGGTTGCGGTCTTGAGGTTGTCATTTTCCTTGATGGTGTCCGAGAGCTGCTTTTCAATGTGGGCAAATCTAGAGTCCGCCTCCTCCAGCTCGGTCTGCAACCGCAGAAGCTTTTCTTCCTTCTGCCGTGAAAGACCTTTGGTGACCATGGACTTATTCGCCAATTCGTCTTGGAGTTCTTCCAAGTCGCCCTTGGCCCGTTCCTTGTCTGCGATTGCCTGGTTGAGCTTGTCTTTCATGTCGTTGACCTGATCCTCCAGACGACGGACATTGGTCTCCAGCTCGTCGATGGTATCTTTCGCCTCCTCCAAGTCGTCGTTGGACTGCGCGTTCTGTTCGAGTTCGATCATCCGCCTTTGGGTATCCTTCATCTTGTCTTCCATTTCTTCTAGCTTCGTTTTGAGGTCGTCGATTTCGTCTTCGTGATCACCAAGCAAGCGCTCCTTTTCGCGAAGTTCTGCCTCCAGATCACCAATCTCGTCTTGCAACTTGTCCACCTGGCCTTGATCTCGTTGCCCCTGGTTCAGCTGGCGCTGCATGTCGTCAAGGTCGGCCTCTCTGTCTTCCAGGGCTTGCTGCAAGCGCTCGATCTCTGCCAGCTGCTTCTGGTCAGCATACTTCCGTTTGGCCTTTTCTTGCAGGTCCATCATTTGTTGTCGGTAGCTCTCGAGATCCTTTTCCGCCGATGTAAGGTGCTTCTTGTACTTGTGGAGCTCCCTCTGCATGGTAACTTTGTCGACCTTCAGCTCGGTGTTCTCCTTCAATGCCGCCTCGCTAAAGCCAGGGCCAGCCTTCCGGAGGGCTTCCTCGAGGAAGTGAATCTTCAGTTTGAGTCCAAAATTTTCCTTCTCGATTTTATCGATGACGCTTTCCTGCTCCCTAAGCGACAGCTGGTTCCCGTCCTGTAGAGGACCCTTTCCGTCGCGTCGCGGTAGTACAACAAGCGGTGTAGTGGCAGTACTCGTGCTGTCCGCTTCGGGAAGGGGCGTACGATCCACAAACGAGCGAGACTGGTACATGGAGGTATCGATGTTGGGAATTGGTGTCATATCCTCGTCGACGCGGCCAAGTGCGGGCGTGTTCGGCACGGCGCCATTCTCCTTGCCAGATCTACGGCGGATACTGTTTCGCGTAGCCGACTTGAGCATTGGTGTGAACTCTGCTCCCCCGAGGCCAGCAGGCAGGTTTTTTCGGTCTACAAAGGGTCCGCGACCGCGCGGGGTTCGAAGGTTGATGCCCCCGGAGCGCCCATTGCGCAGCTGATGGAGCACGTTATTCTCCTTCGCTGGAGGGGACTGGAAGGAGGCCTCCTGGGAAATGTCGAAGTCGGGCTGTCTGCTGAGGTATGTCGCATCGCCAATATTTGTGCGCGGCGTATCGAGGCCGTCAGTGCCTGGTGCCACCATTTCGATCGCGCTCGACTAATAGAGGGGGGGAAAACTCGGTACGCGGATTATGATTGCGGCCTCGTGGTTGCGATCATGACAATGGTTTGTTAGTTGTATATGTGAATGCCGTGCGCTGGTGGACTGCGGCGCAAGAAAGCAAGACGCGTGATGTCTGCGCGGGTATAAGTTGTTTTGTGGTCGCGATAGCTCAGAGCCTGGTCAATCGTAGTGTTGATAAGGGACAGAACATAGAGAAAGCAAGGGACCAAGGGTGCGCGGTCACACCCCAGACCGCGTTGTTTACTCGGAATCCTCTTTGGGACTAGCGAGGTGGGCGATGAAAGAGGGAAGAAGCCGTAATTTTCGACCAATGAGATATGTGAACGCTATGGCCCAATTACATCAATGCCGAAGCCCAGGTCCCCGCAGTTTAAGAATCCCGGCCGAATTTCCACTTTTTGGCACCAAACGTCAGGAGGCAATGGACCATAGTGGCTGTCGGCTTGAGACACTCCAGGTGGGAAAAGAGCTTCGATTTGTGATGCAACCACTTCACACCGCAAGCGTAACGCCGTCACTCTGCCTCGTCCTCTCACAGAAGCGTCACCATAACACCTGGTCTAAAGCCTTGGCTAAGAATATTGCGCGTCCTTCCATTTGCACAAACAGCCGGCCATTCGAACTCTTTGCGTCCAATATCAGTATAAGTCCTCTTGCAACCCCGCCAGACCGATCGCGGCGTTTGCCTTTGCGACCACAGTTCACTCTCGTTTTGGCACCTTGTTGGTGCACGCAGAAAGTGTTCGCCGCCATGCTCTCGCTCGAACAGATCCCAGAGGAAATCATCCACCAAATCCTACACTACATCTCACCAGAAGATAATCTACTCGCAGTGCATCCCCTCTCCAGACGTCTGAGTCAGGCCGCTCAGGAGCCGTTGTTATGGCGGTATTACTGTTTGAATGCCTTCAGGTTCTGGGAACCCGTTCACAATTTCAAGCAGAAGTTAGAGGAGCCTGCGTCAAGTGTCCCATGGAAAAAGCTGTTTCTCCTCCGCAAAAGAAGGGACGCCGAGGCTGCTAACCTCTTCAATGGGATTTTGGCTACCAAGCACGGTCGCGTGAAGAAGTTTGAGGAAATCTGTATACTCGGTGATGACGCCAAGGACTTTCTCTTGATCCAGACTCAAACTCCAGACACTGCTGATGATGTCTTGGCTAGGAGGTTGGAACCCCGCCCCGGTTCCCCGGTCTTTGGCTAATCGATAACGCTCAGGTATTTCAGCAATGCCATTCTAGCGAGCATCCGCCGAGGTGTCGCTGTCCGAATCTGGGATGCGCTTCGTAACGAGGAGGCACTCAAGGCTTGGCGGCCTGACCAAGTCCCGAAAGTCGTGCCGCGAAGATTGGAGCGCGGACTTGCAGCATTTGACATGTTCGTCATCCAAGACGATGTTGGCGACGTGGATGATGTACGACACCCCAAGCTCATCAAGTTGCTCTTGACTAATGCTACACCAGGTCTCGAGAGCTTTGGACCGTCTAGCTGTTGAGTTTCGGAACAGCCATTCCGACTTTGACAGCCTATGTGTTCGGGAACAATCACTGGCTTTGAACCGCTGGCTTAGATCCAACAACCTGACCGGCATGACCGACCCAGAAACCAATTATCGCAACCTCAGAAATTGTTTCATCGGCCACGCGCTCCGTGATGAGGCCCATCAGTCGCTCCCCATGGTCTCAGCCGCCATTTTCTGCTGCATCGGTGAGAGGCTAGGGTTGAACGCACATTGCTGCGCGCTGCCAGGACATGTTCTGGCGATGGTCTTTGCGACTCAGGAAACAACACTGGACGGCTCCAGAGTTACAGACCCCTCACGGCCTATCGAGAGGATGTATCTAGATCCCTACGGGAGCGATGCCGAGTTCAACAAGGAGACTCTAAGGCATTTTGTCGCCCAAGTCGGATGGCATAGTCTGGATGTTGACACAATGGCGCCTGCTGCAGTCTCAACCATGATCGGGCGGCTAGCACACAACATCAGGCATACGAACCTCTTCTTGACATCTCAGGACGTCTCGGTCGAGAGTTTGGCCGGCCTCGGAACCGGAACTGCCCTCCAGAACTTGGAGCTGTCCGTCTACGCCGCCGCTTGGGCCACCACGCTTCTTGATCCGGGGGCGTTTGTGGACGTCACATCACATTTCGCACTCCGGTTTAACTCGCTTCGTTTCGATGACGCCTGGCTGGTGGACAGGATTTACACCACTCGACCCCAACCGCACGGAGACGTATTCCTCGCCGCCCCGAACCCCGAGTATATACTTCGTCTCATCCGCCGAGCGGATGAACAGGAGCCCGTGCTCCGTGAACCGCAGACGACTATGAAGTTCAAAACTGGGAACGTCGTGCGTCACAGCAGATACGGCTTTGTCGGGGTTGTGATCAATGGGGAGGTGCCTCCTCAGGGGTCAATTTTATATTACAGGCTATTGTGAGTAGTTAGTGCTCAAACAACTACCAAGTCAACACTGACGTCTTACTAGAACACCTCCAAACATGCAGGGGACTTTTTCTCTTGTCAAAGCCTCGAGTTTGGACCTTGTGCAGAATGCCGAGGAGGCAGAAGCGGCGATGTTCTCCGACACAGGGCTCTTCTTTAAACGATTTGATAGGGAAAGTTGCTCTTTTATCCCATCCAACAATGAGTTGGTGTACACTCCAGGATGATTCAAACGTCGGTGTTATTGGCGGGTTGATCAAAGCCTGAAGAAAGCTCTCATAGCGACTATAAACCCCTTGCGCAACCTCATGTCTCCCTCTCATCCCGTCAATACTACGCCCCAATGGTCGCAAATGCTAGTGCCGCAAGGCAGACTTACTTTTCACTGATGCGAAACCACGTTCTTTTTTTTTTCCAACCCCAAACGCCCAGACATTGCAAATTCTGCGACGATTCTTCCTGCGGGTCTCCCCCCAACGCGCCCCTTTACTCGGTAGCCCAATCGGCAAGAACACCATGCTCTGCTAGCTTCTGTACCCATCGGTTGATTACAAGAGAGTGGTCTTTCTGGCGTCCCTGTACGCGGTCATCGTCCTCTTTCATAAATGCGATCTCTGTGTTGTACTCTCCAATCAAGGATTTCTGCTGTGTCACCAGGTCGCTGTAGAGTTCGAAGAGCTCCATAGCCTCCATGGACGGGTTGGTGACCTTCTTCTTGAATGCTGGGTCGACTTCGGTTTTTACCAATTCTGAGCTGACGATGCCGAAGCCGGCGAGGCGCTCTGTTTCGTCGCCTCTCAGTGGTTGCTCGTTACCGGCCACAAGACTTTGCCAACCGGCGACGCGGTTTGTGCGGCTGTTGAGGAGCTCAAATGCGTGGATTGTACGCGCAAGCTTTTCAGATATGATGGTTAGGGGACTCTTGCATAGCGCAAGCAGGTTGAACGACAGGGCACTCTCTTCAAACTGGCGCATGCGTGCTTGGATCTCGGGGCAGACGAGGTTTGCCCAGTTAACTTCGTCCTTGAGGGGCCCCAAGCAGACAGGCCTTGTTTTGAGACCATCCAATTCCCATACCGAGCCGTTAGCTGGGATATAGGCGATGAAGTGATAGCCCGACTCCGAGTCCATCTTCTGCTTCTTGGTTTTCCTGGTCTTCTTGGCAGGCCCTCTACGACTCATTTTCTTGGAATCGGCGGCTTCAGTTTCAAGAAAGAGGTCCGCATTGAGGTGGTCCATTCTTCGGGTGAAAGAATTATGGACAGACCGGATGAATACATTTGAGGCCAAGGCGTGACCGCGGAGTGGGGTACTAACGTTGCTCGTGGAATCCTTAAACTCTTGGAGATTCGTGCCGAGATCCACATCCTTACAGTTCATGAGAATGTTCGTCATGGCGACGGTTGCGCAGGCGTTATCTGTAGTCTGTGTGGATTTTAGTATTTAACGTGGACGGGGAAGAGACGTCACAGAAACAGACCTGGTTCGCGAACCACAGATCTCTGCTGTCAACAACTTCATCGTCCTCATAATTCTCAGAAAAGTACTGATAGAGAAAGATGAAACCGTAAATGGGCTGCGGAAGGGTCGCGACATAGTTTTCGTCGACTGAAAAGACTTCTTGAACCTTCACACCCTTGACACCCAGTTCCCGGAGCATAGCATTGAAGAAGGCCTGGAGACGATGTTAGGCATGTGTGGCAAAACAGTCATCTGGAAGACTAACCGGTTCAGATTCCACCTCACACCAACCTTCCCATTCCTGAAGCTCGTCCTTGGCCATAGGCGCCAGAGCCTCATGGAGAAGCATCTGATAATCCCTGGTCTCCTGAGCAGCAGCGGCGCTGGTTGCGGCAGTAGCGGTTTCGGTTGCCTTCCGCTTAGGATTCCGTCTTGAGTCGCTCATTGTAGCTTCACCGTCTGCTTCCGTGGGCGACTCCTTCCTCTTCTGGGAACAAGAGCCTCTTGCCTGATGAACGGACCGGCCTGCTACGGTAGCAATTGCATTCAACTCTAGACTCTTGTTCATAGTGCGCGGGTTGAGGTCGCTGTCTGTGGTCGAACATTTGTCAGATATGGACTGGAACTCGGTGCTTGCCGCGACTGTGCCTGCCCGCACTGAGCGGCTTCGCAATTGCCCCCGTTCCAGCTCGGGACGAGGAGGTCTTGAAGATGTCATTTTGTTGCAATGGCCTTGGCTTAGGCATTTGCTTGCGCTCTTGAGGACTTCTCAGCACGAGAGCAGGAAGTTTTCGATGTAAATTCAGACTATTCGCAAGGGACGTGGGAAGGAAAGGGATTGTGTGCGAGAGAATTGTTGTGGCAGTTGAAGAAGAAGAACCATGCAAGGTCCAAAGAAGGAGCCAGAAGGCTGGGTGATCCGAGTAGACCACCTCAAAGAGGTATCGTGTCAGACTTTTCCATTGAAGGCAATCAATTGTTTAATTGTTGGGTTGGTGAATTACAGGTGGCTTTGACGTTTGCTGTAGGAAATGTGGTTGGGGGGCTCGTGGACAAGGTGCTTCGTTAAGGGAAGAGACAGAACCATAAAGAAGGTGGGACATTGGGTATAGCCATTCAGTGACTTATCATTGCCATTGTGAGTGAGACACGATACAAAATGGCTGTGGATGGTAATCCGGAGAACACACAAAGAGCAGCCCGTACCACCTGACGTTGAGGTACCAGTATGAACATGCAATATAGACATACCTGCTGTAGATTAGCTTCAGGTCCTGGGTCAATCCCTCTGGCAAGGACAGTTCAACAACTGCTGATGATGATATTCAGTTACCGCACCTTTTACATACCTAGAGTGATCCAGAGCCTTTAGCGGAGGCTGTAGGTGGCTTCTGAGCTACGTTCAATGCAGTTGATTGTATATTGCCGCATGCCGTGTCGAGATAAACTTCGGAAACGGGGGTTGCGTGCCTTAATATCCCACAGCTCCCGCTTGGCATGAGCCCGCTCTAGGCTCGAACTCTAACGACGTCAACCGAAGGTGAGGTAGGTAGGTACCCAACAATAACACCTGCCGGGTGGGCGCCTACCTATGCTGTGCTTCGCACAGGCTATCGTACTGTTGTGAACAGCGAGGATGGAAGCTGCCGCAAAGCTCTGACCCTGTTACAGTCTGTTGCGTTGGCAGTGTCGAAAACCTACTTTTTCATCCATGCGTTAGCAACACCATCACCACCACCACCCTAGTTAGGGCCATGTAAGGGGGTTACCCTGCTAAGTGACTATATATACTATATACTTTTATATAGATATTGTAGTTATAAATAGCTTTAAGAGATTGTTATTATTATTATTATTATTATTAGTATACTACTAAAAAAGAAGGGGTTAAATACCCCTAGTAATATAGAACTAGTATTACTAATATTACTAGCTAATAGTATATAAGCTTATAAGGCTACTTATAAAGTATTATTAGGTATTAGAGTATTACTAGTAATAAGAAGTATATTAATTACTTAGCTTCTTATTAGTTATATAGTTATTATAAAAAGCTATATTATAAAACTATTAAAGAAGTTAATAATAATCCTTAAGATACTAGAAAAGTAGATATTAGTAAAGCTCTTCTAAGTAGTTAAAGTAAGTAACAATAGTAATAATAATAATAATAATAATAATAATAATAATAATAATAATAATAATAATAATAATAATAATAATAATAATAATAATAATAATAATAATAATAATAATAATAATAATAATAATAATAATAATAATAATAATAATAATAATAATAATAATAATAATAATAATAATAATAATAATAATAATAATAATAATAATAATAATAATAATAATAATAATAATAATAATAATACTAATAATAATAATAATACTAATAATAAAGAGCTTATATAATAAATACTCTTTTACTTTAACCTTTTTAATACCTTATTATAAATCTTATTACTATTATAATAATAGTAATAAGTAACTATAGTAATAGCTATCTTACTACTACTACTTATTAAGGTAAATATCTATTTTACTATTAGCTTCTAATTTAGAGGTATTATATTAGTATTATTAATCCAGCTCTTTTAAATAGTATAGAGGTTAAGTTAATAGATAGCTAGTATAATAATAAAGTTATAGTAGAAAAAGAAGATATTAAGGGATATAAAAAAGTATATTTAGATATAACTTAGTAAGTAACACTAGCTTTTAAAGTTATAGATAAGTATAAAGTTTAGTAAAAGGTAGGTAACTACTAAGATATTAATAGTTATTTATTATAGTAATAACTTTACTATAAAGAAAGAGAAATAGCTAGCTCTACTATAGATTAATTTTAACCTCTAACTTAGTTAATTAAGTTACTAGACTCTAGAGATCTTCTTTAGTATAGAGTTTATATATAATACTAGTTTAATTATATTAGTATTTAATATACTATAAATAACTATATAATAAAAGTAACTATCTTTAGTAGTAAGTAATATATTATATATAAAGTTTTATAGTAAGTAATAAGGCTATAATAATTAATAATACTATAATAATTAATAAAACTATAGTAGTTACTTACTAAAGTATATACTAAAAAAATAGTAATAAGTTTAATAAGAGAGAAGCTTAGTTAAGAAAAAGATATAAAAAAGGATTTATAAGAGAATCTAATAAAGTATTATTAGTATACTAACTAAGTAAGTTACTATAATAGTATCTAAGGTAGTAGTAATATAATTTAGTACTTTATTATAAATAAAACTTACTATAAGTTACTTATTAGAGATATAGAAATATAGCAAGAGGTAATACTTTATTAAGATATTAATATAAGCTTAAAAAACTTATTAATAGGCTTACTAATTATAATTAGCTAGTAGTAAATAAAGAAGGTTATACTTATAAAAAGTAAAGTAAGTAATAACTTACTTTCTATAACTATACTTAAAGGAGAGGAAAATCTAGTTATTATTTTAGCCTTGCTAATTACTAATAACTCTATTAGTAATATAATAGTTAATTTATTATTTAATAGTAGTAGAGAAGTAATCCCTTATCTCTAGTAACTATATTAATAACTATACTAGAGTTAGCTATCTCCTTAGCTATAGTATTATTACTTATTAATTAATCTATTATTACTATAACTACTATAGACTTTTTATATAGTAAGAAGTATTAACTTAATACTATTATTATTACTATTATAGTATAATAAGTAGTTACTTATAATATAGTTAGTTAAATTAAAAGATTTTATTAGTTAGTTTATTAAAGTTAATAGGTAATATTAGTAATATAAAGGTAGTATTAATAAGGCCTTTAAGTAGCTCTAGAGCTTATTATCTAGCCTTATAGTAATATAGTATATATTAAAAGAGTAATATAAGAAGAAAGGTATACCTATATCCCTTATCAGCTAGATATAGAGGTTAATTAAGACTTTTATTCTTATATAGTACTATTATAAGTATAATAGATATAACTTTATTACTTGTAAGTAATAAAGTAAATTACTATATATTAGGTTAGGTACTATAGGTAGTAAAGTTAATAATTTATTACCCTCTACTACTATTAGTAATTAAATAAGTAACCTTAAGGATAGAAGATTTAGTTAATTAACCTTACTTTAGTTATTATTATTATAGTACTAACCTCTATAGATACTAGTCTCTTTATATCCTTACTTCTATAGCTAACTACTACTTCTTCTTTACTTCTCTACCTAAGTTAATATATCCCTTAATCTATATATAACTAATACCTTAAAGATAATAATAATAATACCTTTAACCTTAATAGATTATATAATAATAAAGTTAATAATCTAATTAAAGTAGTAGATAATAGGTTATTAATAGTATTATATAATAGTAATAAGAAGTAATAAAGTAATAAGAAGTAATAATATAGTAAGGCTAGTAATAAGTAAAGTAATAAGACTAAATAAGTAATTACTTAAGAAGGATTTCTTTTAACTATTAATAATATATATATTTTTTCTTTACTATTACCTTAATAGTAGTACTTTCTTAACTATAGAGATAACTTTAACTTTAACTCTATTAATAATAATTATACTACTATTAATTAATCTTTTATTATTAAATATATACTATATATTATTAAAGTTAATAAAAGAATAGTAAAAGTAGCCTTTTATCTATTTTATTTTATAACCAACCTTTATTATATAGTTATAAAGTAGCTCTTTAAAGTCCTATATATCCTCTATATCTTTATTTTAGATAGGATACTACCTATAAAGAAGCTTCTTAAGATTACTAAATACCTCTTTAATAGGGTTAAAGTTAGGTAAGTATAGTAGTAGATATAATAGGTATATACTAGCTAATTTATATACTTCTTAGATATCTTATTAGTAGTAAAAGCTAGTATTATCTATTATAATAACTAACTTTATAGTAAGAAAGGTACTATATTTAGGTAGTACTCTCTCTTAAATCCATACTAAAAACCTATTACTATTAATTATACCTAGGTATATTAATATATTAAAGATTCTATCTACTATAAGAGCTAATAAGACTTAATACTACTACCTATACTTAAGTTTATTCTTATAATAAAGTACTAAGCCTTTTAATACCTAGCCTATTTTTTATATACTAGTATATTTATCTATACCTAACTTATTAATAAAGATTAATTACTTTAGGTAGTATTAATAGATAGTATATATCTAGGTATATTATAATATATTATCTCTCTAAGTAGTAATAATATAGATAGATTTTAATAATTACCTAATATCTTAAAGCTATTAATTAATTATTAACTTATAAACCTCTATAGTATATTACTTATAAAAGAAGTCTTATATCTCTTTAAAGCTAAGGTTATTATAGTATATAAGAAGTTCTAATAACTTATATAGTTACTATACTTTTAACTTTATATAACTTAGCTTACTTAAGGTATATACTCTTACTTATCTTATTATTTTATATTAATATTACTACTATTTAACTATATATATACTATAGCTTATCTATATTATAATTTTAATATTTATTTTCTTCTCCAAAGTCTCTAGTATCTATACTAGCTTTTTCTAATTATCCTTATTTAGTTATAGTATTATTATATTTACTTAATTTAATATATAACCTCTTATTTTATCTCTTATCTTATCTCATTAAGGGTAGTAATAGTAATATAAGGATATTATAAACTTTAGAAGCTTTAGAAGCCTAAGGGCTAAGAGGTAATCTAAGAGCTAAGAGGTAATTAAGCCTTCTTATTTCTATTAAGTTACTACTCCTATTAGAGTCTAAGATTTAGTTAGCTAGTTAATAAATTAACTAGTAAAGAGCCTTATATAGGTCTCTAAGGTAAGGATATTATAGACTTTAGGGCTTATATAGTTTACTTACTCTTATATACTATAATAATAGGTAATAAAGCTATATATTAGTATAGTCTATATAATTTCTTTATTAGAGTAGTAGGAGGGCTAAGAGGTATTAATTACTAATAAATTAAGTAGTAAAGAGCCCTATATAGGTCTAAATAGCCTTACTTTTAGTATTAGTAGCAGGTAACTTTAAAAGAGGGACTACCTGATGTTCAGATATGGCAGATTTCTGAATCTGGCAGCTAAAAATCGCGATTTTTCATGGGGTTGCATTGGTGGGTTGCTAACGCACAGACGAAAAAGTAGGTTTTCGACACTGCCAACGCAACAGACTGTAGTATCTCGGATCGGGCCCACTATGTGACCGCTATGCCAATCATAGCCTTCCGGCACAAGGCGGGTGGGTGTTGTTGCCAGGCGCGTTTAGACATGACGAGCACTCGCTGGAAATTTTGAAGATTTGGATTCCTGCCTGTAATTTCTTTTACCTTCACGACGTCAACAATAGCTGGCAACGCCGGGCACGCTCTGATGCTCCTCGGTCTCCCCTCGCAACACCCGAAGACTTATGCTACTTGACGGTGACATTTGCAGATTGCGATTCTTATGAGGCGAGCCTAAGTACGGCATGCGATGAGCGCAACTCCGAGACAGCGGACTGGTGGTTTTCCACAAACACCAGCGACCGCGGCACCGGGCAGATCCCGACGACAAGACCCCGATCCAAACTCCTCCGTCTCCTCCCAGAAGAGCAGTCGATCTTCTGCGCTGCCCCTAGCCCCCGAAAATGCATCCCGAGGTGGTCCTGCGACCGAGCCAGTCATCCCCTTGACGGTTCTTGATGCACCTCAACAGCGCTTTTACGCATTCGCCATTTATGTCGGTTTGTTGGCATGGAGGTTTTATGACTGGATCAAGCTGGTGGAAGATAACGACATGTCGGCTTGGCTCTTTCTCAAATGGGTCTTCATTGATTTTGGGTTCCTGTTCGGCCTCCCGGAGATGAGAATACCATGGCTAGAGATGTCGCAACCCGTTGTCACAGCCATTTTCCTCTTCCACGCCTTTTTCAACTTTATGTTAATGTTCAACGTTCCGGTGCGTAGGAGAAGCGGGCCCTTGGGGTCAGAATACGAGCAGGACTAACCGATAAGCAGCTTCCGCTTCAGCCATGGCTCGTTGGATTTTTCAAGGTCTTCTACGACCGCGAGGTTGCCGTTTCGGAGCACACTGTCAAGGTCTCAAGCATCTTGCACAACCACTCCTTGATCATGGGAAGACAGATAATCAATATTTTGCCGGAGGGGTAGGTTTCAGTTCACACTCAACCATGTAGTGCAAATTGCTAATATAGCTGTTTAGCTCTGCAGTTCTGAATTTCGAGCAAACGCCATTCTGCATCGGTGATGGTCGAGAGACTGTCCGGCTGCCTATTCAATTCAACTCAACGGTGCCCGCAGAAATGGAGCTTACTCGCATTGATCTCTATACCAACCAAGAAGAAACCATCAAACTGTCTAGTCGCGAGGTTAGGAAAATTGCGAAGCAGATCAAGGATCAAACGGCAGAATCCAACCCAGCAGCCCACATTATCGAGTACCCCGTTAAGAAGACCGGTGTTTACCGTCTCGGCAAGGTTCTGGATGAATACAAGCTCGAGGTCCAGCGCGCGACCCGGGACACATATGTTGTGCCCTGTCCAAAGGCAAAATTTCGAACTTCCGACAACGAGGATCGCTGCATCAGGGACTTGTCTGATCTGCTTGTCGATGTCACTGGAACCCCACCGTTGAAGATTGTCTACAGTCGAACAGTGAAAGACAAGGACAAGAGTTTCCATTTCCAGAGCCTCCAGCCCGAGGATTATACGTCGCCTTTGCTAGGCTCACCTTCTTCCTCTTTGACTACTGCCGGCGACGACGATACGTCTTGGGTCAAGCCACAAACCGTGGCAGTACGTCTGAACGAGACTCTGGATGAGCCAGGTCTATGGCAGTACGCTGTGGATGAGGTTACTGATGGATTTGGCAATGTTCGGAAGTACGCACCTTCTGCAGAAGAGACCGAAGCCCGTACTCGGCCTAAGGACCTGGCCCGCACATTCCAGGTGAAGGAGCGACCCAAGATTAAGCTGGAAGGCTGCGATCTACGCAACCCAATCAAAGTTGCCAAAAGACGAGAGGCCCGCTTGCCTGTTCACTTCTCGATCGATGGCAACGCTCCAGACACCTCTCACCATTTGACATGGGACTTTTCGCCCGTCGACTCGTTGACCAACAGCGGAGATCACGGCGACAAGGTTTCTGTCGTTTCCTACACCGCGGCTAACTCGCATGATCAACCTCTTGTTTCGGAGCCTGGGCTATATACGCTCAAATCAGTTTCAAGTGGCTCATGTGAAGGAGAAGTACAGGAGCCATCCTCATGCCTTTTGCTCAACCCTCTGGAGCCGCAGTTATCGCTCCGCTCCGAGGAGATACCCGACAAGTGTGCAGGCAACTCTGTAGGACTCCGTGTAGACCTGGATCTGATCGGAACACCGCCGTTTGTGGTACGTTACGATGTCGTTGATGAGAAACTCAAGACCAGACACGAGTCGGTCCAAGTCAAGGGTCTCAGACAGCAAGTTGAACTCAGGCCCACGGCAGCTGGACATCACAAGTACATTTTCAAGTCCATCGACGACGCGATTTATACAGGCCAGCGTTTGAGCCCTGATATAACGCTTGAAACAGACGTCAAGCCGGCAGCTTCAGCGGTTATTCAGCACAGCACCGGATCCAAGAGCGCATGTCTGGACGAACCGGTCGAGGTCGACATACTCCTTCTTGGCGATGCCCCCTTTTCGCTCGAATGGGAGCTTGTACACGATGGCAAACGCAAGGCTGAGCGCGTCACTGACATTCAAGGCTCGACATACAAGATCAAGACCAAGCCCCTTGTCAAGGGAGGAGAGTACACGCTTTCTCTCAATAGCGTCCAGGACAAATCGGGGTGTCGCACGTTCCTCAAGGATGAGCTGAAGATCTCTGTCAGGCGCCAGCGACCACGTGCCGCATTCGGATTGCTTGAGAACAAGCGAAGCTTTAGAACAATCGAACACGCCGAGGTCAAGCTGCCTTTGCGTCTTCAGGGAGATGGTCCTTGGACAATTTCATACCGCAATACCGAAGAAGGCGATGTTGTTCACCAACGGAAATTGAGGAACAACAACGACATCATTTCCGTCAAGGCACGTGGCGTGTACGAGATTGTCGACGTTCAAGACAAACAATGTCCCGGAGTCGTGGACCCTCAGGCGTCTAAGTTCGAAGTTGATTGGTATCCTCGGCCGGAAATTTCCCTGGTGCAATCTGATACGGTTGTCTTGAAGGGCAAGGAATTTGTCAAACGTGATGTTTGCGAGGGGGACATCGACACGTTCGAGGTCAACCTCAAGGGTGAGTCTATCAACCCCCTTATAGGAATCATTTGCTAATACAAGAAACAGGCTCTGCTCCCTTCCATGTCGACTACACTGTCAAGCACAGTCCCTTTGCTGGGCCTGGCTCCAAGAGCCATGCCTCTAGCAGTAGCAGCAGCAAAAAGGAACTCGACACCTCTCTCAGCAAAGCGTCCATTCCGATGGATACTTCGAAGCCTGGAGAGTACACCTACCAATTCTCCGATTTAGCAGATAATCTCTACGACAGCGCGCCTAATTCTCGCTCTCTGACTGTGGCTCAGCGTGTTAACGCCAAGCCATCCGCTGCCTTTGTTAAGCCTGGGCAGTCGTTCAAGTACTGCAAGACGGAACAGGACAGAGAAGACACGATCCCCATCACGCTCAACGGTGTCGCTCCATTCTACGTTGAGATTGAGATCAAACATCATAGCGGCACTGTCCCTGAGACGTACAGGATCCCGTCAATCCAGACCAACTCGTACGGTATACATATCCCAAGGCAGCATCTGCGTCTCGGAATCCAGCATGTTCGCATTCGCGAAGTCAGAGATGCGCGCGGATGCCAAAAGAAGTACGAGATTGGTGCACCGTCTGTGCAGGTGCACCTCCACGATGCCCCGGCCATTTACCCGCTGGAGAGCCGAGGAGACTACTGTGTTGGCGAGCGCATTGCGTATACCCTCTCCGGCACACCTCCCTTTGAGATCTGGTATGATTTCCAGGGCCAACAACGCAAGGCCAAGTCTGGCACAACAAACCTCCGCCGTATCGCCGAGTCTCCTGGCGAATTCACAATCACATCCATCTCTGACAAGGCCTCGGAGTGTCGCGCCTCAGTCGATATCACCAAGACCATTCACCCTCTTCCCGCCGTCAAGATCAGCAGGGGTCGACAGACTCGTGTAGACATACACGAAGGCAACGAAGTCGAGATCCTCTTCGAGTTCTGGGGCACCCCACCGTTCGAGTTCACCTACACACGCAGCTCCAATGCTCGCAAGGGCCAGAAAAGCGTGGTTCTCGAGACGCGACACGATGTCTCGTACGAGAGCAGCAAGATCATTCGCGCGAGCCAAGAGGGCACGTACGAGGTGGTAGCGATCAAAGACAAGTTCTGCGCCTTCTCCACCCAGCAGGTCGCCGACACTGGCAAGGGCCAGAAGCTGCTGCAGTATTAGCACGAATAAAATGAACTCGAAGGCTCTTTTTTATTTATTTCAAAGGTGAATACACTTGGGCTTGCTGCATGATGACGAAGGGGGCAATTGTTTGTGTATAAGGCTGTTTGTTATTGGTGTGCATAAGTAGGCATCTATATCATGGCACGGCGTTTCATTCTGGGGAAATTAAGGGTTGAATAGGGCTCTAATCAGTATAACCAAAGAAAGAGTTTCTTTCCGTACACCGGGGGGGACCTCTTAGGCATTAGTCCAAAGCGAAGTGAGAACTTATGGTTTGCATTGTGATTCCGAGATGACCAGTGTTCAGTGGCCCTAAACTTTTCCCAACCCGCTATGATGAACGATTTGCAATTACGTCTACACGCCCCCCCTCCAGCTCTCTTCGTTTCTCTCATTCGGTGAGCTCGATCCTCTTGATCAGGTCACCACCGACCCTGGCAATCTCCAGTAGGACAGCCGGCTTGTTCACCTCGACAGGATCGCCCTCCACATCGCCGGCGTCCTCGACCTGTCGGAAGTTGTAGGGCAGACCGACACGGAAATCCTGCCTGCTGCGCAACTTGGGATTCCAGATGGCGCCGATGACAACGTCGTCCGGTGCGCCGTGGAAGAAGATGAGAGTATCCTCGTACGCGTCTTCGAGCTCGCGCAACAACACCGTCGCTGGGTGCCTGGCGAGGGGCAAGGCCACCTTGCCGGTACGCTCATCGAGGTTTTTGAAGAGGGAGTGGCGTGTTCCGGCCTCGGAGGCAGCGTCGCGGACAACGCGCTTAAGGGCCGAGGAGGACAGATGAAGGAGGACGTCGTAGTCGGCAAGGGAGGGGCAGAAGAGCTCGGCGGCGTCGAGCGCGATGCCTCGCTCCTTGACAAGCCTGCTCGCGGCCTTTGCGAGGCGCGTCATGCGCGTCGCAAGAAGCTTGGAGGGGCCGTGGCGGGTATAGGCCAGGCCGAGGTGGTCATGGGGCGTGGCGACGAAGAGGACGGCGTGGTTCATGTTGGGGTCGCGCGCGCGCCAGGCCTCGAGGTGGTGCGAGACGATGGCTCGGTCTTCGGCCGCCATATCGTCCGAAGAGTCGACTACGAGGGCCTCGTCGCGCCAGTCCCAGCGGGACAGGAAAAGGAGTGTACGGAGGAAACCCGACATAGGGCTCGAAGGTACCTTCCATGGGTGCGGGTTGAGGAAGACGTAGAGGACAAGCAGCTCGATGAGCTCCTCGGTGACGTGACCTGCAAGCTTGTGCGCGTTGAACCAGTGCTTGACGAGACGCATCGTCGTCGAGAGGGTCGTGAAGCGCGTGCAGTAGGTTGTGATTGTTTGCGTGTGCAGCGGCAGATGCTTATAACGCCAGTGCAGGTCGAAGAGGGCTTCCTCGGCCTCGGCTCTAATCTGGGGGCTGAGGGTTTTGTTCTTGACCTGGCGGTCTAGGAGTGTCTCCTCCAGTTCGGCGTAGATACGCAAACGGAACGCGGCCCCGGTCTCATAAATGATGTCCAGGTAGGCCAAGTTGTCAATATCGCGCGCCGTATTGTCGCGGCCCAGGCTCGTTGTGATCTTGTCATTGACGGCTCGTAACCTGCGATCAATGTCCAGGAGGAACTCGATCTTGGTTTCCTGGATGGCCACTATGTTTTCCGGCCACTTGCTAGAGGCCTCGAAGTAAAGGTTCACATCCATGGGTGAGGGGCTGGTCTTCTGGGAGAGCGTGAAAGGTGGCTTGATCGAGGCAGATCGGAGCTCGGGGACCACGGGAGAGATCTGTCTGATTGACAACGGCATTTCTTCTAGACCGCGGATGTCTTGTTCCAGGGCCCCGAACGCCTTTCTCGCTGCCTCGAAGGCTTCCTTGTCCAGAGGCGAAATGTCCAGAGACGAAGGAAGTTCGGCGTCGTGGAAGCGCAAATCACCAGCGCCGAGGCTCAGGTGACGCTGGAGGATGTAGCGGACAATTTCCTCGCAAATACCTGCGGCCGTCTTGTTCGTCCATGGTACACACTCGAGAATGCTGCCGTCCTGGAACCGTCTCAGCTCAGCCTTGTCGCCCCAAAACTTACGGAACTTTGCGGCCTCCTTCTCCAGCTCGGCTGACGGGCCGTATTCCATCAACCGTCCCATGTTGGCGGGATCGAAGACAATTCCAACTTGAATGTTGGAGAGGCCCCGAGGCTGGTTGCCGATGATTGACCAGGGCGCTGAATCTTGGCTCGAGAAGTGAATCAGCTGGGATCTCTCCTTCAGGGCTTTCTTGAGAACCGCATTCGCCTTGAAGCTGAGGTCCCAGGCGGCTCCCCGACGGTCAGAGTTGCTGCTCTTCGAGTTGCTATCGACGTTTTGGATCTCGAAAATGGCATCGTACAGCTGTAGCGGCATGTCGGCTTTAGTGATAAACGTCGGCTCAAATTGGTTTGCCAGGGTGTCATTGAGCACCTCCATTGTCGTGCAGGCATGGAAGTGAAGAAGACTCGCGGACCAGGGGCTCATTTTGTACAAAATATTCACTTCGCGGTCGGGATCGAACATGACGGGACCGTTCTCCCGGATGACCTCGGCGCCCTGCTTGTAGGTCCCGAATACGAAGGGCTTCTTGGAGAACTCGGTAGAGGCGAGGAACTGGACAGTGGCCTTGAACAGCTCCGTACTGCTCAGCGCCGAAGAAAGCGCAGGCTGTCCATTCCGTCCACCCGTCTGTAAGAGTAGTGCCATCATGATAGCCCACTCAAAGTGACCAAAACCGCCCTTAGATAGCGAACTACCAAGGCCCCGTTGTTGAAGCCAGATCCTTCCGAGAATGCAAGCGTCCGCAAAAGCTTTGCATTCTGTCTTGGCACGGGTCAGAACACGGAGATACGTGACGAATGTGTCTTCAGCTTTGATCGTCGAGTTGTAGAACGGTGTTGCGGCACTGGGATCCTTGGCGTCGGACTGTCCACATTTGTTGCTGTTGAACGACGGGTTCAACTTTGTCTTGGGGAAGACACCCTCGGGCGCGCAGGGAATGACCCGAATGACGAATTCCGCCTTGGCTTGTTTCTTTTCATCGCTCTCGTCGTCTAGGTCCTCGGATGTTGCCACAGGCCTGACTGAAAGGACAGGCAAGAGGGCGTTCCCGTTCAGGTATTCGAATTCCAAGCAAGCCGACCCTCCGAGCTCCTTACGCAAGTTTGCTGCGATATTGGCAATGTAGTACGCTCTCCGGTAAAAGTAGCGCATGTTTTGGTGATCCTTCTCTTGGAAAAGTGAGGCAGGCATCTGCACGATCATATCGACGCCCTTGTTTGCCTGAGCCTGGACCATGGTCCTCGAGATATAGCTTCCAACAACATTGTAAGTCGCGGGCTTTTCGTAGGAGAGCTTATACGGCGCATCTTCGGCCGGCTTCGGTTCCGGGTAAGGAATCTTTATGCGATGAGTCTTTTGGAACTTGCGCGTGGCTTCAGCTATCTGGAAGTCTGGTTAGCAAGCACATGCCCGGGGAGAAATCATCGCGGGTTCAACGAACGGGAATAGGGCCGTGAGACTCAATGCCTTCGATCAGGTTCCTGATCTTATGCAGCAGTGTGTCGGCGCCATTCAAAGCTTTGGCGTAGTCGACCTTGACCTCCTTCAGCAGCTCGTCTGTCTGCAAGACGAATGGAGTCGCAGTCGCAATATTGGCCGTGATCTTGGAGTCGCCCTGGTGAGAGACTTTGCGTCGCTTGGGGCTCTGCTCCATTTTGGCAACTTGACAGACCAGTCTAGTGATGCTTCGCGCAAGGGGGCTGTTTGATACGCGGCCGACAAGTGTGCAATGGTCCAAGAACGTAATTACACTGTGAATACGGCGGCGTCTACGAATTCCGTCTGCACCTAGGACCACCCGCGAAGGGAAATTTTTTGAAGCGTGGGGCATGCCGCAGGTCGATAAGCCGCTGGGAGAAAACTTATCCCTGGCCGACCGCGCGATAAGACTTGGAGCCTGCTGGAGACCCGCTTTTGTCTGAACATTGTCCCAGACACGCAAAGTTACCTACCCATAGGTACCTTAGCTACCTATCCGTAGGTAGTGTAGGTATCTGGGAACCATGACACATTGCGGATACTGGACCCAGCCTCGGGGTTGGATGAATATTCAAGGACACATGTTGTTGTCATTGTTGTCTTGTCCCTTTTTCTGTTTATCGGAGGACTGCTTTTCAAAGACCTGATACGTCTCCCGATGCTTTGTCCCCATCGTTCACTCTCTTAAACGTCGAGTCCAGTGGAGTTCCCTCCAGGAGCAAAGACGAACCAGCGGAAGACAACCGGCATGTCCCCGCCACAACTCTCCTCCATTCTAGAACGTGAGTGCTGGACCATGTACCGGACGAAGGGCCAAAAACTTAGGTAGGTGACAGGCGCGGGGGATGTTGAAAATCCAAACCCGCCAAGATGTGCCCTAGCATGAGAGTCGCCGGTATCGCAATGGAGCACCTAGGCACAATCGCTGCCGTTGATATGAAGGAATTCATGGTGGTTTGGTTCCGGGCACACTCTTCGGCAAAAGGCGCCGCTATCCGAGCCGGGCCCCCTCCATGCTCGCGATACCTGTCTAGCAAGTTAAATATGGTGGTGGCCCACGCCTATAATCGATTGACAACAAGGTTGCGAGTTGCGAAGCCTATCACATAACAATAAAGCTCTATGTATGGTTTAATGAAAGACATTAGTTGTCGTTGTAGAGAGAGAGAGAGAGAGAGAGAGAGAGGTGGCTTTGCGGGGTTCGGACGGAGAAGCTGGAGTTGAGACTTTCCCCATTTTGGCGTCCTCGGGCGCAGAGCATAGAGCGCAGGCGCCAAAACATTTAGCCCCGCCACTTTCCGAGCCGGAACTTGGGAGGGGGCGTGAGACCCCCTGGCAACGTCCCCAGGTCCAAGCTTGCTTGCTTCTTGCCGAGCTCAATCCCGAAAAGGCGGAGCAGCATACACCCCCCAGACACTATCCCGATCGCGATGAGACGGGAACCCACGGCCTTGGAAGCCAGAGGAGGGTCCAAGGTCACGTACCTGGATGCAATAAATTGACCCGGCCCCCATCGCAATCCCTCGTCGAGGATGGTCCTTCCCTCCCTTCGACCCTCTCTAGCCCTGCCTTCTCTCTCCTACCTAGGTATCTTTAATCCTGCCCTCGGTTGTTTCCCACCTTGTGCGCTGTGCTGTTGAAGCTTCTCGGCCCTTCATTCTCTACCACACATTCATCCGCACACCGTTGCGATGCCTTCAGCAGCTCTGTGTGCGCGCTCATTGCGTGCCTACGCCCGGCATGGCTCTAACGTATGTCCAATCGAGATCAGGAGCCCATCAACACCCGGACGCCAGACTTAGAGGTTTAACTAACCATTCTTCCACGAGTAGCACACTGCCATCCTCGCCCGTGCATTCTCTGCGACATCGCGGAGGCCAGAAATCAACAAGGTCTATCCTTCAGCCACCGAGGCTCTCAAGGACATGAAGCCCAACTTCACGCTTCTCTGCGGCGGTTTCGGTCTCTGTGGTGTCCCGGACACCCTGATTAACGAGGTTATGAAGAAGCCCGAAATCACCGGTATAACTGCCGTCTCCAACAACGCCGGCACAGACACTTCCGGCCTCGGCCAGCTGCTGAAGACCAGACAGATCAAGAAGATGGTTGCCAGCTACATTGGCGAGAATAAGACGTTTGAGAAGATGTACCTGACCGGCGAGGTCGAGCTCGAGCTGACCCCCCAGGGCACCCTTGCTGAGCGCTGTGCCGCCGGCGGTAAGGGCATTCCGGCCTTCTATACCCCGGCTGCCTTTGGCACCGTCGTCCAGACCGGCGAACTGCCCCTCCGCAACAAGCCCGACGGCTCGCCTGACCAGTTCTCCTACCCCAAGGATGTCAAGGTCTTCAACGGCAAGTCGTACCTCCTCGAGCATAGCATCGCTGGCGACTACGCTTTCGTCAAGGCCTACAAGGCCGACAAGCTTGGAAACTGCCAGTTCCGTCTCTCCGCCAACAACTTCAACGGCGCCATGGGCCGCAACGCCAAGATGACCATTGTTGAAGCCGAGCACATTGTCGAGCCTGGCGAAATCTCTCCCGAGGCCGTTCACCTGCCCGGTATCTACGTCAAGCGTGTCATTCAGAGCACGACCGAGAAGAACATTGAAAAGTACACCTTTGCCAAGGACGAGAACGATGCCGACGACAAAAAGGTCCTCGGCACCGGTGACACCGCCGCCAAGCGCGAGCGCATCGTCCGCCGCGCCGCAAAGGAGTTCAAGAACGGCATGTATGCCAACCTTGGTATTGGGATGCCCATGCTGGCTCCTGGCTTCGTCGGCCCCGATGTTGAGGTTCAGCTGCAGTCCGAGAACGGCATCCTCGGCCTGGGCCCGTACCCCAAGAAGGGCGACGAGGACGCCGACCTCATCAACGCCGGCAAGGAGACCGTCACGCTCAAGCCCGGTGCCGCCGTCTTCGGCAGCGAGGAGAGCTTTGGCATGATTCGCAGCGGTCGCATCAACCTCACCATCCTCGGTGCCATGCAGGTCAGCGCCAATGGCGACCTCGCCAACTGGATGCTGCCTGGTAAGGTCAAGGGCTTTGGTGGAGCCATGGACCTCGTCAGCAACCCCAGCGCGACCAAGGTCGTCGTCACGATGGAGCACACGGATAAGAAGGGCAATGCCAAGATCGTCAAACAGTGTGCTTTCCCCTTGACTGGTAGAGCTTGCGTGTCGAGGATCATTACCGAATTGGTGAGTCGCCCCTGCATGATCCAGAACCCGTGGATTTCGTCAAATACTAACAGGTACGGACAGGGTGTCTTTGATGTCGATTTCGCGCACGGCTTGACACTTATTGAGATCGCGGACGGTGTAACGGTAGATGAGATCAGGAGCAAGACTGAGGCGCCGTTCACGGTTGCTGACGACATAAAGCCCATGTTGTAAGGTTAGAGCGGTCTGTAGAATATCCCAGAGGTTGGGTCTGTCAAGGAAATTATACCCGCTGTGGGGGTTAAGTTGTAGACATCATTTAGAGTACGGCGCTAAGTTAGGGACCAAATTAGCCGTGAAGGTCTTTTTTTCTTTCTTTCGTGCCCTGAAGCTCTATTGCTGTTGGATTTACCCTTTTGCCTCCTTCGACATCACGTCATATATTCTGTAATACTCCAATAACGCCAACTTCCCCATGTCTTTTCTCAAAGACCATCTTTTTGTACTGTATCCCACCCACGCTGAAGATGGTCTTTTCGGGTCTTCTCTGGACTCTACCTTCGCCGAAGACTGGGCTCCTCCCATTAAGAGCTCATAAGAGATTGCAGGATATCATCAAGTCGCCGCCGCTTCTTCCGATTCGGATTCAGACCAGTCTCCACATTCCCAAGCTGGACGGTAGGCTTCATTAGCTCAGCTGTCTTCCGCGCAGACGTCTGCCTGTTACTTGGCGAGGACGTCCTGAAGAAGGTATATCTAGAGGTCGCGAACAGCCCCCGGCGAACATACGACACGGCAGGTGTGATACCCGGCCTCGCGGAGCCGCAGTGACCCAGTTGGAGACATGCGAGCGGCTTGGCGGGGAGCACCAGCTGTTCCGAGACGGCTTTCTGCGCCGTCTCCAAGCCCGCTCTTGTCAGATCTTCGTCATTTGTGAACTGCCCAATGAAGGAGTACAGCCAGAACGCCCAGGTTTCAAAAGGGAAGCCCTTGCACGTCTGGGATTCGTAGCCCGGCACATCGACGTACATGGAGAGGTTTCTCTTGGCCGCGTCGGTGAGGTGGTCGAGGAATGCCGGCGCGTCCCGGTCAGGGATGAACTTGATGAGCTGGTTGCTGCTCTGGCAAAAGTTCATGAGTCCGTCGTCGATGTTCCGGGCCAGACCCTGGAGCTGTCTTGGCTGGCTCTCCTCGACAGAGTCGAAAAGCATCAAGTACCAAAGTAGGGTGTCTTGGGGTCCGTGGAGAGGTTCCTCCATTTCCCAGCCCTCACTTAGCGCCGTGTCCGCGGCGCCCCTCCAGTCGCTCCGTGACGCGTTGACGTCGTACAGCGCGAGCGACGGAAATCTGGAAACGTATTGAAGAGATTTCTTGGTTACAGACTCATCGCCCCAGAGTCTGAGGATACGCAGCAGGGGAAACGCTTTATCGATCTCGGACCAGCCCCTGACGAGGCGGTCGTCGACTTTGGGAAAGATGGTTCGCAGCTCGTCTGCCGGCTGGATGATCTCGAGAATGGCAAGGTTCTTGAGGCGCGCAAGGACCAGCAACTCGTTCTCGGCGAAGGAGCAGAATCCCGTGATGTTGATATGCGTCACAAAGTCGACGGCTGGAGACTCGAGTGGTCCAATGTAGTGGCGGAGGTTCTCGCTTGGCTGACAAATGTGCTGGCGGTACCTGTAAAGGCCCAATGTCTTCTCGTCATCCTCGGCTAGCAGAAACTTTGAAAACACCTTCCATGCCTGAAAGCACACACCTCTATTGAAGAAACATTAGGTCTTCACGCCTGTCTGATCGACCAGGGCTGAGAAAGATGGACAGACAAACCTGTTCTCGAGGAGCCGCCATATCCTCCACAAGTACCTCTTTGGCAGGTCCTCACGCGCGAGGTGCTGTTCCGTCACGTCACCGATGTTCTCCGCAACTGTATGCATCGCCATGTCGGCCAGCGACCTCGGTCCCTTTCTCCCCTCTCCGCCTCGACCTTTCCGTGGTGGCCGGCCCGTCCGCCTCGACCAGTCCCGGCCGTTTTGATAGGCATCTGGAGGGCGCGGTGCGACGACCTCTTTGTAAACTTGCCCCGATTCGTCAAACATGGCAGCGGCTTATACAGAGAGCTTTGTCTGGAGGACAACGTCTGAGGGCCTCCAACGAAACTGAAGTTCTTGATGAAGAATGAAAAAAAAAAGCATGAGGAAATCAATGCTTTCTTGCTCAAGAGTAAGATGATACGGAGGTGAGAGTTGGACTGCGTGAGACTCTCACAGACACTGTGCATCTGCACGGTGTCTGGCACATCACACTGCGTGCCCACCGCCGTGTCTGGCCAGGTGGCGTACGCAGTAGAAACGGTGAGTCCTTTGGGCTGCGTCGGAGAACAAATTCAATGTGTTTCATTGAAGCGACAGTCACGTCAAGGCCAGGCAACAGTTGCCATCAACAGTCATGATCTAATGCTGGGTAGGACACAGTAAAAGCCAGGTACTAGGGAGAAGAATGTATCGCCGCATAAAATTTCTCTGATCACCAATACAGCCGAAGCTGCCACGGGTCAGAGGGTAAGTGAGCGAATGAAGTACGTCAGTCTTACCTCCCATTTCCCCTCCAGGCACCTTCATTGATAACGTGAAAGGCAGAGTGAATAGAGAGGGTTTGTGTTTTATGATTAGGTAAAGAAGGAAAAGAGAAAAGGAGACAGCTTCGCTTTGCGCGAAATCGCGGCCTTGATATGGGTTTTTTTTTTTGCCAGGGTGGGTCGCGACGGCTGGGTGCACCCGGCACTGGGGTTATGCCGGAGGCCGGGCAAAACCAGCTGAACTGCCCTGAATTCTAATGCCAAGCTACCTACCCATACCTACGGAGGTACCTACCTTGGCATTGAATGTGGATGAACCCGTCTCACCTGGGCTCTATCTGTACACCTGTGTGTGGTAGGGACCTAGTTCAAGGGCTTTCCCTTCGGACGGGTGCTCAGACTACTAGTTATTGAGTTCTACCACACTGTCAATCAGCAAATGATCCAGACGAGACCTGTTCTGCGTCCGCCTTATTCAGGAGGTTAATTGTAGTGAGAAAGAGTCGACAAAATGTTTCGATGGCGAAGCGTACGATGTATGGCCAGTATCCAGACTGATGGCTACAAGAATGAGTTGGTCAAGTTAGTTCGACTGCAATTTGCCTCAATCTCCAGGGCTTCTTTTGTTCTTTCTTTCTCTTGAAAGGCACTGGATCCTCGCTTGATCTCAACAGCCACATGTGGCTGGCTGACTGGCTGAGCCTGAGACCTTCAGCAGACTCTGGGAAGACGTCTCGAAACCAGAGACTTGTACCGTGTACGTTCATAACGTGGGGCCACAAAAAAATCGTGGCGGTGAAAATGAGGACAAGGAGGACCCCGCCACCCCTCATGACAGGCCGGTCAGTGCCAACCAATGACGACGAACACGTTTGTGTTTGCGGGACTCCACAGTCGACGGTATCGTGCTTTGCGCGCTGTGTCCCAAGGACGCTGTTGTGCTACCTAGGAAGTGGGAAGGTAGGTATGGTAATGATGATTGCCCCTCCTCTAGTCTGCCATGCCTTAATTAGCCTGTGACTCTTCCATATATTCGTTAGTTTCTGCCCAATGAGACCATAACTCAACGACACATTCGACGTTTTCTTTTCATCCAGCTTGGTCCAGTGATTAACACTTTTCCCTCTTGCCGTCCTTGCTACCGTATTTCCTGTTCACTTGTGCTACCACACAGTTTAAGTGCTGCTACCGCCCCCGAGCAGAGCACAATTTTACCCCGCCATCCACCCTTTGCGCCAACGACTTTCGACAAGTATCCCACACTTCAACCCCGCAACCTTTTGCGCTCTACACAGACAACCTAGCCAAAGGAAAACATTCAAATCACGCTCAAGATGGCAGGTGGACAACCGGGATCCAACTCTCGCGGCCGCGGTGGCAAGTTTAGGAAGTTTACCCGTGGAGGTTTGTTCACCCACGTGCCCCGCGATAACACCTCTTCGATGCTGACAATCTCGACAACAATCCAGGCGGCAAGCATTTCTCTCGTGACCTCAGACCCCTTGATGCCGACGGCAACGAAATTAGCATGTGGTCTGCCGACTCGAAGAAGAAGGGTGCCGATGAAAGCTCCGAAGAAGACTCTGGGGAGGGGTCCGAAGAGGAGTCCGACTCCGAGGACGACGGCAAGCCCCAGGCCGAGATGTCCCGTGCCGAGCGAAAGGCCGCCGCCAAGGCCCGCAAGGACGCCGCCGTAGCCAAGAAGAGAGCCCAGGCCGTCGAGGTCGGCGACCTGCCCCCCTCCGAGTCCGAGGAGGAGAGCAGCGAGGACGAAGCCGACATGCCCGCCAACCCCAACCACTCCAAGGCTGCCCGTAAGCAGACCAAGGTGCCAGTCGCTGCTCCCGACGTCGACGAGGCCGCCGAGGGCGTCAAGAAGCTGACGGTCGCCAACAACCGCAAGGAGCGCGAGAGCATGGAGGCTGCGCAGGCGAAGGAGAGATATCGCAAGTTGCACGAGGCCGGCAAGACGGACGAGGCCAAGGCTGACCTCGCGCGCTTGAGACTCATCCGTGAGCAGAGAGCTGCCGACGCTGCTCGCCGAGATGTATGTTTCACACACGGAAACCAACCCATTCATCCCCCACACCTGAATACTGACCGAATGAATTGCTGCAGGCCGAGAGAGAGGAGCGCGAGGCCCAGGAGGCCGCCAAGAGAAAGGAGATTGAGGCGAAGGAGGCCAAGAAGAGAGAGGCCGCCCTTGGCCCCGTTAAGAAGGGCAAGAAGTCTAGCAAATAAGGCGACACTTGACATATCGGGATCTTGATGCTCATCGGTAAAGTGGTTGAACCCCTCATCGTATACCATCGTATGTTCTGGTCCAAATTCGTTCGCAGCATAGCGTGCGTCCGATACTCATGTCTGAACTACAATGTGAACAACACTCTTGCTTTGACACCCTGCCTGTGGTCATAGATGGCCATGTTAGGCTCTGTGACATGTTCCGCCCCCTATTTTACATGAAATCGATAAGCATCCCCGTTTTACATACCAACACATAGCCCCATTTACATGCCGGCCAGGCCGTCTGTTCCAACGGCTTCGTGCCATACCTGGTCGAAGTCGACGCCTTGCTCTTGGAACAGGTCCCGGATCTGTTTGGCCACCTCCACCTGCTTCTCAGGACCGAAACCGCCAGGTTGCGAGGACTCGAACTGCACAATCTCGATCCAGCGGAAGAAAAGGTTCTCCTTGCCAATGGCGGCGAGAGCATCCCTGAACTGGAAGACTTGCCTCCGTCTGTCGTCCTCCTTGGCGCTCACCCCCTCTTCTCCCACAGACATCCAGCCGTAGTCCTCGTGGTGCACTAGCACCAAGCGTCGGAAAGCGTCTAGCGCGATGTCCTTACGATCCACCATTGTGTGCGCGTCGATCATGGCCTGCCAGTCGAGATCCCATTGGCCGGTCATGGTAAGGTAGCCGGTCTTTTCTTGCAGAAGGAGTGGAGAGCAGGCCTGTCGGATTATCTGCTGCAGCGCCTCGTTCTTCTCCTTCTCCTTAAAGATGTCACCCAATTGCTGGTCCCACTCCCGGCTGCGCCGAACGTAAATCTCCTTCTCTCGGAAGCCAACTTTCCATCGCCAGCTGACAGGGTTGCCGTACGACCGGCCGAAGACAAACTCAACAGGCCACGGCCAGACGAAGATGAAGAGCATGAGGTCTAGCGTCAGTGATGCGCCGCGCTTGGCAATTTCCCACAGCAGCTCTCCCCAAGTAGAATCGCCAATCGTGAAGGTTGTTTCGTTGGGATAGCCCATGGCAGACTGAACGAATTTGAAGTAATATGGAAGAATATAGTACATGCGCAAAACGAAGAGCGCGGCGACAACCAGATTCATGCCAACGGGCACGAGAAATATCTTCTTCTTGAAATCCGTGGGTTTGGAATCGATATGAGTGATGTAGACGTGTTGGGGCGAGAGAGTCTCGAGCAAGGGTTGAAGGACTTCTGCCGGTTTCGTGAAAGGCGCCGGCGGTGTACCGGGCGACCTCTTGGGTGCCGACTTGGACTTGACGGCTTTGATTTTGGGCGCCATGGTGACCGTCGTGACACTGATACAGCAGGTTGAGCTCTAAGTTTGAAAGGAGCCTGACCAGGGTGTCTAGGCTCCAAGCTGTCTGGTTTTGCTGGAGGGGCCAGAGGATAGAAGTGCATATTCATTTATGCCCCTGCATACTACCTAGGTAGGTAGCGGTACCTAGGTACCTACCTAGGTAAGCGCAGATGGATACCTATCTCTTGGACCAATCAGAGCTCGCTCATCCGCCAGAAGCAATTGGCTGCACATGCTGACCTCGAACTGGGAGCTCAAGAAAATTTCCGGGCCATTCGAGCTCGAAGCTTGTCTTTTTTTCTTCAATTTCTGCAGCTGTTCATGCCAAACAACAGACCATGCTTCGATGTAGGATACGGAACGTAAGTGACTCGCCTCTTGGCTTCCCTGTCTGATAGGAAGCCCAACCTAACCCTCCCTCCCCTCATAGGAGCGAAGCAGTGCTTATGTCTGCGCCTTCTGTCGCCACCCCGCCCTGTTGCGACAACATGACATTGGTCGGCGCAGCTATTCGGACGCATCGAATTCCTCTCCGAAAGGCAATGATAAAGCCGGTGGCTGGGGCAGCAGTGATGGTATGAAAGCAGCCGGGGTTGCGGGCATCCCTTCAATACGGCGTGGTCCGATCGTCCGCGGTGGATGGGGTCAGCCATCGTTTGGTGCTGGACCATCTCCAAGAGTGCCAGACGCCGATGACCGAAACAGTTTCAATAGACAGAGCGACTCACTTGACGGCCTGCTTCTTCCTCATGAGCTTGCGGCACGAAAGAAACTGGCCGCACAGAAAGCCACCCCGCCTCAGGCTCCGCAGATGGGCACAACGCAAACTGCGACGAAGCCACGGCCCCTAGGTGGCCTCGGCAGTGGCCTCGGTCGTGGCCTCGGCCGTGGTTCGACTGTGTCCAAAGTTTCTCAAAACCCTCTCCCCAACACTGTTGCTGTAGGCGCAAAGAAATCGCTGGGGGGTCTCGAGGAAAAGCCTCTGGCGGCGAGAAGACACTGGCTCGAGAAAGAGAGACCTCCATCTAGCAAGCCAGTACCGCACAACCGACACCTTGCGAAGGACGATCATACTAGGTTTCCGGCACAGAGAACTCCACCAAAGCAGGGGGAAACCGGCAAATGGGGTCAGCTATCAAGGAAGCGCCCCGGCAACCGTCCTCAAGATACAGCCCCCGACGATGTGTCACCAGCCTCGCCCATATCGAATGAAGATTTCTTCGCCAAATTTAAAGAAGTTCTTGACACGAAGTACAATCGAATAGACAAGAAACCCCAGACATCACGTCAGAGCCTTGATCCCTTGAAGAGTAATGCTATCCCGGGGAGCGAAGAGGTTGCGGAGGAGACCTCACCAAAGCCGGAACGTCGAGCACGGGAGTTTGACGAATCATACGAAATCAGCCGCGACCCAAGGAGACGCGACAGGGCAGGAGGCCGGAGAGGAGATGCGCACGGGTTCTCCCGCGGCGCCAAAAAATCAATAGCGCAACAAAAGTGGGAGGACGACAACGAAGAATGGGAGGACAATGGTGCTAGCCGGGAAGCTGAGCGCCGCCGCAAGAAGGCCGAAGCAAAGGCGCGGAGACTGGCGCAGGAGAAGGCAGCTCCCCAGAACATCTTTCTACCCGAGTTCATTAGCATATTGAACCTAGGTACTGCACTCAAGTTGAAGCCGCAGGAGTTCCTCAGGTCCTTGTCAGAGATGGGATTCGAAGATATTACCGGGGACAGCATCATGACTGGGGAAACTGCTGCTCTGGTAGCTCAGGAATTCGGTTTCGAGCCAACCGTTGACACTGGTGGTATTCGGGACCTCAGGCCTCGGCCTCCGCCAGAGGACGTGACCGCGTTACCACCACGGCCTCCGGTTGTTACTATCATGGGCCACGTTGATCATGGTAAAACGACTTTACTCGACTATTTGAGGAAGTCCTCTGTGGCAGCTCAAGAGCACGGCGGCATCACCCAGCATATTGGCGCTTTCATGGTGAAGATGTCCGATGGCAAGCTCATTACTTTCCTTGACACTCCGGGTCACGCGGCTTTCTTGACCATGCGACAGCGTGGCGCCAACGTCACCGACATTGTGGTGTTGGTCGTTGCCGCTGACGACAGTGTCAAGCCTCAAACGATTGAAGCCATCAAGCATGCCAAGTCAGCAAAGGTGCCGATCATTGTGGCCATCAACAAGTGTGACAAGGAGGATGCCAAGCCCGACCAAGTCAAGGCTGATCTTGCTCGTCACGGTGTCGAAATCGAGGATTTTGGCGGTGACGTCCAGGTCGTTTGCGTTAGCGGAAAGACCGGTCAGGGCATGGGCGACCTTGAAGAGAATATCGTCACCCTCGCGGACATCCAGGACATGCGCGCCGAGAACGACGGTCTGGCGGAAGCTTGGGTGCTTGAGGCTAGCGTGAAGCCATATGGCAAGTCTGCAAACGTCCTCGTTAAACGGGGTACTCTGCGGCCCGGGGATTTCGTTGTCGCAGGTACCGCCTGGGCCCGGGTTCGGCTCTTGCGGAACGAGGCCGGCCAGGAGCTTGAGGAGGCACCGCCTGGAACTCCTGTCGAGGTGCTTGGTTGGAGAGACGAACTTCCTGCCGCTGGAGACGAAATACTCCAGGCACCCGACGAGGATCGGGCGAGAACAGCCGTGGATTACCGTGAGGAGATGCGCGAGCGAGAGGCGTCTTCAAAGCAGCTGGCCGAGCAGGAACAGCGCGAACGCGAAGCCACGATCGCTGCAGAAGTCGCCGAGGAGATCAAAGCAGCCGATGCCGAGGCAGGCGAAATTATCGCAACCAAGGTTGTCAACTTCATGGTCAGGGGTGACGTTGTGGGGTCCGTCGAGGCTGTGTGCGCGACCATCAACGAGATCGGCAACAATGAAGTGAAGCCTCGAATTCTTCGGTCTTCGGCCGGCCAGGTGTCTGAGTCGGACGTCGAACACGCCGCGGCCTCCAACAGCGTGATTGCAAACTTCAACAGTCCTGTCCCAGCCCATGTCAAGTCACTGGCCGAGGAGAAGGGCGTAAAAATACTGGACCACACTGTCATTTATCACTTGTCGGACGAGGTGAAGCAGGTCATGTCCGAGAACTTGGCCGACAAGGTGACGTCGAAGGTTGTCGGCGAGGCGGAGATTTTACAGGTCTTCCCCATCAATGTCAAGGGACGCACGTACAAGAACATTGCTGGTTGCAAGGTGAGGAACGGAATGATCACTCGGTCGACAAGTGTGCGCATATTGCGGAGAGGCGAACAGATCTTTGATGGTAAGTGAACCCCTAGAAATCCTTGCTCAAAACACAGGGGTTAATCTGACACCGCTTCCAGGCAAGATCGATACGCTCAAGCACGGAAAGAAGGACGTGAACGAGATCAGGAAAGGTACCGAGTGTGGTATCGCCTTTGACGGCTTCACCGACTTCATGGTCGGCGACCAGATTCAGACTTACGAGGAGGTGAGAGAGAAGCGGAGCTTGTAAGATATGAAGACACCTACACAAGAGAAACCGGGGATACCATCGGCATAGAAAGGAGCGGCAGGCACTAAGAGGTACTTGGCCGTCATACCTGATCTTGGATGAAAGTAGGTTCACCCTAGGACATCACCCACATAACAGCATTGTAGAGTAGAAATAGTCCATAATGGCAATTGTACAACATGTATATCATGACATCTTCGGCTATTCTCAACTTTGTATTGTTTCACCATCGCTTTGGTGCGGAGATGGTGCTTGACGAGAACGTCCTACTTGTCACTGTCGACTGCGACCGCTCCTTCTCAAGCTTGGCCAGGCCGATCTTGTCGGTGACGGGCGTGGCATTTATGATGTTGTCAAAATCATCGTCATCCTCCCCATTGTCCGAGTCTGGTTCAACATCCGAATCCGGCTTCAAGGTCTGGGGCCGCGGTATCGCCTCGGGCCTTTTCTTCTCCTCTGCCGAAGGGTTCGAGAATGTCTTTGATGCGAGCACCTTACGGCGAATCTCCTCCATGGCTGCATCGTCGTCGCTGTCGTCAGATATGGCGTACGGGTCTTTGTCTTCTTCCTCTTCCTCTTCTTGGTCTTTCGTTGGCTTCTTGCCTAGGTATATGCCGTCAACACTGTCACCCTCACCGGACTCCTCTCCGCTCTCATCGCCCTCATCATCATCGTCATCCTCCTCTTCCTCTTCATCGGAATCCGGTATGACTCTCCGGTTTGTATTCCCCCCCTTCCACATATCATCGGCGTCGCCGTCCTCTCTGCTCTCGGCGTACTCCTTGTCAAGCCTGTCCAGCCACTCATCCTGAACCCTCTTCACGCCCTTTTCGTCCTCACTCGACGCGTACTTCTTCAGCAGACTTCCATTGATCTCAAGGAACGCCGCGCCGTAGGAGAAAGGTGCCAGAACTTGTTTTGCCCACTCGGGGTGCCCACAGATAAAGAACGCCGCAGCCAGAGCTTCGACGCAGTTCAGCTTCCACGGCTTACCGTAGTTGACCGTGTTCGCAGCCACCAAGTAGGGCAGCAGACGCTCGCACTTTCCTCCAACCTTGTTCCACTGCACGTCCTTCATGCGCGCCCAGCTGCATTCGACGACAGCGGCGCCGTACTGCTCCATGAGGTCGCGGTCGGCCGGTGATACGGTGTGCTTGCCGTTAGGGGTAATGATAACTCCATTGTGACGCTGGCCAACGTGAAGGTCGCGCATCATGCCCATGCGAATCAGCTTCTTGCCGGAGCATCTCTTGGGATCGCAGTGGCCCAGGTCCCAACATGCGGCTTTGAAAGTCGGGCGGGAGGTCGGGGCTTCTGCATCGTCGCCATCCCGCGACTGGCGCTGTCGCGGAGGTCCTGAGTTGTGGTTCTTGCGGCCGCGAGAGCCGAAGTTGTCTTTTTTGTGGCGAACCATTTTGAAGGATTAGAAGAAGACTCCTGGAATGAAATTCCAGATATTCGTTCGACAGCTCCTCTCCTTCTCAAGGTGTGGTTTGGCGGGGTCCTTGGAGGGGCAAAATTCAAAATGGGTAATAGCGATAGCATGAAAATTCGATAAGCTGCATCGTTTGGTCCACGTATGCAATTAGGGGTACGCAACTCCAGGAAATGAGGTAACCCACATATGAAGCACAGGCCACATTGTTGGAATCGAAGTGGCTCCTTCTGCGCCTGTCACTCTCGGCAGCCCCTCGTCATTCGGCCACAGATGTCAGTGTCGGTGCCTATCAAAGGGTTCATTGAGGGATGTCTGCGCCGACCTAATCCACTCTGTCCAATTCGCAGGCGCTTGCTCGGCCAGCTCTTGATTTCCCTCGCCCCTCCCAAAATCCGATGTCTTTCGCATCTTGAGACCTTAACGACGACGACGAAGACGAGATTCCAATCGCCGAGATAGCTCCCTTACCTCTCCGCCCACGGCCACACCCGAACGCAACAACCGCAACGATGGAGGCCGCATCAGCCAGAGCTGCGGCTCGAGACCGCTGGGGAGAGATGGGTTCGCCCACGCCATCGCAGCTGCAGCGCTTCATCCAGGCTGCCTGCAGTCCCGAGAATTACGAGCCGAACCTTGCTCTGAACCTCGAGATCTCCGATCTGATCAATTCCAAGAAGGGCTCCGCCCCGCGCGAGGCCGCTGTCGCCATCGTCAGCTACATTAACCATCGCAACCCCAACGTGGCCCTCTTGGCGCTTAACCTGCTCGATATCTGCGTCAAGAACTGCGGTTATCCATTCCATCTGCAGATAAGCACAAAGGAGTTTCTCAATGAGCTCGTCAGAAGGTTTCCCGAACGGCCCCCGATACGGGCAACGCGGGTGCAGATGAAGATTCTCGAAGCGATCGAGGAGTGGAGGAGTACGATATGCGAAACCAGCAGATACAAGGAGGATCTGGGCTTCATTCGAGACATGCATCGTCTTCTAAGCTATAAGGGGTATACGTTCCCCGAGGTTAGGCGTGATGATGCCGCGGTGCTCAACCCAAGTGATGTGAGCTTCTTTATACGCTGTCTATTTTCGAGACCCAAGGACTGTGCTGATATGCCTAGAACCTGAAATCTGCCGAGGAAATGGAGGAGGAAGAGCGCGAGGCGCAATCGGCCAAGCTTCAGGAGCTAATTCGTCGAGGTACCCCCGAAGACCTGCAGGAGGCGAACCGTTTGATGAAGATTATGGCTGGTTATGATACTCGATCCAAGACGGACTATCGCGCGAAGGCTGCCCAAGAAGTTGCAAAGATCCAAGCAAAGGCGCGGTTGCTTGAGGAGAGGCTCGAGGCGTTTCAGCAGGGCGATACGATGCAGGATGGCGATGTCTTCTCCGAGCTCGCGGCAGCCTTGCAGAGTGCGCAACCCAAGATCCAGAAGATGTGCGAGGAGGAGTCAGATGACCATGAAGCTGTTGCAAAGCTGCTTGAGATTAACGACAGCATACACCGGACGGTGGAGCGGTACAAGCTCATGAAGAAGGGCGACCTGGAGGCCGCACTGAAGGTGGCCAGTGGGGCGCCGCTTCCGTCGGCCTCTGGTTCGTCCAAGAGCGCGGCGCAAGAGTTATCTTTGATTGATTTCGATGGCGAACCGGACACGACAAACGGCTCGTCCTCGGGCCAGCCAGGCCAACAGTCCACCAGTGTCGAGAACGACCTTCTCGGTCTTTCTATCGGCGACTCTACAAGCTACGGCCAAGGAGGTGCTATGGCGCTAGGATTTGGTGCGAATCAGAGTAAGCTAACCTCGCTTTTCAATGTGCGTACTGTGCTGACCAGAGCTAGACATCCCAGGGCCCGCACTGCTATCTTCCGTAACGGAAAACAACAGTGCAAAGGGAACGATGAACAACACAGCGACACCTCAGGCGCCGTCCTTCTCCCAATTCGCGTCCTTCACGTCCCCCATGGCGTCCCAGTCCGGCACTCCTCAGCCCTCTGGAATGTCCGCCTTTAAACCACCCCAGCAACAGGTTCCAGCCTCAACCGATCCCTTTGCCGCCCTTGCCTCGCCCGTGTTTTCCTCCAAGCCTGCTACTCCTGCTCCCCCGCCTGCGGCGACCGCACCACCCGCAGCAACCACGAACGATGACGACGAATGGTCTTTCTCATCAGCTTTGCCACCCGAGGCTCCTAGCCAACCCAAGGAACACAAGGCGACTGTGAGCGACTCTATAGTCAAGATTGAGATGATTGCTGGAAGAACGGGGGCTGGCAATGCTATGAACCTGAGTTTCGCCTTCTCAAACAAGTCTGCGCAACCCATCACTGAGCTTCATTATCAGCTCGCTGCAACAAAGGTGATGTTCCGGCCCGTGTCCGATAGAAGATGAACAAACTGCTGACTTCATTCAGGGCTACGAACTCGGTCTCAGACCCCAGACAGGGCGCTCATTGGCCCCCAATCAGAGCAGAGGTGTGACGCAGTTCGTGGAAGTATGGCATGCGGGAGACAAAAACCGCAAAGTTGAGTCTCTCAAGCTGCGGTGGAGGATTTCTTACAAGGTTGGAACGGAGACTAAGAACGAAATGGGTGAGATTCCCGAGTTCAGCATCGCGTAGCGAGGCAGAATCTTGGGATGGAATTTTTTGAAAAGGGCTATAATTAGAGCCTTGGTGTATAGGAGGCACAATGGGAGGTGAAATGAAAGAGGCATAGAATCTACGGGTTTCAGGATGGCCGAGAAAGCGGTGCCAGTTACCTCTCCATCAGCAGTGAAATCATGTTCGCAGACCGTCGCGTTCGTTGCTTGGTACAAGCAGCATCGTGCGACCATCAGTTATATTAAATATCAGATCAAACATCCTTTCAACTTTCGCCAGCCGGGCACATCTGCCCTACGGTGGATTGCAGGCCGTTTAGATTGTGATTTGTGGTAGTAACTTTGCTGTAGGGAAAGGTGGAATTAGGCCATGTTGTGACCGAGAAGGTGAGTCTCTACCAACCGAGCTCTAGCTACATAGACTTCTGCAATACGGCCGGGCAAGGGACTAAGGACGGAGCCGGTGTGGGGGACTCTTTTGGTTTCGTGCGGGCCGAGAACACGGCGTGGGGCTTGCGTGCCGCGGTCTACATATAATAATTACCAGGCGCCAAAGTGCACGTCCACTGCGGGATGACCTCAGAGTTCCCAAGCGGGTTTTCTTCCCATTGCCTGTCACTTGGAACGCCACCCTCTGGTACGATTTCCTCACCGACCTTTCCTGCTTTTCTTGTAGAAATACCCCCGGTTTCTCTACGGTCCTCTAAGGGTCACTTACCTGAGGCTCGAAGCCGCAGAAGTGAGTGCTGCGCTTGTTGCCTGCGGCAGTCTAGGTACCCGACGAGCACCTGCGTCAGCCGGCTACTTGGCCAACCCTCGGCCCCAAACCAGTCTCCCGAGCCGCGCTTTCGAGAACTGAACCACATGATGGACTCAGACGACGAGCACCGCGACCGCAGCTCACGGCGTAGCCGAATCGACAACGACGACAACAACAATAACCGAGACACAAGACCGCGCAGAGACTTCGCGGACCGCGACAGTCACCGGCGCAGACGAAGCAAAGATCGAGACCACGGACGCGACCGCGACCGAGGCTCTGACAGACACAGAGACAGGCGGAGGTCTCGTTCACGAGATAGCCGCGAGAGACGCCGCTCACGCACGCCAGACTCGTCGCGGAAACGCTCCCGCTCGCGAGACCGCGACCGCGACCGAGCCAGAGACAGAGATCGCCGCAGGCGACGCTCCCCTAGCGCCAGCGGCGGGAAGGAGCTCACCCGCCGCCGCCACCATCCCCGTCACGACTCGGGCTCCGGCTCCGATCCTGACCAAGAAGCCCCCCGACACAAGCGACCCGCGCCCGCCCCCACTGCCAGTCCCCTCGTCCGCGCCGGCCCGCTCCCGGACCAGGACGCCTCCTTCGCGGTGTCCAAGGGTGAGGAGCCCGAGAAGCCCAAGGAGAAGCCGAACCTTCGCACGACGGGCCTCCTCGCGGCCGCCTCCAACTCGGTGCAGCAGGCCGACGGCACCTCCATCGTGCTCAAGTACCACGAGCCCGCCGAGGCGCGCAAGCCGCCCGCCAGGGACCAGTGGCGGCTCTTCGTCTTCAAGGGCGCCGACATTGTCGACACGGTGGACCTGAGCGCGCGGAGCTGCTGGCTCGTCGGGCGCGAGGCGGCCGTCGTGGACCTGATGGCCGAGCATCCGAGCATCAGCAAGCAGCACGCCGTGATCCAGTTCCGCCACGTAGAGAAGAGGAACGAGTTCGGCGACCGCATCGGCAAGGTGAAGCCGTACCTCATTGACCTGGAGAGCGCTAACGGGACGGTGCTGAACGGGGACAAGGTCGCCGACAGCCGGTACTACGAGCTGAGGGATAAGGATATGATCAAGTTGGGCCACAGCACGCGGGAGTACGTGCTCATGTTGGCGCCAAAACAATAAGGAACACCAATGCCGCCGGGGGGGGCTGGTTTCATTGGGAACCTGATATCATTCTTACCATAACCAGACCAAATTTCCCTACTTCTGCCAGACTTGTATATTGCAATGCGCAGGACTGGCGTTTTCTGGAAAAGGACGGAGAAGAAGCATTGAGCATGGGAACGCTACCTTAATATCTCTACTATGCTGTTTTCTATGAGAACAAGACAAAAGAAACGCTGAAGGTTCTTGGGGGGGCATTTCGCCAACGAAACAAAACATGGCAGTCTCCATCCACAATTCCGCTTTTGACATGTCACAACTCCAGCCCATTCTGCTCCACCGTGCTGCTGTCCAAGTACCTGCCACCGGCCGTCCTAAAAGGTTGAACCCGGAGCGAGAACCAGCAGTGTAATCTATCATCTATTCCAGCCGAACCCCTTGTCCAACGTACGCCAATTCAGGGGGAGACTCATCAATGTCTCCAGCTCTCACCTGGCGCGAAAACTCAACTGCCTGTTCGGAACTTCGCATAAGGCGTTCCTGGTCCATTTGAGCCCGCCGCCGTTGGGCTTCTGTAACGTCAACAACCACTTGACCAAACTCAATCAACCCGCCACCCGGAATCCGGATGCCCCCAGAACCATGTCGAGCCATACTCTCCCCGCCCGAGGCGCTCCGTGGGCTGGTCATTGGACTTTCTCGTGCCACCCCAAAGTAGGGTTGCCGCCCCGTAGGTAGCAGACTGGGTACGTTGCTTCCCCCGAATAGTGCTTCGTCACGAGGACGCCCATTGTGTCTTTGTCTCCAGACATCATAGGATGTCTGGTCCATGTCAATCGGCGTAAGTCGCGGAGAAGGCTCCGTCTCAACCATCGACGGTGCTCGGGGACGGGCCATGCTTGATCTGATACTGCCGCTGTTGCTGCTTACGGGAGTGCATATCGAGCCGGTCGCTGCCCCGGTTCGAGGGTTTGAACTCGGGTTCCTCGACATGGGTTGCGATGAGTAACCGTTGGGTGGCATTGCTTGGACAGTGCTCTCTGACATCGGTGTTGCAAGCAATGTGACATTCGGGTCTGGCCTTTGAACAGTCGGATGAGACCGCGAGAGAACCTCGCTATAAGATTCCCCATCATCATAAGGGTAGGGCGGTCGAGAGGTCGCGGCGCCTTGTAGTCTCGTTGGAGTCCGCTGTAGACTGCTTGTCTGATTCGTAACAACTGATAGCCCAGGCGGAAAGAACGCCGTCTTTTGCGTTCCCGGGCTGGAGTTTGCTGTCCTGGTACCCTCGTGAAGAGTGGTAGGAAGCCTCTCAGTATATTGAGGATCGGGTACCCTTGCACCTGTTGAATCCCCAGGTCTGCCGATACCTGTTCTGCTTTTGCCCGGGTCGTTCTGGCGCTTCGCTCCGGTGACGGAATCAGTCACACGTCGCACAAAATTTGTCACGTACGCCGATCGGGCCGGGTGCACTTCTCGGTCCTGTTGAGGTGCCGGCGGTCTGCTTGCTCGAGGCTGACCTCCGAACCCTACTGTATCCGGAGGTCGGTTCTCTTCCATTCTCTGCGCGATAGAAAAGGGCGCGCTATCGATGGTTCGCAAACTGCTGACTGAACGAGCATCATCGTAGGCGGCCACCCTGTCAATACTTCCTGCCCTTGACGGTGGAGTAGGAAACGTAGGATTTGATGACGTCTCATCTTCAATGGTGGTTCCGGACGTTACGTTGGCGTAGCTGGACTTGCCCAGGATCGACAACGGCTTCGGTGCAGTAGCTGTGCTAGAGCTTCGGCCCCGGTTGTAAATTTGACCACCGCCACGGGGAGGAGGGGGCGAGCCTTTCTTGATGTGCATGAGTTCGGTCTCGGCCTCGCTCATGGCTGTCATTCTTGAACGACTGGGGGACCTTCCACCCCTCGAAGACTGAGGCGGTGTGATCAGACCGCGGGCTGACTCCCGACTGATACTTACGCGTGGATCGTTAGCCGTTGCGACAATCTCTCTCCATGCACCCCCACGGTCACGATAGCGTCGCTGCTCTCGTTTCTTCACAGAGCGGTGTCTGGAAACAACAGTCCACTCCGACTCGGAAGTATTAGGGTGCGGTCCCTCCACCGCATCTGGAGGATACGGAGTAATGGTCCGATCCTCGGACCTTTCGTCTTCGGCCCGGGGCTCGTCGTCTTCCGGAAAGGAACGATATGGCATGTGGAAATGAGTCGGGTCAGTAAAAGAAAGCGAAGGGACGCATACTATGTCGCCCGAATGAGTTCGATTCGGTAAGCCGGCGCCGTTGGAATCATCTGTTGACTGCGACGACACACTGCACGTGCGTTCGAAGACAGAAGAGTGTGTGGTAGTCTTGTTGCCGTCTACGATGTCTGTTGATACGGCTTTCTGTAGCTCTTCCATTTCTCTTGGTAGTTTTGCAAGACGTTCTTCGAGATCGGTTCTGACCATTACCAAGTCTACTGGATTGCCCCTGAGTCTCAGCGTTAGTTTCATATGGTATAAGCCACGAGAGGTAGGATAACGGAAAGAAGAAGCAATGGGCAACTGAGCAGCGGCGGCGGCGGCGGCGGCGGCGGCGGTTGTTGAGGGGGTGGGAATTGAATTTACCGTTGCGGATCAGGTTGCTCCCAGGCTTTTTGATGCGTGTGAGAATGCCTATGCCGATCGAGATGCTCCATCAGCTTCTTTCCATGTCTCACGTATTGCCGGTAGTCATCCGGCAAGCCGGTATCGGCATCCGTTCTCATTCTTGCATCTGCTTCTTCGAGCGACCGACAGAAGACTCGGACCGCCCGTTCTAGCCAGAATTCCAACTGCCCCTCATCGGCAAGAAGTTCCATAAAGAATGCTTGTACGACGCTGTGTACACGAAGCGTGTCCAAGGGCTCGGGGATGGGCTCGACGCTTTGACGAGAGCTTTGTGAGCTGGAGGAGGGAATGTCGTCTGTCTCGTTTCGCTCAATAAGGGCAAAATCAATCAACGTGACAAGAGTTCGAGTTAAGCTTTTCTTATGGCGGGTAGTTTCCGTCTTCACCGGCGTACGCTTATCAAGGGCTTTCAACCCAAGTGCCAGCATCTCGACTGGCATCGACTGGCTGAAGAAGGAGAGTATGTATATGAGATTCAGGGCGGCGACGTCGCCTCGTTTTTGCAGTTGGTCTCGGACTGTCTTGTAGGCGGGAAGAATTCCTACTCTCGGTGTGTCTCTGAATGATTTCAGGTATCTGGCAAGAGGTTCTCTTGTCGCATTCATTTGTAATGCCGCAGCATGGATCATCAAGGGGAGACGACCCATCAGCTGCACCAGGTCTTGGGCCCGTCTGAGATCGTCAGTCGTATACGGCTGTTTCTTTCCCATTTCTTCGAGCAGCAACTCCTGCGCGTCCTGGACCGGAAGAAGCCCTAGCTTCATGATGCTAGGGTTATCCAGACGATATGCACCAGGCTCAGCGCGCTCGGTTGATGTGTAGATGAGGCTGCTGTTTGGTCTGTCGGGAATAAAATCGAGCACGGTGTCGTCGCCAAAACGGATGCCATCGAACACCAGAAGCCAGTTTTCTGACTCGTTGAACCAACTCCGGACGATCTCGACCATCTTTTGAGGATTCGACAAGTCTTTCTTTTCTTCTTGGGCAGCCATACCCCTGATAGCCTCAGTTTTCGCGATGTGCCAAAACCCGTCCTCCATGTCTTGTAGAGTGGTCGATCTGATCCAGTATATTCCACCCGGGTAATCGTCCTTATGGTTGAATACGTACTGTCGAGCCAAGTGCGTCTTTCCAGCTCCGGGGATGCCCTGAATTAGCACGGCAGAAGTGCCCTCAGATCGCCTCTTTGCATCCGTCAACACCTTGTGGAGACTACGCAGCTCCTCCTGGCGCCCCTTAAAGAACGAATTGGGGCGAATTCGGTCAGGGTGAACAATAATAGGGCGAGAAGTAGACGGTTCCCGCACAGAGGCAGATGAAGAGTGGCCTATGGTGCCGGCAACTACAGTCGGCGAAGAGACTTGAGTTGCGAGGACGTGACTTGAATCTGCCGAAACGTTAGAATCGATTTACTAGACACTCCACCGGACGGTCTGGTCCTGATCGTTGCCCCTGGCTACGGGGACAAGTTCAGGTGAATCCCAAGATGGAGGATCGAGAATGCCTGGGAACCCTAGAAGGAAATGGATCGAAGATACCTAATGAAGATATACTCCCAGGGTTTCTGTAATTCCTCGTCCTTTCAGCTGCTTCTGACTGGGCTCTCGCTCTCTTGTCGTCGGTCTCGATCTCCCAGCGAGTTCGGATCACTGTTAAGGCTTCTTCTGCCCAGTTGCGAATAGCGGTCGATACATTCCTATACCCAGGTGCGCTGGTGCTGTTGAACTTACACATGCCAGAATGGGTGGCCTCGATGCCGTAGTAAGTGACGCCTGGCAGTTGCGGACTTGCTGACTTGGCGTCAACCACTACCATCCTATGATGGATCGTATATATTAGCCAAAGAATTCCACACACGGGTTCAGCTTGTCATGTTGGCCTTTTGTCATGGACTCGAACAGGCCATGGAGTGAGAAGGGTAAGCAGAGATGATCAAGGCCATAGAAATGAAACACAGAGAAAAGCAGGATGGTATGGTAGTGAGAGAGATAAGACCAGTGCTCACCAAGCACCCCGCACACGCAATTCGAGATCGATGTAAGTAGAAGAGGTCTCACTTTGTGCCTTTGACATCCGTCTTGTGGTTTTCGTGAGCCATATGAATCTGAAAACGCTGGTAGATATCGAGAAAGTGATTGTTGATGATTTCCAGCGTCTCATTGTCCTTTTTCAACGTCTTGAGGAGAACGGACTCGCTTTCGAATACTTTTCTTGGCGATATGGCATCTGCCATTCTCTGCAAGACGAGCCCCCATGTTGCCATGTCAGAGCCGGTGTGGGGAGTACCTAGAAAGATGATACCATAGGTTGAGATGAAGATGGACCTGGCGTCCTCTTGGTTCTTGTCTCTGACATCGTTGGAGTAAAGCAGGGCACGCTTGACGAGGAGACCGCCTAGGCTATGCGCGACGAAGATGATGGGGTTGTTGAACGTCCGCTCGCTCTTGCGGTAGAGGGTGAGATTGATGACCAGAGTCTGGGCATGCTGGGAGATGAAGTTGTCACTGGCACTTTTATGGCTTTTCCCTGTTGTGTAGACATCCGCGTTGTAGCCGTAGACCAGAATGTTGGCGCGGGTCTTTCCCAGGGATTGGGGGAGTAGATCGGCAGGCCAAAAGACACCTTTGCCGTCAGAAGACGTCCATGTCTTCTCGGGGTCTCCGTTGAGCCCGTGGACCAGGACAACGTCGATAACGGCGTCCGGATGATTAAAGACGGCAGTAATCTCGTAGCGAGAAATGTGCCTATTGATGGACCCCTGGGTATACGCATGTGTGGTTAGTATGTACAGGGCAGGAGCAAGATGCAGAGTGGGAGTGTCCGTCGGGGCACAGCTAGTGTAATAAGATGTGTACACAAGACAAGATGGTGGAGGGGAAGCAGACACAACGACAGCAGGGATGGCGATGAGCGGGCCGTTGCGCACGAGTGTAAGCCGGCGATAAAAAAGAAGACAAGCAACGATTCACTTACCATGCTTGCTTGCTCAGGGCCGAGCCAGCAGCAGGAGACTTGGAGATATATATAGAGAGAAAGAGAGAGGCCTAGTCGTTACTCGCTAGCTAAAGATTGGCGGTGTTGTATTCGAACAAGACGTGTCGAGCAGAGGAGGATCAGAAGTGTAAATGCAAGATGGGGGGTTGGCGTGCATGGAACGTCTTTATATCGACAGGGTTAGGGGTACAGGTGCGGCTAGAGACAAAAAAGGACAGTCATGTTAAGAGCCGCAGCGGAAG